>PUFA01000288.1:0-1200000 GCA_003508835.1 Eonycteris spelaea | reverse complement strand
GTATACATGTACATTACGTACTTTTATTACTATTTGTTATTATTATTAAAGCAAATGGTACCTTGGCACAGATGTGCTGGAGTAAGATACGAAGAACTGGGAATATATTTTCCTTTAGTTCATCCACAAGAGAGCTATTAAAAAAGAAAAAAGCACATCCACTGTTTATAATACACCTATAATTACAATAAAATAGTCGTTTTCCTGGACTCTTCTCAAAAGCCACTATACCTATGTTTTAGAAATCCCAAATATTAAAAACAATCTACTCCCACATTGCAAGCATTGTTTCAGTGAATAAAGACATAAAATGTCATAGCAGAAAACTATTCTCCACTTCCTGTGTGTACTTTCAGAGAGCTATTACTAAGAAGACAGCTACAGTCAGGGAGGAGCAAATGCGTAATCTTCCTATGACTCTTCTGACTACTCACTAAATTTCATATTAAGTCTCTAAAATATATCATTTTGGGGTAAATAATAGACTAAGACACAGTAACACCTCATGGTAGCTCAGTAAAAGGGTACTACTTCGATACATTTGCAACAGTACCTCGCCAAACTTTAAGTCAAGAAGAAATTATTTTAATGACCAATCTGACCCATTTTTAGTGTTGTTTATTTGTCCCATTATATAAATATTACTGTAACTGGACATCATAAACTCTGATGGAAAAACTAAAGCGAGTGTTTCCACTTAAAACATTTTAGTTATTTAATGTTTTAAAAAAATCCTTAGCAAGAGACATTTGCTCAATGATCAGAGGACAGTCTACACTTGGATTCCACCATCCTCAAATATCCAACCATACTACATACTGTGCATAACTGCAAGCATGTACATACTCTCATATACATACTGATCACTTTTTCCACCACCTCCACACTGCATGTCAAATATTCAATAAAGGGGGGGAAGAAAGAAGCTGATGAGAGCAAATGTCTTTCCCAATAAAGCTAAAAGATGGAGATTTTTAGGTGAAGCTAAGTGACTCATAAGGGAAAAATTACTCTACTGATTATTGCTAAAGAAGTAAAAATTGACTTAATTCTTTCCTCAAGGAAGTAATTTCTGTGGCGGGAAGGAAATAGAAAATAAGGAAAAGGTAGCAAGAAACAAATGGAAAACGACTCAGAGAAGAGAGAAATAAAAATAGAACAGGAAGTGGCAGAGTTGTTGGAGTAGTGAACACTGAAACAGAGGACGATGATAAAACAGAGAAACAATTGTCATTACCCAGAGGCTGACCATACAGGCTGGAGGAAATCAGGCTGGAGGCCCATTAACTATAGATTCCAATACGGTCCCAATGCAGACACCCAGACCACATGAACCAGACAGGCTACGAAGTGATTTATTTGGAACCCCCAAACCACAAACAGGCCGGAAATTTGTTAAGTTTCTATAGGTGTCAGAAATCTTGGTTAGCACAGGGCCCAGAAGACTAAGAGAAAGTGATAGAGTAAAAATCCAAGTTGTGTTGCTTCACCTGATAAACTGGACTGCCTGGTTTCTCCTATTGATGACTGGAGAAGTAATAGCAAGGGGGGCACGATGAGATCCTTCACTTACTTCTAACATTAATATTACATTTAGCAATTGATGGAAAACACAACTGATAACCTAGAAAAGAAAATTCAGTTTAAAGCATAACAAAGAATCTTCAAAGACTACAGTAAACCATTTCAAGCTGTCTGAAGATTAAGTCAGGTTGACATAGTTGGGGGCTGAAACTGGGATGCATTTCTTAGAAAATGACCAGGTATTCAATAAAAACACAAGGTAAACTGTGAAAACACTGCTTATAGATAATGATAGGAATATCATCTAGTTTCTCTTCCTGTTCTCTCATACTGTAGCCCAGAAATTAGGGCAAAAAGAGCAGTTGTCATTTATAAATAGTAAAGAATGCTACCGATAATCTCATTTAAAAAAAGGGAAGAATAATACTTCATATATGTATTTTAACTAAAGTTTACAAAGCACTTTCCAATATATCATCTCATATAATTTACTCAGCTAATTCATTCATTCATCCAGTAGATAAAACATTTACTAAAAACCAAATATGTGGCAGGTATTTCACTAAGCACATTCATATATATTACTAGATTTCACTATATTTAATCTTAAACCTCACAACTCCATGAGGTAAGCAAGGCATTTGCATTTTATACATAATATTATTAATATTTCTTTTATACATAATAAAAGAGACTCTGAAGATGAGTTGTCCAAAGTCAAGTAATTAAAGGTCTGGCTAAAACCATCATTGTCTAACATCAAGTCAATTTTCCACAATTAAAACACACTACACCTTTAGAGACACAGTAGACCTAAAAGGATAAATTTTTCCATCTACCTTGTCTTTGAAAATGTTAAAATGGAAATTAAAAGCATTTCTGTAAATTATATTACATCCATATTTCAAGCATATAGAAATGATGACATAATACATTATAAAACATAGAATGTTTTCTAAACAACAGGCATTGTATTGAGCATTAAACAGGCATTCTTTCATTTAATCCTCCGGACAAATCCATGAGGAAGGTAATCCTTTTATCTGATGAGGAACCTGTGGCTTTTGCAAGGTTGATTAACTCACACAAGGATGCATAGATAGTGAGCTGTGGAACCTGAATTGGAACCAGAATTTGAACACAAATGTACATTACCCCAAGGCACTCCAAATCTCCTTCTTAACCACTATGTTACTGCCCCTGGAAATTAAGAGTATTGCAACCACTAAAAGCCACATGACCTTGGTCAACCACATTTTTTGCAAGATCTTGTTTTATAAATGACATCCAAGTTTAGTAACACCATAATGCTTGAATAACCCTCACTCCAATGTTTAGAGTAGTGATACTGTTAAAATTACCTGGGGGGCAAAATCTATATATGAATGGTAAAAGGAATGACAACCAGTAACATTTCTATAGAATTAACAACTAAAATAATACAAATACTAACAGAATTACTGAAGCACACATATGCATGCCAAGGGAAACTCGAAAATTCTGTCTCTTCTTTTTAGAACAATTCGTGAATATTTCTATAAAAGTAACACTGTTCAGTAGCTTATCTGTTCTTATCTAATCCTACCAGAATCATTTTTAATGTATGAATCCTAACAGTAATTTGCTTTGGCTACTAAGTATTTGGATGTAAGTTTAGTTATGAAAAGTAGGCAACAAATAGAAATGGTGATGCTTTTTATTATACAAATGATACATAAGGTCATGAAAATAACCTAGTAAATTAAAATGGCATTACATTGAATGCTTCTAATGTTTTTCCATTATATGATTTGCATGTTTTCAATTCAACTAATAACTAAATTAGATCCTTAACTCCTTTACCTTGTTTCCCTCTCCATGAATTGGGGAGCATAGCAAATATAATCCATGATAGGCCAGTTCTGGTATGTATTTTGCTTGGTTAAGGTTTCTAAAAAAAAAGTCCAAAAATTAGTTAATGGATATGATTTTACTTGACATATTCCCTTAACACTACAAGCCATAATTAAATGTATAAATTCTACTTGTGTGCCAATTAAGATAAAATGACATTTCTACCTCTGCTGGAGCAAAATTTATACTATATTTAAATTTCAACATTGAAAGATTTAATGGCTCACCTGGCTTGTGTAACATGGAATTCATGAAGAACTGGTTCAAAATTAGTTAATGTCACAAACACCTGAAAAACAGATACCAAGAAGAGGCCTGATTCTTCCTACTCATTAAGTATTAGCCATTGTCTGTGCCCTCTGAGGTTCTTCTTGGAATTTTTACTTACTTCTATACAACTCTGTATGCACTGTGGCTTTTCTTTAGGGAAAACTTGGACAGAAGCCTTAAAAAATTCTTCAAAAGGTGAAAGATGGCATTTCGAATTTGAGAAAGGTCCCAGGCAGAAAAACAAATATTCTCTTCATCTTCTTGTTCTTCTATAATTTCATCCATCTAGATTATGAAGAAATGTGTAAGTGACTACATAATAATGCCTAACACTTTGTCCCATGGTTTTCAATTTACTCAAATCAACTCCAGTGAAAGACCAAGGGGTTGCTGAGTTGCTGAGGTGACGTGACCCTGACCAGGTCCCGTGACTGCTCTAGGTCTCCACGGGCACAACGATAAATCATTGGACTAGCTCACTACTACAAGTTTCTAGCTCTGTATTTTTATGTCAATGAGAATTCGTATTTCTTAGAAGTTTTTACATCAATGAACCTCTACCATCCTACCTAGTCATACAAGAATCTGGAATTAATGTTACTCTTATATTCTTATGAACCTGAGTCCTCAGGACGCTTCAACTACCCTCTCTAATGACAATAAGATAATGTGGCAAATACACCTGTTAGCACGTTGTCAAGCACACCTAGGAACAAAGCTGGGAAGAGATGATGGGAAGTTTGGAAAGATGGCAAGGCAGAAACGTACTCTCGGTAGTATATGAAGCCCAAGAGGCAACTTATCCTAAGGGAGAGCTGATGATACTTTAAGACCTTTTGGTTATAATTACTATACCTGAAATCATATTTTAATATAAAGTTAATTCTTAAATCAAAATCACATGTTAGTACAGATATTTTTATTATTCTACTTACTTCTTACCTCAATATCCTCTTTTCTGGGTGGCTTTCCTCTTTTCCTACGTCCTCTTGAATTTGCCTGAGAACTCTTAGGCTGCTCTTTCTTTCTTTTCCGACTCAAGTTAGATTCCTGAGGCCAGCTCTTCTTTAGAATTTGTATACATTTGTCAAACATCACTGGGTGGAATATCTGATTGGCCACACTACCTATTCATAAAGAATAAGGAGTAAGCAGGTTAGATTGAATTATCTTGAAATATGTCTGTAACAAGAGATAAGACATTAAAAAAGCAAAAATGAGCTTTTCATTAACTTTGAATAACAGTGATCCTTTTGCAAAAAAGTACCTTCAACGTTAGCCTTAGGAGGTGAGTGATAGTGCTGATCAGAAATAAATAATAAGATTTCTATATTTGGCCATGACGGAGTAAATGGTTTTATATTTGTCCTCATATCATAAACAGCTATAAAACTGTACAAAAATTTATAAATAATCATTTTAAGACATGGAGCAAGAGGCAGCATAAAAAATAAAATCCCCGAGATAAGGAAAACAATGAAGTAAACCCTAAAATTACCCGTTTTTGTGTTTTGAAGCATTTCTACATAAGCGCAGAAAAATGATGAACCCAAACACATTATTATATGGTCTTACTAAGTTAGAAGAATGCAGAGATCGGAGTCAGGAAGGGAGGAGTAGCTGATTAAGGAGCAGAATATTGGAGAAGACAAAAGCTACATTGAAAAAGCTCAGAAACCTGCATAGTGGTCGATTATAAGCTATGCATGCACGGATAAAATTCCAAAAGGTAGCGCAAAGAACAATTTTCAAGGTTAGAAGATAAATGAATCTTTGGAACTCACATAGGGCTGAGACATATTTGAGTTCTGGCTAGCCAGAGTGGGGAGACCTTGTTAACCACCTGGAAAACCCAGTGGAGATCTCAGAAAGAAACACACCTTATATAGCAGGGCAAAACTAGCTTTAGGGTAAAACTGCCTTAAATCTGCGCTAAAACAAGCAAAAGGATTAAGTTAATTCACCAACAGCTATCAAAACACAAACACTGTTTAAAGGAAAAGGACAAAATCAAGACACTTAGTGACTTAACATTCAAAAGTCCAGCATTCGATAAAAAAGTATTGGGCATGCTAAGAAGTGGGAAAACTGTCCATCGTGAGAAGAAGAATCAGTCAATAGAAACAGTCTAAGAAACAACAGAAGTAATGAGGTGAGCAGATAAGAACCTTAGGGCAGATGTTATAAAACAAGCTCAAGAATTAAAAGTAAATTGGAGCAAACAAAAAAAATTATTTTTTAAAGAATCAAATGGATCTTCTTCATCTGAAAAGAAAAATTCAATGGATGGGCTTAACTTTGGATTAGAAATTACAGAAACAAAGGTAAATGAACTTGAGAAATAGCGGAAGCACAGAAACAAACAAAAATATTAATAAAGACTCAGTGACCTGTGAAAAAAATATTAAGCAGTCTAACAGGAGTAATTGGTGTCCCAGAAAAAAAGGAGAGAAGAAAATATCTGAAGAACTAGGAAGTGAAAAAACTCCAAAATTGTTAAAAAACTATTAAATCTACAGACCTCAGAAACTCAATAAACACAACCATGATAAACACAAAGGAAACACACCATCACACCAAAGCATAGATAATTTAACCAAATTGATGAAGAGAACATCTTCAAAGTAGCCAGACCAAAAAAGAAAAAAAAGAAAAGAAAAATAGGACGAATAAGAATCATGCAGATTTCTCAGTAGAAACCAATGTAAACTAGAAGATAATGAATAACATAATATAAAATAAAACCCTGTCAATCTTGAATTCTATATTCAGCAAAAACATTCTTGAAAGTATAATAAAAACATTTCGTACAGTCAGAATCCAAGATAGTTGATAGCCACCAAGACGTTGCACCACAGAAATGTCAAAGAAAGTTCTTAGGGCTGAAGGAAAATTATATGAGATAAAATCTTTTAAATATAAAAATGTATTTTTGTTTTTTAAAAAATTACTTAAAAGATAATTCAAAGGCAAATACTGACAATGAATTGTGGGGTTTATAACATGTAGAAATAAAACGGATGACTATAATAAAACAAAGAAGAGAAGGAACAAAGTATACTGTTTTAAGGTTCTTACATTATCTACAATTATAGAATATTATCTGAAGACAGAATGTTAAAAGTGCTTATTGTATACTCAAAGCAAGCACTTAAAACACACACCACATGTGCATGCACACATGCATAAAAAATGCAGTTAACAAGCCAAATGAGGAGATAACATGAGATACTAAAAAGTCAATCCAAAAATAGGCAACAGAGGGACAAATGGAACAAAAAGCAGATGGGACAAATAGAAAATAAATAGCAAAATGGCAGAAAGCCAACCATATTGATAATTATATTCAGTGTAATTATCTGAACTGTCTAAACATTCCAATAAAAAGGCACAGTGGGTGATTGTTAAAGTGGATGAAAAGCATGACCCGATGATAGGCAATCTTAAATAACCTCTTTAAATATAAACACACAGATAGGTTAAAAATAAACTTATGGGAAAGGATGTACCAACCAAGGACAATTCATAAGATAATTAGAATGGCTATCTCAATATCAGACAAAGTAGACTTCAGGGCAGGGAACGCAATCAGACAAAGAGGAACATAATATAATATAAAAAGTCAAGTCATCAGGAAGAAATGTGATTATAAATGCTTGTATCTAGAAGATTTTCAAAATATCTTGTTAACACTAATAGAATTGAAAGAAAAAAATAGACAAATTGATAATTATACTCGCAGATTTCAACATTCATCTCTCACTAATTGATAGAACAAATAAATATAATATCAGGATGAATATAAAAGACCCAAACCCCAGCAACCAACTTGACACAGTTGATTTATGGAATACTAGACCCACCAAAGGCAGAATACACATTCTGATCAAGTGGAAATATAAGATTTACCAAGTCAGACCCTATGCTGAGCCATTAAAAAATAAAACAGTAATTTAAAAGTAATGTAGGAAGGAGGCAATGTAACTAAAATGTTAAATCAAGCTATATTCAGAGACTACAATATATTGATCAGCCCTGTGGCCAGACCATTAGGAAACCTGAAGAACAAAGGAATATTTCTACTGGGATTAACAAGTCATTTCCCCATACCAGGAAGGGAAGAGTCTTTGAGTCTTTGAGTGGAGCCCTATGCAAAATAAAATCATGCATTCCCTATGGCTAAAAACATGGTGAATTCATGGATCAAAGACTGGAAATTGCCAGTAGGCTATCATGCTACACATTCTTACCTTTTCACACTACATACTCTTATCCTTTGTCACTGCATGCCCATATCAAAGGAAAATGGGTAAACAAAGCCTTTAAACTGTAATTCACAGAAACTAAAGAACAAAATATAAACTGAATTCCCCAAATATTTGGGGTCCCTCTCAGTGTCTTTACTCTGTCTCTCTCACTGTCTGCTTGCCTCTGCCATTGTCTCTGTCCCTCTGAGCCTCCCTTAGGCTCTCTCTGCCTCTGAGAGGAGACCATGCTCTGTCTATGAGATGTTACCTCTTCTCTAATAAACTTTCCTTTCGAGGGACTTTGGCGGGTGTTTGAATACTTTCTTGCATTCAGCCAAGAACCCTTTTCTCTCTCAGTGCAAGGCTTGAGCTGCCCCCTGCACTCAGAGGAATTTGCCCTGTCTTGCATCAAAAGTATGTGCTCTGATCACAACATAATTAAAATAGGAATCAATTACAATGAGATTTCACAAAAGTCCTCAAATATTTCAAAATTAAATACACTATGAAATAACTCAGGTGTAAGAAGAAATCACACACAAAAAAATAGAAAACTGCTTTGGCCTGAATGATAATGAAAACAAATCATCCAAATTTGTGGGATACAGATAAGCAATACATAGAGGGAAATTTATAAGATTATTTATATTAGAAACAAAAGTATTTGAGAACAAAGATCTATGAATCCATCTGAAGTAGTTAGAATAAGAACAAATTAAAGGTAAGAAGGAAGGAAATAATAGAAATAAGATAAAAATCACTAACATAAGAAATGGGCAAAGAATAGAGTAAATCAATATCAAAAGAAAGTTCTTTAAAACAATGAATAAAATTAATAAACCTCTATCTAGACTGATGAAGGAAAAAAAAAGCAATATAAATTACCAACATCAGGCATGAAAGAGGACATACCACTACAGAGTCTACAAATAAAAAACTTCTTTCTAAAGAAACTCCAGGCCCAGATGGCTTCACTAGTGAATTCTACTGTGAGAGCTAAAAAAAAATATATATATATATTAATACTTTGCCTCCCACCTTCCAAGTTCTTTTAGCTGGGCTAATAATCAAATTAACAGAGACAGAGTAACAGGAGAAAATCAAATTTTAATACATGCAAATGGGGAATTCACATATGCATGAAAATTCTAAAGATAGTTGCCTCACTATATGACATTTTGGATAAAGGTGAAAAGGGGAGTAGATTTCAGAAATGAGAATGGGTGATTTACAGGTAGCTGAGGAAGAGAACATATACCAGGCAGGCAAATTCATGCTGGGCAGCTAAGAAACAATGGCACACACAAAGGGTATCTAGCTAACAGGCCCCTGCTTGAAGCCTTCCTATTTACCATACTTAATTCAAAGTAGGCCAAGGGGAACATTCTAAGATGTCTTTCCCGAAGCAAGTTTTTCTACCTGACTCACTTGGGCAGGAAAGAGGTGAGAATCAAAGGTTCTTTCTGAGTCTTTTGCTTCTTAATAATCAGCTTAAAATCAATATCCCAAAACACAATTTCACAGTGGCAAACCTTTGGTTCCCTTTACTATCAAAAACTTAAGGAAGAAAACCAAGTCTTCACAAACTTCCAGAATATAGAAGACAGAACACTACCCAACTCATTCTATAGGACTGATACTACCCTAAAATCCAAACCAGATAAAGACACCTCCAAAAAAGAATATCCCTTATAAATGTCCCTTATAATAGATACAAAAATCTTCAGTAAAAAATTAGCAAACTGAACCTGGAAACACATCAAAAGGATTATGTACTATAATCAAGGTCACGCAAAATTGGTTTAACATATGAAAACCAATCAATGTAACACACTATATTATGAGAATAAAAAACGAAAACTGCATGATAACCTCACAGATGCAGAAAAGCAAATGACAAAATCCAATATCCTTTCATAATAAAACACTCAATGAACCAGGAATATGAAGGCCATCCTCAAAATATCCACAGTGAACATCATTCTTAAGAGTAAAAGACTGAAAGCTTTCTTCCTGAGATCAGAAACTTGACAAGATGCTTCTATTCAACATTGGACCGAGGTCCTATCCAGGACAGTTAGTCAAGGAAAAGAAATAAAAGGCACTAGCTTAGAAAGAAGAAGTAAAATTATGTCTGGTAACAAATGACATGATGTTATAGATAGGAAATCCTACTAGAACTACCAAATGAGTTCAGCAAGGTTGCAGAGTACAAGATCAATAATCAAATAACAATTGTACCTCTATACACTAAAAGTAAATAATGTGAGAATAAAATTAATAGCATCAAAAAGAATAAAATACTTAGGAATAAATTTAACTGAGACGGTGCAAGAGTTGCACACTGAAAACTATAAAATATTATTGAAATAAATTAAAGACCTAAAGAAAAGGAAAGACATCCTGTGTTCATGGATCAGAAGGCTTAACATTGTGAAAATGTCAATACTCCTCAAACTGATACACAGATTCAATGCAATCCCTGTCAAAATATCAGAATTTTTTTTTCTTTTATGAAATTGACATGTAAATCCTAAGGAAATGCAAAGGACCCAGAATAACCAAAACAACCTTAAAAAAGAACATACTGTGATCAAATACTAAGTATCAACAGCATCCCAATCACAACCCTCAAATATTTAAAAAAAGAAGGTAACTGGGAAGAATACACTTGCTAGAAAGCTGCAATTGGCCGTACAATTAATAATGGCCACCTCTTCACTCTGGCATGAATCTCAACCTTATTCAAAAGAAATGGTCTCTCACAAGGGAAAGGAAGAGTAAAACTGGGTTTCTAAAACCGTCACTTTTCCAAGAGAGCCCAGTTACAACTGACAGGTTGCTTAGCAACTAAGTCCATTAGAAACATGTCAAAAGTCATTATGGGAGCATTAACAATCAAACAAATGAACGGTCAAGGATTTATGTATCATTTTACCAATTCCCAAGTCATAGGGAATAAATCCTTAACATTTATTTCAGATGCATTTATGTAAACAATGACAAGCAGCAAGGCTAATTAATCCTGCAATTTTCTTTTCCATATGACTTTTGGGTTCTCCAGCTACATCTCCCTCTATGTTCAGCCCTATTCTTCATTGGGTTACGGAAGGAAAAAGGAATTCCTTCACTGCTCAAAGAAGGAACAGCCACCTAAGTGCCCTGAATAAAGGAAGTGGAAGAGTGCTCATAGATATCTTCCCCATGCTTCCCTTCATCAAGCATTACTAGCTACTCTCATGCTTTCTTAATTAGAATAGTTTTAACTTGTTTTTCCACACCACATAGGATATAACACAATGACTCCCCACAGCAGGTTTTTCAGTCTGGACAGGGAGTCAGAAGGAGAGAAGGAAATAATTAGAATTTTATACCAGATGGGATGGGTAAAAGTAGAGCTTTTATAGCTTGGAAACATTCTCCCTCTTGCCTTGTCTCTCTCAGATTATTGGTATTAGGTTACTTGACACAGCAAAATATCAGAAAACAAACACTCTTAAAAAGGGGAAAGACATTTGCGGAACATTTATACATGTACTTCACTTATTCTCATTTAAAGTCAGAGCACCTCTATGAGATAGGTTACCACTGCCCCATTGTATAAGTGAGGAAACAAAGTATAGGAGCTCAAAACAATGTACATGTACTTCACTTATTCTCATTTAAAGTCAGAGCACCTCTATGAGATAGGTTACCACTGCCCCATTGTATAAATGAGGAAACAAAGTATAGGAGCTCAAAACAATGTAGAAAAATTGTAAATGACAAAAGATGTGTCCTATCATATCAAATATACATACCTGGCACTTCTAGTAGCAAAAAATAAAGCCCAGCAGCATGAAGACCATATTCTCGATATTGCACACTGACGTTTTTCTTATGGACTGTTTGAACAAAGTGATAGAACAATGCCACCAGCGCACTGGGAGAAATACTGTTCTCAGCAAAAAAGGTCCAAATGCTCTGAGGGGAGGAGATAAATCACAAATATCAATAATTACAGAAATGGAAAAATCTCCTATTATTTGATATTAGTGCCTTATAAAAGAGGGGAATAGACCAGCCTGGCTCCTAATTAATGTTTGCCATCTTCAAGGGACTAAACAAAAAATTAAAAATTGTATCATTCAAAATTACAAAGATAAATATGTAAGAAATTGAAATAAACTTTAAAAAAATTTGGTAAGTCTGAAGCATATATATTTCCGAAACTTTTATAGCTTAAACTACACTAAAACTTTCTGGACACCCTATATTAGTGATAACTCAGACAAGTTACCTCTCCATCTATGTTACATGTACACAAATTCATCAATCACTCTTCTAATTCCTGAAAAATCAGAGTAATTCATTTAAATTTAAATGTTCTGTGGGCAATGGGAGCAGGAAATACCTGAAAGTTTCTCCCTCATATGATTTCAGAAGTAGCCTAAGTGAGATAGAAAATAAACCCTAGACTACCACAACTTTCCAAATTTTGTCATTGTTCCATGCTTTCTCCTATAAAACGCATGAAGAAGAAACAGGTTATTTCTATACTAAACATAGCAGGAACTAATATGGTTTATCCTGGAATGTCTTAAAAAACATAGGTCCAGAAAAGTTCAAGAAATCAGATCCTGTACTTCCTGCTACCCTGAAAAGACAGGGAAAGAGGCAGGTAATGATTTGGCTTGCTTAGCCACACTGCTTAGCACATGCCACGTTACAGAAGGGACCATTTAGAATCATTCAGCACTCTCCTTTCCCTTACTATGAAACTGCTGAAAGAAATCATCTCCTGCCTTCAGAGCAGTTACATCCTCATTCCTAACATGACTTCGGCTCCTATAACCCCAGAAGCTGCTGATGACAATCCAGGAAGTTCCCAATGACAATCCATTCACCTCTGCCCTAACTGCCTTGTCTCAGGACTCCACCTGCCCTTCTCTCCTGCAGCATTTGCTGCCTGGGCCACTTCCTAGGTTTCGTGTCAGCACTGACACACTTCTGACTGTTCCTTCCATGGGTCTCTTTAATCAGCTTTTTTAGTTCTGTCCTGTCTTCTCCCTCTCACTGACCTCATGTATCTCTGCAATCCCAATAACCCCTTGGTTCAGAAGACTCTCCATCTATTTTGTTGAATTTTAACTTCTCTCCTGGTCTATCAATCCATGTTTCCAACTACCAATTACAGCCCTCTAAGAATCTCTTAACAGAATCTCACATTCAAAAGCCAAAAGCTGAACTCATAATTTTTTCACTTGACTTTGCTCTTTCTCCCTTATTCCCACAACTTGGCTAATGATGTCATCCTCCTAGCTTTGAAATCTTGGTGCTCTTTCACATTTTCCTTCCTTTCACCCCTATCCCCAACAATTTAGCACTTTATGGATTTATGTTACAATCTGTCCAGTGGTCCAACACAGTCTTAAAATTCTGTATGCCATTCATGCTACACTACTCACGATTCTCTCAGCCTTCTCTACATTCCCTCCCGAGGAATACACAGACCCTAATCTCAACATTCTACCCATTTGTTAAGACTCATCCCCCGCTACTTTCTTTCTAGAACCTTCACAACTTTACCACACTTCCTTTTCCATGCTCCTATTTGATGGGACTACACCTCCCTTACAGCAGTTTTTACCACGCAGTTTACCAAATATTTCCACCTCTCCCCCTAGACTCACAGTTGTACTGTGCTTCTCCACCTCCCTGCGTCGAATAGACTTGCTTTGGCCAGTGAAATGGGAGTAGGAGTTATAATAACAGCCAGTGCTTAATGCTGCACTCTCAGTGGGATGGTCCCTGGTATAGCAATATGTTTAACGAATGTTTGACTAGATGATTTAATTTTTGAACACCTATATGCAATATGTAACTGAAATATTTTTAAATTTAAGTTTTTCAGGGATGTTAATGTCTCAGTATATTTTGTTCTGGTACCTAGCCCTTCAGTTTTTTGAAAAGTAGTTAATAACATAAATATTAAGCACATTAGGTAGAACTCGGTATTAAAGGAACTCTGTTCTGATTGTAATTCGACTAACCACTTTCAGTTTAATAACATCAGATTTTCTTAAAGTTAAGATATGTTTGAATTATTATTGCATTTTTCTTTGCCTTCTTTTTGTATTTGTTTTTTTCTGGTTTCTTTCCTTGTTTTGGCCTTTATTCTTTTTCTCTTATTTGCTGTTGTAAAAAGTTGTCATGACTTGAAAAATAAACCAGATTAATACCTTGAACCTTCTGGAGGAAAGACACTAGGATATTCCAAAATGAGCCACATTCTTTATGCTACTCTTCTCATACTTCTTAACTGTATACTAAAAAAGCTAAGTTTTAGATGATAATAATGACTTTAATCTTCCACGTCTAACACTTAAAGATGGCTAGCTTGATTTTCTTCTTTTTACCTCTGTAGATCCATGTTCTTCTGTAGCAAAGCGGAAAAGACTTTCATAGAGTTTTGTGAATGCATCCAATCCAGTCTCTATAATTTCTGCTTCTATGCTGGGATCCAAAGGTTCAGTCTCTGTGAAGTCCAGTTCCCAGACTGTGTCCACCCATTCTAGTGGGAAAATACAATTAAATCAGTAAGTGTTCTTACAAGTGAAAAAACCAGAATCTTTAGACTCTATGTATCTTCAAGAAATGTTTATTAGTCACAGCTCACATTTAACTTTATAATACAGGTGAAGCATAATTAAAGAAAGCAGAAAAGGTTAAAAAAATAAATTTTTAAAAAATTATAATTGACATCTGGTGATCATCTAAAAATACCAAGAAGGAAAACACTTTTTACATAAAAGTGTTAGCAAATGACACTTCATGATCAGGTTTTCTTGTCTGGAGAAAAAACAGGTTAATCAAAGACTGCCCTGGATATCCCTCTGTGAAAATCTTGTAATTAAATTAATAAACCCAAATAAAATACTTTATTGGGCCCTTGGAGAATAATGTAGAATGTTAAAAAAAAAAAAAAAAGCAACAATTTCTCTAAGAAATTTAAACTAGAGACAAGCCAGATTCACACTCATTGAAATACTCAGTGATTTCAAAATACACGAATGAAAAGAATGTATGTTAAGAACGTGGCATTAATGCGGCATTCTAGCTAGATTCCTTGCCGATCTCTCTTGGCTTTAAACTTTCTCACGTTTCTATTTTTCCTCAATATTTTTGTTGCTATTCCCTAAAACCGAAAATTAGGATGGAAATATGTGGACATCTCAGGTGCCCCTTCAAAATAATATTCTTCAAATATTTGTTCATCACTGTCAGGAAACTTGAGCAGGGCATAGAGAATATCCAGAGATGGTAGGTCTCAACCTTTCTTCATGGTTCAGAGCATTATACTGTTCTTAGCAAATGAAAAGCCTACAATTATCTAAATCTATCTTTCTTAGAATATAATTTGCCCATCATCTTTTGCACTTGAACTTGAACCTAGATGAGGGAGTCTCACTCTTTATCTCAAGTGGCTTTCCGGAGAATTCTTTCCAAAAATATAACATATGCTACCTGAAAGAAGATTTGAAAAATACAATTGTGTCTCTATACCTACAGTAATGTTTTAATGCCCATTACAAATGGCAGCCAAGGCTTCTCACTTCTTATTTCAGCTTTGCTTCTAATAGTTCCCTTACTGTCAGTAATGTCAAATTTGGAACGCAGTAAGGCCCTGATTTCTAGTCCTCCTTCTAAAATCATCTGTATAACTTTAGCCATATCACTTCTAACATTTCTGAGCCTCACTACTTTATCTATAAGATGAAAATAATAAATACCTAATAATGTTAAAAGAAGGGTATTCTATTGGAAAGATTTGCTTAGAGATAGGGGATGGGTTAGGATGAAAACAAGAGAAGGAAAGAGAAAAGAAATGGGCATTTCTGTTTCACTCTTTATGAAAGTACTTAGCACCCTGGTCCTAAAACTTGTGGAATAAAGGCTTAAAGATGAGAAACGCTGTACACTAACTTCATTATTTCTGTGAACTGGAAAAGACTACTAAGATTTGAGCTGCAGACCAGGTCACAATCACAAGTGTTCAGTGGGAACATAGTCTGGAGGATCACAGACTAACTGAATATCATGTTTAATATCTCGTAAGACTGAAATAAATTCTTATTAAATCAATGTTTATTTAAGACAAGACAGAAAATCTTGCAAAGGCAGAAGCTTTGGGGTTGAGGGACAACACTGAGATGAGGAGTTATTCCTTAGATCCATCCTGAGGATGCATCAGAGTTCCCCCTGCAGAAAAAAAAAAATCTATCAATTCTGGAAAAGAGATGCTCAAAAAGCCCTAAAAGGTAAGCCACTGTACCTGCTGTACCTTTGTGGCCACAAAGCAATTGTGTAAAATGGCTCCTTTCACCTATAAACTAACTCTCCAGTTGCTCAAGATATTCATTTCCACCCCACTGTGACACTCTTCATCCCCTTTTTTCAGCCTTCTTTGATTAATTTTATCTGCATTTGCAAGAATGACAAGAGAAAGAAGCCCATGAGATGTAAATTTTGTTAAGGCCATACGATCCTAGGGACAGAACTGAACATTATTTCAAGTAGAAGAAATCAACAGGTGGTTCTCATTTCAAGAAAGTAAATAAAAAAGGATTAAAATTAATGATAGGGCTTGGGATTCATAAGAACAGAATACAGGACAACACAGCTTAGAAAAAAAATCTTTCCATGGAATTGACTGTTTAAAATGCTTTAGTTAATTATATATTTACTCCTAACAAGTACAATAATCTTCCTAAAAATGTTCTTGTATTTTTTCCTGCCTCTTTTCGTCTCATAATTCTCCCATTTACTTTATAAACATTTTAAATGCTTATTTTAAATGTACATCAGTATTTCTGACCTAATTTCTGGATCACAGCTACCATATCCCAAAAGAAAAGATATGGTGTCAGGAAATCATTAAATTCAATAAACAACAGCTATTACTATTTTTACAATGGATGAGCGTTAAAATAGTAAGACGTGTAAAAACTAGAAAGCACAATAAAAAATATTACTGGGAGAGGGGTAGGGACAGAGGTGAGAAAGATGGCAAAGGTGGGAAGGATGATTCTTTATTTGGCCCTAAACATGGTAGTTTACCAGGGAAAGAAATGCAGAGAAGTGTATCCCAGACAGAGAGGACTGCAAAGGTTAAGAAAGTATAACTTGTTTGGAAATGAACAAAATAGTTACAACACAGAGGTTAAATGTGCAGGGTGAGAGTTATTATTAGTACCTATTCAACAGTTATTATGTACCAGGAACTAAATTAATCTTCACAAAATCGCTGTGAAGTAGATATTATAAAACCCATTTGACAGACAAGAAAAGCAAGTGTTAGCAAGGTTAAGCAACGTGCCCATGGATAGTAAGCGGTAGAGCCAGTATCACTGACACTAAAGATTATGCTCTTGGAAAAGACTGCAGTGGATGGTGAAGGCCAAAGATTTGGTCATTCATTTAGGCAACGAACGGGGATTAAAGGGTTAAAGACTTGACAGGTCAATTTGTGTTTTCAAAGCGATCCTGGTAAAGGCGTACAAATTTGCAGAAGAAGAAGAAGGCCGAAAAAAACAAATCCAAAATAACTAAATGATATAGGGCCACATAAGCTCTTTTTTTAAATGTCACTTTACAGAATTGAGCCCCTATTCTTGACCCAGCTCGCCAACGTCCTGGAGTGCACAAACCTGGAGGACCCAGACCTAGCTGAGAGCCGAGCTCCCCACCCCCACTCCACCCCAGGCCCAGGCTGAAGAGCATTGCAGGCGCAAAGCACCACAGCCCTGCCTCCCCGAGACTCGAGGCCTCGTCTCCTCACCCGGGCTGAGATCCAACGGGCACCAGGGCTGCAGGCCGCTCCCAAGGCCCGGCAGCGCCACCATTATCGCCCAGAAACCCGCTCGCCTCCGCTGCGGTCAACTTTCAAAGCTCGCTCCCGCGCGCGCTCCGAGACGTTCCTGTGGACCAGTCACAACACGTAGAATTTCTCACCGACCAATCATCGCACCAAGTCAGTTTCATTTCATTAACCAATCAGCAAGGTCTTCTGTCGCTTGCGCCAAGAATGGGGATGGCCAAAGACTAGATAAGCCAAAGTTCCACGAGGTGATTTTTTAGCTTTCCCTTTATAGTATTACTTAAATTCTAATGGCGCCCGTCCTGCTTCGTTTTTCTTAAATGGGAGGGCACCTTAACGAGAATTTGAGAAAAGATACTTCCTGTAATAATTGTTACCTTTGCCCCCTGTCCGGTGACATTTCGCATGCGTGTCAAAGGGCTACCTCTATCCCGTCAAACAGCAGTCGAATGTTGCACAGATCCGAACGTGGATGATAGACTATTGTTTATCGAACTAAAACAACGAAGGAAAATCAAGGGGGGGAACGCATTCAGAAGGGACATCTGCAGATCTGTTAATTTTACGGCACGAGTGGGCCCAAATTCTGGAAAGAGGCCGTAGCTACCATGTCAACTAAGGGAAAGATTAGCTGCCCTTCTTCCACTGCACAAGCGCAATGAGCACACCTCCCTGCAGCCGGATGGCAAAGCTACAGAGGCCGAGGCGTGCGCATGCGCGGGGCGTCTCCGACGCGTCGCGGCTATGTCACTAGACAGCCGCCTCCCCCGCCCCAGCCCCTCGCGCGGAGCAGCTGGAGCGGCTCTGGGCGTCGCACCCCGGGAGGCTGGGCAGCCTCGCTCCGCCGCTCAGCCTCGCAACGTACCCGGTGGGCTGCAGCGGCCGGCACGCCTGGGCTCTGCACCGCCCCCTTAGAATTGCTCCGCAGCCTTTGCTCTCACCGCCGCCGGCTGCTCACGCCCGCTTGGAACTGGCGGG
This sequence comes from Eonycteris spelaea, assembly GCA_003508835.1. NCBI lineage: Eukaryota > Metazoa > Chordata > Mammalia > Chiroptera > Pteropodidae > Eonycteris > Eonycteris spelaea. The sequence goes on along the minus strand of PUFA01000288.1, from coordinate 1,181,229 downwards.
CCGCGGTGCATCGGTGCTCCGGGCGCCCATCTGGCCCTGCCCTGCCCTCCCGGTGAAGCAAGCATTCGTGCCTCGACCCACGCCTGGCCGCGCGTGCAGCCCGCTGATCTTCCCTTAGGGCGGCCCCAGCCCGGGAGAGCCCGGCCTGCCCAGCCGGCGGCGAGATGAGCTTCTTCGGCTTCGGGCAGAGCGTGGAGGTAGAGATCGTGCTGAGTGATGCGGAGAGTAGGAAGCGTGCCGAGCACAAGACCGAGGACGGGAAGAAGGAAAAGTATTTCCTCTTTTACGATGGAGAGACGGTGTCCGGGAAGGTGAGCCTTGCGCTAAAGCACCCCAACAAGCGGCTGGAGCACCAGGGCATAAAGATCGAGTTCATCGGGCAGATAGGTAAGTCGGTCCTTAGGGCCTTCCTCCCTGGCTGCGTCTGCCAGCCAGGTGCCCACTCGCGGGCGGGTCGGGTGTTCCGGGCAGCTCTGCGAGGCCTGTCGGAGCCCCTAGTCCCCAGCTGTCTGAGGCCCGACCGCCTGTGGCCACTCCTGCGTTACCGTCTTCTCTGCCAAAAAAGACAGCACCGCACGAGGGGTGTGGGTGCTGAGGACACCGGGGGCGTCCCTACTGAGCCAGGTGGTGGTGGGTATCCTGCCCCAGAATACCCCAGTTGTTCCTTCAACGTGCCGCTCAGCTTGGCTTCCTGTCTACAGGATTTTGGAGTGACCTGCTCCTGCCTTAGCCTGCAGGTGGGTTTGTTACGGCTAGACGTTCTTCCAGTATTGCTTCTGCCTTCCTCTGGCCCCGTTAAGCTGTACTCTTACCCACCCCTTGTTTCTTTAGGTGTGATCTGGAAGAGATGGGTCACCAGTGTCTCATATTTCACCTTATCTCTAAGCTGCCTGTCTTTATATTTGTTTTGAGAAAGAAGACCTGAAGTCTTCAGGCTCAGTCTTTCTGTCACCTGTATTTCTAAGGCTTCTTTATTAGAATGTTAGTTTTCAATTGATTCATTTTCTCCTTAAAGACAAAGAAATGGTGCTCCTAAGACTAAAATTAAATGACCAAAATTTCTCAGTGCTCCATCAGTCTTTAAGCATAATGATTAAAATTAGAACTAGACAGTAAAAGGCAGTAACAATACAAAAGGTTTGGGAAGCTGCCAGTTAAGATGCAGTTGTCTCCAATTCTAAGACTATTTGGAATCTTGTGTTCATTAAAACTCTCAGGTATTTCTGAAATAAATTGTTTGTGTCGTTAGGTCAGGAGTAGATTCTCAGTAAATACCCTTGTGGGCTGAAAAACCTCTGGCAGACATTCATACCCTGTACCACAAGCTGCATGTGTAACTCTGTTGTTAGGGACTTCCTGGGAAAGATTGTTAAATGCTCTCTCGCATCCTCAGAGTTCAGCAAAGAATCTGTTCTCTCCCTTTTACAGGGACAGGAAACCTGGGCCCAGTGTCTGCAGTCAGTGTTCAGCCTGAAGTATTTGCCTGCAGCATTTAAGAGAATGAAATCAGGTTGAAGACTGACTGATCCTACAGGAATTTTTTATTGTTATTTCAAATCCAGAATATGGCCTTTTATGTACCAGAAAGGAGTCTGAAGAGTGATTTTCTTACCCTCTGCACTTCTGCTTCTAGCTTAGATGGGATTTCTCAACAGCACGCTGTTGACATTTTGGGCCTGATAATTCTTTGTTGGTGTAGCATGTTTAGCAATGTCCCTGATCTCTACCCACCTAATACCAGAAATACTTCCCAGTTGTAACCTCAAAAATGTTTCAAGATACAGCCTTATGTCCCCTGCAGGGTAAAATTCTCCCTAGTAAAGAGCCACTGAATAGATAGGAGGAATCCAAAGCATTTTATGCTAAGCAAAACATATGAGATAGTCAAGAAGTCCTTGCCTACTTCAAATTAGTATTTTCAAGTAGTACTTTTAACATTGTTGCATGGATTCTTTGACTCTAATAGGAGTGTAGACAAGCAGGTTTAGCTTATATCTATACTATCATTTCAGGTGGCAATACTTTGTCAATAAGTGAAAGATAACCAGTAGGTCTGCTGCCCCAGCAATACTGAAGAGCTGTTCAGGGGAATGGTATCTATGCCTTCTTCTACTCTAACTTAAAGGGAATTGAGGAAACTGCTTTCTATACCTGCCCTGCCTGGTTTCTTGTCTAACCCTTGAATCCCAAAACAGCATTTCTGCTAAGTTTTCTCAGATCCTTTTATTTCTTCCATTGATAACTCTTCCTGGGCCACTGAGCACTGGTGGACTGATGTGAGGATGTTGCAATGTCAAAGGATCATGCTTTGTGCAGAGAGTATGGTATATCTATGTCATATACTTAAGACAGTCTGTGATATCACCTAAGGGCAATAGCGTATGGCTTGTGAGTAATTTTGCTGAAGTTGTGGTCTTGTGGTTTTCTCCTTCATTGCACTCTGTATCAACTGGGTGGAACTTTGGTGATGTCGTAAAGGTCTTGCTGTATGGTTGACAGACAGAATGGCACTTACTCTGGGGGAGTAAGAAAGTTGATATCATTGTGCTTTGTCCACCATCCTTATTGATTTCCTTTTTAACTCAAAAATTTTATCAACCATAGTCCCTTGGATTTGGTTCTCTTTTCCTTCCTCTCTCCGTCTCTCCTTCTTTTCCTTTCTTTCTTCCTGGGAGTTGTTCTTAGCTTGAAAATGAAGGGATTTATGCAATTAACCTTCTTATCCATATGAGTAATTTATTTTTTTTCCTGATCAAAGTGTTTTTGTTCCATGTGTATATTCATTTAGAGGGACAGTATGACATGCTTGAGGGTTAAGCAGACTGGGTGATATAAATTAGATAAGGCTCAGTAATAATACAGAGTTTGCTCGGGTCTTGTGAGGACTAGAGATACATGAAATGGAGAGCTTGACACATGTAGTAGGTACTCACTCAAAGGGAGTTAGGATGATCGTCATTTTCTCTTTTCCCGTTAATTGGATCTATCAGGACGTTTCCAGGGGCTAGACTTTTAAAACACTACTCTTTGCCAACACCCCTGATTCCTGTGCAGACCGTCCATGGGGAATGTTCACACCAGGTTAGCCTCCCCTTTGGTCTGCCTGTCTGCCTCCCCGCATTTCCTCCTCAGTGTCTTCTGGAAGGTACAATAGCCCAAGTAAAACTTTGTGGAAGGGATTCTGCACAGGGACTTTGCAGAGACAGCCAGTTGGACCTCTTTGGACCCCATTCCTTGTAGTGACTAGGCCATGCTCAGTAAAGTTCCTATCTCAATCTTGGTTTTGAAGATAGGCAGTAAGAGGGGTAACTTTTGTCCCTGGTCCTTTCTCACTCTATAACTTTTTCTGGCAATCTCATCTGCACCCATGACTTCAGTGACTTATAATCTCATGACTCCCAAATTCTTTCTTTATTCAGACCTGAATGCCCCACCCCACAGGTTTCTCAAAGATGCATCTAAAACAGAAACCCCTTTCTCTTTCTGCACCAGCCCAGCTGCTTCTCTTTTTTTTTTTTTTCAGGGTTCCCACCAATTTTAGCTTATGTCACTTAGGTCCATTAGCCTCAGAAATTTGGAAATCATCTTAGACTCTTCATTCCTCTTCTCGTCCATCCAGTTGGCTTCTAAGTTTTGGTCCTCTCCAACAACTATAATACCTTAAATCTGTGCTTTCTCTCTGTTCTTACTGCTCTTGCCTTTATTATTTCTTATTGTGACAGTCTTCTAACTCAGTGGTCCTCAACCTTTTGGCACCAGAGACTGGACTCCTATGAGAATCTGAGGTGCAGCTGAGGCAGTGATGCTAGAGCTAGGGAACCGCTGCAAATACAGGTGAAGCTTTGCTTGCTCCCCCGCTGCTCACCTCTGGCTGTGCAGCCTGGTTCCTAATAGACCACAGACCAGTACTGGTCTGTGGCCTGCGGGTTGGAGACCCTTGTTTTAACTGGTCTTCCTCCTTTGTTTTCCTCTTCTTTGAGTTCATCTTCTGTAAGAATGAACTGTCATAAAGGCAGTTTTAACATTGTCAGACTCCTTAAAATTCTTCTTGTTGATTCCCTACTGGTTAAAGGGGGAAAAGATATCCAGCTCTTTCCTGAGCTGGCCCCTGCCTTTCTCTCCATTCTCACCTTTACCTCACCCTCACCACTTGTAGTTTTCTCAAAATATCATGTTCCTTCTAGAATCTTGGCATCTTCCCTTTGTATGTGAAGATCTTTCTGCAAAGCCTGGCCTTCCACCCAAGCTCTTACTCATGCTTAAACAAACATGACAGCCCAGAAAGCCTTCCCTGACCTCCCCAGGCTGACTTAAGCACTTCTTCCACTGTTCCTAGAAGCCCCATTCATACCTGTTTTCAAGCAGGTTATGACAAGCTTGCGATTTTTTTTTTTTAATTTGTCTTCCCCTCACTCAATTCTGACACTCTAAAAGGGAATACCTTCAGTCCATCATTAGTCTGGTGGCCCTCTAGTTTCATTGACATATAGTAGATGTTCAATAAATATTTGCTAACTGGATAAATTGGTCAGAGCTAAGAATTTACAAAAGCTATTTTCTAGATTTTTTAAATGTCCTTCTAGATAAACCAGAGTTATTTTAATGAAAGAAAGGGAGAGTGTAGCTTTGCTTTGCTGGTTACTGTTAAGAGGCTGGGCTTCCTGCTCGTGCTTATGTCGGAGGCACTGATGAGCTAGGTGCACCTGAGAACTAAGATGACGCACTAACTGGCCTGCACCGACTTGCACAGCATCTTCACTGAGGGAACTAGGGTAAGGAATGTTAAAGCTGGATGTCTGTTTCACTTTTTTTGCATCTTTCTTTCATCACACCTTTTTATACCACATTAAGGCTGACTTTCCCCCCGTATAATAAATAAATAAGAGCTATCAGAGCTGTGGTCCATTCATTTCTGCACTGACTGCTCAGATTTTACAGTTTGAATTCTGCTCCCCTGAGAGTATAATAAGTTCTTATTTATTCACTTGTGTCATATGTGTTTTTCTTTTATCCTCAGGAAGTTTTTGAGCTGTATTGGGATTCTTCCTGCACTTTGCGTACTTTTTCTGATGGCTTGGTCTGTGTTCTATCAATGCCAACAAAGGTGTGGTGAGGGCATCTCCTGTGTCTCTCTAGCTTTTTTAGAAGAGTGCAATGTGATATATAAGAGGCATTGGGGGAAGTTCTGTCGTTAGAAGGAAGAGAAACCATTTTTCAGCTGGGATCACCTGGAGAACACTGGTGGAGTATGTAAGGCACATCCAGGCCACCTTGGCGACTAATGGGGTTAAATAAACCAAAGGTAATTAGAAAGTTGAACTTGCAGAGGAGGGCAGACGTAAACACCTTCATACTCCAAAGCCAAATAGATTTTTTTTAGGTTTTTAAAAGTAATGCCATCTACGGCCTTGCCACCCTGAACAAGCCCGATCTCATCTGATCTTGGAAGCTAAGCAGGGTCGGGCCTGGTTAGTACTTGGATGGGAGACCACCTAGGAAGACCAGGTGCTGTAGGCACAAAAAATTTTAAAAAATAAGGGATTACAAGATGACAAGGTCCTTGAAATCTGTGAGGTCAAGCAAGGGTTGCCTCACCTAAAATAATAATAATAATAATGCCTCTGTATGTATCTGAATGTATCTGAAACCATTAGCTCCAATCAAGCCTGTACTTCTAAAAACTTCAGAGGCTTTCTATATTTCAATTCATTCACCCATGAAATGCTAAGTAAAAGGCATATTGAAATTAAATGGATCGATGCTAGCCTATTAATAGATTATTGTGGGGCTTGGAGCTGAGCTGCTATGTGCAGCCCAGGGGCGTGACGGCTCCTGCAGGTTTACCAAGGTCCAGGAGATCTGAGTGGATGTGGCTGACATGAATCTTAACTGGGTTACCAGTTAGCAAACACTGGCTGCGAAAATCAGGGTGCAGAGGAGGCTTTTAGAGGTCTTTTCGCTCTTGCTATAGTTTCTTCTAAGACCACCGTAGAGCCTGGATCAAATGTGGTCCTGGCCCAGCAGCAAGTCTCAGGGTGTCTCTCACAGGATGACCTTATGCTGCACAGCTGGCTCAGTTTCCTTCCAAAGTGGCAAATTCACTCCTTAGCTGTTAGTGGCAAGTTTCACCATAAAAACATCCCATCTACAAAACTCATTTCTTCCTGTAGGACTAGGAAGGCTAAAGACAGGGAAGTTACCGTAACAAAAAACTTGGTCAGTTCTTTTAGCTTGAAATGAGTTGTCCCTGGGGACTTTGGCTGCATCACTGGGATGGAATAGAGTCAGTTTACCATCTCTTTAATATCCAAACAGCCTTGGATTTTCTGACTTAATTTATGTGAGAGAAGACCAAACTTTCAGGCAAACAGCAAAGTAGGCCTGTCATGTCTACTTCTTTGCCCCACAGTGTTTGCAAAAGCATTGCAAATGGCTTATAAATTATAAATGAAAAAGTCAACTCCAGCCCTACTCAGGCTACACATTGGCCACCCTTCCGTAACATGTGGTGTAGGAGCTTGTGTTCATGTGTGTTCGGGATGAAGAGTGTGAAGGAAAACGTGACACTGTGCAGGGAAGGACCTCCCCTGCCAGAGGTCCTGGCCACAGCCAGGTTCCCCTGCTGGGTCAGGCAAACTGTTACTAGGATCCTCTGATGCTGGCAGCCTGAGGATCCTTCTCTGTTTTTCTGTTGCCTTTGGGCTGTGTGATTACATTTGTGTATTTTTCCATCCTTTTCCCATCTTTCCCTTGACTCTGGGATTTCCCACTTAAATATCATGGACACTAGGGCTTTGGTCTGCCTACTTTTGTCCCCTGAGACTATGGGCAGAATTTAGTGCTTGGGAACTGAGGCACCAGGTTCCCCAGTTGAGGAGGGATCAGGATCAGCATAGAAGACAGGACCATCAACAAGGGCTCTTAGCGGTGGACCAGCAAGGAGGAGCCCTTGTCATGGCCTGGCCAGTTGCTCTGTTCCTACCCAGTCACTGCATATCCTTTTATTAAAGGGCACAGTTATTGGATTTTAAAATGATCGAGGGGTTTCTCACCTTTCCCTATCCTTTTCTCCCATAGTTTGCAACTGTCATCTCCCATTTAGTGGCTTTGTGAATTATTACTCACTACCCAGAATGCTGCCCATTGCTGATTCCATTGTTTGTAATAGCAGATGAATCAAAGTATACTAAGAAATCAGCAACAACTATAATCACAGAATACAATGTAAATTCACATAGATGTAGCAGCACCCGTTTGGATTAACTACACTGCTGCCACCTTCAAGAGTTGGGTAAATTTTAGGACATAGCCTACTCAGCTTTAGAATGCCTCCCTGTGTGGGGGAAAACCATTCCCTATGGAAGAGGTGTGGCAGGACCAGCTCCTAGGGCAGCAAGGGGTTGATTTTGCATTCAGACTAAAAGCACCATTTGAAACCATTTTTTTCTTCTGGGCATGATTCTCTCCCAGGGCAGGACTGGACACTGTATTGGCTCTGGGGAAGCTAGAGAACTGGTTTCTGTGACTCAAGATGACTTTAATCCAGATTGGGTCTCAGACCTTTTTCTGTCTGGGGTGGACCCAAAGCGAATGCACCTCTTTCCTGCCATCCCTGACACCTGGATATCCCTGAGAGAGATTGTCTGCTGTGCTCTGAAGATCCGGGACCAGGCCTAGCGGTTGTCCCAGATACTCCTCTCTCTGTGGACCCATCTCCTTATCCCCAAGCAGCCAACAGCAGAAGCAGCAAGTGCACTCTGCCTGTGCCATTTTCCCAGTTGGCCTGTCCTACTTCTGGTTGCAACCTAACATAGGATTGGAGCCCAGAAATGCCAAGAGGGTGATACCTTGACTGTAATGTGGCCGTATTTGGTAACAGTCAGTATTAAATTCATAGCCAGTCACAGTCAGTATTAAATTCATAGCCAGGGGGTATAGGTGGAGGGGAGGATACCAGGGAATCTGGGCATATAGGCCTTATCTCTAAAGACCATGCATATAGCAAAAGTTAGTACAAAATAGCAAAGTACAGACAGGCATAAAATAATATAGGATAAGTGAGTGACATGAACTTATAATAAATATCACAACGATTTCCAAGGGAGGATGAATTTAAGCAATACTTGTTAGAAATGGAAAATCTCAGCCCCCTATCATACCCCCTGAATTAAATGCCAGGGGTAGGGCCCAGCAATCTGTGTTTTCACAGGCCCTCCAAGTGATCCTGATGTACACTGAACTTTGAGAACCTCTGCTTTAGATGGAGAGAATAACATTAAAACTTCTGTGTCAGATTGGCCACATAGATTCCTTTTCAAGAGATAATAGCAGCTAGCAGCTAATGCTTTTTGAGTATTTGCTATCTATTTGGTACTATATTCTAAGTCCTGTACATTCCCTGCCTCCTTTAATTCCCACAAAACCTTATGATGTGGTTATGTTTTACCCCTGTTTTACTAGGTGATAGAAACAGGAGTAGGAGGTCTGCTCTAATCTCAGCTCTGCAGCCAACCCTGTGCCTCTAAGCCGGTCATTTAACCATGTATGCCTCAGTTTCCTCATCTCTTAAATGGGTGATAGGGCCTGTCACAAGATTATTATCTCACAAGATTAATATAAGGGCAATATGATTAAATACCTATGAATACACTTTAAAAGCTAGAAATATATTTTTTAATGTTTTTAAAGAAATGTGGTGTGTTTGACAGTGGTTACCCTGATGTATCATCCCTTATTAATGTGCCACCCTGATGTCCTGGAGCAGGACTATGGTAGGTTCTTACTGTACCATAAGATTTCTCTATATAAAACAGAAGAGTATTTAGAAAGGAGGGAGATGGAGGGAGACCAGCCTATGGGGAATGTTCTGAAGGAGCAGCTCAGGAAAAGAGGGGGAGTCAAAAACAAAGGTCTGTTTGTGGGAAAAGTTTTACAGAAGAGGGGTTCCTACATCCTGGAGCCCCTTGCTAGGCCCTGAGTAGCTCGGGGTCTGGTAGAGGAGGCCGATGCTCTCTCTCCAGAACTCTACTATGACCGCGGGAACCACCATGAATTTGTGTCCCTGGTGAAGGACTTGGCCCGGCCTGGAGAAATTACACAGTCGCAGGCCTTCGACTTTGAATTCACCCATGTGGAGAAGCCGTACGAGTCCTACACAGGGCAGAATGTGAAGCTCCGGTAAGTTGTACCCAAAAGCTGACCCCAAGCTGCCCCATGTGGAGCAGGACCTGAAACTGTCTGCATTTCTGAGGATCTTTATAAGGATACTGAGGAGGAGGACTGCTGAGAGCAGAGGTGTGCTGGTATATGTTTACCAGCAGGTTCTCTGGATGGAAAAAAGCATTTGTCAATTTCTCTAATGTAAATATTCCCTCCATGGCCAGTTCCAAGCTACCAACCTGACATGCCCCAGTGCAGAGTTGGGAAGAGAAGTACAGTAGCCACCTTTGCAGAACATTTCCCTCATATGGAGACATTAAATGTAAATTTCCCCAAGAGCAGAGAATTGTAAAATGTAGCAAAATAATTTGGAAGCAATGAGTTTTTAGTATGTATTACCTTTGCTTTTAATGTAATACATTTAATTATAAGTTTACATAATTTAGTTTTTAATAATTGCTGTGTTTAACAACCAGTTGATAAAATTCCTGAAAATTCAACAGTCAGCGTTCGTACACTGACTGGTACAAGCCACCTCCGGCACACCACTGGCTGGGCATCAGGACTTACTGATCCTCAGTCCAGCTCTGCCACACACCAGGAATGTGATCCTGAGTTCCGTCACTCAGCTTTCTCACTAGAAAAATGGGTAATAGATTTGGATCCTAATTCTAGATATATCCTTTCCACCTTTTCAGTGATGAAACAAGTGACAAGTTCTTAAAAGAATAATAAACATGATTTAAGTACATGGGATTGTTTTCATTGTTCCAGTCTCAGAAACTGGAATAGGGACTGATTCCAGGGCCTCTGGGGTAAAAAAAAAAAAAAAAAAAAAAAAACCAAGAAAGAAAGAAAGAAAAAAGAAATACAGAGCAATCATAGCGTCTTGGATGTAATCCAAGATTATGTGATGTCACTGGGATAAAGCAGATTTCTGTCACTCTGGACGCCTTGTTCCAGGTCTCAATACTACGTCATAAGATCAGTTCATTCTCATCACCTGAAGGCCTAGGTTTAGGATGGTGCAGAACATAGCATGACGTTTTTTCCTTTTATTTTATTTTTTATTTTTATTTTTCAATAACCATTAACATACAATATTATATTAGTTTCAGGTGTACAACATAGTGATTAGACCTTTGTATAACTTAGGAAGTGACATCCTAATAACTCTAGTACCCATCTAACACAATAAGTAATTATTACAATATATTATTACAATATTATTGACTATATTCTCTATGCTGTACTTGATATCTCCCGTGACTTTTTATAACTGGCAATTTGTACTTCTTAATCCTTTTCCTTTTTCATCTATCTCCTCCACACCCCTCCCACATGACAACCATCAGTTTGTTCTCTTTACCTATGAGTTAATTTCTGTTTTGTTTGTTCTTTCTTTTGTTTTGTAGATTCTACATACGAGTGAAATCATATGGTATTTGTCTTTCTGATATAGCAAGACTTTTTCTCCCTTTCTCCCTTGTCTTCCCTCTTCCTTTAGAAGAATGTTTGTAAGCTCTTCTTTTTCAGTCTTTGCAGAGAGGTCTAAACATTGACATTACCCCCGCTAAAGACAGCATTTCATAATTGCACTCAGAAAGCAGCACCTAAGCTTGGCTGTGGGATTTATTGTTATTTAACTTTATTTTTTACAGTGGATTTTTCTTAAATGTTTTTATGTCAGAAAGAAAGATGTTGAAAACAGTATAGCAATTTCTTAAAATGTTAAAAATAGAATTGTCATACAATCCAGCAATTTCACTTCTGGATACATATACAAAAGTGAAAGCAAGGACACAAACAGATATATGTATACTCATATTCACAATAGCTAAAAGGTGGATGCCATCATTGACAGATGAATGGATAAACACAATGCGGTATATACATACAATGGAATGTTTTTCAGCCTTGAAAGGGAGGGAAATCCTATCATATGCTACTATATGGATGAATCTTAAAAACAGTATGTTAAGTGAAATAAGCCAGTCATTAGAAGACAAATACCATATGATTTCATTTATAAGCGACAAAGTAGAATGATGGTTGCCAGAGGCCAGGGAGTTAGTGTTTAATGGGGACTGCGTTTCAGTTGAGGAAATTGAAAAAGTTCTGAAGATGGTTGATGGTGATGGTTGTACAACTATGAAAGTACTTACTTAATATTGTACACTTAATATTGGTTAAAATGATAAATTTTATGTTATATATATTGTAGAGGAAGAAAAAAACCTTTTTCTTCTACCCATCTTAGGTTCATTGGCTTAGCTCTGCAAATTAGAGTGACAAAAGACATTAGGAAGAGCAAAACAAGGAAGTTTATTCACATATGCATTGTGCATACACGTGGAACTCAAGGATAAGTAACTCAAAGAGGTGGTTAGAACTTGGCTTATATAAACATTTTAATAGAAAAACAATAATTTTAGAAATGATGAGAAAAAAGGAAAGGGACTTGGAGATTCTAGGACAACAAATTATGGGGAGGTAAACCAATGCGGATAGACAAATGAAAAATAAGGATCATTTTAGCAAGGTTTGTTATATATAAATTTCTCTGGTGTAGTCTCTGGGCTGATATGAGTCTAGAGCTGTCTCTGGTGATTAAAAATGTCCTACTCTCCTGGAAGACAGAAGGAGGGCCAATCATTTTTCTGGTATCTGCTTCCTCTCAGTTCCTTCCAGCTGTATATCATCCTTATGCCAGAGTGTCATATTTTGGGGTGGCATACTCTGAACTCCTTCTATATTTTACCACAGTAAAAAGAAAATAAAAGAAAGGAAGCTGTTGCAGTTGAAATTATTGAAGACTTTAGGATTCATGTTGAGAAAGAGAGGAGGTAAAGAAAAGAAAATTATTTAAGGGCAGTTTATAGAAGATGTAAATTCCAGATTAAGGGCTTATATCTTATTACATAGGCAGAGGGAAAACATGACAATGATGTTTTGGGTTCTTTTTTCTTTGTTTTTAGGCAGGGGAGTGGTTCTATTGGAAGATGAATTTAAAGTCAATATGTGGTATTTGATGGATGGGTAGAGTGTGGAGAAAAAACAGTTTAAAGGATAGTATGAAGTCCTAAGAGTTTTGCAGGAAACACACAGAAAAACGGGAATTTAATAGACATCAGCAGAATTTACTAGTGAGTAGAGATGCAGACAGAGGGCTATCAGGAGGAAGAGATGACTTGGAGATAAGATGATTCATCTAGTTTTAAAGTTTGGAGCACTGGCAGAATAGAGAGGTATGAAAGATCACTATACAATTGGAAATTCAATCCTGGCACTCAGGACAGAAAAATGCACTGTTGGGAATCATCTGCTCAGTGATAATAACTAATACGTTTTTCAAGGAGGAAAGCTAAGGGAGAAAAGAGCTCAGGGCCTATTGGGGGCTATTAGGGGATAGTAGGAGGTGAAGCAGTGTAATGCCCTCCTGTGGAACCATGGGAAAGCATTTCAAGGAAGACAAAGTGTTTTAAATGCTAATGTAGAACTGACACTGAAAAAAAGGCCACTGGATTAGGCAACTGGGAGGCTGGGTGTTATATTTTTCAGGAGGGCAGTTTCTGTTGGTGGCAACTAGGGAAGAAGCTGCAGTAGTTAGAACAGGACCTCTCTGTGACCGCTGTCTCTGAAGGACTGTCAAGCAAGAGTGTAAGGCCTGGAGAGTGTTCTGGGGATTGACGAGTTTGGGACTTTTTATAAACTCAAAGCAAGAAGCCTTTAACTGGAAAGAGATTGGATACATTAAGAAAATTTGAAAAGTTAGAGGTTCAAGATGCCAGACAGTAGACTTTTTACCAAGATTCTCATTAAAATCATTTGAGACGCTTTAAAAAATGTTGATGCCTCTATCCCTTTCCAGGACAATTAAATATGTTATGCCTCCTGCCACAGGATTCTTAAAGCCCCTACCCCAGTGATTCTGCTTTGTATCCAGGTTGAGTCAATTTGCCAGAGGGAGAAGGAGAAAATGTCCTGAGAGATAGAGGTGCTGTTGGAAGGAGGAAAGGATGGGCACAGATACAGACACACATGTTTAAGCCCTAAGCAGAAAAACAGCACAAAGAAGAGAGAGAATTATAAATCGTGACTTGGAAGGCCTTCATCTTCTTAGTATAGTAAAAGCAGTGTCTTCCACAGAGAGGGGAGGGAAAAGCCTGGAGCCTGAGCAATTAGAAAAGAGTTAGGAGCAAATGTCTTGGGAAGTGTGACGAATGTTACCAAGATGAATAAAAAGACTGCCAAGAAGCAGTGCCACACTGAAGAGAGTAGCCCAATGTGTAGTTGATCTGGTTAGCAGTTTTGTCCAGGCATGCTTGACAGTGGGGCTTATCTAAGTTTTATTTAAAAGAAAATATAATTAAAGGGTATTTCTTATTTCCTTGGGTGTTAGCAGAGTTAAGTCAAGGGGACAGGCATGCTGGGGAAGGCCACACTAAAGTGGCTGGCCATAGACGTCAGGCTTGGCATACCAAAGCTGTGGATACCAGGAGCTGTGTCTTTGTCTTCTTTCTAAATTGCCCTTTACCACAGCAACCTCCTCTCTGAAGATTCTAGTTCAGCCAGAGATTTTCTTTGTTTGTGCACAGCAGGTCCTCTCCCACTTCTGTTGCTTTACTTATAAGATTTGTTCTCCCAAATACTCTTTTTTTCTCTCCTCCCAGTACTCAATCTGAATTAGCACTTTCTGTGTATTCTAATGTTTCTCTTTATTCGTCCATCTCCCCCAGCGGACTGTGAGACTGTTTGCTGAATAAATAGCTAACTTAATTTCTCCATTTCCTATTCTTCTAACTAGGAGGAACTTAAAGTGCTTAGTGATTTAATATTGTTAAGTGAACAAGCATGTAGATATAAGTATAAGATAAATCCCTGTACTCAAAGAGCCAGGAGTTAGTTGAAATATAAAACCTGCTCACAAATACATAGTAGGTAATGATGAGGACTGTGAAAGTCACAGGAATAACATGCTACCAGAATACAGAGCTGAGAAATCACTTTTACTTAGAGCACCATTCTTAACACAGAGCATGGACTCAAAATGGGTTTGGGGGAAGAGCCTTGAACTTCCCGGAATTGTAACTGCAAAATGTTGTGTATAAGTGCATAGGTGCATTTTTTTGGTCCACAGAAGTAAATTCTCAAAGGAATGCAAAGCCCCAAAGGTTAACCATTGTTAAGGGTTCTTTCAAGTGGGTTGATTTGGTGCTTAAACCTACACAGCATCTGGAAACCAGGAGTATTCCTTCACAACACGTCCATCTCCTCCAGGTACTTCCTTCGAGCCACCATCAGCCGCCGCCTCAATGACGTTGTCAAAGAGATGGACATTGTAGTTCACACACTCAGCACATACCCAGAGCTGAACTCTTCCATCAAGATGGAGGTTGGGATCGAGGACTGTCTGCACATTGAGTTTGAGTACAACAAGTCCAAGTAAGCGCCTGGGGCCCCAAGTTGTCAAAGAACTGTTTAGGCAGGTCAAAATAGGTCCTGATCAGAATGCAAAGTCATGGGAGCCCCTTGCTTCTGCTCTTTCTTGGTGACATGCTGTGGGAGAGATCACAGAAATGGCACCGGCGATATAAGGTGCTAGACCGGCTGAAGGTAGATTAGCCAGGAAATAAAACTGCATTGACATAAACTAAGCTATGTTAAATGAAGAAGGTAAATTTAAGTTAAACACCCTATGATGTCTTCGAAAGTCAAGCTAAACTAGTTTTAAGGCTGTGTTGGATTCCAGGTACAGCTGTTTCCTTTTATTGCTGAGAATAATCTCAGAACATTGTTCCATTGTCATCTGTCTCCTATATACAGTATGTCTTTAGAAGGGAAAGTGAAGAAACCAAAAACCCGCCAAAGCAAAAAATACCTGGTGCCTTTTCATAAAGATCTTTAAATAATTTTCTATTAATTTGCAAGTTGGGAAGCCATATATGTTTTAAACTGTGTTTACTGTTAGAACATGAAAATATTTAAGTGCTTGTGAATCACAACATGTACAGTTCAAAAATGCACCATAGCATCTTTCTCATCAATATAATACATTCTTGAAAATGTTTGAAAATCAAATGTGTGAAAGTAAAAGTGTATTCACAGAGAGCTAAAAAAAAAGTCAGAGTCTATAACTAGGGTTCTCCTGTGGAAAGGCCCTTACCTCAGACCCACTTATCCAGAAGCTCAGAGTAAGGGGGCTGAACCACATGGCCTCCTCCAAAGGGGTTAGGAACAAGGTTCTTTTACACCAAGAACATAGGTGTTTCCTGTAATGAGTGAGAAAAGATGTGTGTGTGTGTGTTGTTTTTTTTTCCCACCTGCCCCCTGGCCTGGAACCAAGTTGGGGTGTCAGTAAAATAACCGCTGTAATCCAGAACAGGCCCTGCTGCATGGCCTGGCGTCCACCGATGGAATGGGGTGGGATGAGTTGGGAGGAAGGTTTATCTGGGCCCACAGGGACGTGTAAAGGAACAAGTTTCTTCCCCTTTCTTCTCACAGTTTCAGGGCTCTGTGGGCCTTCCTGCCCACCAAGACCCCAGGCACCTGACAAAGTGGGTGGCTGGCAGGTACTGCCACTTTATAGGAATTCAGAATAACTATCAGTCAGCAATGTGTTCACAACCAAATTTAGTATATGAAAGGCACTTTCGAGAGTCAGTTAAGTGATGTCAAGGGCTGGATACTGCCAGGCTCTGGCACTGCCCTATATGATATAACAAAGAGCCCAGCACTTGGAATCATGTCCTATTCTGCCCCTAAGGAGTAGAGCTAAAGTTAGCAGGTATTAAAATTTTTGCACTTTGGGTTTCTGAAAAATGAGGGGCTTGGATCAGGTTAGTGGATTTCAAACACACACACAGTACGAGTGAAGTCAGAGAGCTTGCAGCCAGGGCCTTAGGCCCTCTACAAGAGCAGCTCTTTTATGTGCCTACACATCAGTGCTTCTGTCTGAGAGTCCATGTAGAGTAAAGAAATGTTCAATTGATTAAAGTTGAAAAACCCCTAGTATCTCTGATCTCTAACTATTTCTTTTAAAATGCTGTCAGTAGCCTACATTCTGCTTTTGTAAGTGTTCTTAGGTTATCTACTTAGAGCCTCCATAGTCTTCGCAAGTAGATTATTAGTGGAAAAGTGGCACAAAATAATGGGGAGAACACAAACCTAGAAATTAGAAACTTAGGTTCACATCCTGTGTCTATCCCCTACTCAAATCCTGGTTAAATTACTTCAGACTTCCTTTTCTTTACCTGTTGTTTTAGGAGGTTAATTCCAAAGTCCTTGCCAACACTCATGTGCTATGATTCTGAGCTTCAGTTTCGCTCTCTGCCTGCCATGCCGTATACTGGGCTATAGACATGCAGACCACCAGCACTACTGCCTGACCCAGAGAAAAGCACTATGCAATGTGGCCAGATTCCTAACAGCTCACACAGCAGAAGCCATGTGAGCAGAGCCCAGAGAGAAGGTGCGGGTGGAGTGTGATGCATGCATCTTGCTCTGCTGTTCCTGTCCAGCCTGTCAGGTCCATTGCACGCAAAACTGCTACGGGTCATCGAGGCCCAGTTCCTGAAAGACATTTCATGGAGCTCAGAGAGGAAAAGCAAGACCTGGTTTTTGTGTATGGGACTGGCCTCTTACATATGAGGATATCTAAAAAAAAAAAAAAAACCACAAAACATATAAATGAAGTTACAGGGCTTGAGCAGATAAATCAGATGAGCAAACATGAATGGGTGATGAAACATGCATGGAAAACATCCTTTGAGTTGTATATGGAAGAATGGAAGGGACATAAATGACTTTGATTCAAGTAAAGAACATGGTGAGAAATCAGTCTGTAATGGAAGTATGGGTGGCAATATGGGCAAGTGTACACCAACTCCATCTTTAGCCAACATGTAGTGCCCAGTACCCTCTCCAGAGACTATAAAGGCCTATAAATGTGCAAAGGGTTGGCTGCTGTGCACACATCTTATTTTCTTTACTTTCTCTTCCCCAGATACCACTTGAAAGACGTCATTGTAGGGAAGATATACTTCCTGCTGGTGAGAATCAAAATCAAGCACATGGAGATAGACATTATCAAGCGGGAAACGACGGGCACAGGCCCCAATGTGTACCATGAAAACGACACAATAGCCAAGTATGAGATCATGGATGGAGCACCAGTGAGAGGTGAGCCTCCTGCCCCCGCCCCCATTCCGTAGCCACCGCACCTTTCCTCTGTTAAAGTGAGATTTCTATTAACCTATAATTTCTTTATCTCTAATTGTATACTGGGGTCTCAATAAGGAGGAAAAAGAGGGCTTGAGTCTGTGGAACTCAACTTTCCCCTATCTTCACCCAGAAGATCGTAAGAGCTCTATTTTCATCTTGTTTATATAGTGAGCTTGTGGTACTAGCGATTGAATCTTGAGTTATGCCTGTTAAAACAAACAAAAAAAAAGTTTGCAAAATACCGGTTTAGCAGATATAGTTTGAATATTTTCTTACTTTTTCCTGTCGACATTCTTTGCTGCTAAGAGGCAAAAGATTGATACAGAAGAGTCATTTTTGTTACCTAGTTCTAGCTCTGATAAAACTTTGCATTCTCTGAATTCATTCACCAAGTATATATACCACAGCCAGCACTACGAGGGGCTACAGACAGCACTAAGAACTGGACAGGAAAAGTGTCGTCTCCCCATTCCCAGCACAGCTAATGTTATGTCTCAGAAGAGTGGAGTTGAAAGCTATGTTATTTGGGGAATCTATATGATTATTTGGGAGTAGCCATCATTTACATTCTTCATTGGCTCTGCCGAACCTGACGATAAAGAATGTATTTTTTCATTTAGAAGTGCTTGGTGATGCCACGATTTTATTCAGTGTATTCTCACGGTCTGTTACATGCAGAAGGAGGAGTATCATAAATTTAGCAGCCCAGAACACTGTCGACAATGACAGCATATCCTTGAGTGTCACCTTTCCAGGTCCTTGGAGGGATAAGACTTAGCTCTTCTGATTCTGTGTTCCATTTTTTCAGCAGCTATGCACATAGAACCAATCGTCATTTTCCCTGTACAAATGAAATAGGGCACTGAGAAACAATACAAAAACAGCAGATAATTAAAAGATCATTTATATTTAGCTTTAGACTCCGTGGTAGGTTTGGCCTTTCTCAGTAGAATTATTGCCCTAATTTTGTTGCACTTACAGTAGTAAAGGCACAGTGTTAGAGCTGGGGGGATCTAAAATATTACGTAGTCTGTTTCCGTAATTTTTCACATGAGAAAATTAAGGTCCAGAGAAAGCAACAGACTTACTCAGAATTCACACAACTGATTAATGGAGAACTGGGACCAGAATGAGGATTTTCCATTTCCCAGAACATTATACCATCCTGCCAATCCATCTTAGAGTGGAGATGTATTTTGGAGGGCATACACTAATTAGGATGGAGGAAAGTAGCATCAAAATTGCTGGGTAACTTTCTAAGTTAGCTGGGGTCTGACAATTGGCTCTTGAAAACCCAATAACTAGATATATTACATATGATCAAAAGATGCTTGACAGTAATATCCCTGTGCAGTTCATCTCCACTGTGACTCACAGGTCTCTGTGAGGGGATGGTGAGAAAAGGACATTTAGAAGACACAACCAGACCTGGAATGGAATTGCAGAGTCACATTTTTGCTTCAGCAAATAATTGGGCATTAGAATGCAACTCCCCATAAGGCAAAAGCATTTGCTTAAGTGTTCCATGCCGTGCTCAGGTGGCATCTCCCTGCTCTGGTCAGAGTGACTTGGTGTAAGGTAGAGTGGTCACTTTGTCCCTTGCTTTGATTCCTGCTTGGCCCTTACAGGAGAGTCCATCCCGATCCGGCTCTTCCTGGCAGCTACGAGTTACTCCCACCATGCGGGACATCAACAAGAAGTTCTCTGTGCGCTATTACCTCAACCTGGTGCTGATAGACGAGGAGGAACGGCGCTACTTCAAACAGCAGGTGAGGCCTGGGCACCTCCTCCAGACCCCTGGAAGCCCTAGCAACAGAACAGTAACAGCATCATCTGCAAAGATCAGGCTTTGTATCTGACAGGTTAAGGAGAACGGTACTTGTCTCCATACCACTTATTGGTTTACCAAGAAGTGGAAATCCTGGGTTACCTGGAGTCCCACAGCAAGAATGAGGATTCCCAGTTGATACCTAGAGTCTGCTTTCTCGGGCCCAACCCCAGCAACCACCCTGCCTTTCTGGCCCACACCATCCAAAGAAGCTCTGGGGACAGGGAGGTATGGATGGCTGTTATCTTTGATGAGAAGTAAGCAGAGGCAGATTTTGCCTAAGAATCCCCAGGAGAAAGCTGGAGCCTCTGGGAAATCCATCTCCACACCATTCTCTCACGGTGTCACTTTGCTTCCTCCCAATTCTACAGGAGGTGGTGTTGTGGCGGAAGGGCGACATCGTGCGGAAGAGCATGTCCCACCAGGCAGCCATTGCCTCACAGCGCTTCGAGGGCACAACCTCCCTGGGTGAAGTGCGGACCCCCAGCCAGCTGTCTGACAACAACTGCAGGCAGTAGGCCCAGGGCCAAGAGCTGCTGGGCTTCCACTCAGCACCCCTGTCTACCAGACACCAGCAGCTGGTGGGGTGGGGGCGGGGAGGGACAGTGTGATGCTCAGCTGACCTGTCACTTGCAACCTGAAAACAAATCATGATTTTGACTTAAATTCCTTTTTCTGAAGAACCTAAGGGGCTTGGGCTGGGAAGCAGTGTCCCTGGGATTCTGCAGCTGATATGGGAATAGTAAGAGGTAGCATCCCGGAAGCTGTGTCTCTGGGAAAAGAGCCTTCTATTGAGGCCTTGCACGTAAGCTGCCTCACATCATATTGGAGAGCAGAGTGCCAGCATCTTTGGCTCTGGCTCTTGGGCTTTCCGATACAAGATCTGACCCACGTCCCTGAGATTCTGAGCTGCCAACAGGGCCCCGGGCAGTCATGTCTTGTCCTCCCATGAGTCCTTGAGGTAGTGGTAGAAGGAGTTGGGCCCCATCCTAAGTGGCCAGGGGGAAACTCAAGATCAGGAAGCTACCTCTTTGGGAATCTCGGATGTGGTGCTTTGTTATTTCCACAAGCCACCTCCTTTCTGGCCTTTCTCTCCCTGCTGGGATCCAGGCACCTACCTTCTCCATCTTATATGGATTCTTGTCAGTAATATCCTGGAATAGAAGCCTGTGGAAGGACCTTTGGCTGATTGTCCCCTCACCTTTGAGAAATTCTGACACAGAGACACTCTGGGGTCAGTGTCATGCATGGATGGCAGCAGGGTTAGACACAGGAGGCCAAGCCAGTCCACTGAGGAAGTATGATAACTGCACATGGTAGCTGTCTGCCTTCACCATGTGTCTCCATTCATCAGCCCTGAGTGCTGGGTGGTTTTAGGGTATTGTTCTATATGCCCCAGGAAGTCTACAGGAGCATCTGTTTCCTTCAAAAACAGATCCCAAGAAGGAGCCTTGATCTCTTTGCTTCCCTGTGTGATGAGTAGATCCTCATCACTCCTTGTTCTTCATTTAATTTCAGAAAATTGGGGCTGGGTTTCAAACAAGTGAAAATTTTGTTCTTACTGTTGTCCAAGCTCTTTCATTCCCTCCTTAAACCTAAGAATCACGGGAGAGCAATGAAGTACTCAGCAGAAGACTGCTGCACAACTTAGGAATAATTCTGCTTGCCAAATTATGTCTTCATCTTCACCAGTTGACTGACCAGAGTTTAGGACCATTGGTGTTTTTGTTTAAAAATACATGAATAAAAACTGTTATGGATATTCTTTTTATACTAGAGGCGAGGGTTTCCTCCTGTTGTGCTGTGCTTGGGTTTGTTGTAGTAAGTGTTGACATCCTTTTCTGCCTCATCTGGAAATACCAGGAATTACTCTTCTGTTGGCCTCCTTTTCCTTCTAGGGAGAAGACCATGCAGACCCCACTGGCCAATAAGTACAATATTTGGCAGTGTGAATACTCTGTAATTAGGAAGGCAGAGGGTTGGTACCTGTATCATCTTTTAGTTAGTGTGGAAAACGGGAACTTCTCTTTTCTTCAAAGATCAGTACAATCATGGGCCTGGACATGGGCTTATGGGTCAGCACTGAGGGAAGGGCTTTGGATACACTTGGGGTTACTGGGCCAGCTGAACCAAGGACGGGCAGTGGTTTTTCCCTATGCTGGACCCCAAGTTCAGGTGCGATGGACAATCCCCATGGGAACAGGATCATTCATTCAGCTGCCCCTGCATTTTCAAGGTTGGGGCTTAAGTGTACGGGGGAGGCAGGTTCTGTGTTCCTTGCATTTTCAGATCATAAGCTCAGGCTCTTGTGTGCCTCCTGTAATGGTATTCTAATTAGAAAGCATCTGTCAATTCCTCTGCCTCCCAATGGACAACACAAATTAATTTTCCAACTTTGCTAACATCTTAAACCTTTCTTCTGGGAGAGCTAGAAGTTAGAATTTGCTTTTATTCTCTCAGGAGCTGTGCACAAGCCAGGTCTTTTGTTTCTCTTACTCTTCCCCCATTCTTCTCTGTCCAACTGTGAAAGTGAGGGGAGGCTGCTGTCCCCCTCCTTAAAGGTCTGCATACCTGGGCGTGTATAGGTACTAAACCGAGCAGTGCAACTTGTAATTAAGCAGCTGCAGTGTTTACATGTTTCTTAATGTGTCGTCTTTTCAATGGCTGTATTTTAAAAAAAGAACACTTGTTTCGATTGTCTCTCTGATTAAAGAAAGCCTCTGTGGCTTGGAGGCATTATGCCTATGGTCCGCCAGGTTCTGTAGTCTCTTCTTTCTTACAGTGTCCCACCTCACACACAGGGAAGACAGTGTCCTACCCAGAGCCAACACGCCTGCCCTCTCTGTTTGGTCCCTGGTGAACAATGATGGGCCCTTTATAATACATGTTTTGGACAATAAAACATATGGCTGAGAAGGGAATCCCGTTTAACCTCTGTCTAGCAACTTGTCCTAAAACTGCTGATGGTTTAAACCCCCGTGGAACCCATATAACTCCAGGAGCAGGTTCTGTTCAGTGGGTGTTAACAAACTAGCTCTACACCCTGGTATTTGCCACAGTGAAAGAAGGTAGAGGTAGCCCTGCATCTTGCCAAGGGACAAAAGAAGCTGGCCTGGAGGTAAAAGGCCTACAGTGGTGTATTATATACCCAATGCTGTTGTAAAATAAAAGCTTTCCAACACTGATATTAGCATTTTATTGAGAAAGTACAGAAAACCCAGCTATGTACACAAACCCCAATGAACATAACAAACAAGCCTCCTCACACCTTTTGTCTTATAAAAGCTTCACTCCTTTGGAATAATATCTTGCCCATTCCAGCATCTCAGTTAACTTGGTTCCTTTTCCTCCAGGCTCAAAATAAAATCATATTCTTCTACCAAAAAGGGAAAAAAGGAAGAATTAGGTCTTGTGTCTCCTCTTGAACAGGGAAGTTATGCTAGGCATTCCTCATGTACCAAGGGAGATATTCATTCAAAAACTATTTGTGGAGCCTTTTACTATATGCCAAGCATTGTTGGGTAGTGGCTACAAGTAATGCAAAACTCAGAACATTATTTTCTCCCATGAGGATGTTACAGGTGAAGAGACAGAAAGGATAAATACTGTGCCCAAGTTTAGTCAATAAATGAATTCACGGCATCATCCTCATGCGTGGGTAATAAAGGATAGGGCTCACTCTTACCTTTGGTCAGGGGCTGAACTGAAAGTCTCTGGCGAGTGAAGAGTGCCATATTTTTTAAGGGGCCACCGGTGGCTTTGTGAGCTTGGTAATGGGTTTTGAGCTCCGCCAAGGAAATGAAACGCTTCATCATCCGAACAAACTGTACATCTACCTACATGACAACAGTGTACGGGACAGGAAGACATGTCCACTGTGTTTTAGCTGCTTGCAGGAGGTTCCTATGGGCAGGTTGCCAATGTTCTGTTCTTATACCCAAATTCAGGGTACCCTCATGTGTAAGAGCTGATCTCTGTACTTAGACCTAGAGATACCCCAGACTGTCCTCCCTCTCTTTGTCTATCCTTCTCCTCATGAAATAGGAAAAATAGTAGTCTTTACCATGGCCCATTTGGGGTTGTCTTCTTTGCTGGAGGGATCGTAATAGGGATTGCTTTTCTCAAACTGTGTGTGGTCTGGGTAAGCCTCCTTCACAATCTGAAACCAAAACCAAGCCTCCAATCAATTGCCTGTATAGTAGGCTCCATAGCCAATCTTTAATCCAAGTCCAACTTTCAATTCTGACCCTGCACACTTCTTATCCCATCTGCCTGGCTGCAGAGCCAATGAGGGCTCAGATATCTGGAAATAATACAGTCTAAGACAAACAAATGAAATCAATCCTGTTTTGACAATCTTCAAAGTATCTTCTAAAACCAAATATTAAAGGTTATTTGTGCCATTTTCCTCCTGCAGTTAATAATTTTATCCTGATAACTCCTGGCTTGTAAGAATTTTTGAGTGAAAAACCAAGGTGTAAAAATAGAAGTCTATGCCAGTGGGATCTGAAATGAAGGCCTGCCTTGTTATAGTCCTTGCCACACAGGAAGAGGCCAAGGCAGTTTCTCCACACTCCACTGAGATCAAGGATGGGAAAGAAGGCACTTTTTTGTTACCTATTTAAGCTGTATCCCTCTGTATCTACATGAGTAAGTGTTCCTGAAGGGAGAGGGATTCAGACCAAAGCCTGTGCAACTAACCTTAATAAGTCCTGCAATGCCTGGCTCTTTGCAGTTGCTATGGTAGAAGAAAGCTTCTTCCTCCAGCTTCATGGCTCTAAGGAAGTTCCGGGCCTAAGTCAGGGGAGATGAAGAATTATCCTCCTGGCCAACTAGAAAACACTAGCTGTTAGCAGAAATCAAGTCAACTTTTATTAGATGAGTTTTTCTTTATTGCAATTTCCCTCAATTCTATTCTTGCCTTTGCCAAAATACCCAGACTTGTATCAGGACACTGGCTAGAACACACACATTTGACTGCATGTAGTCAGAGAAATTAAAGTACTTTTTAGTATGTTTTTAGGTTTGAGTTCTGGGAAAAAGCAACGTTGGCCAAAAGATTTTGCTACTGAATAAGTCATAAGAAGGAGGCAGGCATTTATCCCACTATAGGTCTCAAGGCCCTGCCCTTACCCTCTTACCTGATAGTTGCGGACACCATCCCAGCATGCTGTCTGCTTGGGCTGTGCTTTGAGATCTTCAATGCTGAACTAAGCAACAGGAAATAAAGCCATTCATAAATAATCTTGAGCCATTTGGTAAGAATATATGGATGCAGACCACTCCTTCCCCTATAGTGAGGGTACATCTGCCTACAGTGGAGATATATGTAGTGGACTGGGAAATAGCTCCACAGAGGTACTTGTATTGGACGAATGTAAGTAAGCCTTATGTTACCTTATCTTTGCTAATTAGATGAATGGATAATCCAGAGAATAAAGTAATCTGCTGGTTATTTGTATGTCACTTTTTAAAATATTATCTATTCTATAATATTTCTAATCAGATTTTATCTGGGCTATATTATTGAAATTGGTTTGCATTAATTCTCTGAATCAGGAGCATTGCAGGTGGTGAAAGAAAGGCAACCTATGATTGGGATGTCTAGATTTGGAGTGGGCAAACTACAGCCTTTAGATTAAATTTAGCCCCATGGCTGACTTTGTAAATTTAGTTTTAGTGGAACAGAGCCATGCCATTTGTTTACTTATTGTCAATGGCAGAGTTGCAACAGCAATTATAAGACCCAAGAGCCTAAACTATTTACTATATGGCCCTTTACAGAAGAAGTTTGCCATCCCTGTCCTAGATAGAGGATTCACAAAAACAGATAGATAATGGTAATAAATCCTGCTGATTTTATTCCTTATTACCTTTTCCCTACCTTTCAAAGTTCAGAAGGTGGTGATGGAACCCTGTGGTATCATTTCTTAATTAAAAGAAAACAGCTTGAATGGATTGGAGTCAAACACATGGTCTCACCTTCACATCTACACCTTTCTCTAGTCGGCTTTCTGGCTCTGACTTCATGAGCCAATAGCTGCTTAGATTTTTCCCACAATTTTTAGAGGCTGAAGTCTTCTGAGGGCTGGAATTCTCCACTTCAGTTGATGTTTCACCTAGGTTCTTAATTTGGTACGTTTTCCTGCTGGTCCCTTCTTGTCTGAAATAGGAGAAGAAACAAGAAGAGAGCTGTCATGCTTGCTGAAACATTCCATTGTGGGAAGAGCATATGCTTTGGAGTCAGACCCGGATTCAAATCCTAGATCTGTCAATTACTAGCAGTAGCAGCTTAACTGCTGACCTTCTTTCTTATCTATAAAGTGGGACAAGAATGCTTACCTAGTATATAATCTTCTGGAGTATCTATTCAATGGGATAAGAATACATGGTTGTGGTTTAGGATTAAAGGTCCTAGCAGAGTACCTGGCATATATAGTCAATAAATGTTTTCCCTTCCCTCACTCTCTTCTGTGCCTTTGCTAAGGCTAGTCACTCCAATACGAAAAGTAAGCCCCTACTCCATGGACTTGTTTTGAAGACTAAGTAATAGAAATTATAGGCTTAGACAATGCCTAGCTTAACAAATATTCAATAAATATTAGGTATTATCATCATCATCCCATACTTCTTTCCTTGCTCACTGTGCTTCTGTAGCCTGCTTCCTTTCTGCTCTTAGGCAGTGCTGAGACATTATAAAACAGATCATTCAGGACTTTGCAAACATGGTAAAGACTGGCTTTTATCCTAAGAGAAATTAGAGAAAATGTGCCTAGAACATAGTAGCACTCAATAGCTAACAGCTGTTAAATTCTTACTATAGGAACACTCTAAACTCATTTATTTTTTTCATCCTAAACTCTTAACTCAGTTAATCTCTATAACTATGTGATGTTCCATTCAGCTGGAATATGTACCCCAGATTACACATCCAGTAAATATTAGAATCAGGACCTGTCACATCAGTCTTTCTGAATCCACACTTAATGTCTATACTACACAATCTCTGCATTAAATCAAAGTTCCTTCATCAGTCATCATTATCATTTATGAATGTCTAATACTCTGAACTTTCCTAGCTTTTCCTAGTGATCCTTCTGGAGTTAACAGGAACACTGTAAACACCATATGTGTTGTTACATAACAGTGTGTTGTAGTCAATCTGGAACCCTTGCAATTCCCAAAGAAGTACTTTCTCTACCTTTAATTGCTTTGTTCCTGCTCTTCATGCACTTAGAATGCCATTTACCCTTGTGAAAATAAAAATGACATCCCATTTTCTTTGCCTGTGGTAAGCCTTCCTATTCTTTAAGGATGGACAATTCCACTTCCTTCTCAAAGATTTCCCTGTGATCTCTCCTTGTTGTCACATACCTAGCAATCCAGCTACCTGGACCTTTTCACTTATGTCTGTTTGCATTTTTCAAAGGCAGGAACTGTGTGTGTGTGCGTGTGTGTGTGTGTGTGTGTTAACGCCTAGAGCATCTGGTATTCCTAAGTGGTCTTTCATCCAAGTATTAACCAGGCCGGACTCTGCTTAGCTTCCGAGGGAACTGTATATTCTTGACACTAGTAGTACATGCCACCCCTGTATCACAAATATTTTTTGTGATAAACAAAAAATTAAAGGTAAACAAAGCAATTAAAGGTAGAGAAAGTATCTCTTTGGGGAATTGCAAGGGTTCCAGATTGACTACAACACACTGTTATGTAACAACACATGGTGTTTACAGTGTTCCTGGGTATAGCTTGATGCAAAGAGTGAAGGAGCTAGAAGGCGATTAGGAATAACGAATGAAAATAATCCACAAAGGATTCTCCCCACAAGGGGGGAGTTGAAACTATTAAACCATAGAGAAACGTTCTTTATGGGGATGCCTTTTTGCAGTAGGTGCAGCTCACCTGGCTCAGCAGCCCCAGCCATCCTCTTCTTGGGTCTCGGCATGGTCTTCCTGCACGGTGCTGAATAGCGGAGGATTCTGGAATCCACCAAGAGATGCAAGACGCCACTCTGTATGTGCCCCCTAGAAACCTGCCCAGAGCCAGATGGACACAATGAGAGGAAACTTAGAGGGTATCAGCCCCAGAGGTTCTTTTGCGAACAACATAGACTACCGGGTTTGAGTCCCTCAAATTTCCCCCAGTTACCTATGCTCCATTTCCATGTCGCATAACCGGCCCCTAAATCCTCCTCAGTTATTTCCTTGATCCTTCTCTCAATCGTTCATCGTTCTCTCACTGAACCGGACCTACCCTCCGCAGACCACCACCCAGCATACCTCCAACGCGCCAGAGGCAGGCGCGCCGTCTCCTGGCGGCACTACCCCAGGAATCTCTGGGAGTTGTAGTCCTTGCCTCGTGCGCAGGACCCCACCCGGAATCCCGTGCAGCGGGTGCCGCCGGGAGCACTACAACTCCCAGAGTGCAATGCGGGGCAGGGGTTAGGGATCGTATCTAGAATCACAGTCTCTGAACTAGGTGAAGAAGGTAGAAGTTCTGCGCTGTCAGACTTGGCAGTAGCAGGAGTAGCTGCAATGTTGCGAGAGGGTTGCTGGCGGCTCCGAGCGCGGCTCTGCTTCTTGTGCAGGAGTGTCCAGGTCTCCAAGAGCGGCCACCGAACTTAGTCTCTTGCATCGATCGTAAGTCTAGCCCGGGGGGTGCAGGTGGTAGAGACCCGGGCGGGGGCCGTGGCTCGCACGCCCCCGGGGCGCGCTGTCACCCTCGGGAGGTCCGCACTGCCATCACCCGCTCCCCGACTGTACCCCGGGCCCTGTTCGCCATGCCGGGCAGTCATCCCCAGGCGGTAGGCACAGTTGTCACCCCTGGGTCGTCATTTCATCCTGTCCACTTCGGTAGCCTTCCCGGCCGACCTCTCGCGGATCTCAGTCCGTTCGTTGCGCCGCTGGGCCTAGTCTGCTACTCTCCCAACCCCCAGAAACGTGTGCTACAGGCTTTTCATTGGTTCTTAAGCCCTTTCCTACCTTCTGCCACCGCACCCGTCGAGAGGAACTTGACAGTTGCTCGTCTGAAATGTGTCTTCCTACCGCAAGGAGCCCTCCGTGGCTAACTTTTGATATAAAAATACTTTGCAACTAACACAGATTAATCCTTGTTGCTGATACTATACGTTTATTGTTCAAATCTTCCTTAAACTTAATTTATATTATCAGTCTCTTAACGTAATGTTTCATAAGTAAACTTACATAAAGATAAAGAGTTTTACATGTATCCTCACAACTCTGAGGTACGTTCAGTTACTATCCCTGCTTTCAGATGAAGGAGTGAATGCTTAGGTGCCGAAACTTGTGGCGGTTTTTTGTTGTTGTTTTTGTTGTTTATTTAATTCATAACTGTCCGTCATAAAGGCAGTAAGAATGTGAAGGCCTGGTGCTGATGGTGGTAAATAAACAAAAGTTCCAGGTAATAACAAGATTTGCTCACATGTTTAGATTCTGTAACTTAGCACCTATACCTATAAAACACTTTTACTGTTGAAATTCCCAAAGGAAAAAAAATATGTTATTGCAAATGGGAAATTACCAGAGTTTACAGATCTGAATGTCTTCAGGAACCAGGGAAATAAGATTTGAATAAAGGTGGTGAGGACCTAGGCCGACTAGAGAATAACTAGCCACTTCATGACTCTGTCAAGCACCTTATGACCTTTTTCTTCTGAAACATTTTTTTAAATTTTAAATAAATGACTCTTCTTTATAGAAGAATAGTCTATGAATCCCATAGATTAACATTTAGATCTATAAAGTACACTAAGGTATAGAATACTGTATTCTTTAAATGTCACCTTCACAAGGTGTTGCCCTGTCCTAGCACTTAGAATTTGGTAAACAGGGTCACTCTTGTTGATACCAAAGCAGATAAGGAGTTTTTCTGGTAATAAATAGGTTAAATATGAGTCTTTCCAGCAGCTAGTGGTGTAACTTCAGCCAATGAGGTGCTTTTTCATGTTTTTAAAAGAAATTATCTTTTAAATAGCAAAATGAAATTGTCTTCTCAATTACATCATCTACATAATAAAATTAATGGAAGCGATCAACAAATATTTCTGATTGTTTCCCTGTATATTTTAATGCGAAAAATAATTTTAGGAGAATTATAATTTTATTATATTTTAATGTATTACATATTTATTACATATAATTTCCATATTTTACTGATATTAGTATCATTTTACCAATGAGGAAATTTACTCAATATGTAGTGGAGCCCCCTCATTTTACAACCAGATAAATGAGGTTTATAGACATACCTGACACTGAAAATTATACAATTTATAGTTTCAGAACCAGAGCTCAAATGACATTCCTCATACAGTACTCTTTCACCACAATTTGCTACAACTTCCCAAGCATCCCCAGAATTCTAAGAAGAACAATTGATTCTCTAGTTAGGTTACTATTTTGGATGCATTTTAACATTCTTATTTGGAGTTTTTGTGTACAGTATGAGTCTGATTCACCCTGTGCAGGTTGCTGATCCTCCTGTGGCTGTGTGTGTTTACTTCCTGCTTACATTTGAGCTGCTGCTATCAGGTGAAGGCTTTCCTTATCTCATTTAGACCCTTTTTCTATTTAGCTTTCCTCTGTGTGTGAGTGTGTGGGCATTAGCTTCTTAAACTCACCCAGTAGCTCCAGCAAACTTCACGAGTCCTGGTTTTTGTTTTATTTTATTTATTAAATTTTTTTTTTATAGTGTATGTTTTCTGGTATCTTAGGCATTTTTACTTAGTAACCAGGCCTTCTTGTATATGATTTGCTTTATAACTTGCTTCTTTTACTTTTTTCTTCCAAGTAATGCTTTCCTTTTGTTAGCATTCCCTTAAGTCGACTGTTTATTACCTAACATTAAAAAATGTAATTATGTTGCATTTACTTATACATATGATGTACATACACGTATTTTCTGTTATTTACTTAGGACGCAATTCAAATCTTTCTCTTTTTTCCTTGAATTTCTTGTTTTACTCTGTCAAATAATAATAACAATAATAGTAATAACTTAAACATTGAGCTCTTGCTAGCACTTCTATTTATACAGTAAGGTGTCTGCATCATTACCATCCTTTGTGTGAATGCACCATATTCATCTTTGTAACTTCAGCACTGCTCCACAGTGGACAAATATTCTTTCGTGAATGGCCTTGGAACTTTGTTCTGCAGGAGCATTTCTGCAGGACTGTGCAAATAAATGACCTGACTCCTACTCAGGGAACCATGAATTGTTATCTCTAACAATCTTCCTGAGAGTAACACCCAACATAGGTTTCTGCTCTGTACTTTAGGGCTTCACTGTGCCTTTAAGCATAGGCATGCACTCCTTTTTTTTCCTAGCACACTTGAGGCTGCTGGTCCTTTCAAAATGGCAGTACTAAGAAACAGCAAAAGAGAAATAAATATGAATAATGTAAGTCTGATTCACCCTGTGCAGGTTGCTGATCCTACAGTAGTGTTCTGGCTCCCAGAATTTGTGGTCCTATCTTTTTTAAATTCTCTACACTATCCTCACCAGGTTGAAGTTTTGCACAGGAGCTTTGCCTGCCTCTGGCCGGAAGTCCATGTCACCTTCCAAAACAAGCGGCATATTTTAGGCCTTACTTAACTAGCTAGTTGACTTAAAGCTCTTTTTCCCAATTCAGTCCTATCTCACTCTATGCGGTGTTTGAAAAATGTAACTATATATGTCCTTAAGGGAACCGATTAAAGAAAATTTGTGAAGTAATAATGTTAATTGAGTAGTCACTGTTTTATGTAGATATCTTCCTCTTAAAGAGTATTACCTCTAATAAAACACTTTTACAGTATAATCTTTTACAGATGTTTAGGGCTCTAGGGAAACTTCTCCCAGAGAAGCTGTACTACATTCTTGTTGGTATTGCTCACTTAAGACATTGTCCTTAGCTTTTAAGTATCTTAGACCTAGAAGTGAAGGAATTACCCAAAGTTACAAGATTGATAGAAAACATTCTAAGAATTCTGAGTCCATGGGGTGAAACAGATTTAGTAAGGACTTAACCATGTTTTTAACATAAGAAGGTTTTCCTCATAATAGTTATCAATGAACGTCTAAGACTTGCCAAATGCATGGCCTTATGATAGGCTCTTTTCCTTAATTTGAAAGGTAAGACAAAGTAAACATATCTTCCTTTCAAACTGTTCTTTTGAAATGAATGTTGGTGCCAATAGACAACTATAGACAGATATACATAGATAGGACAGGATTTTCCCAGGATACCAATATAGAAAAGGTAGGACATCCTAATGGAAAAGAATGTTTACCATAATTTGAGGGTCAGTTTGTGTTTATTATTTTTTTAATGTGTATTTATGAGGAGAAAGAGCTAGATTATTGAAAGAATAATTAGGAGGTAAATAAAGTCAGCCAATCCATTTGGAAGTAAAGGAAGAAGGAAAAAGGTGACAATATATCAAAGAAACTAATGGAGTTATTCTCTGGATTTTAAAGGTAGTACTGTGTATGGGAAATGCTATAACAAGTCCACTGTCCCATCTTCATGGTACTTGTTGGTGGTACACTTCCTGGACCCCTGTTCTGGAGTTGAATGTATGCAATCTTGTCCATAGCTTCCATGGGACTAAATGAAGAACAGAAAGAATTTCAGAAAGTGGCTTTTAACTTTGCTGCTCAGGAGATGGCTCCAAATATGGCAGAATGGGACCAGAAGGTAAGAATTTTCCTTGTGGCTAGATGCCCCAACAAGTGCCATAATTATTTTCATCTCCTTATCCTAATTGTTCAGTGTTTATTCTCCACTTACAAATGAGAGCACTGGTAATGGTGTGATTCCTTTCCTAAAAGGTATTTTCATCATCTTGAAGATATCTGTTTTTGTTTTTGTTTTTGTTTTATACAAAGATTTAGAACACTCCAAAAACCAAAGTGGTTGTGTTGATAATAAAAAGAAACTTTAATGCCAGAAAACCAGTCCTTATAGAATGCATTTTAAGTGATACCACTGTTAGATGACAGACATATTAAAAGAATCTCTACACTCTCAAATGCAAACATCTCAATCCCTCGTTTTGCCTCTAAAGAAAAGTCCATCTGTGAATCACTTACTGGTGACCCTGCTCTCTTTTGTACATAGGAACTGTTCCCAGTGGAAATGATGCAGAAGGCAGCCCAGCTAGGCTTTGGTGGGATCTATGTACGAACTGATGTAGGTGGGTCTGGTCTGTCACGGCTTGATACCTCTATCATCTTTGAAGCCTTGGCTACAGGCTGCACCAGCACTGCAGCCTATATAAGCATCCACAAGTGAGTGTCCAAGCTTGTAAAGTGCAACAAAGTGTTCACGTGGGTTGACTGGGAAATTTCAGATAAAAGGGACCCAAGATTTATCTTTTCAGGCTGATCACCTTTGAAGAACTAGACTGTTAAAAGTTCACACTAGGTCTACTCCTGCCTGTTGGACTTGAATCTGTCATCTTGTATGTTGCCTAGATAACCAGGTCTGCCTGCCTTCTCCCAAATCCTAGATTGAGTGGTACCAGACACTCCAGTAGAGTGGTCAGAGCCCAGTCTCCTTTTTCCTTGACCCAAATATGAAACTTTCAGGAATTTGGGAAAGTACAGAAAACTCTTTGAGTTTTAGGAAGCTCTGTTAACCTAACTAGCAGTAGCATGAACATCCAAGTGAGAAATACCTTGGCCCTGGTTGTCTCTGGGTGATATGTGTTCTAGGAATGTTTTAATCCAGGCCTTTCCTTTAAAGTTGAATCATCTCAATTGTGACTTTTCCCTCCACACTCTCTTCTGTTTCTACTTTTCTGCCTTTGTTCCCTTTCCCCCCACTCTCCATCCAAACTTCCTTTTGTTTTCCATCTTAATCTCTGTGAATGCCTTTTCTTCTTGTTATACCTGTCAGCCTGTGTGTCTGGATAATTGATACCTTTGGAAATGAAGAACAGAGGCACAAATTTTGCCCACCGCTCTGTACCATGACGAAGTTTGCTTCCTTCTGCCTCACTGAGCCAGGTGGGTTTGCCATTCTGCCAGTTGAAATGTCACTCAAGTGAAGTCACTGAGAATTCCTTAGCCCATTGATACAAATAACAATTGTTTCCCAAGATGTTTTATTGTAGAGAAACTAACAGATGGCTAAGAGGCCTCTAGGGCAGAGTCTCTTCAGGCTCTGTGTAGAAGATTCACTGCAAGCTAGTGTGATGAGAGATGGAAAATGGTCTGATTGCTTTACGTAATTTTTACCAAGTGCAGAGAGTCCCTTTGGCTGTCTGGATTTTAAAGTATCAAACTCTGAGCTGTTTGTTTTAAGTGAAGGTTCTCTAGGAGATGCAAGCATGTTTGGGCTCCCTTAACTTCATTGACTTTCCCCCTCACCCTGTCTCTTTCCCCCCTGATCCTGCCTTAGGAAGTGGGAGCGATGCTGCCTCCCTTTTGACCTCAGCTAAACGACAAGGAGATCATTACATCCTCAGTGGCTCCAAGGTACCAGTGTGCTGTCCTCTCAGAACAGCTTGAAGATTGTTTCCATCTTCCTGCTGATATCGTCTGGATCCTTACTATCTGCAAGTTAATATCCATAAGATTTTTCTGACCCATTCCCTTTATTCGCCTTCACTATTTTTATTTTTTGATCTGATTCCATATAATTTTTTTCATTTTTATCTATCCTTTTTATAGTCTCATCAGCTGGATCCCTAATTCCCCAGTCAATGTAGGTTCTTTTTACCCCTCCTTAGTTTCTCTGTGCCATTATACCTCTTACTGCCCTATAGTTGTGAGGACCCTAAGTATTTTCCCAGGTGGTAGGCTCAGAGAACTCATGCATTCCCTGATCCCTGTACACCCTCTCTCCAATCCCACAGGCCTTCATCAGTGGTGGAGGTGAATCAGACATCTATGTAGTAATGTGCCGAACAGGAGGACCAGGCCCCAAAGGCATCTCTTGCATAATTGTTGAGAAGGGGACACCTGGCCTCAGCTTTGGCAAGAAGGAAAAAAAGGTAAGTGGCTATTGACAGGGAGTAATTCATGTTATGAGACTGCCACCTGCCAAACCAAGCTCTGCTCTATTTCAGGAAATAGGTTCATGTACTTTTGAATTTGTCTTGGTGGCACTTGCTTCTAGTAGGATTTTGACAATAACGTATAAAATAAAATAGAGTATTGTTACTAAAACCCTAGGACACTGGCAAAAGTGACAGAATTTGCCATTAAGATCCACAAGCTGCCTGTTGTTTCAGTGGAAGTGATTTCTCTGTCTTTTCTCCTGCTTCTGCTTTTGACCTGTACTTCTTATCCAGCATCTTATTTTAGTGCACTCTGTTATCCCAGGAAGAAATACTTATAGAAGATCTGATTTTCATTAGACATCTCAGAAATTGTAGGAATATGGGCCACTTTTTCTTCTTTAAGTAAAGCTCTTTGGGAGATGGTTGTATTTCAGGAATATAAAAGGAGAGTGTTTCCCTGGATGCTTTGAGGAGACATTCCTAGGATTAAAACATCTCATATATCGAGGCAGTGAACAGCAGAACTGTGATTATATAACTGTAGCTGGTGATAAGGGTAAGACCCATTCAGGTTTGTTATATCAAATGACAAAAACAGTCATCTGTCTCCCACATGTACTGTTACAGTTAGAATTTCGGGGGAGAAGTCAGGTAATGAAATATATTTCTCTTCTCATAGCACCTAGAATTTCCCTATATAACTCTTTCTGATCATTTGTACCTGCCAAAGAGTTATGAGTTGTAATGCCTGTTTTGTAGTATAGCAGATATTTACTAGATACCTACTGTGTGCAAGGCTTTATGCTAACCCCGGCAGGATATGAAAGTTACTCCCAGCCTTATTTAAGATTATAAGACATATGCCATCTTATGTATGTAAGAAATGCTATGTTTGATATATAAGATATATAGCTATAGAATTTCTTGATCTAGGAATGTCCATTTTGGATTATAAAGCATAGAGTGACTGTGTACTCTGACACATTATTTTAAAGGACCCAGTTAACTGATTCAGGTGTTTGATGTGATGATTATTTCAACACACATAGGTAGCATACACCTCGGTATTTGTGGTATCTATTGACAGAATACTAAAGCTAACAAAATTTGTGCCTAGAGAAAAATTGCAAATAAGTTTCATAAACTAAAAGTGTATCTTTTCTTTTTTTCATTTTCTGTTTCTCTCTTCTCACTTCTAAGCATATGTATTTTCTTTCCTTTTTGTTTATTTTCAGTTTTAATTATTAGTTTTGCTTTATATATTTTTAATGTAAGGGAATTTGGAAGGACGTTTTTCATTCATTCAACAGCTAGTGAGGGCCTCCTGTGTGCCAGGAACTCTTCTAAGTAATAGGGCAGTGAACAAGACAGATATACTCTGCCCTCGTGGAATTTACATTTTAGTAAGCAGGGACAGACAATACACACATGAAGAAAAACGTACCCTCCTACCTAGCTCATTGCTAGGGAGGAAACAAAACAGTATCAAAGGACACCGATCGAGGAGAGTTTCTTTAGACATAGATTAAATCAGTGAGGGCATAATATTTTAGATGACATCTGAAGTTAGAAGGAGTCAACTGTGAGAATTCTGGGAAGAGACAGCAGGAGATACTGAGGGCTTGAGATGGAAATAAGGTTAGCCTATTCGAAGAACCAAAAAGTAGTTCAGTATGGCCCAAGGGTAATGAGCAAAGAAGAGAATCATAGGAGATGAAGTTGAGGAGGTAGGTAGGGCCTTGTAGGTTAGGATTCAGTGTGAAAAGTCATCCACTGATCCTCATGGTTGATTTGGCTGTTCTGATAACCAGAGCAGCTTGCCTTTCTCTTTCCTTGCTCCATGGCCCTCTTTTCTGCAAGCATGTGCTCTATCTTGGCCTATTTAACACATTATATAGCTGAGAGCTTTACACCACCAACTGTGCATTGACTTTAGAGAAAGTAATAAGGACTTGCTTTACCTTAGATTTCATTGTTAAAAGTTTTGTATAGAAGAATGAGTTTTGCTCCTGGGATGAGTGGAAGTGAGGCCTGTTAGAAGAGAGTATGAAGATAACATGTGAGACATAAGACAAGACTAATAGTGATTCCAGTCAAAATGGCAGAGTAGGAAAAAAATCCTACTTGCCTCTTCACATGACTGCATTAAAATTACAACTAAATTATAGAACAATCAACCTGGAGAATCATCTAGAGACTAGCTGAACAGAACTTCTGTAACTAAGGATATAAAGAAGAGGTCATATCCAGACTGATAGGAGGGACAGAGACACAGAATGGGCTGGTCCCACATTCACATGCAGTAGTAGAACATTGGGAGGGGTATCTCGGTAACTCCACCCTGGGGCTTGCAAGCCCACAGTTTCAGTGTCAGGAGAAGGAGTCCCCACAAAATCTGGCTATAAAAATCAGTGGAGAATGCGACCATCTGGGTGAGACATTGGAAACCCAGATGTCCCCATAGACTCACTTACTTACAAGCACTTACCCTCGGCTCAGATGGAGGGACAGCAGCTTGGAAGGTGCCAGAGACATATAAGGAAAGACTGAGTTATGTGGCTTCAGGGTGAGGGCTAGAGGACTCGCCATCATTATTCTTTGTTGAGCCCTCTTCCTGTGTAATTTGTTGGCAGGTGCCATCTTGCCTGTGTTGAGCTCAACCCCAACACATCCAAATCTGAATCTGCATTGGCCTGATGAGCTCTGCTCACTCTATTCCAATGACTCCTTCAAACCCCACCACACCCCACTCACAAATTGCCAGTGGAAATTTTGTGGCTGGGTGAGTCCCATACCATGCTCTCAGCAGGAAGCTCCTTCAGCAGCAGTCAACAGGCTTCAACTCACAAATCTTAGGAGACACTTGGCAAGCAAGGAGCTCTGTCCTGAGCCGCAGTATTTCTTGAACAAATATCAGGGGTCTGTGGGCCCAGGATGGACAGTGGCTCGCTCTCCTTAGTATGATCTCAGACTTTTGAAAGTGGCCATAGGCTTGACATTGGCACCAAGTTTGAATCTGAACTAACTTGGAGAATACTACTTGCCCCACCCTGGTAATTCTCTAGGACCTTGCCCCTTCCAATTTATGTACCATGTTTGGCTCTTTCAACTGCTAAGCCTTATGGGCAGCTGGAAGGCAGCCTCAGGCCTTGGGGTGCCCTGGGTCTTTTGCTGAGCTGCTGCAGGTCTGATACTGGAAACATTCAGCCTCAGTTCATTGTCCGGCCTCTCCCATGTGCCTACAGGTCAAATACAGACAGCCACCAACCACAGATAGCTTTGTAACTCCTACCAGGTAGCCCTGGACTGGTCATAGATAGCAGCTGACTTTGGCCTGCAAGGGAGTCCCTCCCAAGGGAGCACAGAACCACCACATCCAGAGGCTGTCATCAGACCACAGCAGAGCACTGCCTCATTTGCCCCACAAGCGGCAAACCTAAAGGGTGGTGTCAACAGGAACATCAGCACACTAGGGCAACAGTGTATAAGCTGTTATATGGGGGGTCAGCCCCCATATAACAGCTTATACACTGTATTCATGGCCAATCCTTACAGCCAGTTAGCTTATCCGTCAATCCCACCCACTGACATGCAATAATTAAGGCTCAACTACAACAGGAAGGCACACATAACCCACACAAGGCATACTCCTAAAGCACCTGGCCCATGTGATCAGGGAGACTATACCACTGGGCCACACAGGATACCTACTACATAAGGCCACCTGGCTAAGACTGGGATATGTATCAGATCTACCTAATACATAGAAATGAACAAAGAGGGAGCCAAAATGAGGAAATAAACATGTCATAAATGAAAGAACTGGAGAAAATTCCAGAAAAAGAACTAAGTGAAATGGAGGCAAGCAACTTACCCAATACAGAGTTCAAAACACTCATTATAAGGATGCTCAATGAACTTAGGGCAGAATAGATGAGCTCAGTGAGAATGTCAACAAAGAGATAGTAAGCACAAAAAATGACATAGAAACCATAAAAAAGAACCAGTCAGAAATGAAAAATAAAATAACTGAAATGAAGAAAATACTAGAAGGAATCAACAGTAGATTAGATCAAGAAGAGGATTGAATCAGTGATTTAAAAGACAAGGTAGCAGAAAAACACCCAACCAGAACAGAAAAAAATAATTTAAAAAAACGATGATAATTTAAGGGACCTCTGACGCAACATCAATTATAACAACATTTGCATACAAGAAAGAGAAGAGAAAGAATTAAAAACCTATTGGAAGAAATAATGACAGAAAACTTCTCTAAGCTGGCAAAGGAAATAGACATACAACCCCAGGAATCACAGAGTCCCAAACAAGATGAACCCAGACAGACCCACATCAAGACACATCATAATTAAAATGACAAAGCATTAAAACAGAGAATCCTAAAAGCAGCAAAAGAAAGGCAGCTACTTACAAGGGTACTCCCATAAGAATGTCACCTGGTTTCTCAAGAGAAACTATGCAATCCCGAGTGATTCACAAGTAATATTCAAAGTGATGAAAAGAAAGGACTTATAACCAAGGCAACTATACCCAGCAAGGCTATCAATTAAAATTGAAGATGTGCTAAAGAGCTTCCTGGACAGGAAAAAGCTAAAGGAATTCACCACAACCAAGCCAGTGTTACAAGAAATGTTAAAGGGAATTCTTTAAGAAGAAGGGGAAGAAAAAAAAAAGAATATAAATATGAATAATAAATTGGCAATAACTATGTACCTATCAATAATCACTTTAAATGTATATGGATTAAATGCTACAATGTAAGGACATAGGGTAGCTGAATGGATAAGAAAATAAGACTCATACATACATATGCCGTCTATAGGAGACCCACTTCTGATCGGAAGACATATGCAGACTGAAAGGAA
This sequence comes from Eonycteris spelaea, assembly GCA_003508835.1. Taxonomy (NCBI): domain Eukaryota; kingdom Metazoa; phylum Chordata; class Mammalia; order Chiroptera; family Pteropodidae; genus Eonycteris; species Eonycteris spelaea. The sequence continues at coordinate 1,142,125 of PUFA01000288.1, read as the reverse complement.
AGGGATGCAGAAAGGTATTTCACACAAATGGAAATGAAAAAAAGCTGGGATACCTATACTTACATCAGAGAAAAGACTTTAAAACAAAGGCTATGAGAGACAAAGAAGGACATTATAATGATAAAGGGTTCTATCCAACAAGAGGATATAACCCTAGTAAACATTTATGCATCCAACCTAGGAGCACCTAAATAAGTCAACTTTTGACCTACATAAAGGGAGAAATCAACAGTAATACAGTCATAGTAGGGAACTTTAACACCCCTTTGACACCATTGGACAGATCAAAAATCACCAAGGAAACAGCAATCTTAAATCATGCATTAGACCAGATGGATTTAGTTGATATTCTTAGAGCATTACGCCCCAAAGCAGCAGAATATATGTTCTTCTCAAGTGTACCTGGGACATTGTCCAAGATAGACTACATGCTAGACCACAAAACATATCATATGTCTTCTCCAATCACAATGATATGAAACCAGAAATCAATTACAAGAAAAAAAAATGTAAAATACACGAACATATGCAGGCTACATAACATACTACTAAACAATGAATGGGTTAACAATGAGATCAAAGTAGAAATCAAAGATACCTTGAGACAAAACACAATGACCTCAAATCTATGGGACACAGCAAAAGCAGTCCTAAGAGGGTATTTCATAGCAATACAGTCCTACCTCAAGAAACAAGAAAAATCTCAAAGAAACAATCTAACTTTATGCCTAAAGGAACTAGAAAAAGAACAACAAAATCCAAGAAAATCCAGGAAATAATAAAAATCACAGCAGAAATATATGAAATAGAGTAAAAAAAAAATAACGATACAAAAGATCAATGAAACCGAGAGCTAGTTCTTTGAAAAGATAAAAGAAATTGATAAACCTTTAACGAGATTCATCAAGAAAAAGAGAGAACCCAAATAAAATCAGAAATGAAAGAGAAGTCACAGCTGACTCCACAGAAATACAGAGGATTATAAGAAAATACTACTAACAGTTATATGCCAACAAATTGGACAATTTAGAAGAAATGTATACATTCCTAGAAACATACAATTTTCCAAGACTGAGTCAAGAAGAAACTGAAAATTTGAACCGAATGATTACTACTGACAAAATCAAATCAGTAACCAAAAAAACTCCCAACAAAAGTCCTAGACCAGAGGGCTTCACAGATGAATTTTATCAAACATTCAAAGAAGAATTAATACTTATTCTTCTGAAACTACTTCTAAAAATTTAAGAGGAGGGAAGGCTCCTATGCTCATTCTATGAGGCCACCATTACGCTTATTCTAAAACCAGACAAAGACATTACAAAAAAATTATAGACCAATAACCCTGATTGAAGTGGATGTAAAAATCTTCAACAAAATATTAGCAAGCCAAATTCAACAATACATTAAAAAGATCATACACTGCAATCAAGTGGTATTTATTCCAGGAATACAAGATCGTTTCAATATCCACAAATCAATTATTGTGACACATCATATTAACAGCCTGAAAGATAAAAAATCATATCAATAGATGCAGAAAAAGTGTTTGACAAAATCTAGCATCCATTTAGGATAAAAACTCTAAGTAAAGTAGGAATAGAAAGAACATAACATATTCAAAGTCATATATGACAAACACATAGCTAACATAATGGCAGAAAGCTAAAAGTATTTTTCTTAATATCAGGAAAAGATGATGCCTACTTTCACCATTTTTATTCAACACAGTAATGGAAATCCCAGCCATAGCATTCAGACAAGAAAAAGAAAAAAGTCATCCAAATTGGAAGGAAGAAGGAAAATGTTATTTGCAGATCACATGATACTACACATAGAGAACCCTAAAGATCTCACTAAAAAAACAAACAAACACAAAAGCTATTCAAACTGATAAAGTACTTCAGTAAAGTAACAGGATACAAAGTTAATAATATTAAAATTTTATGCACCAATAATGAACTATCAGAAAAGAAATTAAAACAATCCCATTTACAATTGCATCCAAAAATTAAAAAAAAAAAACACTAGGAAAAATTTGACAAAGGAGGCAAAAGACCTGTACTCAGAAGATTAATATAACATTGAAGAAATTGAAGAAGATATAAATAAATGGGATCATATACCATGTTCATGAATAGGAAGAATTAACATCATTATAATGTCCATACTACCCAAAGCAATCTATAAATTTAATGCAATCCTTATCAAAATACCAATGACATTTTTCATAGAACTAGAACTAATAGTAAAATTTATATGGAACCACAGGAAAACCCAAATAGCCACAATAATCTTGAGAAAGAAGAACAAAGTTTGAGGTCTCACTATACCTGCTGGCGTAAGAACAGACACATGTCAATGGAATAGAATGGAGAGCCAGAAATAAGCCCACACCTATATGGTCATTTAATCTATTACAAAGGAGGCAAGAATATACAATGGGGTACCCACAGTCTCTTCAACAAATCGTGTTGGGAAAATGGACCACCTTCTTACACCATATACAAGAATAAAGTCAAAATGGATTAAAGATTTAAATGTAAGGCCCAAAACCATAAAACTTTTAGAAGAGAACATAGGCAGTAAACTGTCTGACATGGCTCTTAGTAATATTTTTCCTGATATATTTTCCTGGGTAAGGGAAACAAAAAAGAAATAAACAAATGAGAATCAAACAAAAATCTTTGCATAGCAGAGGAAACCAACAAAATGAAAAGACAGCCTACTGAATGGGAGAAGATATTTGCCGATGATGCATCTGATAAGGGGTTAATATCCAAAATTTATGAAGAACTCATACTATTCAACACCAAAAAAGCAAAGAATAAAAAAAAGGACAAAGGACCACTATTCCATACAGATGGAATATCTATACGTACATACATACAGATGGCCAGAGACATATGAAAAGATGCTCTACATCACTAATCATCATAGAAATGCAAATTAAAACCACAGTATTGGAAGATTTCAGATTGGTGGTGAGCCTGAAAGAAAATAAGATCACTATCGGCTCAAGAGGCTGACTGGGAAGGCCTTAGGAGGCTTCATTTAAGCAAGAGTGATGGAGATTGGGGATGGGGAGTATTCCCGGTGGAGGAAGCAGAATAAGCAAAAATATGTATTTAAATACATAGTAGCACAGTATGTTGACCAGCTTGACTGGAGTGGAGCATATTTACAGGTGACCTATAGAAGAGAAGGCTGAGAAAGAAAGATTGGTTGGACACATTTTTGAAGACCTTAAATAAAAAGCTGAGGAATAAAGTTTATCTTTCTAACAAAAGGGAGCTATTGAATGTTTTTATGTAAGGAAGTGATGGTGATGTGAAGGCAGTAGTGTTTTCAGAACTATAGGGAACTGAGAGATTTTATATAGTCTTGTGATTTTAAAATCTGTTATTACTAAACCTCAAAGTTCTTTGAAGCCTTGGAAAGTATCTGGAAGAGCAGATGAAAGAGTCAAGTAGTGAGAGCCTTAATCTTTTTATATATGAAACCTCTAAATAAGATTTTATTTGAAGAAAGTGGCTCTGCTGACTTTCTTGTACATCTCCCTTGTAAAATGGAAAACAGAAGCCACAAAAAAGCCAAGTGGTTTTGACCAAAGATGAAGAGTACAGCTAGTTAATTTGCATGACATGGACTATATATCTCAGGTATTCACAATTTTCTCTGGGCTTGTGACTGATACATTCAAAGATGTCTTGGTAAATCAGCTCTTTGGGGAAAACAAAACCCCCCAAAATCCTCATAGTTTGCCAGTAGTATTTGCCAGTTTTCTGTGGAATAAATACTCCCCCATGGCTTATTTCAAGCCACCGATGTGATGTCACTGAAAGCCAAGTTAGGAAAAGATGTGCATAAGTAGTTGTTGTGAGCTGGATCTCTCTGCAGTTAAATGATTGACTTAGGTATTGCCAACACAGTGAATGTTACTCATGACATCTTAGAGGAACACTAGGATTGTCTGTGTTTTTTATAAAACAATGTACACATGGGGCACCAAAGTGAGGACAGTCCTGCCCCAGTCCAAAAAGAGATTGTGAGAAATGTTCGTGAGTAAGTTAATCTGGAAGAGTAGACATTAGAAAGTAGATGCTCTTAATATGTTAAAAAATGTTCAGCTGAAAAAAAAAATGTCAGAGTTGAGAGATATTTAAGTCTGAGCTTTTATTTTTCCTCATTTTAGTTCTCAAGGGTCTAAATCCCAGGATTAATGGAACATGTACTTCACAGGCTTTCATCAAAAAAGAACACCACCCTGAGTGGTGAATGGTTGGGCAGCTATACAGTCCTTGATTTTTGCCAGGTGGGGTGGAACTCTCAGCCAACCCGAGCCGTGATCTTTGAAGACTGTGCCGTTCCTGTGGCCAACAGAATTGGAAATGAGGGGCAGGGCTTCTTCATTTGCTATGAAAGGACTGAACGGAGGGAGGATCAACGTTGGTGAGAACACGAAGGGATAGAGCAGGGAGGGCAGCGGGCTGGGGCAGGCAGCATGGTACTTCCGGCTCAGTTGAAGTGTGGCACTCTTCCTTTCTAGCTTCCTGCTCTCTGGGGGGCCTGCTCATGCTTCAGTCGTCCTCACGCAAGATTACCTCAATACCCGGAAGCAGTTTGGAGTGCCTCTGGCTAGTAACCAGTACTGTTCTGGTGTCTGCACTTTTGCTCCCCACTTCTTTGCATGAGACCCACATTGTCCAGGAGAGTGTGGAGTTTGCTACCTTCTTAGCCCGAACTAGTGCTCTATCACTAATGTTTTTTCCAGAGTAATAATATTCAGTGAAGTGCAGGGCAAGTGAAGTAGACTTTAGAACTAATAAGGCAGTAATGTTTCTCTGTAGAAGAGGCGGAGGCTTTGAAGATTAGAGTCACTTAGAAAAGCTACTCTCATTAGGATGTCTTACAGAGGGCCCCAGATCAGGTGCTACTCTAAGCCTATCTTGTTGGTTCTCTTCTGCCCTATGCCTGTAGTACCTGAAATTCAAATTGGCTGATATGGCAACAGGCTGGTGGCTTCACGATCTGATATCCGCAGTGCAGCGGCTGGCTCTGCAGGAGGAGCGGGAAGATGCAGTGACCCTGTGCTCTATGGCCAGCTCTTTGCTACAGATGAATGTTTACCGTAGTGATGATTCCTCTGTTTCTCCTGGGCAAACAGGGAACAGCTGCTATAACAAGGGATGTTGAGAGCCATCAGTCACTGGGATGCCCCAGGGATTGCCTTGGGGCTTAAGAATATACGTTAACTCATGAGAGGCATGCATAGGAGCTCTCGTACCTGGCCATTTACCTGTTTCATGCCATTACACACTTCATTCTGCCATTGTCATTTTGTGTTCTAGACGAGACCTACCTTTGGAAGAAGGTTAGAGCAACCCAATGCCTCTTGCTCAGATGTAGCACTGCGCCATATTTCCAGTGTCAGGGACAAAACAATTTCTACATTGAAGCTGCATGGCCCTAGATGGCATCTTAACTTCAATAGAATCTCAGCCCTGTTGTTTGCAGGTAGCTTCTCCCCTTAGATAATGAGTCAGAAAGGCAGCAGTTTCTGTGTTGCCTGTCTGGTGAAAACTGACAAATTCAGGTAAACTCTGGTTGTCTCTGAGTACAGAGAACATGGAGCCCGGCTTTTGGCTTGGCTAGTTATCTGTAGGTTTTTTCTTTCTCAATATTAGTTTACAGGAGATTGGGGGCTAGGTTGAGAGAAGAAGAAGCCACTCGTTCCAGTCTTCCTAGAATTCAAGATCTTAATCCCTGTTTCCCTGCAGATCTGGTGACCAGGCCTTACAGATGCATGGAGGTTATGGCTACCTGAAGGATTATGCTGTTCAGCAGTATGTACGGGACTCCAGGGTCCATCAGATCCTTGAAGGTAAAAATTTCCAGAGGAAATTCTCTCTTTTAGAACAGTTACAGGAATCACCACTTTCCCGCTGGTGTCCCGGGCTGTCTACTTTCAAGGGTTCTACCAGGCCCTGTCTGTCTTTGGCATCATCCCTCCTCCCCCTGACACTACCTTGGAAGGGCCTGCGTGTGGTCATACAAAGAGCACAAGCCTCAGAGTCAGGAGGCTCTGCTTTGTCATGCGGGTAAGTCATTGATTCATTCACTTGTTCTTTTTCTTCATAAATCTTAGGAAAGGCTCAAATGAGATAATATATGATAAAAACTTTTGGAAATACAGCAGTAATTATTCTTTACTGTTATAAAAATACTTGCTGTAAAGTACTCAGGAATCCAAAACTTTGTGCAGTAATTTACAAGGCAAATGTGACCAATTTGATCACCACTGCCTTACAAATTGATTATCAACCAGATGGTCAAGATATCTCTATCAATATTGCTAATGGATTTTTCAGTAAAATAAATCATCAGTATATGGGTATCTTCTTGGTAATCACAGACATTCAGGCTGGGAAATGTGTAAGCTATTGGAGTCATGCTCAGAGCAATGGCTTTCTCCACTCTCCACACCAGTGTGTAAGTCTCAAAATTACATTACTGTTGTTCCAGCTAGAAATAGCTGAGGTTGTTACAACCTCAGCTAAGACAAGCCTAAAAGGCAAAGGCTTGTCTAAGTGACTTTCAGTGAAAATGAATGTGGGGCTGCTTTAATGGGGCATAGAGGAGGCCTATGAGCATTGGCTCTCCGCTGCTTTCAAAGCGTGCTTTCACAAACTTGAGCATGCATCCAAATCAACTGGAGGGCTTGTGAAAACATTCTTGGGCCCACTCCCAGAGTTTCTGACTTAGTGGGTCTTTAGTGTACCTAGAAGATTTGCGTCTCTGCTGCTGCTTACTTGAGAACCACACTCTGAGACCCACTGATCTGGTGTTTTATCCAAATCATGGGCTTCTAAAGGTTAGTCTCCACTTTCTGCTGCAACTCATCCCTGAAGTACATTTATGAGGTCAAATTGCTAGTGCTCAAATTAAATTCACTATACTCTTATTCCTCCTACTTCTGCAATTACTTTTTGACCTAGCATTATGAATGTAGGAAACTTCACCTTCATTGTAACTGTTTTGTAACCCTGTTACAATAAATGGGAGAAAACAGATATGTTTATTTTCAGGCTACATCATCATCCACTCATAGAATACTCAGGTGCCGATCTTTATGACGTTTCATCATGGACTTTTTAATGGGATAAAGGTGAAATTTTAGATTTGGTTTTATTTGCGATGTATGATCACTCATTCCTCATGGGGGGTTCATATTTCTCTTTGTATTAAGGCCATTAAAAAATGAAGCAAGCAATTAACCCCCTTTTTTCAGGGAAATGTTTTGTTTGTTCTTTTAAAATTGAGTTTTTCCAATTATCAAAGATTGGTATATTTATTATTGGAACTTATAAAATATAGGAAAAGTTTTTTAAAAAAGTCATTTACGTCTCTACATCTAGAATTAATACTTTGGACTTCTTTTAAATTTAAGTCAAAAATATCTCCTTTTGTTCTTTTATATGCTTTCATAGGTATACATATGTACTATTTATGTTTTTTGTTTTTGTTTTACTGAAACATAAGTATTTTTTATCATCAGGAGAGGTTTTTTTTGGTTTTCTTTTCTTTTTGTTGTTGCTGTTGTTGTTGGTTTAGTAAATTTATTCCTCAGTTTCTGACATTTTTCTCTACTTTGGGAGAAATCTGTGATAAAACCTGATCCCTCACAGGAGTAACAAGCAACAATTGTAGTTTATAGCCATAACTACCCTGAGCTAGGCTTGGAGCATGCTGGTCAGAGCTTTACCGAATCTCAGACTTGCTGCTACTAAATTTTCATTCTTATTCCCTCTTGCAGGTAGCAATGAAGTGATGAGGATGCTGATCTCGCGAAAACCTGCTTCAGATGTAGCTTCCCAGACTTGATGTTCTGGCATGATGTTAATGTGCAACTCGACTTAGTATTGAGTTGGCTCCATACAGATGGTTCTGTTACAAATGAGTCATGGATTAGATGGAAGGACCAAGTTCTGCCAGGGCTACTCTTCACTCTGTATGTTGGCAGCTGTGTCAGCTGTAGGACTGGGCTAGGTCTTCAGAAAACTGGAGGACCTGCCCTGAATGGGGATGTAATAAGAGGACCAACACTACCTTGTTTTCCTTAATGCGTAAGGTGATAACCACTATCCCTCTCAGATACACATTGTCTTGATTTGTCTACATTTTGCTGATTCACTGATTTTCTTTCAGGGATCAAGGTATGGAAAGGAGAAATGAAGAGAATATATTCTCCTATCTTTTTCTGTCCTTTGCACCTCAGCTAAAAATACAGGGTTTTGTAGGTTATACTTCCATTGTAACACACCTGAGAATTTTGCTCCTAAGCTTTGATTTAGGATATATCAGTAACTTCTGGACCACCTGAATGTCAAGGGCTGGGTTATTTCTTGTTGTTTTCTTTTTTAAAAGAAGCAATGTGGTCTAGAATGGTCATCCAAAGTTTCTATAACCCTTCCTTGTAACTACTTTGAGTATATTTTTTTCTATCTCCATTTTTGTTTTCCTTTTGAAATTCTTCCTCTTTTTAAATGTTTTTAATCACTGCGTTGATAAATAAAAACCTATCCTTTCTGTACAATCTCAAGTTTCTACTAAAGTTTGTTTTTATTTTATCTTTCTAAGCCTTTACAACTATATTTTAAAATTTTTTATTAAACATTTAACTGGATTTAGAAATAATAATCAAAAACATCTCCTTGACCAATTTACTTTTTAAAAAATAGGCCCCTTAAATTACACTAGCATTGCAAACTAGTGGCGTTTATGATTTATGAAAGTAGATTTAAAGTAATATTCAGAAATGGAGACTTTCAGAGAATCTTGTTATAAATGATCATTATATTGCTCCACCCCTCATCTCTATAGAAAAATCCAAGATATTTGTTAACTACGAGTCAGTGTTTAGAAAGACACATATGCATCTTTAGTTATGACAAATATTTCTTTTTTTGAAAATGCAATTGTTCTATAAGGAACTGTGCTAGGTACTGCAGGGGATAGGTTATGGGTATCCTATAAAGCTTAAAGTATGTTTTCTGTCTTCAAGGCCTTATTTAATAGCTGTTGTGCAAAAGCAATGATAGATCTGCAGAAGAGAGAGAGTGAGCTGGAAAAAAAGCGATAAAATAGGAAGGGATTCATAAAGATGGTAGGAATTCAAATTAAGCTTTTACGAAAATGTATAATATTTACAGAGAACCAAGAAAAATCAGTTTCAGACAAGAAAGAACGAGGACAGGAGTTGTGTGGGAGCTGTTTACTTTAGTTGTGCTTTTTGAGGTTGGCATGGAAAAGAAAGAAAATGTAAGTTGAATTCAGAATGAGAGTTCTGAAAGACAAGGTTTGAGTTTTATTTCATAAGCAGTGGGGTTTTTAATGAGATTAATCCATTCATAAAAACATTCTGGAATGTATATGTGGGATGAATATGAGTAGGGAATGTATACCCAGTCAATAGGTTGTTGAAGTAGTCAAGGTATGAGGTAATTTGAGTCTGAATTTGAAAGGTAAAGGAAAGGGTACATGATGAGCAAAACAGACCTCTTGCTTAGATTGGCCGCTGTGAAACATGAGGGACTCTCTAGTATTGGGCCTGCTTTCTGATTTCCAGTTATTTTTCTTGGCCACTCTTTATTACTTTGACAGTTTTAAATGATCTCTTAATGACATTTCTTATATCCTTATCAAGATTTGCCAAATACTGTGTATCCTTGTAACTTAGAGATTATTTTTCTCTCCTTTATACTGATCAATTAATTTTCAAAGAGTATGCTTTCAAAGCTTCATTTACATTGTACATTAGGACCCTTGACTAAATTCTGTAATTACATAATTGAGTTAACTATTTGCAGAAACCTATCAGTGTAGTCTAATTTAATTTAATTAGTTTTCTAGTTTTGCTAATTCTCTCATAATAATACAGCATCAGATTCTTTATCTAGTATCACATTGTTTTGAACTTTGGATGGATTGTTCTATCACTTTTATTGTAAAGAAAATAGAAAAAATTTTCTCTTGTTAAATTTTTTTTCATACTTTGCAGAATTGTCGAGTTAGAATTCTTGGAGTTAAGGGTGGCCAAAGAGATGTTAAGAAATCTGACCCTCCCCCTGTCAACCAGACTCCCTGTGACTTTCACTTCTGTTTCTCTTTCTGGGAATGGCTTGCTCACTGTCCTTTTGCTCCTTCTATTGCCTCCTACTAAACTCTTTTCCAGTGTCTTGCAATTTATGACCATTGGAATTGAAGCCAAAGTCTACATGTGCTTGTTTAATGCCCTGAATTTTCCCCCATTCTCTGCTTCTTCCCTCTGTGTCAAATAGCCACTTGTTACTCAGAAGAGGTCTCCTGAACCCCATATCTGGTGATTGCTCACTAAAGGATATTCTGGTTGGACTTCCGGGTTCCCTGTGTGAGGGAAAAATTCAGCATATATTTTCCTGTGAGAAAGAGCTGTGTTTCAGAATTATTTTTCCCAAGAATAATCTGCAGTTTACCTTATCCACTCTTACACATTTGCAGCTCATCTTTGGTTGGTTGGCAAAGCACTATACCCACCATCTTGTATTGGCTGTCAGAGGCCCTGCCACCTCTTCAGTAAGAATAGTGACAGCAATACTTGGGGAAGTTTCAGACATAGCTGGTATGTTAGTGGGGTCATTGATCTAAACATTTAGTATTTTTAGAGCTGAAAAATTGTTTTCACTCCTATATCTTCAACCTGACATAGGTTTCTGGCCCTTCTCTAAACTCCAGCTACTTGTCCCAAGATAGAATGTCTCAGCCTCACCATAGAGTCTCTGCCATTGTTGATCAGGAAGTGTGCTTAATTGAGGAGAGTCAGTGTGATATGACCAGAACCTCGGACTTCCCTTTTTATAATACTAAAGAGTATCTTTGGGTAAAAAGAAAAGAGTATTACCTATCTCTTGCCATCAGTTTTTTCATAGCTGTGAATACTTTGACGGGTTTTCTTGGACAATTATCATAAACCAAAATTCAAACTCATCTAAGTTATAGACGTTATGATAGTGGTCATGATTGTAAGCACAGAGGATCCAGTTATGTCAGTTTTAGTCGGTGTCAGTTTTAGGATACTTCATTTTCTAAAACCACAGGTTAGAAGTGTGTGTCTAAGCATGTAGTTTCTTTATGATCTGATAACTATTACTATCATCTTCATGAGTAAAAGTAGCATGCACTATGTCCTCAAGGGCAAAATATCAGTATGAGAAGCTTGTGGCAAAGCTTAATGCAGTTTCTATCACAATCCTATTAAAGCATGTTGCTTCTTTAGCCTAAGGGAAGATGAATCATTTCGCAAATATTAAAGTTTATTTTTCTAAATGACTGCTTTTTCAAGTCAATAAAGATAGTCCCTGGCCCCTAATTGATCCCCAAACTGCGCCATCTTTTCTTGACATTGTTTTCTCTTAATTCAGGAGTACTCTACCTTCATTAAGTGGCTTCCTGAATTATGTATCCACTCAAACAAATACTTACTGAGCATCTATAATGTGCCAGGTGATGACAGATACTGACCCTTGTTGTCAGGAGACAGATGTAAAAAAAAGTACACAAAGAAAATCACTTAAATTTTGATAAGTACTAGAAAGGAAACGATTAGGAAAGAGAAAATGGGGAGCCGGGAGGGAGTTAGTTTGGAAATCGAATAGTTAGAGATGAGACTCTAGGAGTTAAACATTTGAATGGTGGGAGGGAGAGGTAGCATATGTAATACCTCCAAGTAAAGAAAAGAGACTTATGTGTGTGAGGACAATGAAAACATTAGAATGACTGGAGGAGGGTAATGAGAGGAGAGTCATGGGAGAGATAGGCAGTAGGCAGGGGCAGAGAATGAGGGACGAAATCTACATAGATTAGTGGGGTCTGGTCATCCGAAAGCACACCAAGCTCTAGTCTGATCATTATCAAACAAGTCATCTAGGATTTTTGTTTATAACCTAGGCCCAAAATCAGTTTCCCCATGGTCCTACAGAGAAGAGTCCTTTAAGGGAAGACAGGGCATTTGGATTTTATTCTCAGTTCTCTGAGAAACGTCAGGTTCATATAGGGGAATGAGTGAGATGATTTAATCAATGTTTAAGATCATTTCTGTTTTGTGGAGAATATACTGAAGCAGGACAGGCATCAAGGTAAAAAGAATAAAAGTAGTTTTAATTTCTCTATATTTTGGTATTTTATTTTAATTCTCAATTTTCTGTTTTAAAAAAATAAGAGAAAGGAGAAATCAAGAAAACCTCCCTAGCTTCTCCCTGCCTCTCTCTTTCTTCTCGTCTTTCCTTCCTTCCTTCTTTTTTCTCTTATTGAGTAGTAGCTATGGATGCACAACTCTCATACTTTTCAACTTACTTTGAAGCTTCCATTGAATATTAAGCTAAATAAATATTTAGGAAACTGTTCTTAAATTGCTATTAGATTGTGAATAATCCAGATATTAAGAGGTAAGATTTTGTTTGCGGATCAAGTACGTTAAAATGTGTTTCTTAAAAAACAACAGCAAGCAACAACAACAAAAACCATGAAGTGGAAATGAGCTATCAAGCCATGAAAAAGACATAGAATGAACTGACGTGCATATCACTACATGAAAGAAGCAATCTGAAAGGGCTACATACTATATGATTTCAATTATATGACATTCTGGAAAGGGCAAAACTATGGAGACAGTAAAAAAGAACAGCATTTGCCAGGTGTTAGGAGTGAGGAAGCATAAATAGGTGGAGCATAGAGGATTTTTAAGGCAGTGAAAACTCTATATGATAGTATTATAACAAATACATGTCATTATACATTGTCCAGTCCTATAGAAGGTAACCATGAGTTAACCCTAATGTAAACTATGGACTTTGGGTGATGATGACATAAACAAACGTACCACTCTGCCTGGGATATGTTAATGGAAAAGGGCAGGGGTAGATAGAAATCTCAGTACCTTCCTCTCAATTTTGCTGTGAGCCTTACAATGCTCAAAAAAAAAAAAATCTTAAAAAAAGGCATGACGTGAAGAAGGTATGAGGGGTTTCTAAAGTCCTTATCTAAGATTTATTATTATTTTTTGAGTTGTTGAATCTTTTTTGGATAGTAACCACTACATCACTAAGTAAACCTATCCAGGGCACTAATCTAGACCATATCTGGCCCCACAAAGTTGATTTTTGTCTTAACTTTTTAAAAATTAACTTTGATATTTGTGTTAATTTTTCCAATTAGATTTGACTAATTCCTAGAAACGACAAATTAAAAAAATTTCCCTGATAATGAAGAACTCTTAAAATAGGCCTCTTCCTTATTAATTAAGAATTGGGAAATTTTAGTAATTGAGAAATCAATAGAACTCAATTTGAAGTTCGATTAAAAGACAAGGATTTTTACATAGAACCCCCACTGAAACAATTACTTCTTTATAAGCACTTATTTTACCTGGGTGGAGAAAATTGGTTGGAATGAAGTATTTTTGTTACATATAAAACTAATGTCTGAGAGACTAACACTTGTATTTGAACTAAACTAATAGTTGTTTTGTGTGTGTGTATGGAAATTAAATGCTGTTTGAAAGAAATGATTGCATGTGTCATAGTGGTGGAAAAGAGAAGCTGGGTAGGGACACAAAAATGCTTAAATTTGATTCCCACCATGATGAAGGAACTTATCACATCACTTATCTTCACTAAGGATTAGCTCCCTCCGGCTGAGATAGGATCCCTGGCTCTGAGTATCATGTGCTGTCCCCAGTGACCATAGCTGGCCAGGTCCACACAGAGCTGCTTTTGGCAGGCAAAGCTGTGCAGGGACACAGGTTTCAGTGGCAAACCATCCCAGAGCTGAGACATCCCTGCTCGCTCTCATCAGCCCTCTCCAACCTGTCCAGATTTTCCCCTTTTAAATGGGAGCTACCACTTTAAACAGAACAAGATCCCCATACCCCACCCCAAGCCCACAGGCTCTCAGAACCCCCTTTCTCTGCTTGGAGCAGGAATTCTGTCTCCTCAAATGTTTAGCATGTCAACTTCAGGATAAAATTGAGTCCTTCTTACAATAAAAATTATATATAGTTGTGTTAAGGTTTTATAGCTTATCTATGGACAAATCAGATCCACCCACAGTCAGTTCTTTTCCAATGCCACAATTCTTTAGTGGGTCCTTGGTACTACACATAAACCTGATGTCAACCTCATTTGTGTGGAGGCTCTAGGTACCAGATTCCATACATTCTTGGGCCATGAGATCTAACCAGTAAGCCTGATGTCCCAAACTCAACCGAATGTTAGCTTGCTCTTTCCTTCTGTACATCTGTGCCTACAGGCATGTCCACTGAAGCACACGGGAGCATGCAGTCTTCTTTGGTCTGGTGGCCACTTTTATATCTCAAGTCCATTTCTCTTAGAAAAAAACTCGAGTAGCTATTGTTCTTAATAATAATGTTCCCACTAAGGAGGACTGCCTGACATGGTTAGAACTGCCTTTGGCAACTTGTTTTCTTTTTTAAAAAAATTTTCATGGTATCAAATTTACATATGTAAATAATTATGTCAAATAGTCTCATAAGCCTTTAATGAACATTAGCACTCTTTCTCACTCTCTCCCATTGTTCATTAGAGAGAGTCATTTTCAAAATTTTCATCTATTTTTTCCAGTAATTATCTCTAGGTTTCAAAATAACGCTTAAATTCTTATAGATTTTAAATTTAGATCAATTTATTCATTCTTGATATGAAAAACTAAAATTATGGCTCCTGCACCCTTTCTAACCAGCCACATAGTCTTTCTACCAATCTTCCCAGTAATATTATGATTTTTGGCTAAATCAATGTTTAGTTTTATATTATACATATCTTTGGTTATAGCTGAGCCTCCTAGTATTCTATGGTGTCCTTTCTTGTGCAATATTTATTTTTAGAAATTTTGAATCTTCTCCCATTTGACAGTTGAGATATCAGAATAAGTCAAAACTGATAAACAACCGTCTGTGTCCCAGACTTCAAAATAATATATGTTCCTCCCCACAATGCAGTCATGCTAATATAAAATAACATTATATAAAATATAATTAGTAATATTGATATAAATGTTAATATGTAATTAGTACTGATAATACTAATTATTATTAATTTTAATATAAAAATAATGCTAGGAAGATGAATGCAAAACACAAATCCATAATATCTAGCTTGAATTGAGTTTTCTGCCCTTGGAGAGTAAGGACAATGTAAAAGTTTGGGATAGCCTTGGCAGGGAGCAGTTTCAAAATGGATCACTGCCTTAAATATAAATCATAAACCTATAAAACTTTTAGGGGGAAATAAAAACAGAAGAAACATCTTCAGGAACCTAGGGCTAGGCAAAGAGTTCTTAGACTTAACACCAAAAGCACGATTTATAAAAGAAAAAGTTGATAAATTGTACTTTATCAAATTGACAATCTTTTACTCTGTGAAAAACCATGGAATGATAAACTACAGACTAGGAGAAAGTAATTTGCAAACCATATATCCAATGAACCACTAGTGTCTAGAATATATAATAAATTCTCAAACTCAAAATAAGAAACGATTCAAATAGAATATAGATAAAAGATAAAGACATTTCACGGAAAATACATGTTTCATATACAATGCACATGAAAAGATGTTCAACATTATAGTTATTAGAAAATGCAAATTAAAACCATAATGAGATATCACTACATACGATGCAAAATGGCTAAAATTCAAAACTAAAGACAACACCTAATATGGTTAAGATATAGAGAAACTGGATTGCTTATACATTGCTGGTGGAATTGTGAATGGAAAATGGTTTGGCATTCTTTTAAAAACTAAAAATAGCTTATCATCATGACCCAACAATTGCATTCCCTGGACATTACCCAGAGAAATGAAGACATGTTCACACAAGTAGCTGTACATAAATATTTAGTAGTCCACAACTGAAACAACACAGATATACTTTAACAGTACATCCACACCCTGGAATGCTAATCAGTAGAAAAAGAAATAAACTATGGATATAACTAACAACCTGGATAAATCTCCAGAAACCATGAGTGAAAAAAAGTCAACCCCAAATGGTTACAAACTGTATGATTCCTTTTATATAAGTCCTTGAAATAACAAAGATGTGGAACAGATTATCGTTGCCAGACGTAAGGGTATGGGGAGAGAGGAAGTGGGTGTAGCTATAAAAGTGCAAGGAGGTACTTCTAGTGATGGAAATACTCTGTATTTTGACTGCTATCAATCTCATTATCGTTATTTGATGTGCTATAGTTTTGCAAGATGTTAGCATTGGGGAAGCTGGGTAAAGTGTATAAAGATCTCTGTTATTTCTTACAACTGCATGGGAACTACAATTACCTCATAAATAAAATTTATTTTAAAAAATTAAATGGGGTAAAAAGGAGTTACCATGAAAAGATAAAGATATAATTCACCAGGAATGTACATAAATTCTTTTTTTGGCCTTTGCTCTTGGTGAAAAATAAAAAAAAAAAAATACAAAAAGTGATGTTAGAGAGTTACTGCTGTGATTTCTTCTAGGAGTTTTGTGGTTTCAAGTGTATGTTCAAGTCTTTAATCCTTTTTGAGTTAATTTTTTGTGCAAGGTATAGTGTGCCAGTTGCATTCTGCAATGTGGCTGTCTAGTTTTCCCCATACCATTTATTAATGAAGAGAACTGTCCTTTCCCATTTTTCATTCTTGGTCTTTGCCATAGATTAAATGACCATATGTGCATGAATTTATTTCTGAGCTCTCAGTTCTGTGCCATTGAATCTATGTGTCTTTTTATGCCAATATCATACTGTTCGATTAGTATAACTTCATAAATATAGTTGGAAATCAGGGAATATGATGCCCTAGCTTTGCGTTTGTAAATTTTCTTTTCAAAAACTATAAACTTTATTGAACTTTTCACCAGTTTTTGTTTTGTTTTGTTTTGTTTTAATCTCCTAATGTCCTTTTTCTGTTCCAGGATCCACTAGGATCCACATTGCATTTCATTGTGTCTTCTAGTCCTTCAATTCGTAGCAGTCCTTCAAGCCTTCCTTGTTTTTCAGGACCTTGGCATTTCTAATAAATATTGTCAAATATTTTGTGGAATGTTCTTTCACTTGAGTTTCTCTCTTTTTTTTAATTTTTAATTTTTATTTTTTTCAATTGCAGTTTACATACAATATTATATTAATTTAAAGATGTTCAAAACATGATTAGACATTTATACAACTGAAGAAGTGATCAGCCCAATAAATCCAGTACCCATCTGACACCACACATAGTTATTACAATACTACTGATTATATTCCCCATGCTATACTCTAAATCCCCATGACTATTTTGTAGCTACTAATTTGTAACGCTTAATTCCCTCCCGCTTCATCACCCCCTCACCTCCCAATCTGAAAACTATCAAAATGTTCTCAGTATCTATGAGTTTGTTTCTGTTGTTTGTTTATCCTGTTCTTTAGATTCCACATGTGACATTTGACTTTTTCTACTTAGCACAATACCTTCTAGGTCCATCATGTTGCTGCAGATGGCAAATTTTTTATGGCTGAATATATTCCGTTGTATATAATGTACCACTTCTTTGTCTTTTCATCTATTGATGGACACCCAGGTGCCCTCCACATCTTGGTGTTTGTAAATAATGCTGCAATGAACGTGTGGATTCACGTATCCCTTCAAAGTAGTGTTTTGGTTTCTTCAAATAAATACTCAGAAGTGGGATTACTGGGTCCTTCTTTGTCTCTTGTTATAGCCTTTGTTTTAAAAGCTTATTTTGTCTTGTATTAGTATTGCTACCCCAGCCTTTTTTCGTTTCTGTTTTTATGAAACATCTTTCTGTCCCTTTACTTTCAGTCTGTGTGTGTCTTTAAATCTGAAGTGAGTCTCTTGTGGGTCTTATATTCTTATCCATTCAGCTGCTCTATTTTTTGTTTGGACCATTTAATTGTTTTTCACTTGAAGTACTTATTGATAGATATATAGTTATTGCCATTTTATTATTAATATTTTGATACATAGTTTACTTCTTAAAGAAGTCCTTCCAGCATTTCCTATGATACCAACTGGTGGTATCTGATGATCTATGCATTGACAAAAGTGGGGCAATTGAAGTAGCCTACTATTATTGTATTGTTGTCTATTTTTCCTTTGGTATATTAATAGTTGCTTTATACATTTAGGTGTTCTTATGTGGGTGCAAATAAATATACCAATGTTACATCATCTTGTTAGATTGGCCCTTTTAGCATATGTATAACCTTTTTGTCTCTTATTAAAGTCTATCTTAAAATCTATTTTGTCTGATAACATGTATAGCTATCTCAGCTTTCTTTTAGTATCATTTGCATAGAATATCTTTGTACATCACTTTCAGTCTGTGTGTCATTATATCTGAAGTTGATCTCTTATAGGCAGCATATAGCTGCTATTTAATTAGGATCCTGCCCCTCAGGCTGAAGCTATGAAGATAAACTAATAGGTTCTTTCACAGATAATGACAATCTGGAGCAAGGCAGAAAGAGAACTCAGCCTTTGTCCTTGGAAAGCACGCTAGTAAGTCCTAATATGTGCCAAACCAGAAGCCTGCCCCTCAGACTGAAGCTCCAGGACAAGCAAACAGGCAACTTTCATAAAAAAATTGGGAGTGTGTTTCAGCTACTGTCTAAGCTTTGCTTGGAGGTGGTAACAGGCCCGAACTGTCTCTCTATTTAGTCCATGGGTTCCACAACGAAAGCACTTCTGGCCACCAAAGTTAGGTGATCAAGGGGCATCCCTTGAGTGGCAGCAAAAAAAACTGGAGTACCAGATGTAAAAACTGGAGCATTAGACACATGTACAATCTCCCTTTGAGAGATACCAACATTCTGGAGTGCAGTGAGGTGGGGGCAAAGATAGCACCTGCCTTCTGAGGTCTCTGGAGAGATTACAGTCAGTCCTTAGGTGTGGGTTAAATAGAAGCTGACTCCTCATGCTAATGCTTTAAGATAAGCAAATAAATCTCTTTCATAGGAAGCCTGGTTGCTTTTCACTCTGCTACCTCTGTGCTGGGTTCTGGGGTGGAAGAGTCCTGTGAGTGTGAGCCTTATAAAACTAATTTCTTAATTTTGTATAGGTTTGTGGGTCTTGTGGACACAAGCCCTGTTGTTTTGGGGCCATGCCTCTCAGGTGCTGGTCTTAAACATTGGGGTGATGGATGTGGCCTTCTTCTCCTCACAGAAAAGCTTGGGTTTTTAAGTTCTCTCCTGATTGTGAGTCACTACACCAGAGGTGGGGTTATAGTAACATTCTGTCTCAACCTCCCTCCCCATTTTGATGTGAGTTTTCTTTGTTGTTTGCCCATTTGTAGGTGTTTCTTGGGTGTCCCCGCCTCCCCTCTCACAGGAAATTGCTCTGTATGTAGCTGTAGATTCTATGTGTCCAAGGGAGGAGTGGAGTTCAGGATCTTTCTACGTTGCCATCTTAAACCGGAATCCCCCCATTCCTCATTTCTTACTGTCATTCAAACCAGGTCACCTTCTTATGAGGCTTCCTGTGGCTATCGTTTCTAAAATAGTGTCTTCCATACACACAGTACTGTTTGATTTAAAATGTCCAAACCTCTAAATAATTTTTTATAACAATGTATTTGAGCCAAACAGAAGGATATGCCTGGAAGCAAGTTCTCAAGGCTGAGAAAAATGCTTTAAAGAGATGACAATTTGCAGCTTCTTTTATGTATTTGAAATTAAGGAGGGAACATAAGGAAAATTACGTGAAGGTGGAGAAAGCAAACTAGGAATCAGACTACAGGATGGTTAAGATTATGTGTTTTTGAGGGTGGCCATCCTTTAGAGCAAGGGTTCTGAAAAAAGGCATTTCAAAAATGTGTTAACCTAAGTGAAAGGAACAATGAACAGGTCTTGCTTCAGGCAAAGATAAGCCTTTTACTAGAGAAATTATATACGTGGGTGGAGACTACCCACCATGTCCTAACCAATTAGGAATGTATGATCAGATTACTCTGTGTGGTTACTTTCTGTAGAATCCCTTTTCTGTCTACACTACCTATTTTCCTCTTTATCATTTCCCACAGGACTCATCACCGTCTAACATAGTATAAGTTTTTCTGAATTTATCCTTTCTATTTTCTGTCTACTACATCAGAAGTATAAACTTCATGAGGGCAAGATTTTATTGGCCTATTACTTTCCATTGTTGTTTTACCTGCATCTACAACAGTGCTTGAAATGTAGTAGGTTCTCAATAAATATTCATTAGTTTGATGAATGAATAAAATTAAAGCATAGCATTGTCCAGAGAGAAACTCTCTCATCTTCTCAGGCCCAGAAGAGGGGTATTAAACAACATTTAAATAGCTTGTGCTTAAGTGGGATCTAAGTATAACTTGAACTTGGTGAAATGATTCTAAAATTCATCTGGAATTATAAATGAATAATCAGGAAGACTCTTTTAAATAAAAGAAGAAAGACGTAGATGAGCTGTACAATGTGCAATTTGATATATTTGTTAAGAATATTTGGATCTACTGTAGAAAGCAGAACAAATAGAAAAAATAAAACATGTGTTTCAATTTCTGGTTTGTCAGTAATTTATATTAATATAAGCCTGCTTGTATGTATGAATCTTTTAATTTTTTCCAAATACCTAGCATATTACTCCCAAATGTAATTAATTACTCATTAATTTAAAAGTATTTATCACATACTAAATTATCATACATACTTGTGTCTATTTTTGGATTAAATTACTGTCTAACTAAATCCAATTTACAATGAGAGTTTACACCGTGCCAGACACAGTTCTAAAACTCATTACATGCGATCTCATTTATCATCTTCATATCATCATGAGCTAGTTCCCTTATTATCCCTATTTTACAGATTTAGTACTGAGGTAGAGTAAGTTTAGGTAACTTGCCCAAGGTGACACAGCAGTAAATGGCAGATCCAGGATTCAATCCCCAGTGACAGAGTTTCAAAGCCTGTAATATTAACCTCTGCACTATGTAGAATATGATTTAAAATTTTGTATCATCTTGTATGGGAAATTGTTTCACTGCAATGTTGGCCTGTAAGTATACTACCAGCAAGTTATCTCAAAGGACTTGGAAGAGAAAATCTCACAAACCAAATTAAGATACTCAATCACATGTTTTATTAAATAAGTTTAAAATACACAGTGAGAAGCAAAAGAGAGATTGGAGTAGGTTAACACACTTAGGATAGAGTTCAAATGGACAGAAGGATCACACTGCCTGAGTCCTGCTAGTGGTGTGATTATGAGGAAAAGTGCCTGGGTCAATGTCACTCATTTTCCCCATAGGAGAGATAAAGTGGCAAGTATGCTTGGCCCAAAGCTGTAGTTCTCTTTGTAGCATGCTGAATGCCCTTGGGTTTTATCTATGTTTCTCTAGTGGAGGACCCTAGCGCCAGAATCAGTGTCACCAGTGGGGTACATGAATATTGAGGACCTAAATTGCTTCATGTACAGTGAGTATATTATGAATAATCAGATTTATGTACAGGGTTGGAACTAGAGTGGGATATATAATGTGCAAAATTTATGAAGGCACCCACTCTCAGAATATCATAAATATTTAGTTTACACTTTGTCCTTCTATCCTTCTATGTTCTCATACATATAATCTACCTACTTCTTCTAAATCTAAACAAGTCCACAGGTGACTAATTCATCTATGCTTAAGATCTAAACATGTTGTTATGCCAGTAACACTATAACTTACTCCATGGTGCCTATGTTTTCTTTTAATGTTTCTGTAGTTTATTTTTTTTTTAAATAGACAGTAATAAGATCTACAATCAATATCAAGTATGTAAATATATATTCACTTAATTCGCAATACACATTTTGCAGAAATATATAAATCAAAGGATATCCAAAAAACGCATTAGAATAAATTGGCCATGAAAGCATAAGAAAATTAAAGAGGAAAATGGGAAATGCTGAAAATTACTATTAAAATTAAAAGGAAAATACAAATGACAAATAATAAATAAAAATTATTTAAATATATGTGATATTTTAGTTAAATTTTAAAGTTTTTAAACTTTCAGTAAATATTTAAAAAATAAAATTACTTGCAATTATGGAATTTAGTGTCTGTTTGTTAATGTAAATAAACAATATTACCCTTCATATATGTTTAGATTCAGAAGAAATACAAAATATGAGTCATGTTAATCATATAATATTATAAAATGTTCCCTCAGCAGAACATGTGCAACAGTTGTAAACATCACATGGAACCATGAATGGAACATAAAGAGAAGTGAATAAATGGATGCTCAGCATACTGGAAATAACTTTATTAGGCAAACATCTTTTGCAGTTATGATATTTGGGTGGAAGGGTTGAACAAGTTAACCTGTCTTCCTTTACCTAAGTATTTCCACCATTCATATATATATGTATATACACACACACACACATATACCACACACACATATACATATATGAGTGTGTGTATATATGTGTGTGTGTGTGTGTATACATATGTGTGTGTGTATGTGTGTGTGTGTGTGTGTGTATATATATATATATATATATATATATATATGTACACTTTAAGGATAATAGGAAACCCTATTATCTGGGACTAAGTTCACTTTTACAGCTTTACCTATTTCCGCTCAGGGTAGAGGAAAGAACAAAGCACAATGGTTTGTCACAAAAGTCTGAGTTAGCAAAGTAGGAATGCATGAAGTTAAAGAAAGAATAATTTCTAACATGGAAAGAGGTTTATTTTTGAAACAGCAAAACACAGTGTGAAACCAGAATGAGTGTGATAAACTGAAGAAAATGAGAGATTAGAAGACGAGAAATTCAAAGACTGATGAAAAGCAGATTTTGGAGATATGGTGAAAAAAAATGACTGTGGCCAGAAAGTAGAATTTTAGAATCTTTAATCTTGGAGATAAAATATTTTTGACTGAGTGAGGTTATATATATAATTTGGTAGATGAAGCAGTGTGTGGAAGATGCTTGGTTAAGAAAGGTCATTATCCTGGATGTAGATGTCACCAAGATTATGTCAGGGGAAGGAAAGAGAACACTGAATCTCCTACTGAAATGAACAAACTTTAATTAAGTAGGCAAAAAGGAGAGATCATCAGTGAAAATGAAAATACAGCCCCTGAAATTTAGGGTAATAGTAAGTGGTAAAAGAAGTTAAGAAATAGCTGAAGAAACATAATAGCCGTAATTGAAGAAAACTACAGAAAGCTTAGATTCAATAAGTAGAGTGGATTTTAACGGAGTTTTTCCTCTGATGTATTCAAGTAGCAGCAGCCGGAGTAGAAAAGGAGTTTAAAAAGCCAGAAAAGAGAGAGATAAAAGACCAGTGTAATTATGCAATTAGAAAAAGCAATAGGGAAGAAATAATTGCAAAGCTTCCTGAACATCAATCAAAGTTTTAATTCTTTGGTGGTAGAGGCAAAAGAATGAAAGATCCACAAAGATACAGTCAATAGTTGACTTTTGAAAATACAGCATTGTCAAAAATGTAGATTACCCAGGCACTGCGGCTCTGGAGTGTGCTGGCCATTCTAATGCTCTTCAGTTTCAGATAAATTTTGCTATTAGAGGAGTTAAAACTACTCTTGGAGCCTGGATCCGGATAGGTATATAGATCGAGCTGTGAGAATCTTTAATGGAGTTGCTCTACCCGCGCCCCACCCCCCCACCCCCCCCCCCGCCTCCTCCGCCCCCCCCCCCCCCCCGCCCCCGTCTCCCCAACCTTGAAAGAAGGGCCACCACAAGCACCCAGATGGGGCTGCCTGCACTAGTTTAAATTTCTTTCTTTATTTTTTGAAAATAACTGGATATTTCAATATTGAATAAGCTGGCAAAAAGCAACAGGGCTCTTACAGAATTTGCTGCACTCATTTTTTTAAAAATATAATACAAAATGATGTGAAAACTGAATAATGGAACAACTGCCAAATATTTTATTTTATTTTTTAATTTTTTAAGGATGAGATTTTATGTTTTACACTAATTAACCTATTCATTTTAACATACATATGAAACTGTTAGCCTACTAATAATAACACTAATAATAGCTAACATTTTTATCCTTAAAATTTTAATATCTCAATTTACCTTTTTATTTTTATTTTTCAATTAGAGTTGAAATTCAATATTTATTTTATATCTGTTTCAAAAGTGTACAGCATAGTGGTTATATATATGTGTGTGTGTGTATGTGTGTGTATATAATATATATATTAAAATTTACAAAGTGATGCTCCATTTAGTCTAGTGCCTACTTGGCACTATATAGTTATTACAATATTATCGACTATATTTTCCTATTCCGTACTTTGCAGGTGAAGTTAATTTAGTTGTCCCTACATCTCTACTACCCTGTTGGCCCTCACAAGTCCTCTCAGGGATCTCCAGCAGATAAAAAAGTCAGGGGAAGAGGAGAGGAAGCTGCACTCTTGGAGTTCCCAACTTTAGCTTTCATTAGAATTGCCTGCTTACACAGGGAGTGCCAGCTTCAGCTTCTGTAAGTCTGGAATGGGAGGAAGTATTAACTGAACTCAAAAAACCAAATTCTTGAGTGTCAATGGCATAGAAATGAACTCTGCATTCAGAATAAATTTGAGCAGATGGAGTTTATTAGTGGAGTGGGGGAGAGACTTGTGCACAAGGGAGCATGAAAGAAAAAAAATGCTCCCTGAGGTTTTTGTGACAAGATTATATAGCTCTTCAAAAACTGAAAAGGGGTTCATGAATGAGGTATGGTTCCTGGTCCTATGATGTCTGCTACCTAGTCACCAATTTCAAGCGTAGTCATGACGCTGGAGGGCTTGACGATGGGGTGAGAATTCAAGAGGACCCCAACCCTGAGCTCCAGTGACAAGGTTCTTGTCTTATGCTGGGAGAAAAAATTCGAGAACACAACAAACAGCAAGCCGGAAAGCGCAAGTTTTATTAAAACAAAAGTGCACACTTAAAAAAAAAAGTGCCGGCAGCTCATAGAGTCTGGCCAAACTGTCTGAATTAGGGGCTTTTGTTTTCTTGGGGGTGGGGAGAGTGTCCCAAGGCTACCCAGCCTTCCTCCAGGTCTTGGCTCTTTTCTCCCGCCACCTAGAGGGGAGGAGGTGGCCCAAGGCCATTGATCTTGTCTCTAGGCCGTGGTTTGTTTCTCAGGCTGGAGTCCCACACTTGAAATCCAAAGAGGGAGCGGGCTAAATAAGGGACAAATGAAAAATTCCAGAGCCATATCCTGGGGTGGGGGGACTTCTTTCGGATAACTATACTGCCTCAGTCACAAGATTTTTTTCCAAAGTTAAAGGTCCTTGCCGAGGTCCTGCAAAACAAAGGCTTACAGACATGTAGGTTAGCCTTTGTATTTTAAATGACCAGTCCTAAACTGCAGACTTAAAATATCACTGGTTTCTTCCTCAGAGGCTGTGGACGCTGAGTTAAACCTTAACTGGAATATCAGCGAGGAGGGAAGGAGTCAGGCTGTTACCAGAGAGTGCAGTTTCTGTTCCCCTCAACATGTTTGTCCAAGCTCTTGATGTCTCCAGTTGTCATGGTGCGATCAAATTTAAGACCCACGGAGTCAATTGAGATTAATTATGAGCCTTTATTAGCCAGCTGGATGGGACTGACTCTCCCCACTAGAGAAACAGCCCTGAGCCTCTAGAAGGAATAGCTTAAAAGCCCCAAAACCCCCACCAGCAAGCAAGCAGGTTTACAGAAGCAGAGGCTGGCCATTAACATATCTTTACACAGGATAACTACACCCTTAACATTAGCATATCTTTGCACAGAATATCTCCTAGAACTACACCCTGTTTAACATTAAACAATGGAAGCAGAAGATGGCCTTTTGAAAATTTTCCACCCTTAACACAGTAAAGAATTGAGCAAGACATCAAAATACAGCAGGAAATAGCTTTATTGGAAGAGAGTAAAGCAACAGTACACTTCCAGATGCAAAAGCAGCCTAAGCAAGAGAAGGGAGGCTCAAGGGCCTGGTAACAAAGCCTTTGGGGTTTTCATACCTGCTTAATTGTAGATACTTTTCTTACAGGAGTGGGCTTCCTTGATTGACAGCTAAAATTGACAGGACTCAATGACTCATCATTTACTTTCTGATCACATTCATTCCCAAATTTGTTCCGCTGTAATGAGATTAATGAACTTCATGCATATGCATTATATTATAATGATGGCATAATGAGGCTCAGATGATTGGGGGTCATTATGGTCTCCATTGCGCAGATGCTAGTGGCAGGCTTAAATTGGTACCAATTCTCTGCCTGCCTGTTTCTTTGTGGAAGTTACTTTTTAGCTCCAAAATGCCTTTGTGGCTTACTTAATTGTAGGCAGACGGGTGGGTCTTTTCTAGAACAGCATGGCCTCAGCATTTTGCAGGGGACCGAAACTCCCTATCATTTCTGCCTAACTTTTTTAAGAGCCACGAAACCCTTTTTATGAGTATGGAAGTTGAGGATGGGAAGTCACATCTGTATCTGCTTCCTGCTGAAGAAGGTCATAATGCCTGCCTATTGGAGTTTCATGAAGTTCTTTCCCTCTCAGTCTCATCAGACGGCGTTCTCAAGTTTTCATGCCAAAGGATGTATCCCTCTGAAATGGCACCCTGTTCCTAGACAAGGAAGAAAGATATAAACTTGTTATTTAAATCATATATCTATTAATTTTCTTACTATTGATTTTCTTATTGAGTGAAAAGAATAAGCTTAGTAAGGGAAGACAGACTTAGTTAATACATTACTTAAAGCAAGCCCTGGGTTAGGTTCCCCTCCTTCCCATTACTGTAATGGCCCTGTCTGGCCTAGGCAGTTTCTGCTTACAATGGACTGAAGACTGCTAAGCTTCAGTGATCCTTAAGCAATAACCACAGGACCTGAGTTACTCAATCAGTAACTTGAGTTACAAGTTGCAGGGTAATGACCTGAGTTTGAGGGAGAGGGTTCCCCCCCCCGGGGAAAGTAATAATAAGATTAAAAGTTCTGTGAGTACATCTTGTAAATAATGGCCTATATCAAGACCACAGTTAAAAATGGAGTCTCGGGTAATAGATGTGATATTCTCCCTTCTTTCAGCTATTTTATTTTAGCTCATGAGCAGCTACATTTTGACAAAGTTCACTTGTCCGAGATATAATTGCAGGCTGGGTTCCAGACCACCCTAGTAGAGCAAATGTGGCAATGAAGAGTTATAATCTTTTGCTAGTGAAGGGTCTTGCCTTCGGTATGTAAAAAAAAAAAAAAAAAAGCAACCCCTGTGAAACGCAATAAGGCAAAGAGCAATAAATAAAATGAGGTCTGCCTGTACTAGCCATAGGTCAGGTCCAGTAAAAGAAACCAGCCTCCTTCCCCAGTATGTGAGCGAGACTTGCAAGGTGTTCCCAACTAGGTCCCCAAGTCTCCGAGGTAAGGGTGTTTCCTTCTCTATGTCCTAAGTACCTTGCCCAGAGAAACTGCAGTTTGCGAACTTCTGGTGAAAGCACACAGAGGAGGAGCTGACAAAGGTTTGGAGCGGTAAAAAACCCACCTGAGCCTGCGCCTTCCGGGGTGGGGGTGGGGGAAATGGATCACACTGCTGCGGCCTAGCGAGAACGCCAGTCTCCGTTGTGCAGCGTGAGCCTATCACCTGTGCAGTCCCAGACTCACGCCCGGAGCGGCAGAGAGCCAGGCCACGCGGGAGGGCGGGGCACGTGTTGGGTGCTGGACGCGGACGGCGCTGCGTAACTAGTTGTCACTACTGATGGTGACAGGAGGCGGGAGCGAGCCTCCGGGACTCGGGGAACCCGGAGGGTAGAGGGGCTGGCAGAGGCGAACATTGCCCTGGAGTGGAGCTCAAGCCAACCCGTACTCCGCCCCTCTGTTCCCCAGGCGCCCACCTGGGGAGCCCCGGGGGTGGGCGTAGAGGGGTCTTTGGGGGCAAACTGCTCCGGAGAAGGGGCGGGTGTGTGGTTGGAAGCAGGTCTGCGCGGGGCAGGAGTCCTGGGCGAGAGTCCGGGGAGGGAGGTGAGGTTTTCGATCGTGGCGGGTCCTTGAGGGCGGGTCTACTGGAGGGAGGTGGGGCGTTGTCCGCCTCTGACCTGTCCGCTGCTGTCGGAGCGCGGAATCGCCTATTTCTCCTCTACCAAAGTGTCCTGGGCCTGAGTCGGGACTTCTTCAACCGAGCAGCGGGGCTCAGGTAAGGTGGGTGCCCTGCGGCGCCCCGACCCCCGCGAACTTCGAGACCTCCCGCGTTGTTGCTTTCTCCATCATGGGCCTACTCGACAGCCCTGGCAATGTTGTCAGTAAAGTTGGCTCACATGTGGGACTTTTTTTTTTTTCTTTCTGGGCCCTTCAGGTTCCATTGGGGTTCTGCTTCATCCCTCTCCTTTCTCTTCTTCTGGGAAATCTCTGGTTGGGCGTCTTCGGATCTCACACGGTTTGCCTGGACCCTTTTCGTCTACAGTGAAGAGTCACCTGCACCTCTGCTGCCTATGGCCCGAATCCCGCCCCTGAGAGTTGTGTTCGTACTTCTATCCCAGTCTGTCTAACTTAATCTTCGGGCCCTGTCTAATCTTCGGGCCCCGTTTTTGTTTTTGTTTTTGTTTTCTGATTTTCCTGACTTCTACTCATCCTAAGGTAAAACTCATTAAGCCTATGGTAAAGCCGAAGCTTATGGAGGCGACATTGATTTTTTAGTGATTCTGGTAACTCACGCATTTGTTCAGAAACATTTACTGAGCACCTGCGGTGATTCGGGCACTGCTTTGGTGGTGGGGACACAGCCACACACCGCGCTGCGTGCTTCCTCTAGTCCAGAAGCCTAAGGTCAGCCAGACTTTGCTGTGCGCACAGTTCAGCAGATCTTGGGATCTTAAATTCCTGAGACACGAAGGAAGAGCATTTGCCTCAGAATGAGCAGCATAAAGAAAATTATGGGTCACACAAATGATAAGTGTGTCCTGGGAACTCATAAGAAGGCATCCTACGGCAGCAGAGAAGTGGAAAATTGTGTTGGAGACAAAAATTGGGACCCTATTACAGAGGAAGTCCTTCTACGTTCCAATCAGGATTCCCTGCTAAGCAGCAAATTATTAGAGTTTATTCTCTAGGAGTTGAATGTCTGTGGCAAATTTCCCAGAGATTATCTATTTTGTAAAACCTCTTTGACAAGCTGGATCTTCTCTGAAATGTAACTTATGTCTGAAAACCCAGTTTAGCAGAAGACTCTTATGCAGCTATCCTTTCAGTCAGTAGACATGGCCTTGAGGTATACTGTCTGTGGTGAGTCCAGTGGTACAGAAGCCAAGGGACAGCTATGCAGAATTCTACATTCCAATGGGGACTCTCCTTTCCTCCTTACCATCTGCCAAGGCCAAGGCCTACCTAGCTCAGCTACCACCTCCTCCCCTAAATCAGGGGTGTCTGACCTCTATTATGTCCTGTCTGTTTAGCATGTGGGCCTTCCTGGTGAGACTTGTGGGCTTCCTGTGTCTGTCTTCAGGGTTGTTGGTAATGACTCAACTTGAAGGAGGCCTCTCGCACAGGTACGTTGCAGAGGGAAGGGTTGGAAAAATTTCTCTTTGCACTGGAGGTGTACCTCGGGTTCCTGAAGGAAACGCCTTCTGATCTGCCCTTCTGGTTATCTGATAGGTAACATCTCTAGGACTTCATGCACCTCTTTTGTTTTGCAGGATAAATCAAACTCACCTGACTCCTGCCAGGATGAAAAACCGCCATGTGGGTCTGAAAGTTGAGGGTTCAAACTTCACCCTAGATGGCTTTCCTTTCCTGATCATAGCAGGTACTATCCACTATTTCCGGGTGCCCAGGGAGTACTGGAAGGACCGTCTCCTGAAGCTGAAAGCCTGTGGCTTCAACACTGTCACTATGTGAGTGCTGCCCCCTAATTATTTGAAGAACCTTATAGTCTGAATTTCTAGGTCTGAGACTTTCTTAGACCAGTATAAGGGTTGACCCTTTGTGTACTTTCTTCATTCTTCGTAGGATGTCTGAGTCTCTACTTCCTATCCTGAGAATCTCTTGTAGGTAGATCCTACTGTGAAAGGCTTCTCTCTAAACAGGGTCACTGTGGTTTCGTGCAAGAGTCTAACTTTCAGATATAATGGCCAGTACAGATGGCTGTAGCCCAGGTGGTCCCTAACTACTGAAGAAGTCCAGTCGAGGAGCAGGCTTCGCTCCTTGGATATTCTCACTTGCTGTAGGAGTCATAGGCCCATTGATGAGTTCCAGGATACGATACTGTTCTAGCAAATCTTGTTTTGAAGATGGGTTTCATTGAGAACCAGGCCTGGCAAGTAATATAATCATCTTCATTCTAGAAGCTGAAACTAACAAAATAAGTAATTTCTGTCTAGCCTTCTAAGCTTAGAAGTGTTAATCCATTCCTGTTGTGATGTCAGTTTTAGTTGTTTCCTTTTTTTTTATTTGATTTTTTAAATAGGTTTAGAGGAAAAATATGTAGAATTTAATTTGGCGACCGTTGTGGGATGATGTTTTAGAGCATTTCTCCCCTAAACTGTCATAATATCTGTTACACATCATGTCATTTTTCCTCAGTATTTTGTTGCTTTGTATGGCAGAGATTCACAGACGTTGACATTTCATGAACTATTAAACTTTCAAAGACATTTGTGGTCTAAATAGGACAGCCAAGTTTTTTGTTTTAAGTATATTGCTTAGAGCAGTAAAAATCAATACCATTATGTCATAAACTATAAGACAGTCTAAGTCACTCAAAGAGGAAGAGACATTTTCTCAGAATAAAGGCAGCTTTATACAGCGAATACATTTAGCATTATAAAAGACTGCATTTTCTTTTTTAAAAATTATTAACAACTAATAAGCCAAAATTTTGCAGAGACAAACCTAGAGTCTGACAAAATCAGATTTACTGACTTTCAGGGAGGAAGTGGGTTCCAGAGAAATGGAGTGTCAGTCTCAACATCAGTATGTTGAGAAGAAGGGACTTTGTAAGGTTAGATTCCAGCCAAAAGTTTCTGAAGGGAGTCCAGGAAAAGCTGAGATAAATTCTGGATTGGTTGTTGTTTCTGATGCAGGATTTGAAGTGGAGGTTAACTAGTGGTTAAGTGCTGTAATGAAGTGAGGGTAGTTTAGCAATTCGGCCTGCCTAAGCATAGATAGGTATAGAAAGGGGACCTAGGTGTTTCATTGGTGAGAAAGCAATTGTCACTCAAAGAGGTGACATTTACAACTGCAAAACAACCTTGAGAAAAACAGTGTTTCCTTTTAACTTTTCATGTGTCTTTATCTGTGTCTACCTCCCAGTCTGAAAAGGCAGGGCTAAAAGTCAAGCTAATTTTCATTCTTTCAATCTTGAATAAGTTTTCGATCATTAATAATTCACTATGGATTCATAAACACTTCACCTCAGAATCAGTACATCTTGACTAGTGTTTGAGAACACAATGATGGGTTTTATTTATAGACTATTATTGGTTACATTATATTACTCATTCATACTTGTACCATCATAATACTTAATTATCCTGTATTTATGTTTTAGTTATGTTTGCACCCCTTTTTCTAACTATAATATTGGGTTTCTAGTTTTACACTCTGCTTTAATATCTGATAGGCAAGGTTGCTTTCTCAGCTTTTTATTTCCTTAAAGAATTATTTTCTTTGCTATTTTTTTTAAGAATGATAGAGTGTCCATTTCCTTTCCTCTATTAGCTTGAGAAATACACACTCTTTTACTGGATACTCAAGATCCTTGATTTATTAACTGATGCTCTCTTGTACTTTTACTTGTTTTTTATCCACTTTTTAATGCAGAGACATTACAGTCCTTTATCTCTAGTTATTTCTCTCTTGATGTATATGCCATTGTTATTATGTATTTTAATTCTAAATAACAAGACTTTTTTCTGTGTGAAGAACACGGTTAAATTTTCTGTAGCGTAGATTTGCTGGTGACGAAGTTCTCAGCGTTTGTTTATTTGAAAATGTCTTCATTTCTGAGGAATATTTTCACTGGTATGAAATTCTAGGTTGGCAGTTGTTTTCTTCCAGTATCCTAAGATATGCCATTGCCTTTTGGCTTTCATTGTCTCTGTTGTAAAGACAGCAGTCCATTTAATTGCTGCTCCTTAGAGGGCTATACATCTTTTTATTTTTTGTAGTTTCTTTGAGGAATTAAAGAATTTATTTGTATTAATATACATTATTTTTTATAGTTTTAGGTACACAGCAAAATTAAGCAGATAAGTACAGAGGGTTTGACCCCTGGGGAGGGGCTTGAGATTGAGTTAATTTTTTGTTTGTTTGTTTTTAATTGCTGAGTTATAAGGGAATCTCTATATGTTTTTGGATATTATCCCAATAACAGATATGTGATTGCAGATATTTTCTTCTTATTCTGTGACCTACACTCTTTTGAAAGTGTTTTGGATGCACAATATTTTTAAATTTTCATAAAGTTCAGTTTTTTCTATTTTTCTTTTTTGTGTGCCTTTGTTGTATATCCAAGAAATTATTGCCAAATCCAATGTCATAAAGCATTCCTACTAAGTTTTTTTTCTAAAAGTTATATAGTTTTATTTTCTAAAATGTGACCTTTATGAGGGTAAGATTTTTTTTTGTGTGTTGTGGATGGTAATATCCGTGGTGTTTATAGTAGTACCTGCCACATATTAGGTGCTCCCCAAATATTTTTGTGTCACTTCTGTATGTTTCTCTATTTTTAATTTTTTATACTAATTTTTATAAATTTACTGAGATTTGACATGGGTTACATAGTATGGAATCTTGGAATTTGATTCTTATGATTAAAAAATAATTTCCTAAAAACGTAATTTTTGATGATGGTGTTGGTACAGGGGTTGTATATGCAGGGTTATTGCAATTCTATATTTTCTAATTTAATTAGATTTTTCTATATTCTATTTAAATAGGTAATTTCTATTTTTTCTCTATCATGTTTTATTTTATTTTTTAAATGCCAGTTTATTTTTTCATATTATATATCATAATTTTTTTACATTTTATTTTTTTATTTTCTCTCTCCCATCACCTACTTCCCTTCTGGTGACCACTAGTCCATTACCCATGTCCATGAGTCTCTGTTTGTTTCTCCTGTTTATTTGTTGCTTTTAGGTTTATATCCCACATATGTGATATCATGTGATTTTCAACCTTTTCTGTCTGGCTTATTTTGCTTAGTATGATTATTTCAAGGTCATCCATGTTGTTGCAAATGGCAGTATTTCATCTCTTCTTATGACTGAGTAATATTCCATTATATATATGTATCCACAGCTTCTTTAGCCAATCATCTATCGTAGGACACTTTGGTTGCTTCCATTCATGTCCACTGGCAATAATGCTGCTATGAACATCAATGTGCAAATATCTTTTCGAATATGAGTTTTCATGTCTTTGGGGTAAATACCCAGTAAAGGGATTGTTGGATCATATGGTATGTCAATTCTTAGTTTTTTGAGGAACCTAGATACCACTTTCCATAGTGGCTGTACCAATTTGCAGTCCACCAGCAGTGTATGAGGGTTCCTATTTCTCCATACCCTCTCCAACATTTGTTATTACTTGTCCTGTTGATTGTAGCCTTTTAACAAGTGTGAGATGATATCTCATTGTGGTTTAGATTTGCATTTCCCTAAGAGCTAGTGATGTTGAGCATCTTTTCATACATTTGCTGACCATTTGTATGTC
Organism: Eonycteris spelaea; assembly: GCA_003508835.1. NCBI lineage: Eukaryota > Metazoa > Chordata > Mammalia > Chiroptera > Pteropodidae > Eonycteris > Eonycteris spelaea. The sequence goes on along the minus strand of PUFA01000288.1, from coordinate 1,108,362 downwards.
ATCTAGGGAGAAGTGTCTGTTCAGGTCCTTTGCCATTTTTTGATTGGATTGTTTGTTTTTTGTTGTTGTTGTTAGAGTAACGAGTTTTTTGTATATTTTGGATATTAGGCCCTTATCGGAGATGTTGCTTGCAAATATAGTTTCCCATTTGGATAGTTGTCTCTTTACCTTGTCAACAGTTTCTTTTGCTGAGCAGAAGCTTTTTAGTTTGATGTAGTCCCATTCATTTGGTTTTGCTCTTACTTCCCTTGCTTTCAGGTCAAATTCATAAAATCCTCTTTAAGGCCAAGGTCCTTGAGTTTAGTTCCTATGTTTTCTTCTATGCATTTTATTGTATCAGGTCTTATATTCGGGTCCTCAATTCATTTGAGTTAATTTTGGTGGGTGGTGATAGACAACAGTCTAGTTTCATTCTTTTGCAGGTTCTTTCTAGTTTTCCCAGCAACACTATTGAAGAGGCTTTCCTTTCTCCACTGTATATTTTTAATGATTTTGTTGAAAATTATTTGCCCATATAAATACGGATTTATTTCTGGACTCTCAGTTCTGTTCCACTGGTTCTGTGTCTGTTTTCCTGCCCAATACCATGTCCTTTTGATTACTGCTTTGTAGTATAATTTGAAGTCTGGCAAAGTGATAGCTCCACCCTCATTCTTTTTTTCTCAGGATGGCTTTTGGCAATTGGGAGTCTTTGTGCTTCCATGCAAATATGATGATTTTTTTGTTCTATTTCTTTAAGAAATGCTGATGAGATTTTGATGGGGATTGCTTTAAATATGTATATGCTTAGGTAATATGGTCATTTTAACTATTCCAATCCAAGAACATGGAATAATCTTTCCATTTCTTTGTATCTTCTTCAATTTCTTTTAATAGGGTCTTGTAGTTTTCATTATAAAGGTCCTTCACATGTTTTGTTAAATTTATTCCTAGGTATTTTATTCCTTTTGTTGCAAAAGGAATTATTCATCCACTTCTTTTTCTGACAATTCGTTATTAGAGTATAGGAACACTATGTATTTTTGAATGTTGATTTTTGTATCCAGAGACTTTATGTATTTGCTTATTTTTCTAGTAGTGTTCTTGTGGAGTCTTTAGGGTTTTCTATGTGGAATATCATGTCATCTGCAAATAATGGCAGTTTGACTTCTTCGTTTCCTATTGGATGCCTTTTATATTTTTTCTCTTGTCTGATTGCACTCGCTAGGACCTCCAATATTATATTAAATAACAGTGGCAATAGTGGAGAGCCTTGCCTTATTTCTGATCTTAGAGGATGGGTTTTAGTTTTTCACCAATCAGAAAATGTTGGCTGAGGGCTTATCATAGATGGCCTTTATTATGTTAAGGTACTTTCCTTCTATACTGATTTTGTTAAGTGTTTTGATTATAAATTGGTGCTGTATCTTGTCGAAGGCTTCTGCATCTATTGATATGATCGCATGATTCTTATTTTTAATTTGTTTATGTGATGTATCACATTAATCAATTTACGTATGTTGAACCATCCCTGTGCCTCTGGGATGAAGTCCACTTGATTGTAGTGTTAAATCTTTTTAATATGTTGCTGTATTCGGTTCTCTAGTACCATATTTAGGATTTTTGTATCTGAGTTCTAGAGATATTGGTCTATAGTTTTCTCTTATTGTGTTATTTTACCAGGTTTTGGTATCAGGGTAATATTGGCTTCATAAAATAGGGAAAGTATTGCCTACTCTTCGATTTTTTGGAAGAGTTTGAGGAGAATAGGTATTAAATCTTCTTTGAATGTTTGGTAGAATTCACTAGTGAAGCCATCTGGTCCTGGACTTTTCCTTTCTGGTAGATTTTAGATGTTTGTTTCAATTTCCATACTGTTGATTGGTCTATTTAGATTATCCAGTTCTTCTTGATACAGTCTAGGAAGGTTGTATTTTTCTAAGTACTGGTTCATTTCTTCTAGGTTATTAAATTTGGTTTTAATATACTTTTTCATAGTATTCTTGTATGACCCTTTGTATTTCTGCAGTGTTTGTCGTAATTTCTCTCTTTTATCTTATTTAGGATTTTTGTGTATTTGTGCCCTTTCTTTTTTCTTTAGTGAGTATAGGCAAGGGTTTCTCAATATTATTAACCTTCTCCAAGAACCAGCTCTTTGTTGCATTTATATTTTCTATTTTTTGTTGTTGTTGTTGTTTTTGTTTTCAGTTCCATTTATTTCTGCTCTAATTTTGATTATTTCTTTCCTTCTGCTGACTTTAGGCTTTGTTTGTTCTTCCTTTTCTAGTTTTTTAAGATGAAGTGTTTGGTTGTTTATTTGGGTTTGTTCTTGTTTTTTGGAGGTAGGCCTGGAATGATATGAAACTTTCCTCTTATGACCGCGTTTGCCGTGTCTCAAAAGTTTTGATATGTTGTACTATCATTATCATTCGTATCTATGTATCTCTTGATCTCCCTTTTTATTTCTTCTCTGACCCAGTTATTCTTTAGTAGTAGTTGTTTAATCTCCATTTATTTGTAGTTCTTTCCACTTTCTTTTTATAGTTGATCTCTGGTTTCAAAGCATTATGATCAGAGAATATGGTTGGTATGATTTCAACCCTCTTATATTTGTTGAAGATATTTCTGTGTCCCAATATGTGAGAATGTTCCATGCACACTAGAGAAGAATGGATAAGCAGCTGTTTGGGGATGGAAAGCTCTGTAAATGTCAGTTATGTCCAGTTGGTCTAATGTGTCATTTAAGGATGTTATTTCCTTATTAATTTTCTGTTTGGATTATCTGTCCATATCCAACAGTAGGGTTTTTAGGTCCCCTACTATGATAGTGTTTTGGTCTGTTTCTCCCTTTAGTTCTGTTAGTAATTGCTTTACATATTTCAGGGCTCCCTGACTGGGAGCATAGATATTAATAAGTGTTATGTCTTCTTGGTGCATAATTCCCTTTATCATTTACGAAGTGTCCCTCAGTATCTTTCTTTACTTTTTTTATTTTGAAGTCTATTTCATCTATTAATAATGCCACTCCTGCTTTTCTCTGAGTACTTTTTGCTTGAATTTCATTTTCCACCCTTTCATTTTGAGTCTATATTTGTATTTGGAGCTGAGATGTGTCTCTTGGAGGCTGCGTATGGTTGGGTTTGTTGTTTGTTTCTTTGTTTGTTTTTAAAATGCCTATAGCACCTGGTGGGTTTTGTTTTTTGATCCATTCTGCAACTCTGTGCCTTTTCCTTGGTGAATTCAATCCATTTACATTTAGGGTGATTATTGAAATATGAAGTCTTCTTATAGCCATTTTATCTTTTGCTTTCTGGTGGCTTGGTGTTTCCATTGCTTCCTTGTTTTTGTGCCTCAGTTTTCTTTTTTTTGGTTGTCTTTTGTGGACTTTCTCTCTTTTTGTTTTATGTTATATACAGTGGTTCTGAATCTTTGGCATGTGGTTAGCATTATGAATATGTAAAGGATAATTATATATATACAATCCATTTTCATCTGTGCATACCTTATATCCATTCCCCTTTGCGAATTTGGATCTTTGAATCCCCCCCTTTTCAGTCATTGTTCTCAATTTGTTCTTATGTATGCTGAATGTTCATTACTATCTTCTTATAACAATTCTTTTATTATTAAGCTTATAATGCCCTGTTCTGCTTCTATTTGCCTGCTAGTCACCTTACTCCTAATTCTATATTTTTTGTCATTTTGTTTTAAGTGAAACAGGAAATCTTTTAGTATTTCCTGTAGCGCAGGTCTTGTAGTGGAGAATTCCCTCAATTTTTGTATGTCTGGAAAAGTCTTAATTTTCTTTCATATCTAAAGGAGTACTTAGCTGGATACATTATTTAGGCTGGTAGTTCCTTTCACTTAATAGTTTAAATATTTGATTCCATTCCTTTCTGGTTGTAAGGTTTGCACTGAGAAGTCCAAAGATAATCTAATGGGTTTACCTTTATATGTTACCATTTTTTCTCCCTGGCTGCTTGAGAATTCTGTCTTTGTCATTGATTTTTGATAACTTTAATACAATGTGTCTTGGTGAAGGCCTTTTGGTTGAGATAATTGGGTGTTCTATTGACTTCTTGAATTCCAAGCTCCAGCTCATTCCTTAGATTTGGGAAATTCTCACTATTTGTCTTAAAATGCTTTCTAATCCCTGTTCCTTTCCTTGCCTTTATAATGCCTATTATTCTCAGTTTCCTCTCCTGATGATATCGCTAGTTCTTGAATTTCTCTTTCATTATTTTTCATTCTTTGATTTCTCTCTTCTTCCTTCTGATTTTCTAGATTTCTGTCTTCGATATCACTGATTTTCCTCCATTTGTCGACTCTATTTCCCAAGCTTGCTATTTCATTTTTCAACTCTTGCAGTGTGTTCTTCATCTCCAGAAATTCCATTTGTTTCTTTTTGAGGGTTTCATTCCTTGCTCTGCTCATCTAGTTGTTTTTTCAATTCCTGAAATTATTGATTTGAGTTGTTTTGGATCTCCTTGAGTTTTTTCAGAAGTACCATCCTGAATACTCTGTCATTTAAGTCACATATTTCTATGTCTGTAAGCTTATTTTCTGGAGATTTTTCTCTTTCTTTCTGAGATGCCTTGTCACTTGGTTGTTCGTGGTGTTTAATGGACTATTTCTCTGCCTGGGCATTAATGGAAGTGTGTTCTGCTATTTTTCCAGAAAGAAGATTTATTACATAAAGGTCTGTCTTTAGCCTGTTGCAAAGAAGGTGCTTTTCTTTTGGTTTCCAGTAGGTGGAATCTAAGCCTCTTGGATCCTTGCTTTATATAAAGTCTTAATAACCCATTTAAAATTTTCTTGTAGATATTTAATCACACTCACTACCCTCAGTTTCAGTCCCTATCAGTATCAGTGACAGTCTCGGCAGCATTTGCTCAGATTTCCCTGGGGCTCTGCTGTGATCTGTCTTAGGTGGTATGGGGGAGTGGCCTTCTGGTCAGAGGTTTTGGCTCAGCCTTGGTGTTACAACTGCGGCCAGCAAAAATCAACTGTTGTTCCTCTGTGGTCTTTTTTGCTTCTCTGCTTTCTGCCCTGATTACTGGACTCTGCAGCTTTCCCAGGCTGGACTAGTCCAGGAACTCACTGTGAGAACTCATGGTGGGAACTTGCGGCAACTTCTCCCCTCCCCCTCCTCCTGCAGGGAGCTCTGGCAGCTGCTAGAGGCAGCTTCTTTATTTCTCCTGGTCCACCACGTGGCACCCAGGGTTCTGCTCTATGGAAGCTCTTATGAGCAGATCCCATGCTCAGACATGCTGGTGTGCACTTTGGGTGTTTTTTGTAGCATTTTAGATGTTTAGCTTATTGTTTCAAGGGGAGAGATCTGGGGATGTCTCTCCACCATATTTCTCCAACCTTCTCTAGTTTTTGCTGTTTTTGTTGTATGAATTCCTTGTATATTTTGCAACCTTTATCAGATTTGCATGTTTGCAAAGATTTTATTATTCCATCGGTTGCTTTTTTATTTCGTTGATTTTCTTTTTTTAGTCTGATGTAGTCCCATTTGTTTCCTTTTGCTTTTGTTTCATTTGCTTTTGCTGTCAAATCCTAAAACCATTGCTAAGGCTTATGCCAAGGAACTGACCCCACTGTTTTTTTCTAGGAGTTTTATGGTTTCACATCTTATGTTTAAGTCTTTAATCCATTTTGAGTTGATTTTTGTGTGTGTGTTGTAAGATAGGGGTCTAGTTTATTCTTTCATGTGTGTCTGTCTAGATTTCCCAGCACCATTTATTAAAGAGACTGTTCTTTCCTCGTATATTTGTGGCTCTTTTAAATTAATTGACCATATGTGTATGGGTTCATATCTGGGCTACCTATATTGTTCCATTGATCTATACGTCTGTATTTATGCCAGTACATTATAATGTATTGATTACTATACCTTTGTAATAGAGTTTAAAATTACAAAGTGAGAGTGTCCAGCTTTGTTCCTCATTCTTAAGATTGCTTTGAGGTCTTTTGTGGTTTCATAAATTTTAGAATTTTAAAAAATTTCTGTGAAAAATGTTATTGGAATTTTTATAGAGATTGCATTCAATCTGTAGATTGTTTGGAATAGCATGGGCATTTTAACAATATTAACTGTTATTTATATAATCCTGAATATGGACTATTTTTTCATTTTTCTGTTTAATCTCCACATATTTGTGAATTTTCCATTTTTCTTTTTATAATTGATTTCTAGTTTCATAGCATTGTTGTCAGAAAAATGCTTGATATAATTTCAGTCTTTTAAAATTAATTACATTTTGGTTTTTGGCCTAATATATGATCTCTCCTGGAGAATGCTCCACGTATGCTTGAGAAGAATGTGTATTCTACTGCTAGTTCTGTATATGTCTAATAGACTCTTCTAGTCTAATGTTTAGCTGAAGTCTAGTGTTTCCTTATTGATTTTCTATCTGGATTATCTATCCATTGTTGAAAGTGGGGTATTAATTAAATAATTTTCATGATCCTGGATCCAAAGATTCTGTGTAAGGTTCTATATTTATATTCTTAAATTAAGTTCCTAATTGTTTTCTCTTACCTAAAATTATAAAGCTATTATTATACAATCTTACAATGGTATACTTCCATTTCGCTCTTTCCATCCTTTGTGCTATGCTGTGTTTGTGGGTTTTTTTATAAGATACAATATTACAATATATATATTTGCTTCAAACATGTAATTTTAGTTGATGGAAATTTAAAGTGGTAAAAATCTTTTTTATTTATCCACGTATTTACTATTTTTGGTGCTTTTCTTCCTTTGTGTGGATTATGAATTTCACCTGGTATCATTTCCTTCTGCTGAAGTACTTCCTTTAACATTTTTTAGAGTGGAAGTCTGTTGGTAATGAATTCTCTTTGCTTTTGTTTTTCTGAAAAAAATTATTTCTTTCATCTTCAATTTTGAGAGATCATTTCATTGGATATAGAATTCTTGGTTGACAGGGTATTTTTTGTATCTTAAAATGTTTCTTAATTGTCTTCTAACTTGCACATTATCTGATGACAAATATGCTGTATTTTTTATCTTTTTTTATTCTGTGTATAATTTGTTATGTTTCCTTTTTTGGTTGCTTTTAAGATATTTTATTTTTCGTTGTTTTTTAGCAATTTGCTTTTGATATGCTATGATATAGGCTTTTAAAGAAAAGTCTGTTGTAATTCTTTGAAGTTCTTCCATTTGTAGGTTTATCATTTTTAACAAACTTGGCACAATTTTGGCTCTTATTCTTTTAATATTTTTGACCCCCTTCCTTCTCCAGGTTTCCAATTATGTGTATGTTAGATTTCTTAATAAGATTTCACATATCATTGATGCTTTATTTATTTTTTAGTCTTTTTTTCTTTCAGTTTTCAATTTTGTATATTTTTTTGTTTTAAAAGTTCACTCATTTTTTTATTCTGCTGTATCTACTCTGATATTAGTCTGAACCCACATATTTTTCATTTCCTGCTTTTTATAGTATTTTAAATTTCAGATATTACATTTTTAAAATTTAGAAGTTCCATTAGTATCTTTATAGCTTTCATTTTTCTTATTATGGTCATATATTCCTTTACTTGTTAAAGATATGGTATATATATTTTTATACCTTTATAAATGTTCTTTTCTGCTAGTTTTATTCTACATGTCATTTCTGAATTAGTTTCTATTGCTTGATTTTTTTTCTTTTATGCATCATATTTTCCTGTTTCTTTGCATGCATAGTAATTTTTTAAAGGTTACTGGGTATTATGAATCTTATTTCTTGCTGGATTTTATTTTATTTAAATAATATTACATAATTTAGTTCCATAAATTTTCAGCTTTTTCTGTTTCTGTGTTGTGGTTAATGGTTTTCCCTTTTTGCCTTTATAGATGTGTATTTACATTTTTTAGATATTTTCATGAGTATTTTTTCAAAGAAATTGTTGTTGCACCTGAGAACAAATTACTTGCACGTCTGTTTTACCCAGAGTTCAGAATCATAGAAAAATATTGACTGCTTGGATCTTTGCTGGACATTCGAGGGAGGAAAATTTGAACCTAATACACAGTGTACACAGATACACACACACACACACACACACACAAACACAAAACATATTTGGCTATTGAAATCTTCAATCTTCTTTACAGTAGAGATGGTCCTGGAGCTATATTGAAACTGGAGGACTCAATATGGAATCAAGGCAAGTGAAAGATTTTTATTTTTATTTCTTATTTTTTCATTGTAGGCATGTTCCCTGGAGCCATCATGAGCCACAAAGACACAAGTTTTATTTTACTGGAGATCTGGATTTGAGGTATGTCTTAATGCTTAAGTTGCCTGTTTCTGTGGCTCAGAGATAGGTGTTTGACTCTGTGGGATTAAATGAACAATAGGGGGCACTTTACTTTCTGCTTTGAGAACCATAGGAAGCTCAGAAAATTTTGTTCTATGAATTGAAGCCCTCTTGAGCAGTGATTCTGTTATTTCCAGTGGAGCCTGGACTTTAGTGCCTGTGGTACATTTTGCAGTGTGATTTAGAAAGTGTATATCCACAGTGCTGCAGTTTTAATCTATAATGAGATGCTGCTATCTCAGTTATAAGAGGAGATTTCTGGGCTGTCATTTACAGAGTTTCAAAGACATGATAGTAGAATAACTTTTTATTCAAAGATATGTATTAGTCCTGTGCTATAGTTCAGACATTGTCTTTGGTGCTATAGATGGACAGATAATATATATACGTGGCATACACAACCCAAACAGCTGGGACAGGTCAGGGAAGACAACAGTGAAATTATAGCTGAAGTGAATTAGAATATTGAATAGGAGTAAACTAGTAGGAGTCCAGCAAGCGCAGAGTCAGAGATGTGAGAAAACATTTTAAATTAATTAAGGTGGTGTCAGTTGCTGTAACAAGTCAACCTCAACATCTTTTAACAATAAAATTTTATTTTCATTTAAGTAAAATCTAAAATAGGTATTCCTGGTGAGCATGTGTCTGTCTTCTAAGAAGTAACTGAGGGATTCAGGGTTTTTCTTTCTTATGGCTTCACCATTTTCATCACATAGCTTCTAAACCACCATGTTTGTTTGCATCAAACCAGCAAGTGGAAGACAGAGATATGGAGTCTTTTTTGGGAACATAACACATTTTTTCTTTTCACATTCTGTTGGCTCAAATTCAGTCACATAGCCACATCTAAAGGCACAGGAGGCTGGGAAATGTAGTTGAGTTCTGGGCTTAGAAGAAAACAAAATGAGTTTGGTGATTAACTTTCTGCCATATATTATTTTTCTGGGAACTGAGAACCGTTTGGTTCTCCTACTAGTTTTTAAGCAGAACTCTCCAAATATAAAGCTGGAAAGATAGTTGACCACATCCTGGCTTTATACATCCTGGCTTGCTACAAAATTTGGAATCTTTTCTAAAGGCAATAGGGAGTTATTTGAAGAATTTTAATTTGGGAGTTCATATTTGCATTTAGAAAGATTGTGCCAACAGTTTTTCAAAGAGCTAGAATAACATAGTAGTTACTATTTCATTTCGGGAGGCATTCTGCCTTATTTTATTTGAAGCTCTTTCATTTACTAAAAATATGACCGTAAGGAAGGTTTGACTCCATTCAACTTTTTTTTTTTTTGGTCTGGAAAATGGAGACAATATTGATACTTGTCTAATAGAATTATCAAAATAATAAACAAAAAAATTGAGCTGTTTTGCTTGATGCTGATACAAGGTGAAATTAGCTGTTGATGATATTATTGACAGTGACTGGAGAAACATTGGAAGAAGGTAAGAATGAAGAAAGGAAAGCAGTTAGAAAACAATTGTAATATCTTATATGAAACGGTGAGTTCCTTAACCAGTGTGGTAGCACTAGAAATTAAGAGGAGTTTCACATTTGAAAACCTTGAGGAGGAGGAGTATACATGATTTGATGACTTACTGAAAGTAGGAGGTAAAGAAGAAAGAGGAACAAGGATGATCTGAAAGTGTCTGCCTTAGGTGGCTCTCTGGTGTGGTAGTGCCAGTGATGGAGACAGGAGATGCAGCAGAGAGGAGTAGAATTAGGAGAGAAGCTTGGTGTCTGGTTTAGGATTTCTAGACTTTACTTCAATGTCCTGGTCTCTGGTGCTTTGACTGAGCCCCTTTCTTACTCAGTGAGGGATTCTTGTTCCCCCTGGGTATGGTTTTCTATTAGGATTTTTGCAGACCAGGCTAGGTGTTCCACCCAGTGTAACCTTAGAGGAAGAGACTTCAGAGAGAAACACAGCAGTAATTCCAGGCCTCAGCTTTTAATGTGGAATTCTCTTTATTGCTTCACCCTACAGAGCTTTTATATCTATAGCTTCCAAAGAGGGGCTCTGGGTCATTCTGTGTCCAGGTCCCTATATTGGCAGCGACTTAGACCTTGGAGGCCTGCCCAGGTGAGTTGTGCTCTGAAACCCTGACCCTGGCTCCATGTGGGCCCTAAGTCCATTCAGATGTAAGTTACAACAAAGTATTTTCCTTGGTTTTCTATGTTCATGTTTTTAACTGCACTATTTTTCTCATTTAATGACATAAAAAATGAATTTTAAATATTGGAAGTTATATAGTACTTTTTAAAAATAAACCTCTATTTCATCCCTGCAGTGCAAATGAGGTAGAGTATGTTTTTAAAAAATAAAACTAATGGCTACCATTTAAGCAATATCTTTATAAGTTCTAGTTTTTGTGGTGGCAGTACAACTGGCAAGAAATGGGGTTGATTATCTCTCTTTAAAAAGAGTGTTTTCTTTTTTCTTTTTTCTTTTTTGCTTCTGATATTTTATTTATAGTAAATATACTTAAACTTACCATTGAAAAGCGTGCAATGTTTTGGCAATTAAACACATTAAAAATATTGAACAGCCATCACAACTATCTAGTTCCAGAACTTTTTTATCATCCAGAATGGAAACGTTATATCTAGTCACTCACCACTCCTCCTTCCCCTCAGCTCCTGGCAACCACTAATGTGCTTTCATTCTCTACGGATTTGCCTATTCTGAATATTTCATATAAATGGGGTAATACAATATACGACTGTTTGTACGTGGCCTTTTTTTTTTTAGCAGAATGTTTTCAAGGTTCATGTATGTTGTAGCTTGTACTAGTTTTTCATACCTTTTCATGACTGAAAACATTTCATCAAAGAGCAGTAAAGAAAAGAAAAACCTTTGAAACAGCTTTATAAAAATCTCACTCCAGATTAGGGGTTGGCAAACTTTTTCTGTAAAAGGTGAGATAATAAATTTTTTCAGCTTTGAGGCTCACACAGTCTCTGTTGCATCTACTCAGTCCTGCTGGTATGACAGGAACACAGCCATAATAATCCGTAAATAAATATGTGTGGCTGTGTTTCAATAAAACTTTATTTACAAAAAATATACATACAGTGACTCTGATTTAGCCTGTGGGCTGCAGTTTGACAATTCCTGCTCTAGATCATTTCATCATTATACAACCCTCATTTGTATTTTGAGGAAAGCGGTGGTGGCTGAGGTGGTAAGCTATTTGTAATTGGAACACAGACTGCTTTTTCTTAAAGATGGATTATAATCTCACAATATATTGTTTCAATGTGCTGTGCAAATCTGTCTGTATTTTGTAGCATCATATGCTTGAACATTTATTTTTGCTATCTCCTACCCAAAGTCTGAGTCTTGCCTTTTAAATCTTAGCTGGTTACTCCAGGATCCAAAAATGAAGCTGAGAACAACTTACAAGGGCTTCACTAAAGCAGTGAATCAATATTTTGATGAATTGATTCCTAGGATAGCACCATTCCAGGTAAAACTCAATTGTCCATCTCTGTGACCAAGGGAAGTAAATTGCCTGAATTGATTGCCTAGATAACAGCCAATTCCAATTCCTTATTTAAGAAATATCAGTTTTGCCCCACTTTTGTGCCTCATCTGCTGCCCAACTAGATGCCTTTTTATTGGAACTGCACTTGGTATATTTTTGTTTTATCTCTCCATTTCTTTGCTTTCTATCACCAAATGTCTTAATTTAACTGTTAAAGATAGTTACATGTCAGCCCTTCACAAATAATAGGTTAGATAATTTTAGGTTAGTGATTTTGTAGAAGTTGCAATTTATTTGATTGTTAATATACTTCCCCTGCAATGAAACCACAATGTCATACATACTTATTTACATAGAACTAGTACACCACAATATTTCTAAAATGATTGGAAAATTTAAAAAAGACTATCTACTAGATAGGAAAAAATTAGAGGGAAAAAACAACCTGTATACTATTAGGTGTCAAACTTTGTGCTAGGCAATTAACATTTACCTTTTTAATTTTATCCTCATAGTAATCATTTGAAGGAGATGTTAATACAGATTGAATGGAGGCAATGACAGGCTTGTACATGGCCAGAAGGCTTCACATAGTGTGAATTTACTAGGGACAAAGTTTGTTTCTAATGCTGAGAGTATCCCAGAATAATCAGATTCAGGGAAGCAATTAAAACTACTAAGTGACTGAAGAACATGAATCAGTGTGCCACTTAGGGGATAGTAGATAGTCCTTTACAGAGATTAGAGCTGTGCTGTCCAATGTGGCTATTTAAATAAATAAAAATTCTGTTCCTCATTTACACCATATGCATTTCAAATGCTCAATAGCCACATATGGGTGGTTACTACCATACTGAATAGTGTGAGCACAGAACATGTTTTATCACAGACAGTTCTATTGGACAGTATTGAACTAAAGTTCTCACAGCACCCCAAATCAGGACAAGGCCTCGAAACTCCTGGAAAATTAAATTAGTAATGTAAAGATTTCTTAGCACAAAATCAGGGCTTGTGGAGGCTGAGAGGTATTGAAAGCATTTTATTATGGTATTATGAATCCGCACTCACTACTGAGTACCCTTCTTTTAGAAGTTTCAGTTGTATTTATAAGGCTCAGTCTCTTGCTTTGGTTAATCTCAGGGAAAGTCAATTATGGATCTTTTTCTATTCTCTAATCTGCTGGATTCCTCATTGGATAGATGGAAGGGGAAGAGAGAAGCTGGTTTTGAGAAAGTTTTAAAAGTCTGTCAGTAGAAGATAAATATAAAGATTTGAAAAACATTCTTTTAGGCTTTGTGTCCTCTTTCTCCCTTGTCAGAGTAGAATACAGTCAGTTATTCCTTACTGGCTATATATGCTCCCATTTCAACTCTCTCAACAAAAAGTTTCTCCTGGGTCATAATCACAGTTTTAATGTGCACATACTTACACATAGTTCTGCTTGTTGCTCAGATTCTTATTTGCATTATTGGCCTAAAGTTTAATCTTAGAGATTAACACTATTTTTCTTATTTCTACATGCTTAGAGGGGTACCTCATGGTTGCCCATGTATCTTCAAGAGTGGGTTGAGGAGGTACAGAATGGGCATAATGAAACTTTACTAGGATGTGGCAATGCAAACTATGGAAGAAAACGTGTCAGCTGGACTAAAGATAATCTTAAAGAAATAATTGAGCATGTTAATATCAACAGAAAAGACCAGTAGGAAGGGAAAAATGAGAAGGTATTTGCAAAACGGCATAATTGAGAGAGCAGAAGGATATGTGATCCAGCACAAGTTGAGATTAATAGAGAACCATTAGAAACACCAACATTTAGGAGGGGGTAGGGTGAAAGGAGCTCACAGAGGAGACTGAGGCATGACCTGAGAGGCAGACCAGAAACTAGGAGAGAACATGTTACAGAAGACTGCAGAGAGTGTCGAATGTTGCTGGGGAAGAAAGCAACTTTGCGTTAAAATTTATTGTTTGAATTTAGCAAAGAGAAGGTCAATGTTAATAATTCAGGTGGACTAGAAAGACTAGAAGTGAGACCACAGTGAGTAAAAAGTAGATGAGAGGAAAAGAAGTCAAGAGTGAATGTAGAAATATTTCAGTTTGTCCATGAAGATGATAGACAGAGGGTGGAAACTAGAGGGAGAAGTGGTCCAGGCAAGTTATTTTTAGTGTAGGACTTCAAGTCAATGTAAATGGTAATGGGAAGTGTTAGTAAATGAAGATGAGATACAGAAGACACAGGAGTACTTCAAAGAGCAAAGTTACTAAGGAGATGAGGTCCAGCACACAGGAGGTAAGACAATGCTTGGATAGGACGAAGGACACTTTATTATTTAACCGGTGCTAAGGTAGAAAGTGTGGAAATGGAGGTTTAAAGCTTAATGCTTTGAATTATGGAGAAAATGATAGGAGTTACTTATTTAGGGAGTATTATTAAAACTAGAACTCAAAGAGCATTTATTTTCCTAGAGATGACTGCTGACTGTGGAGAAGAAATTGCCTGAACCATAGTGTAACTTGGAATTGAGTTTAGAAATATGTTGTTGTTATGAAACATTAAATATGTGTGTGTAACAACAAATTGGGAAAATCCAGCCTTTCCCCACCAGTAGCCTTACTGTCAAACTCTCATTTTCTTGATCCTTAGTATGAAAATTATGGCCCATCATAGCTGTGCAGGTTGAAAATGAATATGGTTCATATCATCTGGATAAAAGATACATGTCATATGTTAAAAAGGTAAGTGCTCCATTAATTTTCCTCCATATTTAAATACATCTTTTCTTACTTTGTTAGTTTGTGGTGCAAACACATCTTAGATTGAGGAGATACGGAAGTGGGCAAGATGAAACTTGACTAGGATGTAGGAGATGCAAATATGTGGCAGGTAGAAGTTGTAGCTTGCATGGTACCATGGGGAATGAAGATGAATAAAGTCCAATTTAACTTTTCCATGCATTTACATTCTAAACGGGAAACTGAACACTACCTATGTGATTCTAATGTAAGTCAGAGTGATGTTGAAATATTTTTTCTTTCTGTAGATACCACAGCTCTCTTCTGGTTGGTCATATAATACATACTTTCTATCCTTTTACTTTCAGTTTTTCTGTGTCCCTGTATTTAAGGTACATACCTTATAAGCAGTATATAATTAGAATTTGTTTTCATTAATCCATCATGAAAACTCTTGTCTTTTAAATGAGGTATTTGGTTTGTTTACATTTAATGTAATTACTGATATTTGCATTATCATCCTATTATTTTTTTATTTCTTCTACTTGTTCTATTGTCTTTTTCTATTCTTTTGGTTTGACTAAATAGAGACTATAGTATTCATTCTTTAATTATTAATGTCTACTATAGGTTACTATGTTCACCAAATCCAGGGCAAATAAAGCACATAAGAATAGTTTAAATACATTTTCCTCCCTTCTGTCTTTGGTGCTATTCTCATTTCTCATGATTTATATGTTTTATATCTACACACATTATTATTTTATTGTTTATTTAGCATCATTTAGATTTGCCAAATAATTTAGTTTTTGTTCATTTTCCTCTATGCATCTCTGAGCTTTATCTCCTTTATCACTTTTCTCTGCCTGAAGTGCACCTTTTTGTGTTTTCTGTTGCAGGTGGTTATTGACAAATTCTTAACTTTTTGTCTGAAAATGTGTCTAGTTTACCATTATTTTTGAGGGTATTTTTGCTGTATCTGTAATTCTAGGTTGGTAATTATTTTCTTTGAAGATTCTCTGGCATATTTGTTTCTATTAAGAAGTCAGTTATCAAAGATGATGGTGTAGGAAGATCCTGAACTCACCTCCTCCCATGGACACAACAAATCTAGTTACATGTGGATCAGTTTCCTCTGCTGAAAACTAACTGAACAGCTTCTGTACAACAAAGGACAAAAAAGCCACATAAGATGGACAGGAGAGGCAGAGACCTGATCTACCAAAACCCTCACCCCTGGCATGGTGACCTACAATTGGGAGGGGTCCCACAAATGTGGAGTTTCTCCCTGAGGAGCATGGGGTTTGTGTACCACATCACGAACCACAACCTTTGAGACCAATGCCAGAGGGATTAGCTTTCAAAGTACCTGGGTTTGAAAACCAATGAGGCAGAGGGAAAAGGAGATTTTTCTGTCAAAGGGCTATGTGCAGACTCACTTGTCCAGGCACCCAGCACAAAAGCAGCAGATTGAAAAGTACCTAGACGATAAGTAAAGGGGAACCATTTACTAATCTTAAAGTGTCTGCTGGAGGGACAGGAGCCTGTTGGGATTCTCTCTGAGGACAGAGGAATAGGTGGACACCAGTTTTGCACTTTGCCTCTAACCTGCTAGCACTAGTAGGGGTTCCCACTTGCCCACTCTCCAGTGGCCTGCACCAGGGCCAGCTGGGTAAGCTCCCCAGCCCTCTGTAGTGACCCATGCCAGAGCCAAGTAGGAGAGTGCCTCACCCTTCTTGCACCTCTCTCCTGGTCCCCACCAAAGCTGGCAGGCTTGTGCACTACAGACAGGGACCTTGTTCTGTAACATCAGCTTGAGGGCAGGGCTTCAGGTTTACCACAATTCTAGAGGCTACAAAAGTGCTCTTAGGGAACATAGGCTGGGGGTTACTGTCTATGCAGTCTCCCTTGGCCTCTCTTTAGTTCACCACCACCAGAAAGAGCTCATACATTCATCCAAAGCCCCCAGTTTTGCAGCAATCAATAAGGGATACCTCCAGATCACCTTGTCTGGTGGCCAGCAGGATCTGTGATCATGCCCCACAGGACTGTATATATCTGTATAGAATAGCTGCTGACTGAGGGTCTAGCTTTCGATCATTCTGAAACAAGTGTTGACTGAGGTCCCTCCCTCAAGAACACTCACAGGTATTGGCAAACTTTCAAAAACTGGGACCTACCAAGAAAAAAAAATCAGGCTGCTTATGTAATCACAAAGGTTTAAGAGACAACCAGGAACTAGGGCAAGATTAAACAATAAGGTTAATCTATTACACAGGGCCAGTCCTTCAAGACAAAGAGATAGCTGTTTGCCTAATACTTAGAAACAAAAAAGAGAGTCGAGAAAAGGAGACAAAGGCTATATTCCTAATGAAAGTAGTAGGGAAAAAAAAAAAACATTAATGAAGCATAGATAAGGAAATTGCCTGATAAAGTGTTCAAAATAATGGTCATGAAGATGCTCACCAAACTGAGAAAATGGATGAAACAGTGAGAACTTATACAAAAGATAGAAAATAAAGAAATTACCAAAAAGAAGTCATAGAGCTGAAGAATACAAAAATAGAACTGAAAAATACAATAAGGGCCTTCAACAACAGAAGAGATGAAACAGAAGAATTCAGTCATCTGGAAGAAAGAGCAGTGGAACTCACCCCAACAGAGCAGCAAAAGAAATTTTTTTTTTTAAGTGAAGATAGCTTAAGGGACCTCTGAGAGAACATCAAGTTGAATAACATTCATGTTTAGGGGTCCCAGATAGAGAAGAGAGAAAGAACAGGGAAGAAACTTTTTGAACAATTTACAGTGAAAAATTACCTAACCTGGGAAAAGAAACAGACATTCAAAGCCAGGGAAGCCCAATGTTCCAGACAAGATGAACTAAAAGACCCATATCAAGACACATGATAATTCAAGTGTCAGTTTAAAGAACTAGAGGACCTTAAAACAGCAAGAGAAAACAACTTTTTATAAAGGAACCCACCTGCACCTTAAAGGTATCAGCAGATATCTCAGTAGAAACTTTGCATGCCAGAAGGAAACGGCATGATACATTCAAAGTTTCTGAAAATGATAATAAGAAAACTTTTAAACTAAGAATACTCTCCCTGGCAAGATTATAATTCAAAATTGAAAGAGAGATAAAGAGCTTCCTAGACACACAAAAGCTAAAGGAGTTTATTACCATGATACTGGCCTAACAGATATGTTAAAGGGACTTCTTTAAGCTGAAAAAAAAAAAAAAAGGCACTAATTAGTAACAAGAAAAAACATAACAAAAGTAAAAATCTTACTGGTAAAGGTAAATATATAGTAAAGGTGGTAGATTAATCATCTAAATCTAGTATGAAGTTTAAAGACAAAAGTAGTAAAAATAATATAACTATTAATTATTTAAGGGATACACAAAAAAACATGAAAATTGTGATCAGGAATCTAAAATGAGTGTGGGGTAGTAAAAATGTAGAGATTTAGAGTGCATTTAAACTTAATTTGCAGTCAACTCAAAATAGACTATATATATAGGCTGTTATATGTAAGCCTTATGGTAATCAGAAAGCATAAACTTAAATACATAAAGATAATGAAAGAAGAAAATCTAAGCATAACACTAAAGGAAGTCATTAAACCATAAGGGAATGAAGCAAGAGAAGAAAGAAATGGAGATCTGTACCACAGCCAGAAATAATGAACAAAATGACAGTAAGTACATATATATCCACATTACTTTAAATGTAAATGGACTAACTCCTCCAATAAAAAACATAGCATGGCTGAATGGATTAAAAAAAAAAAAAAAGACCATGTGTATGTTTTCTACAGGGGACTCTCTTCAGATATAAGGATATACATACAGCGACTGAAAGTAAAGGGGTGAAAAAAAGATGTTTCATGCACATGGAAACCAAAAGAAAGATGGGATAGCTATACTTATATCAGATGAAATAGACTTTAAAACAAAGAGTGTGATAAAAGACAGATGGGCATTCATAATGTAAAGGTGTCAACCCAGCAAAAAGATACAATAATTGTAAATATTTATGCACCAAATGTAGAAGCACCTAAATATATAAAACAAATATTAACAGACCTAAAGGGAGAAATGGACAGAAATACAATCATAGTAAAGGACTTTTTAATATACTACTGATATCAGTGGATAGATCATAATGGAAAAACAATAAGGAAACATTGGCTTTAAATGAAACATTAGAACAGATGAACTTTATAGATATATACAGAACATTCCACCCCAAAGCAGAATAATACAAATTTTTTGCAAGTGTGCATGGGAATTATCCAGAATAGATCACGTTAGGCTATAAATTTCAATAAATTTGAGAAGATTGAAATTATATCAAGCATCTTTTTTTGACCTTAATGGTATGAAACTAGAGGTCAATTCCACAAAAACTAGAAGAATCAGAAATACGTGCTGATTAAACAATCAATAGGCCAATACAGAAATCAAAGGAGAAATAAAAAATCATCTTGACACAAGTGAACATATTCAAATCTATGAGATACAGCAAAAGCAGTCTAAAGGGAAGTTTATAAAGATACAGGTCTACCTCAAGAAACAAGAAAAATCTTAGTAAAACATTACAATTAAAGGAACTAAAAAAAAGAAAGAAAAAAGAAGGCCAAAGTTAGTATAAAGAAGGAAATAATAAAGAACAGAGTGGGAATAAAGGAAATAGATACAAAAAGACGATAGAAGAGATCAATGAAACTAAGAGCTGAGTTCTTTGAAAAGATAAACAAAATTGACACACTTACCTAGATTCTAAGAGAAACTAAGAAAAATATATAGAGAGAGCTCAAATAAATAAAACCACAAATGAAAGATGTTACAAGTGATACCAAAAAATAAATACAAGAAGTATGAGACAACTATGAACAATTATATGACAAAAAATTAGACAACCTAGAAGAAATGGATTAATTTCTAGAAACATGCAATTTTCAAGACCAAACAAAGAAACAGAAAATCTGACAGGCTAATTACTAGTAAGGAAATTGAATCAGTAACCAAAAACCTACCAACAAACAAAAATCCAGGGCTAGATGGCTTCACTGGTGAATTCTACCAAACATTCAAAGATTTAACAACTATTCTCAAACTCTTCTAAAGAACTAAAGAGGAGGGATTGCTTCTAGACTCATTGAGGTCAGCGTTACCCTGAAAACAAATACATACAAGGACAACAAAAAAAAAAAAGAAAGAAAAATTACAGGTCATATTCCTGATAAAAGTGAATGCAAAAATCTTCAACAAAATATTAGCAAACTAAATTCACTAACACATCAAAAGGTCATATACCAGAATCAAGTGAGATTTATTCCAGAGATGCAAGAGTGGTTCAATATCTATAAATCAATATGATACACCACATTAACAAAATGAAGGATAAAAATTTTATGATCATCTCAGTAGATGAAAAAAAATCATTTGACAAAATTCAATATTCATTTATGATAAAAATTCTTAAGGTAGGTATAAAGGGAATATACTTTGACATAATAAAGGCTATATATGACAAGCCCACAGCTAACATCATATTGAACAGCAAAAAGCTGAAAGCTTTGCCTTTAAGATCAGAAACAGGACAAGGATGCCCATTCTCTTCACTCTTATTCAATGTAGTATTGGAAGACTTATCCAGAGCAATTAGACAGGAAAAAGACAAAAGCATCTAAATTGGAAATGAAGATGAAAAACTGTCACTATTTGTGGATGACATGATTTTATATATAGAAAACCTTAAAGACTTCACCTCCCCGCCTCCCCAAAGAAAACCTATTAGAACTAACAAGTAAAGGTGCAGGGTACAAAACCAGTATACAAAATTTGTTGCATTTTTATATACTAACAATAAACTATCAGAAGGAAAAATTAAGAAAAAAATTTTTGTTTACAATTACATTGTAAAGCATAAAATGCCTAGGGATAAATTGAACCAAGAAAGTAAAAGACCTATGTGTGGAAAACTAAGTCATTGATGACAAGTTGAAGAAGACAGAAATAAATGGAAAGGCATTTCATGTTTATGGATTGTAAAAATTAATATTGTTAAAATGTCCATACTACACAAAGCATTTTGCAGATTCAATGCAATCCCTATCAAAATTCCAATGACATTTTCACAGAAATATAACAAACAATCCTAAAATTTGTATGGAACCACAAAAGACTAAAGAGTCAAAGCAATCTTGAGAACAAAGAACAAAGCTGTAATTATCACATTCCATGATTTTAAACTATAGCTATAGTGTTCACAATAGTATGGCATTGACATAAAAACAGACACATAGGTCAACAGAACAGAATAAGAGAACTTAGAAATAAGCCTATGTATATATGGCCAATTAATTTACAACAAAAAAGGCGAAAATATACAATGAGAAGGGACAGTCTCTTCAATAAATGGTGTTGGGGAAAACGGGACCACTGTCTTATACTGAACATATAAATTAACTCAAAATGGTTAAATACTTGAATTAAGACTTAAAACCATAAAACTAGAAAAAACGAGGTGAGCTCCTTGGCATTGATCTTGGCACTGATTTTTTTGACCCAACTCCAAAAGCAAGGGCAACAAAAGGAAAAATAAACAAATGGGAATACATTAAACTAAAAAAACTTCTGCACTATGAAGGAAACTACCAACAAAGTGAAATGATTACTTTTTGAATGGGAGAAGGCATTTGCTAATCATATATTTGATGAGGGGTTAACATCCAAAATATGTAAAGAACTCATACAAATCAATCATAAAAAACAAGAAATCAGTTTAAAAATGGGCAGAAAATCTGAATAGACATTTTTTCAAAGAAGACATACAGATGGCCAATAGGCACATGAACAAATGTTCATTACAAATCATCAGGGAAATCTAAATGAAAATCACAATGATATATCACCTTGGACCAGTCAGAATGGCTGTTATCAAAAAGACAAGAAATAACAAAGTATTGCAAGAATGTGGAGAAAAAGGAAGCTTCATCACTGTTGGTGGGAATATAAATTAGTAGCCACTTTGGAAAACAGTATGGAGGTTCTCAAAAATTAAAAATAGAACTAGCACATGATTCAGCAATTTCACATCTGGGTATTTATCCAAAGAAAACAAGAACACAAATTCAAAAAACCATATTCACCTCTATGTTCGTTTCAGCATTACTGATATAGCCAAGATACGGAAACAATTTAAGTGTCCATGGATGGATGAATGGATAAAGAAGGTGTGATGCACACACAATAGAATACTACTCAGACATAAAAAGAATCATATCTTGCCATTTGTAACAATATGAGTGGACCTTAAAGGTATATGCTAAGTGAAATAAGTCCAACATAGAAAGACAAATACCATATGATTTCACTTATATGCAGATTCTAAAAAACAAAACAAATGAACAAACAAACAAAACAAATCTTACAGAGAACAGATTTGTGGTTGCCAGGGGTGAGACTGGTTTGGAGGATGAACAAAATGGGTAAAAAAGATCAAGAGGTAAAAATTTCCAGTTCTAACATAAAGACATGAAGATGTAATGTACAGGCATACTGACTGACTATTGGTAATATTGTATGGCACATTTGAAAGCTGCTAAGAAAGTAAACCTTAAAAGTTATCATGGTAAGAAAATTTTTTTTGTAATTTTTATGGGAACACAGGATAGACTTGTGATCATTTTGCAATGTATACAAAGGTTGAATCATGTTTTATACCTGAAACTAACATAATGGTGTATGTCAATATACATCATTTAAAAAAAGAAGTCAAGAACTTCTGCATGTGGGGTCTCTGACTCTCTCATGTATGCAGGGTTCCCATATATATGTATTTGTTAAATTTGATTGTTTTCTCTTGCTAAAAACAAAAAGTCAAGTATCGATAAAATTATTTTTTTGAAGGTGAAGTGTCTTTCTCTCTTGGCCTTTTAAAAGATTTTTTTCTCTGTTTTTTAGCAATTTTACTAAGATTTGCCTAGGTGTGGTTTTCTTTCTACTTATCTTGCTTATATTTTTTACACTCTTCGATTTGTGTCTTGAAGTGTTTAATCAGTTTTTGGTAAATTCTCGGCAATTATCTGCTCCATTTATTTTATCCTGTCCTCTGGGACTTTAATTATACACATTTTAGATTTATTTTCATCATATTTTACATATATATTGTACCCTCTTTGGAATAATTGCTTCTAAGCTATCTTCTATTTCATTAATTTTTTCAACTTTGTCTAATTTGATGTTAAACCTACTCATTACATTCTTAATTTCAGATATTATAATTTCCTAGAATTTTTATTTTTCCATAGTATTTATTTCTTTGCTGAAATTTTCTATTTTTCTTTAATTTTTGAACATACTAATTATAATTAATTCAAAGTCTATGTCTAATAGACCTAATATCTGATCTTCTTTGTATCTATTTCTGGTGTCTTTTGTCCTCATGATGTCAGTGAAATGTTGTTTTGTGGTATGTCTAATTTTCGATCCAATGTCATTTACTTATGAAAATATTAGAGATCATTTGAAGCTCTTGATAATCTTTAAGATTTTTTTTTTTTTTTTTTTTTTTTTTTTTTTTTTTGCTTCTGGAAGGTAGTTTCAATGATTTAGAGCTGGGTATCAATTCTTACAATAACAAGTCCAATTCATTCTTCACCTTTATATCTAGGGGATAGCCCTTTGGGTCTCAGCTGAAAGCCTAGGTTTTTTCATGGCCTCTCAACCTTGGCATTTCCTGAACTGTAATTCCCCCTCCCCCAAGTCTTATAAATTTGCTGAAAAATTCTGCTCAGCTTATTGGCCTCTCAGCTGATGGTTTAAGAATTAGCTCATGTCTCAAGGGAAAATCAACACAAAATGCTAGGTTCATCTCTTTGGGCCTCTTGCCTCTCTGGAAACTTGTCTCCTGCCCTGATATGTATCCAGAATCTTCAATAAGTTTTTTAAAAATATTTTTGTTCAGTTTGTCTAGGTGTTATTAGAAGAAATGTTAGTCTAAAGCAAAATATTCCGCCATCCCTAGAAGAATCTGTTGCTATCTCTGAGTAGTGATCCATGAATTTTGTTTACCACCTTCTTTCATTCTCAAATGTTCTAGTTTGTATGAAAAGTTATATGGTCACCTAACTGGGGCTATAGACTTGAAACATTGCATTTTGATAGACCCTATAGTAGTGGAGGGTTGACTATGATTAACACATGGCATGTTTGCTTCTCTCTCTTATTTGATTCACCTCTCTGCCTTTCTTTAATTCAAGAGTTCTTTAGTAGCAAACTACTTCTTCACATTCAATAAGTGGCTCTAAGATAATTGTAGGGATAGTTTCGCCTTTAGGATATTCTGATCTAAAGTCTCAGGAAGGCATACTTTTGGCTTTTCTTAGTATCTGTTATAGCCTCAGTATTTTATTCCTCAATTAGATAACTTCCATAGCCTCTTCTTTCTTTGATTTACAATCTCTCTAGAGCTATTTCTAGTTAAAGTATGGACATTAAAGGATTATTCAGCAACAAATGTGACCATGGATTGACTAAGCCAAAACTTAACCTGAATTCACTATTGACTAAAGAAAAACCAGCAGTTGTGTGTGTATTCCCAAATCCATCCTGTGAATTTGGGTGCATGGGTGTTGTTAATTTTAGTGACAGTGTGGAGATTTGTCTTAAATTCTCTGATGCACTGGAGAAAATCCAGGATTCAGGTCCTTAGGTGAAAGCATTGTACTCTAAGGTAAATGCAAATAGTCCAACTGCTTCTTCCTTTACGTTTGACAAATTGTCACTTTGGCCTTGCTGAGGATAAGGCAGGTATCATTTTTTTGGCTCTAATTCACTAACTTATAAATAGTTTTTTGTTTTTTTGTTTCTGTTCCTCAGCTTCATTCCAGTATTTTTTTTCAGTATTTTTTTTTAACTGCCATTTTTTTTTTCACCCAGAAAGAAGCAACCCCATGGCACCTGGATTTATTTACCTTACCAAATGTCTCCACAGGCCCTGGTGAAAGAGGGATCAAGGCGATGCTCATGACTGCTGATGATGGACAAGAAATAATAAGAGGCCACTTGAATAAGGGTACAATTTTAGATTTTCCCTGTTTTTCTACTAGTTAAGTCTGAAGCAGAACAGAAGTCCCTCGGATGCTTCATTTTTTTCATTTCCTATGGATAGGTACCTATAGTTTTTGGTTCAAAGTAGTGAGGGCTTGCAGTTAAAGCTGAGTTAAGGAACCAGTCCCTACCTTGCTGCTTCATCAGGGGTTACCCACAGAGCATCAAAGTGCAGAACACTTACTCCATCCTCCTAACCCTTAGTGGCTAAAGTAAAGGCCCTCTCTGTTATTACCAAATGACCATGACTGAGTGACAGAAAGTGGATATGAGGTCAGATAAATAGTATTGTCATGGGCCTAGCCTCAGAATCTCATAGGGTAAATAAGTCTAGGGGATAAAAGAAGTAGAGAAACATGGCATAGAATTACAAGGAAGAAATATGGGTAAATACAAATAAAAAGGAAAAAATGTATACAGACAGAGCCAGAGATCAATGCTTTTTGAAATACTTTAACCCAAGCAGTTCTTCAGGTCCTTTCTCCTGTGTTGGTCTGTCCTCAGACTTTATGGCAGTTCTTCATTTTGTAGTGGGAGAGGCAGAAATAGTGTTCTTAATTAGAAGTCAGGAGACCTATAATAAAGTTGTAGATCTTAGACTATTTTGGGTTCATTTTTTTTTCATTTACTCATCAGTATAATGTGGTTTATTTTAACTGCCGTCTTTATTCTCTGGGTCATTCATTATAAATGCTAAATAAAGGGATGTTTTGTATAGTGAATGTATGGATACAAATGTAGAATCATATTTTTATTATTAACTGTAAGCCATAAACTGTTAATTTGAAATATCTGTGAGGTGTGTGGTGCATGAGGTGTTGAGATCCAGTTCTCCATCCTGGGTCTAGTAGTAAGCCCCCCTCACCCGGACCCAACCTGACAGTGCTTGTAGTAGAACCTATAAAACAGAGTTTCTTTTTTCCCTCCACAGTGATTGCCACTGTCCACATGAGGAATATAAAGAAAGAAACTTATACAAACCTCTTTTCAATTCAGGTAAGGATAGTTCAGAGATGGGACATGTTTTGATTCTTGCTCTTGCTAAGATCTCTTAGCTTATTTGTTAGGGAAATTCTCAGCAGTGATTAGTTCAATTAAAACTTGGACCTGTTATGCCTTTGAAATACCTGCTCTAGGTTGTTTTAGGCAGAACTAAATCAAATTTGCATTCCCCAAATGCCTGGTCCATAGCCCCTCAGTAGTATATAGGATGGGAAACATAACATACTAGAAAGGCAGCATCAGTGGGAGTTCTCACAGCAGTTCAGAGACTATCCATCCCCTATTCTGAAGTGACATCTCAGGTTTCAGAGAGTGGAAACAGTTATGAGTAAGAGCCATCCTGGCAGAGGAGCCTCAAGCTCAGTATAGGAACCAACCAGTATCCCCTGTCATAGCTCTATAGGTATAGTTTCCTGCTCAGCTAAGGTGATCTCTTGGTTTCAAGATACATTATACTCAGAAAGCTATGGCTCACAGTAGGAATTTATACATTATTCATAGTCCTCCAGTTCTGATGCTATTTGCTAGTCAGATGCCATTTTACCATAGCAATCTGGCTGATAACATGGGTAACATTCTACCTTTATCAGGTTTTCAGGTGGACCTACAGTGAATTTGCATGGGCAAAGAGGAAGGATTTTGTTAACTCTTTATTCATCCCCATTGACCTTTAATTACTTATAGTCCAATAAGAAAGACAAGAAATGTAAATAGCTCAGGATAGGAAGTGATAATTACAATAAAAACATTAATGTGTAACTGGAGATTAGAGCATGACATAGATTTCTATGACCGGAGAAGACAGTGGTTACATGTTTTATTTTGCACAGGACTGAACTATGTGGTATGACATAGTTCATCAACATAAGGCCTCTGTTCCATATTCTATATTCTATAAAAGTTAAATTACCAATCATGTCTTCTTGCAGTCTGAGATCGCATCAAATTTAGAGAGGAGTACAAAGGGATGTGTGTCCAATCATAACAACTGGACCAACATCAGGTAATGGTGCAAGTAGTACAGAGATGTGCAGAGATCAGAGTGAGTGCATTGCAAGAGAATAGGAAGAGAGAACATAATTCCTGGGGCAAAGTAAACACTCAAATAGATGCTAACATGATAATGACGATGGATGAAAAATGGGGGAGCAATAAAACCAGTGGAATCAGGAGTTAAAAGTGTTATGCTGTCTATAGGTAGCAAAATCCTGAAAATGAGGTCATTTATTCATTCAGTCAGTCAATGTTTTTAGCACCTACTATTTGCCAGTTATGTACTTTTTAAGGCAATGTGGGTAAAGCTGTGAATAAGACTCACAAAATCACCACTTTTGGAACATATATTTTAGTGATGAGACAAGTAAACAAAGGCAGATACAGAGTATGAGAGTAACAAAAGTTAGGAAACATTATATAATAATATTTATATACACAGCTTTTAGTTTATTTCACCTTTCCATTTTTCATGTTTATTTTTTCAGTTATCATATAAGAAACTATTAATCTTATTCCCATTTTGCAGATGAGGAAACCATGACTCAAAGTTTAAATTACTGATTTGAGATCACATGTGGATAATCATATTATTCCATAGAACAATCCAGGCTGAAACTCAAATCTTCAACATACAAATCCTATGCTCTTTTCACTGTTTTATACCGTATGTCATCTAAATACCTTCTCTGGTGAAAGAAGGCTTTATTATGATATGGGAGTTCCACAAGGTGAAAGCCCAGGTATGCATCTCGCACATCCTTGAAACAAAGAAGCAATTCTTAATGGCTGTGTGAGCACTAGCCATGACTATACTCTCAGGGCTCATCTCAAAGGAGCAGGCAAAACCACAGAACTCCCAATCTTTCCATGAAAGAGGTCTAACTGGATACTTTAAAAGATGCTGCCTGAGGGCCAGGCTTCTAATTTATCAGGCATCTAAGGCTGTGATCTTTGCAAGTCCTGGGAAAGTGGAAGACACCTCTCATACCTCCTTCCAGCTTGTTCCAATAATAAAACCATATTACCAGGAACTCTTTAGAAGGAGCTTATACAAACATCTGGGGCCCAAATTTTACAGCAGCCACCTAAAGGCCCCTGGATCACTTGGCCCTAATAGCCAGCAAGACTTGTATTCATGCATCCCATAGGACTGTAGCAAACAAACAGTCCTTAATGGGTGCAGAAGCACCTCCACTCCTACCCCACTCACTGTGGGTATACACCTTGGCCTAACAGAGGAATGGGCAAAAATGCCCATCTCCCATTTTTTTTTTTCCAGAAAAGGACTTAGCAACATATTTTCCCAGCTGGTAACTGAGAGTACAGTTTTTAACTAGCCTTAATTTAGGTGCCGACTCTGATATTCTCCTTTGAGAGACTGACAGGTCTTGGCACACCCTCAAATACTGTGAATTACTAAAAACAAAGAAGGTATTTTGAGCAATCACAAAAGTTTTAGAGACAACCAGAAGCTTAGGTTGAGCTGATTATTGAGGTTCATCTCCTATATGAGATAATTATGTCAAAACTGGGAAAGGTGGCTGTTTTATCTAATGCACAGAAACCAACACAGAGAATCAAGGAAAATGAAGAAACAGTGGAATATATTCTCAATAAAAGATGAAGATAAAACTCCAGAAACATATATAAGTGAAACGAAGATAAGTGACTTACCTACTAGAGTGTTCAAAACAATAGTCAATAAGATGCTTACCAAAGTCAGGAGAGTAATAATACACAAAG
The DNA here is from genome assembly GCA_003508835.1 of Eonycteris spelaea. Taxonomy (NCBI): domain Eukaryota; kingdom Metazoa; phylum Chordata; class Mammalia; order Chiroptera; family Pteropodidae; genus Eonycteris; species Eonycteris spelaea. Next base: position 1,079,972 of record PUFA01000288.1, on the reverse strand, counting down.
TGAGAAATTCATCGGAGAGATAGAAAATATTAAAAAGTACCAAACAGAAATCACAGAGCTGAACAATACAATAACTGAACTGAAAGATTCAATTGAGGGGTTCAGCATCAAACTAGGTGAAATGAAAGAAAGGATCAAAAACAGGGCAATGGAATTTATCCAATCTTAAGAAAAAAAAAGTGAGAAGTAAAGATTGCTTAAGGGATTTATAGGACACTATCAAACAGATTAATATACATATTACAGAGGTCCCAGAAGAAGAAAAGAGGGCAAAAGGGACAGGAAGCTTATTTAAAAAAATAACGGCCAAAAACTTTCCTAACTAGAGAAAGATAATCCAGATCCAGAATGTCCAGAGAGTTCTCAGTAAGATGAATCCAAAAAGATACATGCCAAGACACATTATAATTGTCAAAATTTAAAGAAAGGAAAGAATGTTAAGAGCAGTATAAGAAAAGCAACTTGTTAAAAGGGAACCCCCATAGGACTATCAGCGATTTTTTCAGCAGGAATATTGAGGCCAGAAGGGAGTGAGATGATATATTCAAAGTTTTGAAAGAAAAAAATTGCCAGCCAAAAATACTCTACCTGGCAAAGTTCTTCAGAATAAAAGGAGAGGTAAAATGTTTTCCAAAAAAAGCTAAAGGAGTTCATCACCACTAGATCAGCCTTATAAAAAATATTAAAGTGAATTTTTCAAGCTGAGATGAAAAGATGATAATTAGTAACAGGAAAACATGACTATGTCAATCTTGCTGGTAAAGATAAATATAGTTCAGAATACTCACTCTTATGTTGTATGGTGGTGGGTAAACACTTGTAATTGATATGAAGGTTAAAAGACAAAACCATTTATAATAACTCTAAGTACAATTTGTTAACAGATACACAAAATAGAAAGAGTTACATGTAAAACATAAAAAGTGGTGGAAATGAACAACATGTAGAGCTTTAGTATGAGAAGATAAGTTGTTACTAGCAAAATAGACTATTCTAAATATAGGATGTTTTATGTAAGCTTCATGGTAACCATAATGCAAAACCTTATAGTAGACATACAAAAGAATAAGAGAAAGCAATCAAAACATACCAGTACAGAAAATCATCATCACAAAAGAAGAGAGCAAGAGAGGAAGAAACAAAGGAATTACAGAACAAACCAGAAAAAATAAAATAAATCACCAGAAAAATATCAATAAACACAATTGCAAGTCTCTACCTATCAATAATTACTTTAAATGTAAATGGATGAATGAATTATAAAAGAAGACCCAATTTATGGGTCTCTTGCCTACAAGAGATACACTTCAGCTTTAAGGATACACATAGACTAAAATGGAAGGAATGGAAAAAGATACTTCATGCAAATAGAAGCCAAAAGTCTCCAGGGATAGCTATACTTAAATTAAGACAAAATAGACTTTAAGATAAAGTTGGTATCAAGAGTCAAAGAAGGTCTTTATGTATTGATAAAGGGGTCAATTCATCAAGAGAATGTAACAATTTTAAACACTTATGCACCAAACCGAGGAACACCTAAATATATAAAACGTATATTGACAGATCAGAAGAGAGCTAGCCAGCAATACAGTAATAATAAGGGACTTCACTACCCCAATACTACATAGATCATTCAGACAGATAATAAATAAACGTTAGACTTAAATTACTTGTTAGACCAGATAAACCTAATAAACCTATACAAAAATTTCAACCAATAATAGCAGAATGCACATTTTTTTCAAGCTCATATGGAACATTCTCCAGGATAGATCATATGGTAGACCACAAAACAAGTTTTAATAAATTTAAGATTAAAATTATATTAAGCATCTATTCTAATCACAATGGTAAGAAGCCAGAAATCAATTACAGGGAAAAGAACAAGAAAATTCACAAGTATGTAGAGATTAAACACCATGCTTTTGAACATCAAATAAGTCAAAGAAGATACCAAAAAATTAAAAAATGTATTGAAACAAATAAAAATTGAAACACAACATACCAATACTTACGAGATGCAGCCAAAGAAGTTCTAAGAGGGAATTTTATAGCAACAAATGCCTACATTAAGAAAAAAGAAAAATGTCAACAATTTACACCTGATACAACTAGAAAGAGAACAAACTAAGGTATCTCAAAGTTAGCAGAGGGAAGGAAAAAAATCATAGTAGAAATAAAATACTTATTAACTATATAAATATTTAAATAATAAAATAGTATAGGAAAGAGAATAGAAAAGATCAATGAAACCAAAAATTAGTTTTCAAATAAACAAAAATTGACAGATCTTTAGCTAGACTAAGGAAAAGAAGACAATAAATGAAATTATAAATGAAAGCAGAAAATTATAGCTGGTACCACAGAAATACAAAGGATTGTTGCAAACTACTACAAACAATTATAAGCCAGCAGATTAGGTAACCTAGATGAAATGGATAAATTCCTAGAAACATAAAACCTACTAAGAGTGTATTATGAAGAAATAGAAAATTCAAACAGACCGATTACTAGTAAGGAGATTGAATCACTAATCAAAAATATCCCAACAAAAAGTTCAAGACTAGATGGCTTCACTGGTAATTTCTACTACCAATCCTCAGATTATTCCAAAAAATAGAAGAGGAGGGAACAATTCCAAGCTCATATTATGAGGCCAGCATTAACCTTATGCCAAAGGCAGACAAGGACACTTCAAGAAAAGTGAATTATAGGCCAATATCCCTGATAAACATAGATACAAAAAAAAAACCCCTCAAAATATTACCAAACTAAATTCGATAGTACATTAAAATGAACATACACTACAACCAAGTGGGATTTGTTTTGGGGATGCAAGAATGGTTTCACATATTTACATTGATAAAAGTGATCCATCACATTAACAAAGAATAAAATTCATATGATAGTCTCAGATGTAGAAAAACATTTTATAATATACAACATTTTTTCATGATAAAAATGCTGAACAAATTAGGTGTAGAGGAAACATACCTCAACACAATAAAGGCCATATGTGACATTCCCACAGTCCACATCATACTGAGTGGTGAAAAGCTAAAAGCTTTTCCTCTGAGATCAGGAACAAGACAAGGATGCCTATTCTCACCACTTTTATTATACTAGTACTGAAAGTTCTAGCCAGAGAAATTAAACAAGAAAAAGAAATAAAAGACATCTAAGTCAGAAAGGAAGAAATAAAACTAACTCTCTTGCAGATGACATATACCATAGAAAACCCTAAAAACTCCACCAAGGAATTGTCAGAAAGATTTTAACGAAATTAGAAGGTACAAAATCCATATATAAGAATCAGTTGTGTTTTTATACACTATTAAAAAACTATCAATGAAAAATTAAAAAAAAAAAAAAACCAATGCCATTTACAGATTCAATGCAACCCCTATCAAAATTCCAGTGGCATTTCCCACAGAAATAGAAAAAAAAACTCTAAAGTTTATATAGAATCACAAAAGACCCCAAGTAGCCAAAGCAATCTTAAGAGGAACAAAGTTGGAGGTATCACATTTCCTGATTTCAAACCACATTACAAAATTACAGTCATCAAAACAGTATGGTATTGGCATAAAAACAGACACTGAAATCAATGGAACAGACTAGAAAGTCCAGAAATAAACCTATGTTTTTATGGTCAGTTTTCAATAAAGGTACTAAAATTATACAATAGAGGAAAGGATAACCTCTTCTACAAATGTTTTTGGGAAAACTAGATAGTCACATACAAAAGAATGAAACTGGGCCTCTATCTTCCATTATAAACAAAAATCAACTTAAAACGGATTAAAGACTTGAATGTAAGACTTGAAACTGTAAAACTCCTTGAAGAAAACATGATTTTGGTCTTGGCAATTATTTTTATTTTTATTTTTGGATGTGACACCAAAAGCAAAGGTAACAAAAGCAAAAATTAACAAGTGTAACTGCATCAGACTAAAAAGCTTTTGCACAGCAAAGGAAACTTATCAACAAAGGAAAAAGGCAACCTATAGACTAGGAGAAAATATTTGCAAACCGTGTATCTGATATGCCACTGGAATATCCAAATATATGTAAGGAACTCATACAACTCAATAGCAAAAGAACAAATAACCCAATTAAGAAATGAACAAAGGACCTGAATGGGATTTTCCCAATGAAGACATACAGGTGTCCAACAGATACATGAAAAGGTGTTCATCATCCTTAGTCATGGGGAAATGCATATCAAAACCACAATAAGATATCACTTCACACCTGTTATGATGTCTGTTATCTAAGACAGAAGATAATGCTGGGTAAGATGTGGAGAAAAGAGAACCCTTATAAACTGTTGATGGGAATATAATTTGGTATAACCACTGTGGAAAACAGTGTGGAGGTTCATCAAGAAATTTAAAATAGAACTGCCATATGATTCAGCGATCTTATTTCTGGGTATGTACATGAAAGAAACAAAATCCTGAAGAGGTATCTATACTCCCATGTTCACAGCAGTATTATTCACAGTCGAGTTATGGAAACAGCCTAAGTGTGTGATGATGGATAAAGAAAGTGAGCATATTCACATTTAAAAAGGAAGGGAATCTGTCATTTGTTGAAACATGGATGAACTTGATAGCAATATGCTAAATGAAATAAAACAGACAGTGAAAGACAAATACCATATTGTATTATTTATATGTGGAGTCTTAAAAAAAGCAAAGTCATGAAACGGAGAGTAGAAAAGTGGTTGCTAGATGCTGGGGGACAGGGGCAGTAGGGAGAGGTTGGTGAAAGGGTATAAACTTTCATTTATAAAATACATAAGGCCTGAGGATCTAATGTGTAATGTGACTATAGTTAGTAACACTGTATTGTAGAACTAAAATTTAAGAGTAAAACTTAAATATTCTTACCGAAAAAAAAAAAAGTAAAAATAGGAACTGGAAATGAGTCTCATGTTAAAGGTAAAACTCACTTAGTGGCATCTTCAGAATTTTGGAGTATTTTCATGTGAAAGGGAAATTCTTTGTAGTATGAGAGAACAGAATTAGTTTCAATGGGTAAAATGAATAATAACATGTATTGGCTAATAATACGAGTTGTAATTTCTAACAATTTGAATTCTTCAGAAATGGAATTTACTGCCTTGTGTGGCAATGAATGCCTCAGTACATGAAAAAAAGTGGCTGCTAAATGCTTGAATGAAGTCCACTCTTTAGAAATGGTGATGCCTACCTCAGGAAAGGAGTGATATACTAGAAAATCTCAAAAAATTTTTTCTAATGTAAGAATCTGATTTGGGCATTCTATGAGATTGAGAGGAAAGAGGTTAATTTAATTAACCCTAAAGGAGTAAGAATATTATTTTTGGTATTGAATAGAATTTTCTAAAAATGTTAATTATGAAGAATGCCAGCCATAAATATATGTAAAGATAAGTCAAAGAACATGATTTGGTGGTGGATCAAGTTAGCAGTATTTTTTTTTACTTTCTCTGAAGCATTTGGCAGCTTGGGCATGACAAGGATGCTACAGGATTGTGTCCCAGAGTTGGAGGTTATAACAATGATAAGAGCAGAAATTCAAAGGATAGATTAACTCTGCAGTGCTAGAAGGAACAAAGTTGAACAGACTAAATTTGGAGTCTCGGCATGAATAGAGTATCTCCATTAGTGCCAATGGCTTTGAAGGGTGAAGGAACTAGGGATGACACAGGGAAGGCAAAGGGAAGAGTGGGAGAATTCTGGGATTTAGGAATTAACTTTCATTTAATGGGATTCAACATCTTTGGCAGTTTGCAGTGCTTTCTCTGGATCAGGTAGTTCCTTACTAACCCTCTATACTGGCTACTCAAGGGAATGAAGAGATTCTTTTGTTCTAGAAAGGGAAATGCAGCAATGACAGTTGACTCTACTGAAGCCTGAGCAGGAAGGCCAGTGAAACCACAGTAATAACAAGACCAGGAAAATTACGTAAGATGGGAGGGTAGACTCAGAGGTTGTGAGCAGTCAGGCTATGTTCTGAGTTGTAAAGGGGGTTTGTGAGAATTGAACCTTATAATTCCCTCCTAAACATCCAGGGCTTCTCAATTGACCCCACTTTAATAAATTGACACTTTATTTTTTCAGGGTCTTAGTCCCATATTGATGATGGTATATACAACAAGCTCTTCAGATAGTTGGGGCATTAGCCACCATACTTTGGATTTACATGGTGAGTACTTAGTTCCTTTCACAAGAGAATGGATGGCATAGATGCCACTAGTCTTCCCCCCTTCCCCCTGCTGATTAGAGTCCTGGAGATTTAGGACACAATTCTGCCAAATCTTATGGCTTTTTGAGAATTAATGTGATTAAGTAGACACCTTACAAATTTCCAGTCAAGATAGTGGAATAAGTAAATGCTGTGATTACGGCCTCTCACAACCACATCAAAATTACAACTAACTATAGAACAACCATCATTGAGAATCATTTGAATTCCGGTTGAACAGAAGTTCTGGAACTAAAGATACACAGAAGAAGCCACATTGAGACTGGTGAGAGGAGTGGAGATGCAGAATGGGCTAGCCCCACACCTGCCTGTGGCATTTAAAAATCGGGAGGTATATCTCAGCCGCAGAAGTACCCTCTGAGGAGCAAGGGGTCCTGGCCCCACACCAGGTTCCCCAGCCCAGGGTTCCAGTCCTGGGAAGAGAAGTCCCCACAACTTCTGGCTGTGAAAACCAGCAGAGATTGTGGCTAAGTGAGATGGAGGGCTGTTGGAGTATCAAGCATCCTCTTAAGGGGTCCGGGCACAGGCTTACTGACTGCTGAATTTACTTGTTCTGAGCTCCTCTCCTGGGATAGCAGCTTGAAAGGTGCCAGCAACATACAGGGAGGAACTGGGCTATCTGGCTTTAGGGCCAGGGCTAGGGGCAGCTTTCTACCAGAAGAAGTGCTGACAGAAGCCATTGTTCATTTGTTGTGTCCTTCTCCTACCCAGGCAGTGCCATAACTGAGTATCCATCAACCTAGCTAACATCACCTTGCCCTGGTGATTCTCTTAGGCCTTACCTTACTCAAATTGTGGGCCCACCCAAGCCTTTTCCAGTGGCTTTCCCCTATAAACAGCCTGTCCTGGTTCATGCTGTGAACTTTCCTAAAATCTCTCAAAGGTTCCAAACCCTAAAAAAGCAACAGCTGGCCTCAGAGTGCTTTATACCTCTTGCTAAGCAGCCCCAAGTACGGCACTAGCGGCAGCCTGCTTCAGTTCGCAGCTTAGCCTCTCGCAGGCACCTCCAAGCCCAGCACAAGTAACAACAATCTGCATATCACTTTGTAGCTCATACCAAGTGTGACTTTGTAGCTGACCTTGGCTTATACCAGAGCCTCTCCCAATAAGTCTCAGAACCAACACACCTGGTAGCCACCTTCAGACCATACCAGAGCACACTCAATGACCTCCACAAATGATGCACTCAAAGGGCAGACTCAGCAGGCATCAGAACCTTGCTAAAGCAAATCCCACTCTATAGGGCCAGCCCCTGCACAACAGCTCCTCTGCTGTAGTCATAGCCAGTCCTAATAACCAGTCATCCTGAGAATTAATCTTTTTCACTGACATGCCAAGAACAGTTAAGGCTAAGCTACAACAGGGCACACAGAACCCATATAAAGGTACCCACCAGGAACATCCAGATCAGGGGACCAGGGAGACAGTGCCAATGGCCCCCACAGGACACTTACTATATAAGGCTACTCTTCTAAGACTGGAAGACATAGAAACTCTACCTAATACATAGAAATTAGTACAAGGAGGCAGTCAAATTAGATAAAGAAACATGTCCCAAGTGAAAGTACAGAACAAAGCTCCAGAAAAAGAACTAAACAAAGTGGATACAGCAATCTACCATATGCAGGGTTCAAATCACTAGTTTATAAGGGTACTTAATGATCTCAATGAGAATTTCAACAAAGAGATAGGAAACATGAAAATGGAGATAGAAAACATAAAAAAGAACTAGTCAGAAATGAATAATGTGATAGCTGAAATGAAGAATACCTTAGAGGGATTGAACAGTAGATTTGATGAAGCAGAGGATCAAATTGGTGATTTGGAAGACAAGGTAGCAGAAAACACAATGAGAACAGCAAAAAGAAAAAAGAACCCCCCAAATGAGGATAGTTTAAGGGGCCTCTGGGACGACATCAAACATAACAACATTCGCATCATAGGGGTACCAGAAAGAGAAGAAAGATGGAACAAGGAATTGAAAACCTATTGGAAGAAATAATGATGGAAAACTTCCCTAAGCTGGTGAAGGAAATAGACATACAACCCCAGGAATTGCAGAGAGTCTCAAATAAGATGAACCCAAACAGGCCCACACCAAGACATATCATAATTAAAATGCCAAAAGTTAAAGATAAAGAGATCTTAAAATCAGCAAGAGAAAAGCAGTTACTTACAAGGAAGCTTCCATAAGACTGTCAGTTGATTTCTCAACAGAAACATTTTAGGCAAGAAGGGATTGGCATGAGATACTCAAAGTGTTGAAAAGCAAGAACCTATAGCTAAGGTTACTTTACCCAGCAAAGCTGTCACTTAAAATTGAAGGACAGATAAAGGGCTTCCCAGACAAGAAAAAGCTAAAGGAGTTCATCAGCACCAAACCAGTATTAAGAAATGTTAAAGAATTTTCTTTAAGGAGAAGAAAAAAAAATAGGATATATGAATAATAAAAGGTCAATAACTACATATATAGTATTTACACTATATTTACATTAGTTTAAATGTCAATATATAAATGCTCCAATCAGAAGACATGGGGGTGGCTGAATGGATAAGAACATAAGACCCTTACATATATTGTCCACAAGAGAGTCAATTCAGATCAAAAGACACACACAGAGTGAAAGCAAAGAGGTGGAAAAAGATTTTCTGAAAATGGAAATGAAAAAAATGCTGGAGTAGTAATGCTTGTACCAGACAAAATGGACTTTAAAACAAAGACTAACAAGAGACAAAGAAGGACCCAGTAATCCCACTTCTAGGTATTTATCTGAAGAAACCCATAACATTAATTCTAAAAGATACATGCATCCATGTTTATTGCACCATTATTTACAGTAACCAAGATATGGAAGCAACCTAAATGTCCATCAGTAGATGAATGGATGAAAAAGAAGTGATACATTTACACATTGGAATATTTCTCAGACATAAAAAAGAATGAAATCTTGCCATCTGTAAAACTGTGGATGGACCTAAAAGGTATTATACTAAGTGAAATAAGTCAGAGAAAGAGAAATATTCTATGATTTCACTTGTATGTGGAATCTAAAAAACAGAACAAATGAACAAACAAAACAATCAAACTCAAAGATACAGAGAACATTCTGATGGTTGACAAATGGGAGGAGGGTTGGGGGAAGGGATTAAGAGGTATAAATTGATAGTTACAAAATAGTCATGGGGTATAAAGTACAGCATAGGGGATATAGTCAGTAATATTGTAATGATTATGTATGATGTCATATGGGTACTAGGTTATCAGGGTGATCATCTTGAAAGTTATATAAATGTCTAATCACTATGTTGTACACTTGAACCTAATATAATATTGTATGTCAACTATAATCGAAAAATAAAAATATTATATTTTATAAAAAGTAGAGACCTTACAGACATCTGTGTAGGTAAAATGATAGCATAGAATGGTCACCCCAGAGGTCAGTGAATTTTGAATTTTTAGCAGGGTTTCCATTCTGAATATAATTTGTTAAGGCCACTAATATAGTTAGAATGAATTGTTCTGACAGGGCAATTTAATGAATGTGTACTGGATGGAAGTAAAATGTTATCTGGTCTAGATTATCTGTCATGTCCTTCCGGGGGAGTTTACAAATATCATTAAAACGTGATTTGAAGGTAAATGTTCTTCATGCTATGATTTCAGATCAGTCACTGTGAGAAGTTACTAAGTGCTTCAGAAACACTGAGCTGGACACATATTTACCTAAGATAAAGATATACAAACAAATGTTTAATACATGCCGTTTGAAAACCCAGTGAGGGGCTATTAATTCTCTCCAACTTTAATTCTCTCCCCCATTTCTCCTTTTCTTCTTATCTGCAGTGTTAATGAAAGACGTACGTGAAATGTTCAACTTGAGGTTCTCCTTCAACTTCTATATGTTCCACGGTGGAACCAACTTTGGCTTTATTGGTGGAGCTTCTTCTTTGAACAGTTACCTCCCTGTGGTCACCAGCTATGGCAAGTACTCGTGCCCCACAGTTGTCTCCAACCTAGGCTACTCGCCCATTTGAGACTGGAACTTCTTGAGGTGGGCCTCTGAGACCAGTCTTTGGAACGGTTCTTCTCTTTGCCTTTAACATAGGCTGGGGGTTGAGGGTTAAATATTTGTTCTTCTTGACAGTGCTAGAACTCACCCACTGCTAGAATCTAGGCTGTCTGGGACTTTGCAAGCTGAGAATTGGCAGCTCAGCCTTGTCTATCTGCTGTGCCATCCCTTGTTCTTAGTGGTTCATTGTAAAACTAGTTATTTGGATCTCCCAATAGCACTAAGGTATTAATAGGTCTTCCCCAGTCTACAAACCAAGAGACCAAGTAAAAAGTAAAGGGTGAAAGAAAGAAATGAGTTCAATTAGAAATTGAATAGGATGGAGAACCTATTGGATTAGAGTAGCCTTGGGCTCTCAGATAGGGCTTACTGGATACCCAGGGACTGTTGTTATTTGCCTCTAATCAAAAGCTCTACGAAGCATGGGAGCTGTCTCCTGGTTTGAACTAACTGGGACGTGGTATTTTCTAATGCCAAAAGTTTTCATCCCAGAGCTGTTATATTAAGGATCCTCTTGCTCAGTACTAAGTTCTCATCCTTTCTTTTACTGAATCTGGAGCTTTCTAATAGAGTGACATATTTATTTTTATTTTCCAGACTATGGGGCACTGCTGACAGAGGATGGAAGATATACACCTGAGTATTTTGCTTTTCAACAGTTTTTTAACTCTGTTATAGGTACTAGCAATGACCTCATTCTGAATGATAATTCAGCCCCTCAAGTGACAAGGAGAATGAGGGAACATCCTAAAGATGTATTTTTGAGGGGAGATGTCCAGTTTACTCTAGTTTATTTTATCATTTGGCACTGGGGATTCACATATGAACAAGATACAGAGCCTACCCTGTGAGCATTCAACATCTAGGGCTGTGTTGCTTAGTCTTGGCCGTGCATCAGAATCCTTTGTGGAACTTCTAAAACCATAGGTGCCAGGCCCTTCCCAGAGCTGTAAGTTTGTCTTGGTTGAAATGGGGAGGAAGGGGCAGAATCTGAGCATACATATTTTCCCACTGAATGTTAGGAGATTCTGATGAGCAGCCAGGGTTGATAACTACTGATCCAGCAGTGGGATTGCCACCTGCCTTTCCAGGACAGCAGGGCTCCCTGCCTCAGAGCCTATGGATATGAAAGGAATCGTACTCAACTATTGTCTGCCTTATGACTCTTCCTGGAATTGGGAATGCATGCCCTGTGACTATGTCCTTCATTCTTAGTGGCTTTGGGAGAGCAGAGTACATTGTGCCCTTCAATGTGGTTGAAGGAGGATTCTGGAATGGCCTAGTCTCTTGTTTTTCATTGCAGAGGCTCCCATGACCCACCAACCAGATTCTAAACCTGTGGCTAAATATAAGTCAGTGATAACATCATACTTCATACCACTTTGGGACATCATGCCCTACCTGGAGCAGGTAGGCATTTTCTGGTCATAGAACCAAGGGATAGGCTTTGGACAAAAGAGAGAAGAGGAAAAGGCTTAGTTCAGTGGAGTCTAGTCCAGGCTCTATCATGAATTGATGAACAAATTCAACAAATCATTCCCTTTTATTGACTTCAACTTTTCCATCTTAAAAAAAGAGAATATATCACTGGCTAGCACATGCAGAGAAACATGAGGCAAGTTTGGAAAACAAAAGGGGTAATTAATATGTGACACTTAAACATTATTATTATAATTATTTTTTTATACTCTTGTCCCTAAGACTCTTGGGGCCACTCTTTTGGAAAAGTGGGCTTTGGGTGGGGGTTGAAATGGGGAGGAAGGGGCAGAATCTAAAATGTTTCTTTCCAGCCAAGCTTCAGCCTGGTTTTTGCTCCTGTTTCTGCCACAGCCCATCACGTCTGCCAAGCCAATCTGTATGGAGAAGCTGTCTGTGAACCAAGGGAGTGGTCAGTCCTATGGGTATATACTTTATGAGACTGTCATCTTCACTGGAGGCATCCTCACCTCAAGGGGTCATGTTCGAGATCGGGGTCAGGTAGGGAACAAAGGGTGAGTCCCAGTGGCTCTTCTCTGCTAGTAAAATCCAATGGTACTAAACAATAGTCAAACATCTTAGACCTTCAAAAAAATCACTTTTTCTTAACCTCTGTCCCTTCACTGAAATGTTTTATATGTAAATGAAATGAGGAAATATAGGTCTAAGGTATGTATACATTCCTGGGAGGGTCGTCATTGAACTCTAATGGGCGTTAATGTTGTTTTAAGAAGACTTGGGAAGAGCTTCAGAAGTCCCTGTACTTATTGCACAGGAATCCCTAACATTTACATAGCACATCACAGTTGGCTCTTCTCATTTCATTTTCAAAATACTCATCTAATGTATTTATTACAAATGAGGAAATCTCAGAGAAGTTAAATGATTTTCAGAGGATATTTGACTAGAAAGTAGCAGAGTCAAGGTTAAAGGCTTCCTGATCTCTCTCCAAGAGCCATTTTCTTCAGTTCTTGATGAAATTTTCTTGCTCTTTATACTCTCTGTGTGGTCTGTATCATCTTCTAAGGCTTCCTATTCCTTTATGGCTCCAACCCTCCCTTTCTCCTTAGCTGAAGACCCATATTTCTTGCTTTTTGCATAACATTTGTCTCCACTTAGAAGTATGTTCCACTGGCTTCTTAAACTCATGTCCAAAATCAAATTTATTAGCTTCCTAGATAAACCTCGTGTTATATTCCTCACATCAGTTCATAGACTCAAGGCCTCCCAACCTGAAAATGATGCTTTCATCCTCCCATTACCCTATCTTCACACCTTATTGTCAACTGGCCCCTGCTTGTATGATGCAACATTACACAAATAGTCTTTTAAAATCCATGCTGTCATTGCCTTAGAATCATTTTTGTATCTTGCTTCTACTGCTGTTAGAACCTCATAGGTGATCTCCCTATGCCAGATAGCTCACCTTTGTCCTCTTCCTTGTGAAATCCCTGCCCACAGAGTTCTCTTCCCAAGATAAAAATCTCATCATACTACTTCTCCACTTGCAGTCTTTCATATTATTGCATCTGCGAAATAGTCTGAATTCTGCTGTTGGTTAGGATTTGTTATTCCCTTGTCTGTACTGTCCATCTATAGCTCCACGTTTGCTATTTTGGAGTATTCTAATAATTTCTTTGTGTAACTCTCTGCATTGCTCAACAGCTAGGGCTGTGTTTTAACCTGGGTGACTCCAGCCCCAAGGAAATATTTAGTTCTTCAGGTGTTCAGTAAATGATTATAGAATATATAGTAATTAGATTTTACTAAGCTTAAAATGTGAACCCTGTGTTCTGTATAAATTAACATTTCTGTTTTTAATCTTTGTGGCTTTTAATTTTTATAATGTCCTAGTCAACTTTCACTTAAAAAATTGTGATCTGTCTCAAACAATCTCCAAATTATGTATTCTTCTTCAGTCTCCATGGCTAGAGCAGAGTCTGCTGGGTGGCTTAACCTGGGGCTAAAGTGATATAGTAGGTAATAGAAAAGAAATGAATTCACATTCAACTCATCCCTAAAATCAGATATAGTGATAGCAGTAGCCTTTCTGGATGAGAATCCGGGGAAACCAGGAAGACTAAATTCATTATAGAGGTGAACCCATGTGAGCAGGGCAGGCAGGCACCTTTTGTATCTAGAGATCCCCTGCCTCCCATTTTGTCATCATTTCTTTCACCATATTCATTCATTCTTTACTTCCCTTTTCCCCTCATTCCCTGCAGGTTTAAATTTCCCTTTCCCTCCATGCCCTACATTGGAGCCAGGGCCTGGATTAGGTATCAGTCTACTCTTCTCTGGACTTTGTGTCATACATTTCATGTCTCTACGACTACTGCTTTAAACACGTTTTTTTGTTTTTGTTTTTGTTTTTGTTTTTGGTGAACTTATAGCCGGCTTGTAATTTTCTGGGAGACAAAGAATCGTTTCTCTAGAACTTGACATTTTCTTTGATTTTCCAAGGGCCCTTTTCCCATTTTCCTTGTGAGGACCTAATGGCAGTTTCCTCTTTCTTTGACAGGTCTTTTTGGATCAGCAGTATATAGGAGTTCTGGATCATTCCACAAAACAGCTGACCATTCCCAGGGAAAATGTATATAATCCAATGTTAATGAACTAACAATTCTAGCACCTGCCTAGGCCCTGGGCTCAATTGTAAGCGCGGTCTGGCCTCATGGTAGCCTATTTCTCTTCAACTGCCCTTGGCATTGCTCCTTATATAGGAGCCAGACAGGGATGAGGGAGAGCTATGTGTACCTCTGAGGTAAAAGCGTATATGCTTTGGGTGAGCAGAGCATTTATTTCTGTGTTGGATATTTGGTGTTCAAAAAACTGTGGGTTGGTCACCAGCCTCAGTAGAATCTCTGGTAAAATGTATAAGTGACTCTTATTTCCTGAAAGGCTAAGGAGGGGGTGTGGTGGGGAGCAGGAGCCCAAAGGGTTGGCTTGACTCTGATCTGGAGGTCTGTAGGCTTGCTCTATCATCACCCTACTTATGGCCTAATCTTAGTTTCATGGGAGACCTAGTTGGTCTACAGAAGAGTGCATGAATGGTCACCATTCTGGCTGGTCTGTGTTGGACAGGTCTCCAAGGATTACCTGACATTGAGCATCCTAGTGGAAAATCAAGGCCGACTCGCCTATGGACAGGATATTAACAATGAGAGAAAAGGTAGGCCCCAGAATGGAGAAACTTGAGGCACTAAATTCCTTTTGTTCTTCCCCGGGCTAAGGAAAGTTATGGCCAGGTACATGGCTTGGAAGAGAGCAGGATATCTCAACCAATGAGACACGTGCGTGGAAACTATAACCAAGGCTTGCTTTGGTGGGAAAGGATGATGATGTCCTTTCTCCTAGGTTCCCACAAGGATGTTCTCCAATTACCAAGCCAGTGCACTGCCTTTCTGGGAGGATAGCTGTAGAAATGCCCTTGGAGGATTAAGTGTTAGAGTTTGATTTTTCCTTCTCTGGAACCCAGTGCCTGTGTCTTGTCCTTCCCTTGGCCTTCGTCCTGGGCTCCAGGGCACAAGGTCACACACTAAGTACTTTGACCTACCTGTGAGTTAAAGTTAGCCTGAGCCACTGTACTAGACAGACCTGGTGGGAATTTTGGTAACTTCTGCACTATTAATGTGGGAGATATATGCACCACTCTAAGGGATGTACATGTACACTCAGGAGGAAGAATCTATGTAGGATTTTACAGACACCTTCCTTCTAATGAAGCCTGGAAAGTGTCTTCCTTCAGGGGAGCCCTGACCACAGCCATTTCACATCTTTGTGTCCTTCCTGCTTCCTTCATGCTCCCTTTCTTCCTTTTTCTACAGGTTTAACTGGGGATATCTATCTGAACAAGTCTCCATTACGAAGATTTAAAATATATAGTCTGGAGATGAGCACTAAATTCCTACAATGGTAGGTGCCAACTGTTGACTCAAGGTGACTGGCCAAAGATGGTAAGCATTTAGAGATGAAACTCAGAGGCCATCCAGACTAAACCCCTTGGTTTTCAAATAAGAGATCAAAATCCAGAATACTGAAGGAAATGACCCTAAGTTTTGTAGTTGTCTGGGGCACAATGGTGATGGTCCTATAGTTCACCCAACTCCTGGTCTGCTGTTTTACTTACTGAGTCATACACCCTAAATGGCATTTGCCTGTGCTGTAGGAAGGATACCTGGCTCCGGCTGAAAAAAGACTTACCTCAAAAGTCACAAATGACACATAAAGAAGGGCATGACCTTTCCACTCATGTTTGACTCTCTTAGGGACATTCCCAACATGTGGAAACCAGTCTTACTCCAATTTCAAGGCCCTGCCTTCTTCCTCGGTATCCTGAGAGTTGGTAATTACCCCAATGACACCTTTGTTAAAGCTGGAGGTTAGTGATATTTCTCCCCTGCCTCTGTGCCACTCCCGCAACCTCCCATCCCAAAAGAACCTTTTAGAAAAAGCTCCTTGGTGCATGAGCCCTGCCCTGCATAAGCAAATCTGGGCTCCCAGGGACCTTAGTTACTCTGCAGATGCTGACCTTTCCTGTTGACAAGGATGCAAGGTGGAAGATAAACAAATGTGACACACAGATTAATGTGCTCTAGTATGGACAGCTATAGAATCCATGGTAAATTTAGTGACCATGATCCACTAATCCCTAGACATAATGGTGGGGATGTTGTAGGTGAAATTCCAAGGCACACTTACTGCTACACATGAAATTCTACAACTCTACCTAGGTTGTGGGCCCAGCATGTTCTGATAAACACCTGATAGTAAATAGAAATGCCCTTCTCTGACTTGGGACAGATACAGGGAGATGAAATAGAAATCAGTGCCCTCCTTCTTGAAGCCTGCTGTTGAGCCAACCTCAGGCCAGCAGCAGGAGCACAGAAATCTTTAGGTCACCTCCCATCTGGGGCCATCCTGTAATCCATCCTGTGTGAGTGTGTCTAGGTCTATGATCATGGTATATGAGGGGTTTGTGTATGTGTCTGTGTGTGTGTATTTTCACCCCTTGTGTCTTTACATCTAGAACTAAGATCTTGAATCCTCTTTTCCAATCTTTTTTAGGGCTGGACAAAAGGAGTAATATTCATCAATGGAAAAAACCTGGGACGCTACTGGAATATAGGTCCCCAGGAAACCCTTTACCTTCCAGGACCCTGGCTTCATCCTGGATTAAATAAAGTATACTCCCCTCACTGTACTTCCCACCTCCCAATGCACTTCGCTTGGACTCTGCCTTGCCTCAGGGGTAGAACGTGAACCTCATGGCATCCCCACCTTCTTCTTGGCAGATCATCGTGTTTGAGGAATTTAAAGCTGGCACAATGATCCAGTTCACAGAGAACTCTCATCTAGGTATGGTGTTCTGGAGGGTAATAGGCAGAATCTGGGAAAATCTTTTGGGATCTTTCTAGTTGAGACAGGGATAAAGAAGAGGCTGAAGGTACATTATTTCCCTGGAACCTGACCCCGTCCTCACTGCCCTTGCACGATAGCCAGATTTTCTCTTATACCTGTCACAACTCCACTCATCACCTCCCGTTTTAGGCTGACCTAACTAGCCCACTCCTCTAATGGCCTTAACCCAACTCTCTCTGCCTCCCCTCCTTCCGGACATTTCCACTGTGCTTTCTGGATATCTATCTGTCTCATCGTAAGCCAGGGTCCCAACATCCTCCACGTCTTGACTTTTATAAAACTTATATTTCCTACTGCTCTTATTAAAAATTTATTTTTTAAATTATTTTTCAACTACAGTTGACATAAAATATCATATTAGTGTCGGGCATACAATACAGTGGTTAGACATTTCGATAACTTACAAAGTGGTCACCACGATTGTCATACTGCCATGTTCGATAATTCCCAGGCACTTTTTCCAGGCCCCCTTCTCAGGTTGCTATAGTCAAAGAACGCATGGCCCAGTCCCAGCAGGTGACAGTGTTGCAGCCTTTCTGGGCCTGTGCATAGTAGGTGTCTGGCATCTGTGTGCCCAGCCTCCCTTCCTCCACGTTCCCTTCGTTAGAGCCTTTGTGAGACTGATAAGGTGCCCTTTCTGCCCTGCACCTGGGACATACAATAGACCAATCAGACTTTCTTTTCCAGGATATTGAATCTTGAGTGGTATGACACAGAGTAGAAATTGATGGAGCTGAGTCATTTCAAGAGTCTTGCCGTGAGTAACCCACCAGTCCTGACACCTAAGTTTTTGGAACTACCCTGGCTGCTCTGTTTATCCCAAGCCCTGCTTTGGGTCTGCCATCCTCTTCCTAACCTTCCAGTACATTCCTCTTTTCACATAAGTTAGATAACCTGTCTGTTTCTGATGTCTACAACAAAATAAAGCTACTCAGTGTAAACCTTTATTGTATTGCTGACCACCAAATAAAATGTTGAAAAAAATGAGATGTTCAGAATACTTGACTCTACAAATGTAAATCTGAAGCAAATGTGATCTTTCCAAGAAACCAAATAAAATACAAAAGTTAATGCAGGAAATGTCAGGCAGTTCACATATACTTTGTGTTTTAAGTGTAAAAAAAAAAAAAAAGGTGTTTTTCTTTTCCTTCCCAATGCTTGTTTCCTACCATTATTTTTTAATGTTCAGGTGAAAACCTGCTTCTTTGAGACTTATGCCAACCAACTACCCTATTCGGTGCCTCTCATTGCCTTACCATTCTTTACTTACCTCCTGGTTATCACCTTGGACACCTTATTCACAGCTCTTCTTAATTCTTTTATCTACCACTAGCCCTCCTGTGGGTGGCTGCAAACCTTCTGAGCCATAGCAAAATGCAGAGAGAGCCATCTCAGTTCTTGGGGTGAATCAGCTTGGGCAGGCAGAGGGAAAATCTATGGAGCTTCACTTGTTCAAGCCTCTCCAAATCCCAGCACCTCATAAACAGGCCCTGGGATTAGATGGCAGGCTTCTGGGGAGCCTGGAAGCATGAGTTATCATGGGGGTGAGTTGGCACTGCACCAAGGGCTGCTGAGAAAGCTCCCAAGTCAAGACTAAAAGGAATTGCAGCTGGACTTAAGAGGCTGTATGAGTTTTGGTGGGACCTGGGGTCAGGGCAGTTGCACAGGGGGTGGAAATCAGTCCCCAGTCAACCCCAAGAGTCAATATCATGAGTATATTCCTCGTATCCATAAATGCCAGGGGGCCAGCAGCACCCATGTAGACAAGGACACCACAGAGGCTGTTGGCCTAGAGCTTTCTGCTCAGCACTTCCTTCACTGCTCCACCACAACCCACATCTGTTCATCAAAGCCCATCAAGGAGAGAGCAGCAAAATGGCTGCCTGGCTCCCTTCCTCTGACTTTTGCTTCTTCATCCTGCAGAGCTGAAAAAGTCAGGTAGTCCCATGTCACAGTCTCTTAATTTTCATAGAGCATAAATCTTAGTGTACTTCACAGTCACTTGAGAGCTCATGAAAACATGGATTGCTGGGCCCCATCTCTAGAATTTCTGATTCGGTAGGTCTGGGTTGAGGCCTGAGGATCTGCGCTTCCACCAAGTTCCCAGGTGATGCCAATATTGCTGGTCTGAGGACCCCACTTAGAGAACTTTTGTCATAGAGCAGCATGTCAACCTCAGCACTATTACTCGTTTGGGTCAGATAATTCTGTGTGGTGGGGCTGTCCTATGCATTGTAAAATGTAATTCTTAAGACATGTCTGTTTAAACCAACAAACTTAAATTAGCTTTAATGTTAATTTCCCAAGTCACACAATCCTAAAAAGCTTTTGAGTTAGTTTTTGTTAAATTTCTTAATTTATATAAGCACTTAATTTCATTAAGACGAAAAGAACTCTTTTTATAAAATGACTAATAATTTCCTTTGGAAGTAGTCATATGCATCTATATAGATAGACACGTAATTATGATTTCAATATTTAATTCTTGGGTAGCATTTGTTCCAGAGACATGCTAGAAACCCATTAATTTATAACAGTGGGAATAAGTTGTTTATTCATTGAGATGGCTAAGGCTTTAAGATTTTTATTTGTCCTTGATGAACACTTATTTAAGGAGAATAGGAAGGTGACTATTTAGGCAAGAGAACATTTTTAGCTGCTTGTGCTTTTGAAAAGCTTTCTTTTCCCATGTTTTTCCTTTAGCTTGTTTAGTCTCAGGAAGTTGTGGGCTGTATTTACTTTTCTTATTATCTGTAGGAAGACCTCAAAAGTTCCTGAGGAAATTTTTTAAAATCCTATTTCTAATATTGCCAAATTTCTGATCATAGAGTATTAAATTGTTTGAAATATGTTGTCAGGTTTCAGGCAGGGCAAACAGTAAGAACTTTTAAGTACCTGCTTAGATGGGCAAAGTTTCTTTTAGGATTTTTTTAGAGCTATTTTTCTTTGTCTTTTAAAAACTTATGATTATAAATCAAAGAATGTATTCCATTGTCCCAGAGAGATCTGGATTTCTCTCCTTATGGAATCTTTCTTATTACAACAGACAGAGACAAGAAGAGGAAACAAAAGTACAGCCGTATGAATACTCATCCATCAGGGAACTCCATGCAAACTGTTCACCCCACAGGGCATTTATAAGGGTGAGAGCTGTGGAAAGTCCCTCCTAAGGAAAAAAAAATACTTTTTTCTGAGTGGTAGGCAAGGTCCTGTGACATCCCGCTGCATGCTGGCACCAGGACATTCATCCCTGAGGCAATCACCCACCTTGAAGGAAAAACTCCTCCCTTGAGGAACACCCCTCCTGATCTCAAATAAAGGCATTTTACCTCTTCCAAAACAGAAGAGAGGTCTAAACCGAAGAGGACTTCATAATTGAGCGACAAAAGTTCATGGAAGCAGCTGTAGGTACTGTACCCAGTTCCAGGGCACACAGTCTATGAAAGTGAGGCCATTTTAGATCCCTATTCTGATACAAGGTATGTTAACCTAAGAATAAAAAGCCAAAGTGAGGGGCAACAAGCATTTAGTGAAGATACAAGAAAAATAGCTATTCATGAAGCACTGATTCAGGCAGAAAGCCACATTACTGTTCTGATTAGGAGACAAAGGCAAAGGGTATTTATGAGAAAAGGAAAGAGCCATTACATCAATAGAAGGCAGTTGTTTCTATCGGTGCAGCTATATTAACATTGTGACACTACTTGTTGTGAGAAACTCCTGCAGTCCTGGTGGGATGCCTGGTGCTTGGAGCAACAAGGTCATCAGAGCAGATGTGGACTTGCACACAAGGACACATTGCAGGGAGGGCACACACACCTGACCTATTCTGGGACTTCTTGCTCTAGGGACGAGGATGGGAAAAAGTTACCAGAGAAGAAATAGCTGATAACACAGTCGTGGCCCTGAGGCTGAGTCTGGGAATTGGCTGTAGTTTATAATTGCTAACCCGATAGTAACTAATGATGTTTTGCAAAGCCAGCTTTGTGAGGGAGAATAAAAAACCTTGGAAACAGGGGTGGGGGCTGCTAGCATTGCCATTCCCCCTCTCCCTTATCCGTATTTCCAGACTCCGACTCTTCTTCCTAACCGTCTCCGCAACACTTCTGAACAATGTTTTTAATTTCAGTCTTATATCTGCTTTTTTAAATCCTTACAAACTGTTCTTTGGAACACAATGTTGCTTTAGGGTCAGTCCAAAGGATTTTGCCCTGTTTTAACATTTCAAAGATTTGAGACAAGAAGAGCAAGGCAGTTCCTCTTCCTCTGGGATGGCAGTTCTGACTCCATTTTAAAGTGACAACATTTATGTTTTACAACACTAAGCAGTGTCTCTCATGGCCTCAGTACTGTCCATCCCCTCTCTTTGTTTATTTCCTGCATAGCCTCACCATACTCTATTTTCTATATTTATTGTCTTTCTCTCACTAGTCATAAACTCCAGGAAAGCACTGACCTTACCTGTCCCTACTTACGGTTCATGTTCCCATTGTATCCCAGCATTTACTTAGTCCCTGGAACGCAATCAATGCTTAATAACTATTTCTTCAATGCTGTCATGAATTGTACTTTCTTACGGACCAGCATTTTATAGAAGGCCTATTTTTATTCCCCCATGCGCTCAAGTGCCACTGCCCTGAGCAGGCCATTCTAAAAGAGACTCAATTCATTTGTCTTCCTGGCCTATACATGTAGTATAGAACAATGCAGCTTCCTTTTCTTTTCTCTCTGATTATCTATTCAGAGAAACGCCACCCAATTAATGTTAGTCATTGGGTCAGGATGAAGCTGCCATTTAAGGCTCAGAGTGTGCTAGAGACTAGGAGTGTAAGGGCATGTGGGGGAATGAGTCTGTCAGAGCCTGCTCAGACCAGTTTTGCATCATAATTATGATTTTGATTCTTTAATCCTTGGGTAGCATTTTTTCCAGCTTCATAAGCTCTTACAACAGGCGCAAATGCCTCTGTGCTCAGGTTTCTTAAAGCAAAATGGATGCATTTTCATTTTAAGACCAAAATAAAAGAGTTTACTCTCATAATCTGAACCACTACAAAATAGTTCTCTCCTTTCACTTTCTGCCTTTTAATATTATGTTTCCTGATGTCCTATGCAGCATTTTATAGAAATGGGTACCAGAGATTTTAATCCAAATGGGAGCATAAGCCGAGTGACAAATCTCTTGTGTTTGAGAGGTTTTAGGTTTTTCAACATTCGATATCCCTCTAGGATCTTTTGTAAATAAAATTTCTCCTCAGTGTAGTAAAAAAATTAAAGTTCTAGTATGACTTTCACAGCCATCAGCATGTCTGTAAGGTTTTCAGTTCCAAGCCTTTCCCTGGGAGTCTCTCATGTTATAGCTTCGGCAGCAATGGGAAACATCAATTATGTGTTCAAGTTAAACATTTATTTTGGAATTGTAACAATCCTACACATTTCTCTCCTAATATTTTGTCTTTCACACTTTTAGACAGAATCATTACAATACTTTTTACATAGACATTGAGCTTTGCAATAAAAATCCTATTGGTTCATGTTATTTTCTTATTTTAAAAAATGATTAAAATGCCGAAAAATATGGCAGTTCCTGACTCTGGTTTCTGACAAGATGCTGTGTTAGCATGTCCCCAGCCTAACCTCAGAGATGCGCAGAGGGTATATAACCAGCTGGGTTCAAGCCCTATCATGATCAATTTAGCTGACCTGATATGGAAGAACACGATGGCCCCGAGACAGAAAGGCAGGCAGCAGGATCTACAGATGGGGTAGGGAGGGGAATGGAGCACTTGCTTATGCTTTGTTTTCTTTCCCCTGCTGCTCCAAGCAGCTTATTGGCACTTTTTGAAGCTCTGGAGTTAAGAAAACAATGCGGTCCTGTTTGTCCAGTATTTATTTTAGGAGAATTTCCAATGTAGCATTTTACTATAGCAGTTTAGTGTGATGGTCTCTTGATGTGCAGGGTTGCAGGCAATCAACAACTGCTTTTCAGGTGGTGATTGTTGACCTGACAGGTGCCCTGCTTCTGTCTGACAGCCTTCTCTCATTCTGAATCTCACTCAAAGCTGATGGTCATGAGTTCTGTTAGTAATTAGCACACTTTCAACATGGGTCCATTTGTGAGGGCCAATTGTATTAGTGAATGTAGTAATTAATTGGAAAGCTCTTTGAACAGTACCTGGCACATATGAACGCTACATAAATGTTTGCTGTTATTGCTATATATTTTAATAAGTGCTAGAGTGAATCTTGCTTTCTTACTGGACAACAAGCATTTTGGAATTATTTTGACAAATGCCATGAATTCTTGGGATTTGGTTAGAATTACATTAAAGTGTATTCAATTAAACTTTAAAAAAATAATGTCGTCTTCCGAGTTAAGGAGCCTTTCCATTTCTTAGTCTCCATTATGTATTTAAATTGAAGTTTACAGCCTTGTATATTTGTTTTAGGCTTATTCCCATAAAGTTTCTATATTCTGTTATCGTGAAAAATCTCTTTCTCCTACGACATTTTCTAACTGGTGCTGGGGCTGGAGGGCCCAGGCTGCCTCCCTCCACTGTGGCACAGGTGTGAGTCCCATAGCTCTGAGATACTGGGCACCAGGAACCAGGCTGGTCTGCTGAGAGGCAAGGACCCCGAAGCTGGCTCTATGGGGAACAAGGCATTTGCCTAATTAAAAGCCCTCACTTAAACATATGTGTATTTCCACCCTGAAGGCAGATTTTGGTTAATCTGGACCACCTGGCCAAAGCAAGGCCTGTTGGCCAGTCCACGGTTCCCTTCAATGAGAGACACCTGTAGGTTTTGATGGCTGGAGAATAGGACCCCCACCAAATAGCAATCCAAATGAGGACTGACTGAGCCGTTGCCACTTTAAAGCTGCTGCCTCATAAAGATATTTAATTTTCAAGAAGGGTTTAGGGCTCTTTCCATGCTGGAGCTATGCAGGGTGTTGAGAACCACCTGACAAGTTTCGGTTGCTTAGAGGGCCTTGGCTGCCTGGGGAGCCTATTGCGCATGCTCCTCTGAGGCACCAATACACCCTGAGCCAGTCTGGGGACCAGAGGCAGGATTTCAGATGCTGGCTCTATGGGGAACAAGGCATTTGCCTAATTAAAAAACACATATGTACATTGCCCCCACTTAGAGCTCAGCTGGAAAAATGTGAACTTCACCTGGGTGATATCTTGCTAGTCAGACATGGTTCTCCCCAATGAGATACACCAGCATGTTTTGAAGGCTACAGAAGCCCTAGATCTCATTAGGCAGCAAGTCCAAATGGGGACCTACTGGACTGTAGCTGCTTTAAAACTGCCAACTTTTAACAGTATTCAGAAAGGTTTGAAGCTCTCTGCAAGCTGGGGGCTAGGCAGGGAGTTAGGAGCTGCCTTGATGAGCTCCCTGGGCTTGAATGGCTGCTCTGGGAGTCTATTGCACATGTATGGTAGCACAAGTCTAAGGCACAGGGCACCAGGAACCAGGCTGCTCTCCTGAGAGGCAGGGTCCAAGGGGCTGGTTTTATGGGGGACAAGGTATTTGCCTAATTAAAAGCCCTCATTTACATATGGGCATTTACCCCTCTGAAAGTTGATCTAGGTAAATCTAGGCGGCCTAGGAACTGTGAGCCAAGCAACTGAACAAATTTTCTCTTCAATAAGACCCTCCTGGGCATTTTAAAGGCTGGAGCAGCCCTGGACTCCATCAAGCAGTAAGTCGAAATGTGGACTGACCAGAGTGTGGCCACTTTAAAGCTGTTAATGCACATCAGCTTGGGGGAGCAATGGGGTTTCCTGCTATGTTGGAAACTAAGCAGAATGTTGAGAAGCAACCGTATGAGTCCGCTAGGCCTGGAGGCCCCTGGCTTTGCTGGCAATGAAGGTCAGGGGTGTTGGCAGGTGTAGGTAGCAAACAGGCACGTGTAGGTAGACAAGGTCCAAGCTTTTAGGGAGACAAGACTTATGCCTAATTATAAGCCCTTACCTACACATATGCACATCTGTTTTTCTGAAGGCTAATGTGGGAGAATCAAAACTGCCTTGCCAGAACAAGGTCAAGATGCTCGGCCACAGTTCCCTTTAATGAGAGACATCTGGATGTTTTGAAGCCTGGAGAAGCCAGAGATCACAACCAGAAGCAAGTCCAAAGAGAGACAGACTGACTGTGGCTGCTTTAAAGCTGCCACTACCCTAATATTTATGGGAGGAATGAAAGCTGTCTCGGTGCCAGGCTATGATGCTATTGGGAACTGCCCAGATGAACCTCCCAGTTCTAAAGGCCTCTTTGTACCTATTGGACATACATGGTTCATGCAGCTTTGGGGCTCTGGGCACTAAAAACTATGTAAGGGAAGGGAGAGGCAGGTCCCAGGAGCTATCTATTAGTGGGATATAGCATATGCTTAATTAAAAGCCCTCACCTATAAATATGTGCATTTCCCTTCTAAAGAATGAGCTGGGATGACCTTATCAGGGCAAAGCCTTTCAGCCCTGCCATGGTTCCCTCCGATGAAAGACATCTGGACTTCATGGGTGGGGAATCTTTGGACCACAATAGGCAGCAAAGCCAAATGGAGACTGACTGGACTGTGGCCACTTGAAAGCTGCCACCTCACTAATATTTACAGGAAATGTGGAAGATCCCTCCAACTTGGGGCTATGTAGGAGGTTAGGAACCATTCAGAAACCATCAAAACTGAGAGCACCACTGTCTGTCCCAGGCACCCATTATGCATGCTCTGGGACACAGGGCACCATTAACAGGGCTGGTGACCAGAGAGGCCAGGTCCCAGGGATTAGTTCTTGGGAAGACAAGGCATATGCTTAATTAAAAGCCCTCCCATATGTATATACGAATTTCCCTCCTGGAGGCTGAATTGAGAGTATTTAGATTTCCTGGCTGGAGCAAGGTCAGGTGGCCTGGCAATACTTCCCTCCAATGAGAGACACCTGGACATCTTGATGGCTGGGGAAGCCTGGAATTCCACCAGGCAGAAAGTCCAAATGGGAACTGAGTAAAATGTGGCCTCTTTAAAGCTGCCTCCTCACAAAGATTTTTGATAGCTCTTTTCATGCTGGGGCTATTAAGTTGGTTAGGAACCCTTTTGAAGAGCCTCCTGGGAATGGACCATCACCCACCACCCTCGGGTGCCTATCGGGCATGCTCGGGCAATGCAAGTCAGGGGCACTAGCACCAGGACCAGGCAGGTGTAGATAAAGATCAGGTCACATGAGCTGGCTCTTAGAAAGGCAACATTTATGCCTAATTATAAGCTCTTACACATATACAATCCGCCCCCCGCCCAGAAGCCTGAGTTGGAAGAATCAGGACTTCCTAGCCAGGGTGAAGCCAGGCCAACTTGTTAATTCTCTCTGCAATGAGAGAAACTTGGACGTCTTGATGGCCAGGCAAGCCTGGATCTCCTCTGGCAGCAGTCCAAATGGGGAATGCTGCCTGAGGCTGTATGTAGCCTCACACCTGTTTCCAGGAGAAGTAGCAGCTCCTTTTATACTAAAAACTAAATAGAGAGTTGGAGATCACCCACAAAAGCCCCCAGTTCTAAAGGATTATTCTGTTCCAGATGCCTATTACGTATGCATGGTTAATGCAGGTCAGAGGTGCCAAAACCAGGGACCCAGCACGTTTAATGAGAAGCCTGGTCAGAGAAGCTGGCTCGTTCACAGAACAAGGCATAGGCCTAATTAAAGCCCTCATTTACACAAATGCACATTTGCTCCCCGAAGCCTGAGCTGGGAGAATCTGGACTGCCTTGCCAGTGTGAGGTTGGGGAGGCCTTGCCAAGTTCCCTTCAATGAGAGATATCTAGATGTGTGGACAACTGAAGAAGCTAAGGACCATAGCAGGGTGCCAGTCCAAATGGGGACTTGCTGGACTGTGGATGCATTAAAGCTGACACCTCATAATGATTTCTGGAAGAAGTGGGGGGCTCCCTTTATGCTGAGGGCTATGTAGGGAGTTGTGAATCACCCCCAAAGGGACACATAAAGGGCCCATGTCTCTTCCTGTGTGTTTTGCACATGTGCCAACAATGCAGGTCAGAAGCACTGGAACCAGGAACCAGAAAGGTGTAAAAGAGTGGCCTGGTCTGGGAGACAAAGCACAGAACCCTCACCTATACTTATGCACATTTCCCTTCGAAAGCTGAGCTGGGAGAATCTGGACTGACTTCCCAGAGAGAAGTTGAGAGGCCCTGCCACGGTTCTTCCCAATGAGAGACACCTGGATATTTTGATGGCTATAGTCTGAGACAATCCCAATGGGGATTGACTGGCTGTTGCTGCTGTAAAGCTGACACCTCATGACAATATTTGATTTTCAGATGAGGTAGGGGGCTCCCTCCCAGCTGGGTATAGGCAGGATGGTGGAAACCACCTTGATGAGCTTTCCATGCCTGGAGGACCCCAGCTACCTTGAGCACCTATTATGGGAGCAGGGAGGAAGCACTAGAAATAGGCTGATGTCCACAGAGGCAGGGTCCCAGAAGCTGGCTCAATGGGGAATAAGGCATTTGCCTAATTAAAAGCCCTTATCTATATATATGCCCGTTGCTCCCCTTAAAGCGGAGTTGGAAAATATAAACTTCTTAGAAGGGTGAGGCCTGGCTGGCCCAGTATGGTTCCAGAACTCCAATGAGAGACCTTGGACATTTTGATGGCTAGAGAAGCCTGGGACTGCATCAAGCAGCAAGTCCGACTGGGGACTGACTGGGCCATGGCTCCTTTAAAGCTGCCCCTTTACAGAGATTTTTAGGAGGGTGGGGGCCCCTCGTCACTGGTGGCTAGGCATGGATGTGGAGATAGAAAGATGGCTGTAGTCAAGCTCCCTGCCAACGTCCTTAGCAGCTTCCAGGTGGCAGTGACTCAGCACTTCTCCCCTGAAGCATGTGTGAGCTTCTGGCAGAGTGCCACTATTGTTTAACCTGTGTACATAAAGGCGCCGCCACCATGTGAGGCTGGCTGTGCCCTCGCTGGAATAAAGAGTTATGTCACATTACTACAGCTCCCCATCTTTTCTTTCAACTGCCCGAGCTTTGTATCCCTTACCTCGGTACCTCAAACCTGCAACACAGCATGGGACTGAGAACCATCCCTGAGCTTCCCTGCCCAGGAGAATCCTGGCTGTCCCCAAGGCTTTATTGTGTATGCCTGGTACACACAGTTCTGGGGCACTGGGTACCAGGAACAGGCTGGTCTTTTCAGAGACAGGCTCCTAAGGGATGGTTCTATGAAAATCAAGCATTTACCAAATTAAAAGCCATCACCTACACATGCATATTTCTCCCCTGAAGACCGGTCTGGGTTAATCTGAACTGCCTTCGTACTATACAGCTGGGCAAACTGGCAAAGGTTTTTTTCCAATGAGAGACACCTGGACATTTTCATGGCTGGAGAAACCTGGGATGCAATTGAGCAGCAAGTCTGAATGGGGACTTACTGGCATTAGAGCTGCTGCCTCACAATGATTTTTGATTGGGAGAAGGGGCAGGGGCTCACTCCATGCTGGGGGATACCAAGGCGTTAGCAATCTCTCTAAGGAGACCTCTGCCCCAGGCCTGGAAGGCTCTGGCTGCCTCAAGTGACTATTGTACTTGTGTGGGTCATGCAGGTCTGGGACACTGGGCACCAGGAACCAGGTTGGTCTCCTGAGAGAGGGAGGGTTCCAGGGGCTGGCTCTGAACAAGGTATTTGCCTAATTAAAAGCACTCACATACACATATGCTCATTCCTCCCAAAAGATTATTGGATAAGTCTGGACTGACTTGGTAAGGTGAAGCCAACACTAGGCCGAAGTTTCCATCCAATAAGGCACTTGGACCTCTTGATGGCTGAAGAAGCCCAAAACTCTATCAGGCAGCAAGTCCAAACGGGGACTGATAAGACTGTGACCACATTAAAGATGCTGACTTTCAACAGTTTTTGAAAGGAGTGGAAGCTCCCTCCAAACTGGGGGTTAGGCAAGGGTTCGGGAAACGCCCCAATGAGCCCTTTATGCTGGTGTGTAGGCTCTCTATTAGTTCTTGTATGTCAACCTTGAATCTAGTAACTTATTAATTTCTAATAGTTTGTTAATAGATTCTCTTGAATTTTGTATAAAGATAATCATATTGTCTACAATGACAATGTTGCTTTTTATATTTTATTTTTTCACTTTTACTTTTGTTGTCTTGTTGGCTAGAACCTTCAATATGATATCGAAATATGATGCTAGTGAAACTCCTGGCATTGCTCCAGAATTTATTGTGACTATTTCTAAATTTGCACCATCAAGTAAGATATTTGGTAGAAGATTAGTGGATAATTATCTACCTGATGAGAGATAAACCTGGTGACCCGAGGATTGTCTTCTCCCTGTTCTGGTAGGTTAGCACAGAGCTAGCTTAGCAGAACTTTGGTAGCTCAATAGAACAGACCAAGACCTGTTGGGCTCCTGAGCTTCCCCTTTCTAATAAGGCCACTTCCTGGACCAGGGAACTTCCACTTTAGCATAGTTACATAGAAGTGCTCTGCCTCCATGACTCTATAAATATGAAGAATGTTACAAGCAGGGCCCCTCTATATGGAGCATCCCTGGCACATACAGACTGTCTATATGCAGTCTAAGCTCTGAGAAAATGAGTTGGAGAGGGGATGAGTGAACTCTATTATCTCTGTGCTGGATTTCCCAAAATACCCTATTTTATATCTGCATTGTGGAGCACTAACGGTGTGTGCATAGTGTCCCATTGAACCACAGTTGGGATAATTGGGACAAGGACTAGTTACAGGACATGGTACCCTCTGCCTTCCACATACCAGAACTTACATGACTGCTATTTTTGGTGTTTTTGTATTTGTGTGTCTGGACTAGCCATTCTTTTATCCACGTGTATAATTTCTACGGTTCTTTTGTGTACTGGAATGCATGGATTTATGACTGGTTATATGCTGTGACCCCTGGCTTTTGCACCTATAAAGTCAGTTAAATATATGGCCAAGAATGACCTATAAATCTTGCCAAGGTCACACAGTTGACATGTCTCAGATCCAGAGAAAAAAGCACATTTGGTCCTTTCACACAAGATTTAATACAGGCATGGATGGTATACAACACTGCCTCCAAGTTCAACAGCCCTTTTTGGCCAGTGGAAATAACTGCTTCTTAGAGTTTTACTAATGACTCTAGAAATTTGAACAAGGAAGTGATCTCTGCTACTACCACTGTATTAATATCATAACAATACTGAGTATGCCACTGTCATTACTGCTTGGTCTGCTAGTGACCTACTTATACTCCGCTAGCAAAAATATCAAAACTAGTTTGCCTTAACCTGGAATGACATACCAGCAACACATCATTGGTGAGTTGGACAAATCCTACATAATGTAAACCATTGGAGGATATTCAGAGATTCTGTTGTAATAATGGCTTTTACTTAGAAAAAGGCCTACACTGTACGTGCTACTCAAGTACAATTGATCAAGAAACAATGGGCATTGAATGAGGACAAAACTCAAGATCCTCCTCTCAAGTGACCATCTTGGGAAATCTTTGGGCTGTAGCCTGAAGAGACATTCTATGACCTCTTAAAAATAAATAGCTGGCCTTTTAGCCACTGAGTATAAAAAAAAAAAAAAAGGCCTAGCACTTGATTGGCCTCTCTGAAAATTATAGACAGTATGTCTCATGCCAGGGAATTTGCTAAAGTAACTATACTGAGTCACTAGACAAATGTCATATTTCAATGAAACTCTCTACAGCCAGAAGCCCAGGAGACAGTAAATTAGTCCCTGCCCCAATACGGCTTCATTGGTACTGTCAGTCTCTGCTTTCATACTTGAGGATTTCTTCCGTTTGCTGAGAAACTATGGAAGACAAGTTGCCTCACAGAGAGAATAGTCATGACTACCTGACCCAGCATTCTCATCTTGAAAAAGGTCCTCTTGTAACTAAATTCCTGTATTGTGGGGAAAACTCCAAAATGTTCCATTGTGATATGAAATAAAACTACTTACTATGAGCTACGGGTGGCCTCAAAGACCAGTCACTTCATACACAGGGGCCCATCTTGCCATTCCCATGGTGCCTTTGCCTACTATATTATGAGACTGGGGTCTTGTCTAAAAGACTTAACAACTGAAAATGTAGCATGGTTTGAAGGTGAAAAGAGCTTACCCTAAGGTGGAAACATCCAATAGAATGCTGTAGCCAATTGTCCTAGTGATAATGAGTTGCCAGTTGCCACAGCACTGAATGCTTTTACAGTAGGCTGAACTTCAAATGGTGTTCCTGGCTAGTGAGCACACCATTTCCAGACAAACTAGAATACTTTTACACAGACCAATGGACCAATACTAATGGCTTAACTACAATTCAGGATCGGATTACTAAAGGCCTCTTTATGGAAACATACAATTTACTAGGTACTCAATCTTTATGCTACATGTGCATGCATGTACATGTGCATGAAGCAACTCCATCTAAAAAAGGTATCTGGACTGACAAAGCCAATCAAACATGTACAACAACTATAAAGGATTGGGATGCCCAAATACAGTTCTTCTAACACATATTGGAAGGTACCATTCTCTCCAATGATGACCTCCACGAAATCAGCTCAAATGGCTATCTTCAGTTATTTACATGTTGCACATGACCATACTGCTTCATTCGTGGTTGAGTCCCGAGGAACCCAGAACTCAGGGGATGGGGAACTATGAGAATTTGAGGAGGAACAGAACATTTTTCTACATTTTTTTATGGTACAGTATGCATCTCTTCCTTTTTTTTTTCTTTTATGTCTGCTCAATCTCAGCAGATAGATGGATATAGATCATACTGTGTTTTCTCTGACATTGGTGGGTGATTTGACAGTTCATATTGGTTAGAGCGGAAACTCTCTCTTTTCCTGTTATAGAAATGGAATGAATAGCCCCAAACAGCCTTCACTACTGTTTTAGGCCATGATTCATTATTTGAGCTCCTTGAGATGCTGGACATGTCACTTTCACTGTCCCAGACCATGGGACATTGTTGAGGTCTCTCTCCCAGAGTTGTAGAAACCACTGTGCTGTGCATCAATCAGAAGTGGTAGAGGTAGTAATTACATTTACTGAGACTCCAAGGACCTGGCAATGGACTGACGAGAGATAAATTTGAATGGCCCTCCTCATCTGTTCACTGTCCTCCTCATTTCTAGTTAGCAGAAAGCTGGCTCAACAAGGCTGAATTAGTTAAGTACAAGGCTGGTATCGGCTGAGGTTTTCTTTTCTAAGAAGGTCATTTCTTCAAACAGAGAATCTCTATTATCACATAGACACACAGATGTTTCCTACACTCTGTAAATATGTAGGGCATTATAGGGTGGGGCCATGCTCCACCCGAACCATCTGGCTATAGCACTGTGATGATATGTGCTTGGGGGATTCTGCTACTCTACGGCTTGTAAGTTTGTTCTCAATAACACTTACTGTATATTTAAGTGTTCCACTTTTCCAGGGGCAGGTTGAAGAAGTTGTGGACTGACAGAGAACTCTGTCCTTTTCTCCTGCATCATATAGAAGTCCTTGCATAGTAGGAAAGATTTCAGTCTACAAGCTTCCTACCCTTCTAACCATGGAAACACAGATCTGTCTAGCAAGGAAATGGAGGACCTGAAACTGTTTTATAACCTGTTAAAAGCTTAGCTAGAAGCCATTCCTACTCTCCTTTTAATTTTTAGCAATCTAAATTTTTACAGAAAATACAAATTCTGCTCATTAGTTATCTGTTCATTCATTGAAAATAAAATCTATCTTCTTGATCATTTTCACTGTCTGGTACAAAGGAGGAAGATTGCAGGATATGTTCATTTAGCTAACTTTAAACTTGAACCCTATGTATGTTCCAATAATGTTGAAATTTACAAGTTTATAATTCTTTACCTGTAATTGTAACATCCACAATACTCTGTAAAACCTTAAGATGTGTGTGTGTTTTTTGTTTGTTTGTTTGTTTTAACCACTCATTTGGTGTTAAGCTTGACCCAATGTTAGTTAATTTGGAAACAAAACCCATTATGAACTGACATGGCACTTTTTAAT
This sequence comes from Eonycteris spelaea, assembly GCA_003508835.1. NCBI lineage: Eukaryota > Metazoa > Chordata > Mammalia > Chiroptera > Pteropodidae > Eonycteris > Eonycteris spelaea. The sequence goes on along the minus strand of PUFA01000288.1, from coordinate 1,046,674 downwards.
TGTCTGTATTTATCTCTCTTAATGTGTATGCTCAGATGTTTCACTGTTGAAATATTAATATATTTTCCACAATTGCTATAGGTTTATTTTGTTAAAATATACTTTTCTATGATTTCAGCTTGGTGCAGGTTGGGTAGTTGAGCAAGTACACCTGGTACTTTGTGGATCCAATTCCAGGCTCTTCCACTTACTTTAGAAGAGTTGTTTAGGCAAAGCATTGGTTCCGCAGATATAAAATGGGGCCACATTTGCACTGGTTTCAGTTGCTTCCTGTGAGGTAGAACCAAGATCACAGCAATATTTTGTCTACTGTTCAGCACAATGCCTGAAGTGTGGCGAGCTCTCAGTAAATACCTAAAATCTGTTCTTGTTATAATGTCTTGCTCATTTTAGCAAGCAACTTGTCACATGTGAATAAGACTGTACCGTGCATACTGTTCTATAACTTGCTTTTCAAATTTAACACTACATTGTAGGCATGTTTCCATGTCATTCATTTGATCTTTATGTTTTAATGGTTTTATAGTGTCATCTCCATTTACCCTTATAATGCATTTTTATCCACTACCACCAGAAGTGCTTGCTGAAATATAAATCTGAACGTGTTCCAAACCTTCACTCGCTCTTCTTTCCTTAGAGGGTCAAGTCTAAACTCCAGTCATAGTCTGAGCACTCTGCTTCTGCAGCATCACCTTTTGTTTTGTTCTACTTTAGGAATTTCAAATATTTTCTATTTCTGGAAAATTCCTTATAATTTCTTGTCATTGTATTTTTGTACTTTTTGCTATGGTCTCAACACCTTTCCACATTTATACACCTGGTGAATTTCTCACCCTTTAAGAGCCTGTTCAGATGAATAAACCTTTTCCTGCCTGAAGGAACCCCTGCGCAGAGCTCTCTCTACTGTGGCGCTTAACATACTGCACTGAGGCTTGAACTTCTTTTTACATGACTGCTACCTGCTTGAGGCTGAAAGAGTCTAAGGCTGGGAAATGTATCATTGATCTTTGGATCTCCAGAGTCTAGCACACAGTATCACCCAGGAGACACAGATATTTTTGAACAAATAAAAACATAGATTATTTCTATATCTTGCACATACTTCTCTAATTCTACAATTCAGAAAGTAAGGAGTTTTCGTTTTCCTCAAAAAACAAAAACAAAAACAAAAACAAAACAAAACATGTCTACTTCCTTTAGTTAAAGGTAATCTTGTGGAAGACCTCTGCCAGATCTTGGTTGTTGCTGCTTCTTCATTGTCTCACACAGCACCTGTCACAGAATAGAATAGATGATGAAAAAGCAACAAATAAGACTAAATTTAACCACAAGGAGAAACATCTCAGAGAAGTAAGTAAATTCTCTAAAGGCATGCATTTAGCCGGTCGAGGAGCTGGGGTTAGAATTCTGGTTTTCAAATTCCTGAGAAATATTTTTTTTCTGTTCTTTCTTCAGTTCTCAGGTCCCTGCTGAGCATTTGATGTGCTTCTCCTCTGTTACTAGAGGTTTATTAAGTTCTTTGCTTATTCTCTGGTGGTATTTTAGTTTTAAAGGAAACTTTGTTTCTCTGTTTTTAGGCAACCCAAATTTTTCTCAAAGCAGGTTGCTTGCCTGGGTGTACTTCTACAGTTTTTACGGGGAGTTTTAGTAACATCTCTGTAATTACTCAGTAATTAAATAAAACAGCCACAGAAGCCTATCAGCACAACTTAGAATTTTATATTGTATTTATTCTCACCGCAGAGTCTGACTTCTACATCATCGGTACTGCTGTACAGGTAGAAGAAGAAAGTGTTAGGAAACTTAAGACTCCTTTAGTTTTCTCTTTCCTCATTTTCTCTGGATATATTTAAACCAGAGGTGGAGGGTGGGCACTAGGGTTAAAGGATAGCCAAGGGGCGAGTCTTTTCTGTTCTCACCACTTCACCTTCTGCTGTTTCACAAGCCAAGTACCTCGTGCCTGGATATCTTTATCACAATCCCTCACTTCTGTTCTTCCCACACACATAGTTCTAGTGTCCCTTTGACTTTTTTCCATTATTTGGCCCTTCCTTCCCCTTGGAACAGAAACCTGAGATTAGCTTCACTTGTTTATATTCTCACCCTTCAATTTATTTTCCTGCTTGGCCATAATACATACCGAATTTTTTTTTACCAAAAGAAATTTTCTAGACCCCCAATCCCAGTGCTGATCTACTCGAAAGGCCCTTTGGAGGAAAATTTGACTTTCTTTTTCATTATTAGTGTTTTTAGGGTCTATTGTTCCAGTTCAAGTCCCTCCCTGAACTGGAGTGATTTGTCTCCAGCTAGAATAGTAGCCCAATCCACTATAGATTAAGACTCTTACACTGATTGAACAGTAAAGTCCTTCATCAAGGACAGCCGTCAGATATGTTCTTAACTCTGGGTGTCCCCTTTCCTATATTATTGGGAAGCTAGTTTATGGATCATGCTTTTAAAATGCCCATTCATCCCTTCAGTTACAGCATCTGTTCTTGAAGCCAGTTCTTATCCTGGCCACAAACTTTTTTTGGGTTTCCCTGGGCTACCTTCCCCATCCTGATAAAATAGACTAAGCTCAATCCCATAGGTGGACACTGGCTCCACTAAGTATGGATTTTAGAATGCACTAACCCCAGATACACAGAATTAGTTATGGTGATGTGAACTTATAGTTCTTGTTTTTTAAATAAATATTTTTATTATTTCACTCCAAAGTAAAATTAGAGTTTACATTTAGTTTCAGTATAAGAAGAGTTTTGCAAAAACCAGAATACTTTTGACATCTCAATTCAAATAGTATTCCTATTAAACCGTGCATGTTTTTTTCCAGCCTAAGTATCGTTGTCACAATTTGACTGAAATAGTTTCACAAAGACCAATGAATTTTTATCTTCTTTTATCTCAAAAGAATGGCCAGTCCTGTCTTCTCTACTTCTTGTCGTCCAAACTGATTTCTCAAGACTCCAGCGGCCTCCCTCATTCTGAGCCCGGTACTTCACATTGCAGGCTGTCGTTTCCCAACCCCCTCCTGCAGCTGCCCAAATCACTTTAGTGGTCAACAGACCCTTACTGAGGGCTTGTTATATACTAGGTGGTTTTTTAAGGTGCTAGGATCCAATAGTGATTTAGACACCCAGTCTCTGCCTTCACAAAGCATGGATTTGCGGGAACTGAATACTTTTTTTTTGAAAGGAAGAGGTGGACAGCATGATTTTATTGCAATGTTTTTAGCACAATGTTAGAGGGATCTTAAAATCCTGTATTCTACCTAATACTAGCATGGCAGATGATATCTCCTGAATCTAGCTGATTTACTATCTAAGGAAAGTCAATTTAATTTAACCTAATTTAAGTCAGAGCCTAAAAAGTTTTTGTATATTTCATATTTTTCTGCCCCTCTCCCTTTATGGCTAGACATACTCCAAGCTCCCTCCCATTTGGTAGAGTTGGACAGGACCAATATAGTTGTTTGGTCTCACATAAAATTTCTAGACCACAAGCAGCTAGAAATGAGAACATTCTGGGATGAAGATGTAGTCAATCAGTACTGAACAAGTCACTTCAGTTTTACCAGATTGCAATATCATTTTTTTCTCAAAAGCCATTTTAAGATACAGGCAAAATGCTAGCTTCTGTAACAACTAAAAGGATACTTTGTTCAAGTTTGTTGATGACTTAAGTAGATTTGACTTTCTACCCATAGAATTTAGGTCTGAGAATTTATTCTCTATAAGTTTTAAGATTCAGCAGAAGAGAACAGACTGTCGTTTATTATTCCTAGGCTTTGTTTATGTGGACAAATCTTCCTCTTTCGAGAATGGAAAAATTCAGTTGATTTTCCACTAATGTGTCTGTAATACAATTCAAAGGGTCAGTGTTACACTTCAGCCACAGAAGCTGCAAGGCACCTCACTTAGGAGAATGCTATGCAGGGCCATCTGGTGAAAAATGCAATTCTCAGTGGATTCCCCCTACCCCCATGCTCACTTTTGGGCTACTTTTTGAACATTATCATAATAGAGCAAATAAAGTTTACCTATTTGTACATTTTTCATAAACCTCTCCTACCCATTTTTTTCACATAACTGCTTTAGTTAAAATAATCGATTGTATTGAAACTTGCTACTTCTGATTATGAAAGGCAAAAGAATAATGTTTAAACATGCATTGGTGGCACTCATAAAATTTCACCTTTTTATTTATGTCAAAGGCAGGTAATAACCAGACTAGTAAATTTGAGGGGGCTTAGGGAAATCTTTGTTTTGTTAGAAATCCACAATATGTAATTATTGAAAAATGCAAGTAAAAGTAATAGCTGAAAATATAAGGTAAAAGAAAGAGATGATAGGACATGGGATGCATCTCAAAGAATTATCCATCTGAGATAAAGGAGAGCAACAGTGTAACAGTAAACTTGGAGACATATCTCAAAATGGTTTCTAAACAAAATCTTTTGAACATAATTTTGGAATTTTAGGACATGGAATTTAGGTAAGTGATTGTTATAACCTGTTTTTAAGAAATGGTAATAAAAAAATAATAATGCTGAACTGCATTGGCTCTGATATATCTGATATCTGCCCCCAAATAAATGTGTCAGTGGCCATATTAAGCAAAATAAAATTTGGTTTAAAATAAGTACAATAACCAAAATAGTTTATTTGGAACCTGCTTACTAAAAGTAAAAAATAAATGTTCACAGTATTATAAATTTCTAAGGTTCACTCAGAAGTAAAAGGCTAATTCTACATAGGGTTTTACCCAAATGTCCATAACCATTATTATTATATATCTATATAGAAGACTTTATCCCAAAGTCACCTTTGGCAACCTCAAAATATATAAACAACCATCAAATACTCTTTGTGAGAGAGGAGAGAAGGCATCTGAAAAAATGCAAAGGAAAGGGTGTACAGAAATGACCAACTCAGTCAGTTAAAACTGCTCTCTCCCCGCATTCCGCCCTATGCTCTCCAGCTAACATGTTTTCCCACAGCTCCCTCCCCCCTCAAGGACTCTCCATCTCACATTTGTTAATTCATGGCTTGCCAACCAACTAATGTTCTTATCTCTGTAGCTGTGTAAGAATAACAAGATTGTGTAAAAATGCTTGCTATGTTGCAATTAAAACTCAGCCTTTGGATAGGAATCCACTGAACAGGAGCCAGCTTCAATAAGTGCTGCTCCCTGCTTATAGCCTAGGAGTCCTGTCTGTTCAAAAATCCTATAATGGTGCTGATAATGCCAAGGTCACAGGCCACAAAAAAGGACCTGTAAGACTAATGGTCTGAAAATCCTCCTCCTCTTGCAGTCCCCGCCCAAAACTCCTCCTCCGCATCCTGAATAAGGAGACACATATGAAACCTCAGACAAAGGAATCACATGCCCCTTGCATGGACACTAAAAGTATATAAGCTGTAATAAATCCAACTAGAGCGAGCGTGTGCATGGAGTTGTTAACTCCATGGAGTTGTTAACTCCATGCGCTCTGCAGGCCTAATAAATTCTCCTTTCTCTAAACAAAGTTGTCTGAGTGGCTGAATTCCTCTGATGGGTGTCACTTCCTGCGACATTAGTATCTGTGAGCTTGTTTCTGTTGTTTATCTTGTTCTCTAGATTCCACGTTTATCCTGTTCTCTAGACGCACTTTTTGGTTCATTTTCTGGTGGAATCTGTAAGGACTCATAAGAAACTGGTTTAATTTGAGACAAATGTACCCACCAGTTGATCCATTGAAATCTGATGGCAGTCGGTGTACTTAACAAAACTTGGTAGGGCCTTTTCTCTTTGTATTGAGGGCTAACTTTCAATAGATCGCAGGGAGGGAGCTGTTCTGCTCATAGGAAACTCACATAGAAGCGGGTCATCTTTGAATGGTTTAGCCTTAGGTTCCCAACAAAGTGTTTTGTGTGATGGGCAAGGGGGCTGCCCACCTTTTGGCTGTGACCAGTTTCCCGGGATAGATAATATCATACTCAAAGGTGAAAAGCTAAAAGCTTTTTCTCTAAGATCAGGAAGAAGACAAGGGTGCACACCATCATCAATTCTATTCAACGTAGTATTGGAAATCCTATCCACAGCAATCAGACAAGAAAAAAGATAAGACATCCAAATTGCAAAGGAAAAAGCAAAACTGTCACTATTTGGAGATGACATGATATTACATATAGAAAACAAGGAATCCACCAGAAAAACGGTTAGGACTAATAAAAAAATTTGGCAAAGTTGCAGGATACGGAATCAATATGCAGAAATCTGTTGTGTTTCTGTACACCAATAATGAGTAGTCAGAAAGAGAAATGAAGAAAACAATCCCATTTAAAATTGCATCAAAAATAAAAAAAAATGTATCAAAAGGAATAAAATATCTAGGAATACATTTAATCACAGAGGTAAAGATTTGTGTTATGAAAAGTATAAGACATTAAGAAAGAAATTGAAGAGGATTCAAATAAATGCAAACATATCCCATATTCATGGATTGAAAGGATTCATATTATTAAAATGTCCTTAGTATCTAAACTAACATACAGATTCAATGCAATTATTAAAATACCAATGACACTCTTCTCAGGACTAGAATAAATAATCCTAAAATTTATATAGAACCATAAGAGACTCCAAAGAGCTAAAGAAATTTTTAGAAAGAACAAAGTTAGAGATATCATGCTCCCTGATTTCAAACAATAATATAAAGCTACAACAATAAAAACAGTATGATAGTGGAATGAAACACATACATAGACCAAAAAATAGAATAAAGCCCAGAAACAAATGTTTTCTTATATGGTCAATTAACCTACAACAAAGGAAACAAGGATGCAAGGATATACAATGAGGTAAAGACTGTCTCTTCAGTAAGTGTTGAGAAAACTATACAGATACATGCAAGGAAAATAAATTGGACCACTTTTTTACATGATATAAAAAAAACCCCCTCAAAATGGATTAAAAACTTATATGTGAGACCTGAAATCACAAAACTTGTAGAAGAAAACAGAGAGAGTAAACACTTTGACATCACTCTTAGCAATATCTTTTATGTCTCCTCAGGCAAGGGAAACAAAAGAAAAATAAACAAATGAGATTACATCAAACTAAAAACTTTCTGAACAGAGAAGGAAATCACAACACAATGGAAAGACAATCTGCTTAAAGGGAGAAGATATTCACTAATAATACATCTAACATGGGGTTAATATCCAAAATTTATAAGGAACTCATACAACTTAACACCAAAAAACCAAACATTCCAATTGAAAAATGAGTAGATGACCTGAATAGAGATATCTCCAAAAAAGGCACACAAATGTCCAACAGATATATGGAGAGATGTTCAACATCACTAATCCTCAGGGGAATGCAAATTAAAACCACAATGAGATATCACTCATATCTGTCAGAATGGCTATCAACAATAAATCAACAAGTAACAGGTCCTGGTGAGGATGTGGAGAAAAGGGAACCCTTATGCACTATTGATAGGCTGCAAACTGGTGCATCCACTATGGAAAACAACATGGAGATTCCTCAAAAAATTAAAAATAGAGCTGTCATATGATCCAGCCATTCTACTTCTGGGTATTTAACTGAAGAAAACAAAAACAGTAATTTGAAAAGATATATGTCTCCCTATGTTGATTGCAGCATCACCAGTAATAGCCAAGATAAGGAAGCAACCTTGATAGATGTCCATCAATAGATGAATGAATAAAGAAGATGTGGGCACTGTTCTAAGGTGCTGTTCTATACAGCTATGAACAGAACAGTCCTGCTTCATGCTCTCATAAAACTGGCATTCCACTGTTTGTAAAAAAAATGTAAATACAGAAATCACTTTATATTAATTCTAAAGTGTCCCTAGGTCAGTTCAAAATATGAGTGGTCTCATCTAAATAATACTGATAATAAAAGATGCAATTGATAACTTTTCAAACTGTAAGCACAGGTTGTTTCCAGTTTGTTTTTATCCTTCGCCTAAACTCCTCTTTCTGAATGATGTGGGACAGGGCAAATTTCCCTGAGTAGAGGGGGGGGGAGCTCAAGTCCTGCACCGAGAGAGAGAGTTCTTGGCTGAGCACAAGAAAAATTTAAACACACGCCAGAGTCAGAGTCAAAAAGAAAATTTATTAGAGAGGGGGTAATGCTCCATAGACAGAGCATGGTCTCCTTTCAAAGGCAGAGAGACAAACAGAGAGGCTCAGAAGGACAGAGACAATAGAGGGACAGAGCAAAAGACAGAGAGACTGAGAAAAAGACACTGAGAGGGACCCCGAGTGTTTGGCAAATTCAGTTTATATATCATTCTTAGTTTCTATGAATTATAGTTTAAAGACTTTGTTTACCCATTTTTCTTTGGTGACATGGGCATACAGTGTGAAAGATAAGAATATATAGCGTGAAAAGGTAAAAATATGTAGTGCGAAAGGCCTACTGGCAATTCCCAGCTTCCGATTCATAGGTTCCCTATGGTTTTAGCAATAGAGAATGATTGTGTTTATTTTGTGTAGGTGCACTTAAAGACTCTGTTTTCCTGTTTTTCCTTCACAGTGTGCGGAAATGGTTTGTTAGCAATTCCAGCAGAAATCGTCCTTTGATCTGCAGGTATCTTCATGGTTTGGCTGTAATCTGATCAGCATATTGCAGTCATTGAATATAGCTTGATTTAACATTTAACTCTCTTGCCTCCTCCCTACATTAGTACAATTTCACCAGGTGTCCTTAAGTAGTCGGGAAACCATGAAAGAGATGAATATGTTATTCAGTGAGCTTTCTAATTCTGTGGAAGTACCTCTTGTAACAGGGTGAAATACTGCTCTCCTTGCTTCTACCTTAATTCCAGCCTACATTTCTATAGATATGCAAATTATCTGGAGAAATTCTGCCTGAGACTTAAGTAGCTTCTGGTCTGACCAACTGGGAACAAAAAAATTTGGAGATTTCCTATTCTTCCTTGGAGCTCACCTCTTGCCCCACTCCTTTTCCCATCCCTGGATATATACACCATAGGAATTTGGGGTGCTTGAAAATGAATTTGAGAACATTAGAACTCCCCCATCTTCTCATTATGGCACCATTTTGATAAATAAAACCTTTCTTTATTCCCAACTCTGATCTATTGGATATTAATATTTGATGATCCAAGCACACAGGCCCTGTGACTACAACACTAAGCATCTGAATTGCAACCAGCAGCCCCACTGCAGGACATCTTAACAGCAGCCTGCCTCCTCCCTCATGTCCATGCTGTCTCGCCTCCAGTCAAGTCCAAACTCAAATCACAATACATTGACTACTATCCTCAACTCCTAACTGGGTTAATCTGTGGCAGGATAGTTAGCCTACAGAAGTTCCCTCTCCCTTCCAGGATGCGGCTCTGGAATTTTTCCTCAGTCCCTTACTCAGCCCTCTCCCTGTTTTGATTTCAAGCGGGAAACCTCAGGAGGAGAAACAAGCCAAGGCCAGGAAAGAAGACAGGTGGGCGTGGGCACCCTCCTCCTTTCCAGGTGGCATGAGAAACAAGCCAAGACCCAAGAAGGGAGGCACCCCCACCCATAACAAAACAAAAGTCCATAATTCAGACAGCTCAGGGTAGACTCTCTCACTGAGCTGCCCTCACTTTTCTCTTAAGTGTGTACTTTTGTTTTAATACAACTTGTGCTTTCCAGCTTACTCTTTGTCATGTCCTTAAATTCTTTCTTGTGGCCTAAGACGAGAACCTGGTCATCAGAGCTCTGGGGTCAGGGTCTCTTTCGGACTCCCATCCTGTTGAGTTCTTTGACATCAAATTTACTGCCTCTCCCAATTTGTAATCATTCCTCAAATTCTCCTGCAAGTGTATTAACCTCAACATATCTCTTGGTTTTAAAAAAATAAAAACTGAAGAGATAAAAACGTGCATTTTGCTTCTCAAGTAAAATTCAAGCTTCTTAGCCTGGCATTTTTAACTCTCTAAATTCAAGCTCAGGTTATCTTTTCAACTTCTTTTAACTTTCTTCCCCATAATCACCCAGACCACCATAAGCTGGAATATAACATAAGCAGCCTCCCCAATTGCACCCAACACTCAGGAGGTTTTTGGCTATGCTTTTTGTCTTTGCTTATCTTTGCCTTTTCTGTCTTGATCTCTTCTTCATTCTTCTCCAGTAAACTTCCTTTTTAACTCTAACTCTGGCGTGTGCTTGAATTCTTTCTTGTGCTCAGTCAAGAACCCTTTTCTCTTGGTGTAGGGCCACTTGGGAGCATTTGTCTTATGCTGCATCAATATCATTGTTAAAAGGACATTTCTCATGAACACCATTGATTTTTTTTTTTTTCAGAGAAATTTCCCAAAGGGACTCAACGACAGGGCAAAGACGTGATATTTACAGCAGAACATCAGAAAGCTTTGAGCTATTGTATGGCATTTTTCAGTTACACATAAAAAACAACACACAACACACCAAAAAATGCTGTTCAACAGACTTCCTGAAGAATGTCTTCTGTGTACCAGGAGCACTGAATGCTGGGTCCACAGACAGCAGGAGACAAACCTTACCCTTGTGGGGCTGACTGTTCTGGGAGGTGGACTGACTGTTCTGGGAGGTGGACTGACTGTTCTGGGAGGTGGACTGACTGTTCTGGGAGGTGGTCTGACTGTTCTGGGAGGTGGACTGACTGTTCTGGGAGGTGGACTGACTGTTCTGGGAGGTGGACTGACTGTTCTGGGAGGTGGTCTGACTGTTTTGGGAGGTGGACTGACTGTTCTGGGAGGTGGACTGACTGTTCTGGGAGGTAGACTGACACAAAAACAAAGACAGATGTATACACGTGTTTGGGCACTACAAGAAGTTTTTAAATAACTGCATAGTGGCATTAAATAGATTTTTAAAAATTTCTCCAATTGTCAAGTCTTCAAACTGCATTCTAGTTTAGTCTGACTAAATTGAGGAAAGTCAGATTGCTTTACTAATAAGGAAACAAGAAGAATTTCCAAGTCTTCTAATATTTTAATAAAGTTTTCTGTTTGTCATAATTTATTTTATAGATCTGTCAGTTAATAAGCATTTTATTTTCCCATTTAATAGTTACAAATTATACTTACATTTTAAATGCACCATATGTTCTTCCTAAAGCATTTTCCTTTAGGTTATTTTACAGATTTGTACTGTGTGGTGCTTTGCATGTGGCTGCCAGTTCATAGATATCTGCTGAGCCCAGTTCAGCTGAACAGAATTGAATTAATGAACATTTGTACAGTATGAGACCCAATTACTATTAAAGATTATTCAAATCCTAGCTTTGTCACCAGCCTGCTGTGTGACTTTACACAAGTCACTGAAACCTCTGTGCCCTGGCTGCCTCATTGCTAAAGTAGGCATCATAATAGTGCTTATTTTATGAAGCATCGAGAATTGAGATAATAAATATTAATGCTTAGAACAGTACCTGGCACATGAGTGTTATTCACTATTAATAACTGAGAAAAAACCTGATGAAAACGAATCACTTTAGGACAAGGCTTTTAATATTCATACAGACAATTGCCATCCAACCCTTGCCTTAATGGATCGTATTATATTCAAAAAGAGCAAGCAGCCTGCTTAATGGATACCCCATAGGGTAATTTTTCCTTCTCTCTTGTACCATCGAAAAACCTGGCATTTTTCCATAATCGAACCTGCACTGGAGCAGAGAGCCATCTTTCCACCTCAATCTGATCACTTATTAATTTCAATTCATAGGGGAAAACACTATTGATAACACATTTTAACCTTGGATTTTTATCTAGAGCCATGCATGCTTTTCCATTTCCTTAACTGATGAATGCATCTAGCAGATTTGGTACAAAACATATATATATGTGTGTGTGTATATATATATATATATATATATATATATATATATATATATATATGGTACAAAACATATAAATATATTTATTTATTTATTTATTTATTTTTATTTGAGCGACACTAAATTGGAAGTAGCAGCCAAGATGGACTGTCTGCCATTGAGAACTTCATTTAGAGATTCCTGCTGAGGAACAGAACTGAAGCTGTGTTTCATTTCGCTTTACTAGGAGCCCCTCCCATGTGATATGCAGCACATAGATTTTATTTATATTGGAATCTATTGGAGGTAATCATTAATTTACTTTAAGTTAAATGTTTATATGGAATAAACTTAAAACTAGGGACCTGAAGTTTTCTAATTAGCAAGAATAAGTCTGTCATCTATCTCTCTGTCTTTATTTATCAACTATACATCAGCATGGGTCAAATTAATTACTGGGAGACTACTGAGTCCATTTTATTGTTCCAATGAGCATTTTTAATTTTCTATAATAAATATTTTACAACTTAAACAAATAGTTTTCTAAAACAAGTATTGTTTGCAAGAAAAAGTGGCTACCTTTTCACTTTCATAAATTTTGCTGTTTTTCATTAACTATCAATAAACATAGTTCTTAGTCTGCTCAGGCTGGCATAATGAAATACCATAGACTGGATGGATTAAGCAATGGACACTATTTCTCACAGTTCTGGATACTGGAAACTCAAGATCAGGGTGCCAGCATGGTCAGATCTGGCGAGGACTCTCTTTCTGGCTTATTATGGTTTTCTTTCTGTTTATTCTGCTTAGGAATTATTAAACATCTTAAATCTGAGGTAAACATCTTTACAGCAAAATGAAACATTTTGGTCATGATTTCTTCAAGCATTTTTTTTCTATTCAACACTGCACCTCTCCTTTTGTGACTATAGCTACACATATGCTGGACCACTCAATATTGTCTCAAAAGATACTGATGTGCTGTTTATTTTTTCTGTCCTTCATTTTAGACAATTTCTCTTGCTATGTGTTCAGGTTCACTGATCTGTTCTTCTGTAGTATTTAATATGTTGTTAAATCATCTAGTGTATTTTTAATTTCAGATATATTTAAGTACTGGAAGTTCCATTTGAATATATTCTAAATCTTCAGTTTTTCTCTTTATCATGGTCATGCTTTCCTCACTCTTCTTTACCATATGGAGTATAATTATAATAGCTATTTTTCATATTCTTCTCTGCTCTGCTTAGTTCCTTCATCTACATCACATGTGGTACATTTCTACTGATTGTTTTCTCCTGGTTATGCATCATACTTTCTTGTTTTTTGTATAATTGGTACTTTTTTATTGGATGCTGGACATTGTGCATTTTATGTTATTGATTGCTGGATTTGCTGTAATTCTTTAGATATTTTTGGGCTTTGTTATGGGATGCCACTAAGTTACTTGGAACCAGTTTAATCTTTTCAAGAATTGTTTCTTAGCTTTGTTAGAGGGAGTATAGACTTTAGTACCATAATTAGGACTCTACCTGATCTCTTAGACATTAGAAGATCATCTTTCCACTCTAGCTAGTAAAATGTAAACTATTCCTATACCTGTGCAAGCCCTAGGATTTTTTTCTGCCTTTTTAGTGGTTCTTTCCATGGTCTTGGCAGTTTTCTCATATATGCATGCACAGTTCATAATTCAGCTAAAGACTCAAGGGGACCTCTCTGCAGATCTCTGGAACTCCCTTCCTCTCACTGGTACTTTTTCTTCTACAAAGTAGCTGCCTTGGTCCATTGTAGCTGCTTGGTCTGCCTGCCTTTTGATCTCTGTTTCCTTAACTTAGAAAAAATGTTCGGCTCTATTTGAATTCTCCTCCCTGTGCTGCACTCTTGAAGCTGCTTGCAGGCATTAAGTTCATGCAATCATAGGGCTTATCTTGTTGGCTTTCTTTATCTCATGGATCACAGATCTGTGTTGTCTGCTCTCTGATGTCTGAAAAACATTGTTTTAAATATTTAAAAATAAATAATAAATATCATTTCTAAATATTTTTGTCTGGTCTGGTTTTCTAGTTGTTTAAGGCAAGAGGGTAAATACGTTCCATGTTACTCCATTTTGTCTGGTTGAAGTCCTCTATCTAGATTTTAAGATTATAAAAACTGCTTTAATTTTCATCCTATTGAAATATCTAAGTTTACTAAAGGATAAGTATGAAAACTGGATGATAAACAGTTTGCTAAAGTATGAATAATTAATTAAGAGTTCTAGATTAATTTATAAGGAATTCTCAGAAGTTAGATAAAACATATATAAATTTGGGAACCAGGCAAGGAGACTGAATTTTTTTTTTAGAATTTTAAATAATACCTGTGAAAGAATAATAGTTTTATGATCAACATAATCAATATAACATATATAATATAATATAATTTCTTAGTTACGCTTTTAATATTTTAGGTGGTAATGTATTTTCACCCACAAAAATTAATACCATAATCCTTTATTTTATTTAAAATTTTTTCTTGAATGTCACTAGAAGCACAATGAGAGAAACTGTGTCCTATATTCATTATAGGTATTCTACCCTATTTTCCATTAATACAAATGAATCTGGCACATATTTTTACTACAGATTATTTCCATTTCTTACTTCTTAAGATCATATAGCATTTTACTCCCTCCATCTGACAATTTTTCCTCCTGAATACAATTATAATAAGCTAAAGATCTATTTTCTTTTCTGCAATCAAAATCTCAGCAAGTTATTTGGTATTGACAAATGATTCTAAAGTTTATATGGAAAGGCAAAAGATCCAGAAGAGTCATCACAGTACTAAAGAACAAAATTGAAGGACTGATGTTACTCGACTTCAAAACTTACTGTAAAGCTACAGTAATTTAGATAGCTTGTTATTTGTGAAAGAATAGACAAATAGATCAATGGAACAGAAACAGATCCGACAAATACGGTCAACTGGTCTTTGACAAAGGAGCAAAAAACAATACAATGGAGCAAGGATAGTCTTTTCAACAAATGTTGAAGGAATAATTGGATGTCCACAGGCAAACAACAATAACAACAACAACAACAAAAAGAATCTAGACACAGATCTTACACCTTTCACAAAAATTAACACAAAATGAACACTAAATGTAAAATGCAAAAATTAACACTAAATGTAAAATGCAAAACTATAAAACTCCTGGAAGATAACATAGGAGAAAACCTACACACATTTATGGCAGCTTTATTCATAATTTCCAAAGCTTTAGAAATTATGAATAAAGCTGCTATAAATGTGTGGGGGCTGTTTTGTGTGGAAATAAGTTTTCAATTCATGTGGGCAAATACCTAGGAGTTGGATTGTTGGATTGTGTGGTATAAGTATGTTTAGTTTTATAAGAAACTTCCAAACTGTCTTCCAAAGTGGAAGGTATCCTTCAGTAGATGAATAGATAAACTGTGGTAAAACCAGACAATGGAATTATTATTGAGCAATGACATGAAAAGAGCTCTCCAGACATGAAAAGACATGCAGAAACTTAAGTGATACTACTAACTGAAAGAAGCTAATCCGAAAAGGCTACATACTGTATGATTCCAACTATATGACGTTTTGGAAAACACAAAACTATAAGATGGTAAAAAAATCAATGGTTGCCAGGGGTTGGGAGAGAGAAGATGAATACGTAGAACATAGAGGATTTTTAGCATAGTGAAAATATTCTGGATGGTATTAAAATGATAGATATATGTCATCACACATTTGTCTAAACCCTTAGAATTTACACATCCAAAAGTGAATTATAATATAAAACTATGGTCTCTAAGTAATCATGATGCATCAATGAGGGTTCATCCTTGGTAAAAAAAAAAAAAATTAATAAAGTACAGTTCTGGTGAGTGATGTTCATAATGGGGGAGGCTCCATATGTGTGGGCCAGAGAGCATATGGGAAATCTGTGAACTTTCCTCTCATTTTTATTGTAAACCTAAAGCTGGTCTAAAAAAATAAATTAAAACACTGAAAAAAAGGAAAGAAAGTAAAAGTAAAAATAAAGAAAAAATCTTGAAAGCAGTCAGAAGTGATGCATTATACAAAGGGGAACCCCACTTGGAATTATAGTCAATTATGAGACACAGACTAGAACCCTATTTTATGGAGGCCAGAGGTAGTAGCATAATATTTTTCAACTGTGAAGGAAAGAAATTGCCAACTTCAAGGAAAACTTGTTTCTCTTTAGTCACACAGCACTTCTAATGCCAGGTGTGTGGGTTTTTCCACACCAAGCATTTCTCCAGCTCTAAGCAGAACCAACTGTGTGTCTCACAATTTAACCCAAATCTGAAAATAACTGCGTATGGTTAGCATAGACCCCACAGGTTAAGGACACAGCTCCCATGACTCTCCCTATCCCCACTGCAGATGCCAGTTCCAGACTGTCACCTGTATTTTCTGATTGACTGGCTACAAATCAGACCTCCTCCTCATGTTTGATAATTTGTTAAAACTGCTCACAGAACTCTGGGAAACACTTACTTTGCTTTACTGGTTTATTATAAAGGACATAACTCAGGAACAACCTTATGGAAGAGATGCATAGGGCCAGATATGGGGAAGGGACATGAAGCTGCTATGCCTTCTCTGAATGCAACAGCCTCCTAGAATCTCAATATGTTGTCCACTGATCTGGAAGCTCCCTGAACCCCTTCAGTTAGTTTTTATGGAGGCTTTATTATGTAGGCACGATTGATGAACTCATTGGTAATTAACTCAACCCCCAGTGGTTAGTGTTGGGAAGTGGAGTGGGACTGAAAGTCCAACCCTCTAATCACATGGTTGAGTCCCCTAACAACCACTCCTTCACCCTTAGGGGCTTTCAAAAAGTCAATTCATTAATATAAACTCAGGTGTGGTTGTTATGAATAACAAAATATGCTTTTCTCATCACTAAAATGCAGGAAATGCCAAAGCTTTTAGTAATCTGTGTCAGGAATTGGAAATGAAGTTTAAATATATATATACATATATATGTACATATATGTGTACATATATATATATATTTCTCATTACATTACAATATAACACAACAGCAAATTCTATATCTGGCAAAGTATCTTTCAGGAAGAGAAGTAGGATAGTAATGTTATAGCAAATGAAGAGGCTTTAAGTACTTGACAAAAATCTAAAACTGTTCATAATAAAAAAAAACTTCAGGTAATTAGTCATCACTTCAACTTAGCGAATTACTTCAACTTAGCAAACAACATATACACAATCTCCACAGCTAGCATTATATTTAATGTTTAAAGACAGAATGTTTTCCACCTAAGACTGGGAATAAGGTAAGGATGTCAGGTCTCACCACTCTGAACATAGTACTAGAAATTCTATTTACCACAATATGGTTTTTAAAAAAATAAAATACAGAAAGTGGAAGAAAAGAAAAATGTATTTGCAGATGACATAATTGCTTAGAATTAATGTCAGTGCACCAAGTTCACAGATTAAAAATCAATACAAGAAACCCAATTGTATTTCAATATGCTAACAATGAACATGCTGAAATTGAACTTAAAAATATAATACCATTTAAAATTGCTGAAAAGAAAATGATATATTGAGGTATAAATCTAACAAAACATTCATCATAAGATCTTATGTTGAAAAATCACAAAATTCTGATTAAAAAAAAGTGAAAGAAGACCTAAATAAATGAAGAGACATAACATGTTTGTAGCTTTGAAGACACCATAGCAAAAATGTCAATTCTCCCCAAATGGATCTATAGGTCTAATGCAATTCTTAACAAAATTTTAGCATGGCTTTTTATAGAAGTAGACAAGCTTATTCTAAACTTTATATGAAAAGGCACAGACCCTAGAATAGTTTTAAAATTTTGACATTGAAGAATAAAGTTTTGTGGCTGCAAATTCAAATTTATTAAATATGGTATATTTGAAGAAGTTAAATATTATGCTTCTGTGTTAAGATGTAAAGAGTCTCAAGAGTCCATTGCTTCCTACTTAAGAATGAGAAAAAAAGGATAATCTATAAATTTTTCAGGAAGCTGAGATTTTGAAGAAGAAAGTATACCTGTAATGAGTAAGATAATAGAAAACACAACACACACACACACACACACACACACACACACACACACTATTCTTTGAAAAATATCGTCCTGATTTCGGCCCGATGTCACAGGCTTTGTACTTTCCAATGGGAGAGGAGAAACAAAGATTTCAAAGAGAAAAGATCAGAAGAGTGTTCTACATTACAGGAACTTCAAATCCGGCATGTCCAAAACTGGTTCACTCTTCTCCCTCTATTGGAACTTCTATTACTTCCTGTGTTTTTTATCTCAATAAATGTCATCACCATCTACCCAACTTGTTTAAGGCTGAAACATGGTGGTCAGCCTAGACGCCTCTCTGTATCACCTGTCTCATCCAATCAACTTTCAAGAGCTACCAATTTTACCTCAACATTTTTTCTTGAGTCCA
Organism: Eonycteris spelaea; assembly: GCA_003508835.1. Taxonomy (NCBI): domain Eukaryota; kingdom Metazoa; phylum Chordata; class Mammalia; order Chiroptera; family Pteropodidae; genus Eonycteris; species Eonycteris spelaea. The sequence goes on along the minus strand of PUFA01000288.1, from coordinate 1,028,357 downwards.
TTCCCTCTTCTTGCTTAGTATTACTACCAGAACAACTCAAGAACTCATCCTTGCATCACCAAATCTGTTGAAATGGCTTACCTGTTTCCCATCTAGCCTCCACCTTGCAGCCAAGTAATCTCCATCAAGATCAATCCGACTTAGTTTCTGCTTGAAATCTCTGTCAAGAGACTGAGCTGCTTAGCATTGCATCTACAGTCCTCCCTGACCTGGTTCCTCCGGTTCTGATCTCTCCAGCTGCATCTCCTGCTACTTGTTAACCAAAGAATTCTAAACTGTAGTTCCTGCACATACTATGTAAATCCTGGAAGCTATCCCAGCGATAGGAAGAGCGTTCCCACTTTTCTTGGCTCTGATAATTCTCACTGATTTACTAAGAGTCAGTTTGAGAAAACTATACTCCTCCAGGGTAGCCTGTGCCGCTGCCGGTACATTCACTGCACTCTGTGGAATCTTTATTTCAGCACTTATTCGTCGTATTGAAACTATTTCATTGTGCGCACCACCCATCTGTTAGCCTAAAGCGCTGTCTGGAACGAAAAGGTCCTTGCTAAAGTTGCTGAACTTGCCAAATCAAAACTTATCTGCTCTCTGGTACAAGGCGTGGGCTGAGTTATCTTCATTTCCTTCAACTCACCTCCGCCTTTCTCTCTCAATTGGCTGGTGACATACAGTTTAAAGAAACTCAAGGTCAGGGAGCCTTCCTCCTCACTTTCTGGCTGAAAGTCATCTGCACGCCCTGCTCTTCTCGCTGCCCAGAGCTTCAGACCTGCTACTGGACTCTGCCCTGCAGGCCTCCGGACTCTACGCGGGACTGCGGAGGCCGCACTTAGGTTCCCGGCTCCAGGAGCGCCCTGGACCTGAGCCCAGAGGGTCCCGGCTGCTGCAGGGAGGCGGCGGGAGCAGCGCGGGACCTCGGCGCGCCCCGGCCTTGAGAGGATGGGTTTTCCGTCGTGCTTCAGGTGACAGTCACGACCCATCCTCTCCATACGTGGGGCAAAGGCCCCTTTGGTCTGGGGACGCTCTCTTGGACCCTGCCAGAGACTCTTCTTATCAGCTCCCCTTATAAGTCTTTTTCTCCTCCATCTACCCATATCTTAGTTATGCCCGTCCTGCGGAGGGTCTGTCCATTGCTCCAGACGGAAGAAAATCAGGGTGTGGATACTGACAAGGTGCTCGAGTTGCCGGACATTGCGTCCTTCCTGAACGTGGTGGACGAAGTGCTCCCATCTGTCACTGAGCCCCTTCCTTACCTGTGCCTCTTGCCTTTAACCTGCCTCTAGGGCAGCTTTCTGGTCCTTATAGATTGATAAGGCCAATGCCTCCCCTTATTGTTATTTCTTTCTCTTTTCAGCTGGTGTCTTTCCTGGAAAGGAATCGTGTGCATCTTTTTCCTGCCATTTATCTTCTCAGGTTTCACTCGGAAAAAATCTAAAGAGTATCTTATATCTGGAGAAGGGCAGCTACAGCTGCCCCGGAACAGGTTGGCCAGAGTGGGGAGAGTGGGAGCTTTCTGTCTTTTCTTGGGAAGCAATCATGTCCTGCTAACAAGACTTCTTTGTCCACTAGGCCTTTGGTAGTCTGTCTGTCTGTCTGTTTGTCTCTCTCTCCCTCCTTCTCCCTCCCCTCTCCCTCTCCCCCTCTTTCTCCCCTCTCTCCGTTCCTCCTCTCTCTCTCTCTCTCCCCCCCTCTTCTCTCATCAGGTTTAATTGGTCTCATCTGACTCCTTCTGAGCTGAAGAACAGATCTGTGGGACTTCAGGCTGCAAGCAGAGCTGAGAGTACCCCATACTTCACACTAGGGGGGCACAAGTTCCTGATCTTTGGGGGCTCCATCCACTATTTCCGGGTACCCAGGGAGTACTGGAGGGACCGCCTCTTGAAGCTGAAGGCCTGTGGCTTCAACACTGTCACCACGTAAGTGCTGCCCCCAGCCCTCTGTGACCTTGCTGCCTCTGAAGGCTCATAACATTTGTACTCAGGCTCAGAGCTGGTTTTGGGATCCTGACCTGAAAGGTTTACCCTCTGAATAGTCATGTCCAGCATGTCCCTTTTATGCTTAAGGATCACTTACATGTCATACTTAGTTTACTGCAGTGAAAGCCTTGGGTAAGTTTTAATGGGAGAAAAAGTAAAAGAATTAGTGATTTCCTCAGGAATCTCTCTAGTGGAAGAGTCATTGGGCTGCTTAGGAGCACTCAGTTTAATGACCTATACTTAAAGTATACTTATAGATGAACACATGGTGTTTTAAACACAATTCTTGTTTATGTATATGGAGATGACTATGTAGAGGAATAATATCAATATGAATAATATCAATATGAACATGTAAGGAAACATTAGTATCACTAAAGTGAAGTTTAGTGGTGTAGCTTAACAATTAGACAGATCTAGTCTTCAGTTCCAGCTTGGCTTTGTTGTGCTGATGATTAAATGAGATAAAAACTTTATCTTATTTCTATGAAAAATGCTTATCACAATGCCTGGTATATACATGTACGCAATTAAGGTGGCGAAAAGATATACTCAGTCTAATTCAACAGAAGAATATAAAAATAAATTTCACATGATAAATTTAGTGTGATAATTAATATGATTACACATATTGTAACAAAAGGTAACATGTAGTTAGGGTTTACTGATGACTAGGCATTTAATAAGTATTTTTCACAAAATTGCTCAATCTTCACAACTGTCCTGTGAGATGGACAGTATAATTCCTATTGTGCAGGATAAGCAATGGAGGCATAGAGGGCTTAGCTGGCTCAGGATGAGCGTCCTTCCCAGCATCTCCTTAAGGTGTGACCACACGATGGTAAGGATGACAGCTAAGTCACACACAGAGCAAAGACTCCCGCCTATGCACAGGTGACCAAATAAAAACCGTGCCCAAAGCAAAAATTATATTTGAATTAGGAACAGTGGAGTTCCCTTCATGAGAGACCTATTCCCCAAAATGTCTTGAAACTCAAAAAAGTGGGAGTCAATAACGTGGCTTGAAGGGTGAACCTGAAGGAAAAATTCTGTGGAAGGCTGTAATGTGGCAGCTGCATGCAAAAGGATGTGTGGTTAATGTCATGGGGAAGGTGTTCCTGAAGGTTAGAGGAAAGGCAGGGAAGCCCACTCTTAGTGTAATGATCCTGCCATTGTCAGAACACAGGTGCTAATTGAAACATATCTACCATTATAAAGTAAGACTGCTGATGTTATTCAGTTAGCATGTATATAGTATTTATACACAGCCTGTTCTAAGCCCTGGAAAATATTAATTCACGTCATCTATATAGCAATTCTATGTGGTAAGTAGTGTTATCACCACTGAGAAAACTCAGACAAAGAGAAGTACTTTCTCAGAGTCACACAGTAATAGTGGAGTTACGCTTTGAATTGGGTCAGGCTCCAGGGTTCAGCTGCTAAACAATTCAGCACCTTTCATAATTGTGTACTTTGCTTAGAGATTGAGGATTGTGTTCACTTTATAACCCTTATTGCAGAGACTTGTAAAATCTAAGTGCCCTTTCAGTGTATTTTACCATTTTATGTTGCAGAATTTTTTTTTTTTTTTTGATGAGATGTTTGTAACTAGCAATTAGAAAGATCTGTTGTTTTCATGGTTAGGCTGTGGATGTTATTAACATCAGGAACAAGTAAAGGAATTACTGAGAAGCTCACTTACAATATAGAAAGAGAAAAAGCAGAGGAGTGGCAGCAAAAAAACTATGGGGCATGTGATGTAATGTTTTACATCTTCAACTATGCTAATTATGTTAATTCCAATATCCTTGTTTCCTTACCTTTCTGGGTTAATTCTACATTGGTTGTTATGAATTATACTTATAATGTATGGAATTTTTTTAAAAAAGAGAGAACCATTGGGTGTTCTCACACACTTATACCACTGACCAGCGACACTACAGAAATACAAAACTTGCATCGCAATCAAGAGAAGCCCTTCCTTTCTGAATGCCCCTCCATCGCCCTCTTGTGGCAGAGATAAACATCGTACTCACTGTACAGGACAAAATGCTTAACCAGCACCATCCATTTTTGCGGAGCTGATTCCAAAGGGCGATTTTGAAGCTGAGGGGCAGAAAACTGATAATTGCCTCATATAATAAGCAAATAAGTTAATCATAAATAATTTGAGTTTTACTGAGAGGCCTTTCTGCATCTGTCGAAGGGATTATATGGGTTTTCTTTTCTCTTAAAGCAGTACATTACATAGACAATTTTTCTGATATTCAAGTGATCCACAGCTTTGAGATAAATTCTATTTGGTTATGAGACATGCACATGTACATGTGCACACACACACAGATTGTTAGACTTGATTTGCTAGTGTTTTATTAGAGATATGTATCTAACTCAGTTGATGTAAAATTTTATTTATGTTAATGTCTAGTTTTGATATTAATCTTATAATAAACTAATCAAGTGACTATATATCCTTTTTATATTACTGCAAATATTTTGCAAAAGAATTTTTACCACGAATGTTGTCTACAATTCACCTGTACAGCTTTGTGGCCACTATCTTTTGCAGGTGAAGATTTTGGGCACCATATAACTTTCTTAAATAGTTATTGTTTAACTCATTTTTTATTTCTTCTAGAGTATATCTTATTTTTATTCCATAGACCTTTTTTTCCTTCCTGAAACCTAAAAAAATTCTCCTTCCTTTCTTGGAAATTATATATCATTTTGTGAATTGGAGCTTTTTTCTCTATTTCCCCCCTACTTAATCTTGTCTAAATTTTTGGTCTTTTTAATGAATTAGCTTGTAGTTTTATTAATATTCTCTATACCTTTTTGTTTTTATATATGACAATTTCTGAGTTACATATAAGTTTCTTTCCCCTACTTTATTTTAGTATCTTTTTCTTCCACCCTTACCCGTCTTTCTTCTTCTCTTTTTATCTTCCAAGTTAAATATTTAGCTCATTTTATTTCCAGGATTTTATGTTCTCTAACATATTTATTCAGGGCTATAAGTTTATCTTAAAGTATTGCTTTGATTCTATATCCCACAAATTTTCCATATAGTACTTTGAAAGTCACTTAGTTTCGAACATTTCAGCTATTTGGGAATAGCTTTCTGTTTCATTTATTTATTTATTTTACTTTTTACCATTTTAAAGTGCAATGTTCTAATTTAGTTGCATTTGTCTTGAGGTCATGGACTATATGAAGAGAGTTTTGAAATTTGTTGAGATTTATTTTGTATTTTACAACTGTTTCATGTATATTTTAAGAATATATATGCTCCATCTGTGGCTACTGAGTTCTCTATGTATTTATTAGATACAACCTTTTAATTGTATTGTTCAAATCTATATTCTTACAGTTTTCTTTTGTTTCTTAGAGAAATATTTTAAATCTTCCTACTATGACTGTGGATTTATCCATTTCCTCTCTATTCATCGAACTTCTTCTTTACTTGAAGCTATGATATTAAGATCATGGAAGGCCATGATTATTATATCTCCTTGATGAATTATTCTTTTTATTATTATTTGATGCTTCTCTTAGCATCTATTTGTGGGGATTTTTTTGCCTTAAAATCCATTCTGCCTGCTATTTAAGATACTAGATTAATTTTGTCTTATCTATATCTTTTCTTGCATTTTTGTTTCTGACTTTTTTCATCAATTTTCTTTAAAGTAAGTCACTTGTAAGCATCATTTAGCAAGATTTTTTCATTCTATTTTGCCAGTGTTTGGCTATAAACTTTACTCTGCATATTTAAAGTCTTTCGCAAACCAACTTTTCATTCCTCCTCAAAAGATCTTTAAATACAGTCAGTTCTGCCACAATGCAACACATGCATCCTTAAAAATCTCTACACTGCAAAATCATGTAACAAGAACTATAAAGCTCATAAAAAACACGAAGTTGGGCACAATACTCAAAAACTTCATTGGTAATACACACAAAATATAGTCATCTAATAAAAATAACACCTAATAAATTTTGCACATGTCCCTTTGGCCCTACAAACTCAGCCTTATGGGAGAGGTTCCTGGCAGGGTCCTTCTTGCTAGGTCTAATGATGGCACCTTTCTTTATTTGTGTTATCTTAATAGAAACTCCTCCTCTGTTCTTATTCTGCTTAATTCTTAGTAATACTTTATTGAGCATATGTAGATATTTGTGTTTTTTCCTTTTCTTTATATTTTTAAAGGATATTACAAAGAACGGGGGTGGTGAGGGGGGTAATTTATTTATAAATTGAAGGAATCTATAATCAGGATTATTGGCAGCTTGGACTACAACTGGGTAACAGAGAAAGAACTATCAAAAATAATCATTGTTCATGTAATAAAGATTTAATCAACATTGGAAACTTCAATTATTCCAACTGGAGCTATCCTAGGTTTTGGTGTGGGTTTGGGGCTCATCTAGGAATCTATAAGAAAGAAATAAGAAGATGTTTATTGTACATTTCTCTCTTTCCTATTATAGCTACGTTCCCTGGAACCTCCATGAGCCACAAAGAGGCGCATTTGACTTTTCTGGGAACCTGGACCTGGAGTACGTGCTGTTGCTGCTTCTGCGACCTGGCCGGGGCTGGGGAGGCTGGGGGCTCGCTGGGGTTGATTAGGGACCTTAATGGCATCTTGGCTTGCTTGGAGAACCAGAGGGAGATGGGGGTGGGGAGGTGGGGTCAAGAGCCTTGTTCTTAGGACACTGTGACTGGCTCTGCACCCAGGACCCTGATGCTCTCCAGCCATGAATCTCTTACTCCCAGGTGTCGGGGCCTGTCTCCACCTAGCCTAAGCCCCATTACTGTAGCCCAGAGGTGCCTGATTCCCAGTGTCAGCCCTGCTCTGCAGTGGGGTACACCTATTAGTCTGGAACAGGGGTTGCCCCTCGAGGGTAGCAAGGCCATTGGGGTCATGTGCACTGTTAGGGCTCCTGTCCTGTCCCCTGTCTGATGCCCTTCCTCCTCATGACCCCAGTGGGGTATATGCAGACAGTCCTAACCCGGGAGCCAGTGAGAACCCAGCTCCCAGGGCCTCTGACCTATGACCTGGTGTAGGACTTTCTGCTCTGCTGGGGTGGGGGCTTGGCCCCCTTTGCTCACCCCAGTCTGTGGTTGAGAGAGGAAGGCAGGCAAGTAGAGGGCCAGGCAGCTCTGCCACCCGGCAATACATGTTGGCTTATCCCCACCCTTTGCTTGGAATGTCCTGAGAGTTGCTGACATTGACCTCCCTAGGGCCTTTGTCCTGATGGCTGCAAAGATTGGGCTGTGGGTGATTCTGCGACCAGGTCCCTACATCTGCAGTGAGATCGACCTTGGGGGCTTGCCCAGGTGAGTGAGGCTATGATTGCAGGGTTGTGTTTGTGGTAAACTAGTCTGTTTTACTAAAAGCAAAACTTGAATCTAACAGTGCTGAGTACATATTCTGCACCTTGCACTGTTATGTGCTTTTCACACAGCATCTCAGGGAATGCTTGCAGTACCATGACGATGCGTGGGTACTACTGTAGTCCCCTTGTTGCCGATGAGGGACTTGAGGGGTTGATCCTGGTGCTGCAGGCTTGTGGCCGAGAGTGGGTTGTGGGAGAAGAAGCATCAGGATGATCACAGTTCTTTCTTCATGGGAAGGAACTGTACCCATCTCTATTTTCCTGCGGTGGAAAGAATGGAAAGTGACTCTTTCGAGAGCCTGAGGGAGGCTTCTGACAACTGCTAGAAATGTGCCGAGAACTTCTGGCTCATCTCTTATTTTGTTAATGGAAGACCATGTTCTCCCCTGAGCTGAGAACCTTCAACTCCCTTCCCTTTCTTCTCATTTTTCTTTGCCTTTTCTATGATGCTGGTCCTCAGTCCAGACAACTAAAGTTCAGGGTGAGAAGCCAAGAATGCTGTTCTGTTAACTCTACAGGCTGACAGCACTCCCTGTTTAGTCCATGGCTCTGCCTCCACAGTCAGGTAAAAGTTTATTATCTACAAGTTTGAGCTTGTCCTCCCATCCCAGCTCAGGAGCAGAAAAAGCCTGGCCTTGAGGGAAATGGGTGTTTTAGCAAAGCTGTGATGCCCTGTACAAGTCAGTTGAAAGCCCCGCCTAGCACCTTTAAAGTGACTGAGGAGTGTGTTTACTGGCTTAAAAGCTCTCCTACTCTGTGCTCAGACTTAGGTTTTAGAGGAGATGTAACCCTGTGCCTTAGGTATATACATTGTGCTCAAGAAAAGGGTTTTTAATAAACCAAAAAGGAATGGAGAAGAGTATTCAAAGAAAGGTTAAAAACCCCTCATTAAGATGTGGGTATACAAGTCATGATGGAACTGCAAGTACTTCCTAAGTTGTTAAGTGTCTTGATGACACTTTTCTTCTAAATCTCTCTAGTTTGTAATAATGGTCCAAAAAGCATTTTTTAAGGGCCTGAAGGGAGCTCTGAGAAGGAGCTGGCTGTCATGCATGACCCCAACTCTGACTCATACTTCTTCCTGTCTTCCTACTTCATACATTCAGCGTGTCCCCTTTTGCCCCCAGCTGGTTACTGCAGGACCCCAAGGTGAGACTGAGAACAACTGACAAGGGCTTTGTTGAAGCAGTTGATAAATATTTTGATCATCTGATTGCCAGAGTGGTTCCTCTCCAGGTAAAGCCAAAGTACCTTTTACTTTTTTCTTATATTTGCTTTAGGAAAATAGCTTGTTCTGGCTTGTTCACAGAATAAGCCAGGACCTGTCTCTATGAGAGTTGAAACTGACATTCTTGCAATTATGAATTCTAGACTCTCATCTTAAGTATGGCCTTTGCTCCAGGGCTTCTGGAAAGATACGCATCACATGAGACAGGACTGACAGAAAGGTTGGGTGGAAAATGTGGGTGTGTAGTTGTCCATGTTCTGAATGTACTTGATGTTCACTAGACACACTGATCTTTTTACTGCTTATTTCTACTCTTAAATGATCTGTGCTGCTTTGAGGTTAATACACACACTTGATGAAAAATCTCAAAAAGTTCAAAAGAGTTTATGGTAGAATAAAAGCCTCCCCTCCTACCCGTCCTAAAGCCAGTTACCTTTTCAGGAGTCAACCAGTTTTAGCAAACTTGTATATATCTTTCCAGAGATTTTCTACTCACCTGGAAGCAATTTTTTATACACAAACTTACATATGTGTATGCGTGTATGTATACTTTTAATGTAAAATATATAATTCACAGTATTTCTCGTTTGTCGCTTAAAATATATATATATATATTTAAAACCTGCCATTCTTTTTAATGACTGCAAAATGTTTCATGATATGGATATATAAAAATTTATTTAACTAGTACCCTTGTCATAGATTTTCATGTTTATGTTATAATGAATACCTTGATTCATGTGTATCATTTTGTACCTATAAGAGTATATTTGCTATTATATTCTAGTTCATTTTAATTTCATAAATGCAAAGAGCACAGATATCATGTATTTTTGTTTCTTTATGGTGTTCCCAGACCTACGCACTTGACAAAAAAATGCCTTTACTTTCACAATGTCAACATATAGCACACAGACCAGTCTGCGACACACAAAAAAGAACATTATACCCTGCAATCTGCAAGACAGAAATTATTTAATCATTGTGTTTGATTTTAAAAATATAACTCTTCCAAACAAGAGGAGACACATGGTTATTATTTAAAAATAAATGTTATTTTAAGGACATATATCTTGATATAGCTTGAGATGGGATAAAAACCAGCATTATTAAGTAGTAGACCAATAGCTTATTATCTTAGACTTTTCTTTTTCGAGGAAAATATGATACAGATCCAGCTTTTTATAAATAATTCTGAATTGTGAATTTGAGTTAATCTTATTAGTATAATTATAAAAAGAAGAAATGGGAGGTTATAAATGGAAACAAAGCAATACAGCTTTAGGACAGTGAGCAATGCAGAGTGAAAGATGACCTTGTCTTTAGGATTAAACTCTGGGTCTGTTTTGTGGAGTTGAGGTACATCCTTTGTAAGAAGGGCTGAAGCTGTGTGTTTCTGTCTTCCTTTCTGCAATCATGGTGGGACTCAGTGGTAGGAGTGAAAAATCTCTGAACCTTAAAACTAAAAAGAGTCTGAATGTTTGGATGGAAGTTCAGGCACAAGTACAAATGCTACTTAACATTCAAATAGATTCAGCAAGCAAAGCAAATTTATAAACATTCATTGAAATTGTAAGGTAGGAAATTCTAGAAAAGTTTTAAGAAGCAGGAATTGTAAGTGCAAATGAAATGTATAGAGCTCATTATTACACTCTTATTAGTATTTTAAGGTCTTTCAGTTTGATTGGTTATCTTTATTGTTTTAATTGTTATATTAAAATAATTTTAGAGTGCATTTACTGTTTAACTGGGGAAATTTCTTCTTTTAATCTTGTTTATTTCAAAGGATAACTGTGAATTCTCCTACTATGGGGTTTTTAGAAATTTCACTCTTAGCCTGGGGAGAAGATACTCTGCAATAATACAAAAATTAATTCATCAGTTCAGAATACTTATATTTATTCAACAAGTAATTATTGAGTACTCACTTTGTGCCAAACACTGTGCAGTAGCTAAGAAGCTCCAGTGGTGAAAAGCACAGACATGGTCCTTGCCCAATAGAGCTTATAGCCCACCATTAGAGACAAACAAGCACTTACAACATGAGTGGTAACTGATGCAGTGGAGAAAGTGTAGGAGAAAGGGAGGTTCAGAACACGTCATTAAAAAAAAAATGTAGCTTAAACAGTGACCTGAAATGTGGGCAGGCATTAGCCAGGCCATTGGGAATGGTCAGGAGTCTCCACATGGGTGAAGGCCAAATGGCAAGAGAATAAAGAGTTTGAAGAACTAAAAAGTCCAGCTTGTCTGGAGCATAGAGCGTGAGGAAGGAAAGAGACAAAAGGTGAGGCTGTAAATGAAAACCCATCAAACGTGCTTATTCTCTTCTGTTCCAACTCAGGAGCTCATGTCCAAAAGGGAACACCTCACTCTAAAATTGGTATTTATTCGGAAACAGTAGGAACCATGTGAGGAGTGAAGTGATCAGTTGTCCACTGTTGACAGTTTGCTCTGCCTTCAGTGTGGGGAGGCTCCAAGAAGCAGAGAGTTGACTTGAGTGTAGAAGGATGTTGAAAGATTAAATTCAACATTGAAAAGTTATAATTTCAGCACAACTAGGTCGATGTTGATGGCTTGGGTGGTGAGACAGCATGAAAGCTTTACCACAGTGCTTTGAGGAGAGGGATAAAAGTGAGAGAGAGTGTAGACAATTGGTAACTCTTTCAAGGAGGAAGGCTCTTAAAGAGGAGAGAGCTCCCCTAAAACCAATGTAATAGTGAATGATAACCGTAATTGAAAAAAAATTTGCCACAAAGACATAAAAAATAAGAGCGGAGAGCAAGAGAACAGTAGGTGGAGGGAATAATCCTGTGGCGCACTCTCTCTTTCTGATGTGAACATTCTGAACAAGCTTCCGGGATGGTGGAAGTCAGTCAGTTTGGAAGGAAATGTTGAAAGTATAGGAGGGAAAGACATGTAATGAATGGGAGAAGATATTTGCATATGAGGCATCTGATAAGGGATTAATATCCAAAATTTATAAAGATGTATCTCAACATTAAAAAATAAATAATCTAATTTAAAAATGGGCAAAATAGGGCAAGAGGAAATACAGATGGCCAATAGGCATATGAAAAGATGCTCAACATCACTTATTATCAGAGAAATGCAAATTAAAACCACAATGAGGTATCACCTCACACCTGTCAGAATGGCTTTCATCAGTAAATCAAAAAACAGCAAATGTTGGTGGGGGTATAGAGAAAAGGAAACCCTCGTGCACCATTGGGGGGTTCCAAATTGGTACAGCTACTATGGAAGACAGTTTGGAGGTTCCTCAAAAAATTGAAAATAGAACTACCTTATGACCCAGCAATTCCACTTCTGGGTATTTACATGAAGAAAACCAAAACACTAATTCAAAAAGATATATGCACCCCTACGTTCACTGCAGCACTATTTACAATAGCCAAGATAGTGTCATTGATAGATGGCTGGATAAAGAAGAGATGGTACATGTATTCAATGGAATATTACTCATACGTAAAAAAATGAAAACTTACCATTTGAAATGACGTGAATGGCCTAGAAGGTATTATGCTAAGTGAAATAGAGGACAAATATCATATGATTGTACTTATGTGTGTAATCTAAAGAACAAAATAAACAGACAAAGAAAATGAAAACAGACATATATACAGAGAAGAAATTGGTGATTGCCAGATTGAAGTGGGTTGGGAGACTGGGTGTAAAAGGTGAAGGGATTAAGAAGTACAAATTGACAGTTACAAAATAGTTACAAAATGACCAGGTGTGTACTAGACTAATTGGGGGGGGGGCACTTCATAAGTTATATAAATGTCTAACCACTATGCTGTACACCTGAAACTATATATAAAAATATTGAATCTCAACTCTAATTAGGAAAAAAAAAAGAGTACAGAAGGGAGAGGGAACAGTGCAGAGAACCAGCTCCTGAGCAAGTGGTGGAGGCAGCGGGACTCCTCCATGATTGGTGGCATTACCCTAAGACAGGAGGAGGGAGAAAGGGTGCCTCTTTCTTTGTCAGATGGGAAAGTGGATAGGTAGAGTAGGCGTGGAAGCAGGTGAGTTTGTAGGTTTGAGCTCTCATATTTAAGCAGATAATTAGTATGAGAAATTGAGGGAAAATTGTGGGCATTGTTACAAAGACTAGGGAAGGTAGCCCCTCTTGCAGCATCTGAAGTACCTGGAGGTGACTCTGGCTATAGTGCCCGGGGAAAGAGAGTGCCTTCAGGTAAGGAAACAGTTTGAATCAGAGTCCCGCACCAGGTGTGTTATTTTTAGCAGCAGACCCAGAGACTCTACGCTTTCTTACCAGCAGCCTCACTCTCCCCCTTCCTCTGCCTGTCTCAGTACTGCCAGGGAGGCCCCATCATCGCAGTGCAAGTGGAAAAGAATATGGTTCGTTTAATAAGGATAAATATTACATGCCTTACATTCAAAAGGTAAGAGGCACTTGGTTTGTCTCCATATTTACATGCTTCTTTTCTCAATCTGTCTCTTTCACAGCATGCATTTCTGAGTCTGCTGTGTGACTCTGTTAGGCATTGTGGGTTATGTGAATGTATGAAACCAAGTTTAATTTCTCTGTGAATCTATGATATGATCAGGGTGATCGAGATAACTTGATGTTGAGGTAAAATAGGATGTTGAGATAAAATAGGATGTTGAAAGATTATTCATTTCTGTTGCTATCTCTATGGCCCACAATTCTCATGAAAGCTGGGGGTTGGCAAAATTATATCTATAGTAAACAAATATCGCTTCATGTGGGGAATGCCTCAGGCCAGGGAATAACTCAGTCTTGCCTAGTGTCCTTGTTTGTGGATCAGGCTTCTCCTTGCCCCTGACTTTCCACATTCAGGAAGCTGATGTGTTCTAGTCTAAACTGGATCCCTCCCCAGAATGCTAAGCAGGAGGCAGGGACCCATGTTAGCTCTGTCTACACAGAGACCTCTGGGTGGGATGGCTTGGGGAGGAGGAGGAAGGGGCTGCCAGCTGGGCAGGGAATGGAGAGCAGGTGTTGTGAGAGAAAGTAGGCTGGGGTGGGCTCCATGGATGTCCTGGCTCCTGCCTTATAGCTGTGGCTTCTGGAACTGGACAAGTTCTGTGAGAAATTCCTCCCCTAATGTTCTCAGGGGCATCACATCTGACACGCTCAAATCAGTCTCATCAGCTAGCTTTTGTTCCTTGATTTTAAAAATTTATCATTCAACTACACTCCCAGGCCCAGATCTGGCTAAATGAACATGAGACACACAGACAGGGTCCTTTCACCCTCTGGCCATGTCTGCTTCCTATTCTCTTAGCAAATCTGATTTTCAAATCAGATCCTCCCTTTCCCCAATGCAATGGCAGTTCCTTGCTTCCTCTGAGTGTCCAGGTAGGACCCAAGTTTTGTGAAGTTTCTCTCTGACCTTCCTTAGGGCCCCATAGCATTGGCCACTCCCCTTCAAGCACAAAGAGTTTCCCAAGTCTTCTTTCTTCTTTCAGATTTAGATGCTGCCTCAGGGTGTTTTCTCATAAACTTAGATTTGAGGCTATGACCGTGGGGTGTTGAAGCCCATATTCAGCTGCTTTGCGGTCATCCTGGGGACAATACCAAACTGGGACAGAGACAGCAGCCCCCTCAATTTACTGAATGCAGATGGCCAGACTCTCATTTCAAACCTTTTTCCTAGCTTGCTGCCGCCCATATGAACCAATTATATTTATTTCTAATTTTTCTTCTTCCCAAGGGAGCAAGGGAAATAGGTTCATTTTATATAGTTTTCTCAACAGGCCCTGCTGGAACGAGGGATTGTGAGCTGCTCTTGACTTCAGATGGTGAGAAAGAAGTGCTGAAAGGCTACATAAAAGGAGGTACGAATTTAGACTCCCTTTAAGGGGGAACTGAGGCTCTTAATCCACCAGTTTGAATCTTGAACAAACATCGGAAAGAACAAAGAATGTCTCTGATATCTCTTTTCTATGTAGATTGAAGTGGACCCTAGAGATTTGATATTACAATAGATGAGGACTCAAGGTCAAAGTGAAGAGTTCACTTGGAAACTGCATCTCTTTTCCTTGTTCCTGTTGTCTTTCAAGATCAGAGCTGTAATTGAGCTCTTCTGTCCCCAGCGTACCTTTCCATCTTTCATAACTTTTCTGTGGCTGAGAATCTGAAATGGTGCTGGGAAGGGTTAGAATGAAGGCATTCTCCAACAACATTGACAACTCCATGAAGAAGCAGAAGATGGGTGTTGTGTCTGGAAGCCAGCCTCAGCAGAGTCCCAGTCCTGAGATCCTGCAGCCTAAGGCACACTAAGGGCTCTGAGTAGGTCCTAGAGAATAAAGTGGGAGAATAATTCAGAACAAAATTATAAGGTGATGAGAGTAAAAGAAATGACCAAGGTATGAACAGCCAGATGGATCCAGAGGAATATCTGTCAGGTATTCCTTCGTTCAAAATTGGCTGCTTCTGTGGACTGCTGTTCTCTCCACCTTTTCGGTGGCTCTTCTTTACATTATTATGGTACAGCTGTGACTTGGGGTCATGAGACATGCATTCAATTCCTAGATCTAATCATGTTGTGGTGAGATTGGCCTGTTCCATTTCTCTGCACAAAATATAGTCAATTTTAACTGCCCTTCTTATTACCTCAAGTCTTTGCAAGTGTCTAATGATGTGAGGATATGGCAGCGTTTTTTACATTGCAACTTGGGATACAAGCAGTATCTCATTATTCTTACTACTCAACACACCTTCCTTCAGAGTGAAAGGCGTAGGCCTCCATCCCTCCCCTGTTGGCGCCTATGACAATGTCTCATGCAGCACCTCTTTCTTCTCTCTACAGTGCTGGCCACCATCAATACAGCAACATTTCGGAAGGATGCTTTTAAGTTCCTTTATAATATACAGGTAAGGACATCTTAGTAATGAAGAGTCTTAAGCTCCTTCACCTGCCATGACCTCCCTAACCTGTGCAACTGGTGTTCAATGAAGAGAGGAGGCTTGACGAGAAGACCCTCTGGGGCCAGCTGGGTTCAAAAGAAATTTGGGAGTTTACATCTTGCACCATGGGGAATGAGGAGGAAATTCTGCTTCTTTCACCTTTGTTAGTGAAGCACCTCATGGAGATGATCAGAGGAAGGGTGAGGGGATTATGTGAGGTAAATCAGAGGGAGGACAGAGCTCAGGAATGGGCCATGCATGTTGCTGACAGAGGATTCATGCCTGGCTTTGATGGGGACAGCCTTTTTTAGCCAGCAAATCAGCCTAATTTAGCCAGACTGTGTTGCACATGAATTCATTTGACAAACACAGATTGAGTAAGAAGCTCCTAGTTTCCTCTCAGTGGACGACCCCCTGTAATAGTTACAAAGATGGACAACTTGTCCTTTCAAGGATTACAGCCACTCTCCAAAAACAGCTAGGTTGAGCTCTGACAGACCAAATGTGTTTATGGTGTCTTCTGCTTAACACATTTTCCTGGGTTTCTTTTGTGCTTGGATGAGACCTAAAACCTGTACCACGGCCTGTGTGCCTGACACAGTCTTTGTTTTTAGCTTCAGCCCACATTGCTCTCCTTGCTCAGGCAGGAAGGCCTTCAGCACTTCCTGCAAAGTATGGTGCTCTCTTTGGGCTGGATCCTACTGCAGTGCTCACTGCAGTGCCCTCTCCTCAGCCTTACACCCTCCTCCACAAGTTGTAATTAAGGAATGAATTAATCTTATATCCTTTTCTCATTAACTTTTATGGAGTTTCTGAGCTAGCAAAAGGAGGGACTTTGCCAGGGGGTGCCTAGTTTTCAATGCCTTTAATAAGTCTCTTTTGTTATTGTTTCTTTTTTCTTGTCACTTTTTAAAACAGCTTTACTGAGATATAATTTACACACTATGAAATTTACCAATTGTAAGTATACAATTCAATATATAGAATATTAGAACTATCACCACAATCTAAAGTTTCCTCATGCTCATTTGTAGTTAATACCCTGCTCCCTCCTGCAGTCCTAGGCAACCACTCCTCTACTTTCTATCGTTATAAACTTGCCTTTTCTAGACATTTCATATAAATAGAATCAATCATACAGTCTCTAGTCTTTCGCAGCTGTCTGGCTACTTTCACACAGCTTGATGGTTTTGAGGTCTATTCCTACCATAACATGAATCAGTACTTCCCTTCTGATAGCTGAGTGGATGGATACTTTTGTTGTCATACGTTTAAAATTATAGCTAAACCCAAAGGTCATGCAGCGTTTCTCATATGTCTTTCTTCTTTCATATGCTAATATGATTCATATGGTCTTTCAATATTGACCCAGTTTTGCTTTCCTGGGATGAATCCCACTTGATTTTGATGTATTATCATTTTATACAGTGCTGGATTCAGTTTGTTCATATTTTGTTAAGAAGTTTTGCTTCCATGTTTATGAGGGATATTGGCCTTTGGTTTTTCTTTTCCTAAAATATCTTTGATTTTGGAATTACAGTAATGCTGGCCTCATAAAATGAGTTTGGAAGTATTCTTTCCTCTTTTATTTTTTGGAAGAGATTGTATATGATTGTTAGTAATAATGTTTGGTAAAATTTACCAGTGAAACCATCTGGACCTGAAGTTTTCTTTTTTAGAAAATTTTTGTAAAATAAGTTTTTATTTTTCAATTATAGTTGGCATACAATATTATGTTAGTTTCAGGTGTAAAACATAGTGATTAGATATTTATATAACTTACTAAGTGATGATCTCAATAAATCTAATACCCATCTGACACCTTATATAGTTATTATAATATTATTGACTATAATCCTTATGCTATACGTCCCCATCACTATTTTGCAACTACCAATTTGTCCTTATTAATCCTTTCCCCTTAGTCACCCACCCTCTCAAGTATCCATTCCAAATGGAAACTCTCAAAATGTTCTCTGTATCTATGAGTTTGTTTCTGTTTTAATTTTTTATTTTGTTCTTTAGATTCTACCTGTAAGTGAAATCACATGGCATTTGTCTTTTTCTGTCTGACTTACTCCACTCAGCACAGTACCCCTAGGTCCATTCATTCATTCATTCATTCATTTATCTATCTATTTATTTATTTATTTTTATGGCTGAGTAATATTTCATTATATATGTGTACCACCCCTTCTTTATCCATTCATCCACTGATAAACATCCAGGTTGCCTCTGTATCTTGGCTATTGTTAATAAAGCTGCAATAAACATATAAAGGAGTCTCCCTATCTTCCCTCATAACATCTCGTGGGATTCGTGGAGGTAAAAGCTGCATGGAAGTGTAAGATCTACCACATCTGGGTCCCAGGGGCTTCACACTTTCTTGCTAACTCACATTCAAGTTTTACCAATTATTTAAAAATATCTATTTATAGGCTCCAGCCCTCAATAAGCAAATGCAGGTACCAAGTTTACAATAAATATTTATTTATTTATTTGTTCTGTGACATCAGTTCTCTGATAAGTTCAAGAAAAGTATTTAATTTGTAGTTTTTTGAACTTTGTCCTTGTTGTAAGGATCGGATTTATGTTCTTTCTAGCTCTCTACATCTGATTATAAGCAGCAGTCTATTTCCTTCTAGGTAAATATGATTGTTATAGTTTCCTTTCCTAGGAATTTATTCATTTCACTTAAGTTTTAAAATATAATGACATAAAATTGTGGATAATATTCTCTTGTTTTTTTTTTTAATGACCACATCGTTTGTGGTGATATTTCCTTTTTAATTTCTGATCTTAGTTACATATTTGTTCTTTTTTGTTCATTTCATCAATCTTATCAGAAGTATATCAGTTCTTTTCAAAGACCAGTTTTTATTTTTAAATTTTATCTATTGAAAATTAATTTCAATTTTAATACTTCTGCTCTCAGGTTTATTATTTTCTTTATTTTACCCTTTGATTTATTCTGCTGTTCTTTCTAATTTCTTGAGAAGGATAATTAGCCCCTAAATTTTATGTTTCTTTCTGTTTGAATGGTTTAATATAAACTTTTAAGGATATAAGTTTTTCATTAGTCCATGAGTTTTTATATTTGATATATTTGTTATACTATAATTTAGAATAATTTGGATATTTGATATGATTCCTTTTTGCCTTCTTAGTAGTTCTAGAAGTGAATTTGTTAATTTTCAAGCATAGGGACTTCTTTTTACATAATTGTGTTCAGAGAATATACTCTATACCACTTCAAACTTTTGTAATTTTTCCTTTTATCATTAATTCACATATTTTAATGTCTAATGTATTTTCATTAATTATAATCAATATTTTGTTGAAGTTTATTAAATTGTCTTCTTGTTGGCTAGTTGGAAGCCCCTTAAAGTTGGCACTTATATTTCTTCTGACACAATCTTATTATAGTTTCCTTGGTTTCTAGCAGAATAAGTTGTCCAGATTACCTTATATATTTCCAGTCTGAGACCTAGAAATAGCCATTTCTCCTAGGAGTTCTGTTGCTTCTACAGAACACAGTCTGTGCCATGGCTTCTAGGTATACTCAGTGTGTAGGCCCAGGACATAGGTATGTTTTAAAAGAGGGGAAAATCATGAGTTTACAGTGACTTTTTCAAAATAGAGACAATACGATAGGGTTTATATCTGACTTCTTTAATTTATACCTTCATTTTCTCTTTTAAAAATAGAGACAATATGATAGGTTTATATCTGACTTCTTTAATTTATACCTTCATTTTCTCTTACTCTGAAATCATAATTGCTAACAATATTAACAATTTTATTATTTGATCAATCTATAATATATTCATAATAGATTTGAAATAATAATACCAATAATATTACTAAAAATAGGAAAACCCAATGATCTTTAAGACTTCCGTGGGTTTTCTTTTATCATTAAGGTACATCTCACAGGAAACATGTAGTCAAAATTCTATATACTAAGGTTACATGGGATAATTTCTTTGTTCTATGTAGTTATTTTACTAACTTGATGTAGAATAAGGTTTATTTCAATTTGTTTTTAATTTTTAGGTATTTCTATTTTTAATTTAATTTTATTT
This sequence comes from Eonycteris spelaea, assembly GCA_003508835.1. NCBI lineage: Eukaryota > Metazoa > Chordata > Mammalia > Chiroptera > Pteropodidae > Eonycteris > Eonycteris spelaea. The sequence continues at coordinate 1,008,755 of PUFA01000288.1, read as the reverse complement.
TTGTTTATGTCTTATCAGTGGTCAAGTTTTGTAAATGCCCTATAATCTTACAATGAATATATTTTGTACTACTGTTTATGATATTCTCCATAAGTTCTTTATGTCCTTTTTATTTATTGTGTTTAGTTTTCTATTTCCTAACTGATTTTTTTTGGTCTATTCTATTAGTCGTTGAGAGAGATGTGTTAATATTTCCTACCATAATTGCTGATTTGCATATTTCTACCAACAGTCCATAATATTTCCACCTGCATGTCAAAAGTTTTGTTAATGTTTGTTTTATATATTTTGAAGCTCTGCGAGTTTGGAATTATTTTATATTCATTCAGATAAAATGTCTATTATTAAGAAGTGACCCTCTTTACTTGTAGAATTGCTTTTTTAAAAATCCTCATCTTTAGTTTTAGTTTCCTATTTTAAATGTTCAATTTTTATTTTTCTGTATTACTTAAGCTACCTTAATTTTTTTTTGGATATTAATGGGGGATAAATAGTTAATTTGACAGTGATTAGTATGAATTGAAAGGACTACCACAAAACAACCCATCTATTCTTGGAAACAAACAGCTAAAAATGCATTGACCTTTTGTAATTAGAAACAATACTTTGTTGCCTCCTATTCAAAATGTAATTTATGGTTTCTGGTATACCTGCAATTATTACTTGACCTGATTTATGTCTCTTTTGTTCCAAAAAGGTTTTTAATTCAACTGAATAAACAGGTCTTATTCTAAACTGTGGAAATTAAATGTCCTATGTTCTAACATTCCGATGAATCTTTGAATCTTTCAGTGATGTCTGAAAAATGAACTTTAACAAGTTACCACAATCACAAAGTTTTAGAGACGAAGGAACTAGGGAGTTATCTAGGAAGGGAAAAAAGAGTGAGAGACTGAATGACTGTCGCTTAAAATTAAGAAATGGGCAGAACCATTATATGAATCTAGAATTAGTTTACTTACTATTCTTACCTCAACCACACTGCCTCCTACTCACAGGTCTCCATCCCCACCCACCACCAACTAACCGCCACCACCCCACCACCCCACCACAGCACACCACATATGCTATTCTAAATGTTATTTAAAAGACAAGTGTCTGGGTCAGACACATAAAGATAAACTTTCTTCACATTGTGTTTTGTGTACTTTAATAGTTAACCTAAACATAGACCTGTTCATTAAGCTGATACTATCATAAGCCAAGAATGCATTTTTTTTCTGTAACCCCAGAGTCCATCTGTTTATGAACAAGAGAATCACCGTAAACCTATTATTTCTTGATAAACATTTTAAGCGAGCAATTTTTTCATTTCTCAAAAAAAAATCCATATTAAATAATTCACTTTCTCTATGAAGCATCTTACAGTGTGGAAATGTTTGAGAAAACTAAGCAGAAGTCTCCAGAGTTTTAAAAGCAAGCATGATGTTATCACATTTTTCACTGGTCAGTCATAGTACTTTTTCTTATTATAACAACTATTTCTTCAATCTCATTGTCTGCTGCATACTTCTAATTCAAGTTAGGAGATTGATTGTTGCAGGAACATTTGTAAACTTATGCCTTGGAGTTATAAGTACCCTGCTTGATGGTATTTGACAAAGCCATTCACTACCATGTTCTCTAGAGAGTCATAGATGTCTTGTGGATATTAATTGAGGGCTTCAATATATTTTCCTACTCATCCTTTTCCATATCTTTGGAAGCATCTCTATGTGAAGATAAGAGAATGACCCATGCTTAGGATAAAACTATTGTGTCTGTTTAGGACTCATGTAGAGGTGTTCAATAGATTTTTCTTTCCCCTTATTTTTCTAAAGCTTTGTTTGTTTATTTGTTGTTTTTTCTTCATTTTTATTAAGATGTAGTTGAGAAAGAACATTATATTATTTCAGGTATCCAACATAATAATTTTATTCTGTATATATTGCATACTGATCATCACAATAAGTCCAGTTACATGTCACCACGTATAATTACAAATTTTTTTCTTGTGATAAGAACTTTTAAGATCTACTCTCTGAGCAGCTTTCAAATTTGCAATACAATAGTACTACTATAGTTACCATGCTGTACATTATACCTGCATGACTTATTTATTTTATACATGTAAGTTTGTTTCTTTTGATCTCCTCACCCATTTTGTTAACCCCTCAACTCCCACCTCTGGCAACCATCGATTTTTTTCCCTTGTATCTATGAGCATGCTTTGTTGTCGTTATTATTTTAGAGTCCACATATAAGTGAGATAAAACAGTATTTGTCTTTCTCTTTCTACCTTATTTCAGTTAGCATAATGCCCTCAAGGTTCATCATGTTGTCACAAATGGCAAGATTTCATTCCTTTTATGGATGAGTAATATTCCATTATATATGTGGGTATATATAGTACCTCTTCTTGACCCACTTGTCTATCAATGGGCACTTAGGATGTTTCTATATCTTGGCTATTGTAAATAATGCTGCAACGAACATGGAGTGCAGATATCTTTTCAAATTAGTGTTTTCATTTTCTTTGGGTAAATACTCAGAAGTGGCATTGCTGGATCATATGGTAGTTCTATTTTTAATTTTTTGAGGAATCTCCATACTGTTTTCCTTAGTGACTGCAACAATTTACATTCCAACTAACAAATGTTTTCTTTTCTCCACATTTTAAACCAATACATTTCTTGCCTTTTAATAATAGCCATTCTAACAGGTGATATCTCATAATGGTTTCAATTTGCATTTCCCTGGTGATTAGTGATGTTGAGCAACTTGTCATCTACCTGCTGGCTGTATGTACCGTTTGTTTGAAGAAATACCTATTCAATGCTCTGCTATTTTTAAATTGGATTGTTTGCTTCTTTATTATTGAGTTGTAGAGTTCTTTATATGTATTGGATATCAACTCTTTATCAGATATATGATTTGCAAGAATTTTCTCCCTTTATTTTGCTGTACAGAAGCTTTTTAAATTGATGCAGTCCTGCTTATTTATTTTTGCTCTTGTGGCTTTTGCCTTTGGTGTCAAATTAAAAAAAATCATTAAGACTGATATCAAGGAGCTTACTGACAGTGTTTTCTCCTAGGAGTTTTGTGGTTTCAGTTCTTACATTCAAGTCTTTAATCCATTTTGAGTTGATTTTTGTGTGGTGGAAGATAGTGATCCAGTTTCATTCTTTTCCATGCGGCTATCCATTTTCCCAACATCATTTGTTGTGGTGACTGTCCTTTCCCCATTGTATTTTTTGGCTCCCTTTTCATAAATCAACAAATCATATATGCATAGGTTCATTTTTACCCTCTCTATTCTGTTCCACTGATCTATGTGTGTGTGTGTGTTTTTATTACAGTATCATACTGTTTTTATCACTATCGCTTTGTAACATAGTTTTAAATCAGAGAGTGTGATGCCTCCAGCTTTGTTCTTTCTCAAGATTGCTTTGGTTATCCAAAGCCTTTTGTGGTTCCATAAATTGGGTTTTTTTTCTATTTCTGTGTAAAATGTAGTTGGAATTTTGGTAGAGATTTCATTGAATCTGTAGAATGCTTTGGGTGGTATGAACATTTAAACAATATTAATTCTTCCAATCCATGAGCTTGAAATATCTTTTTATTTATTTGTGTCTTTTTCAATGTATTTTATCGATATATTATAATTTTCAATGTACAAGTCTCTAACCTCCTTGATTAAATTTATTTTTTTGGGATTTTATTTGTGATGTAATTGTAAATGGTGTGTTTTTAAGTCTTTTTCTTTCTGAAAAGGTGTTATTAGTGTATAGAAGTACAACTAATTTTTATATATTGGTTTTATATCCTATGACTTTATCAAATTTATTTGTTCAGTTTAGCAGTGTTTTGATAGTCTATAGGGTTTTCTATATGTAATATCATATCATCTGCAAATAGAGACATTTTTACTTCTTTTTGATTTGTATGTCTTTATTTCTTTTTCTTGCTAACTGCTCTGGCTAAGATATCTTATATATTGAGTAAAAGTGGCAATAGTGGCATCCTTGTCTTCCTGATATTAGAAGAAAAACTTTCAGCTTTTCAATATTATGATGGTAGCTGTGGGCTTTTCATATATATCTTTTATTCTGTTGACTTATGTTCCCTCAATACCCACTTTGTTAAGAGTGTTTCTTTTTATAAATGGATGTTGAATTTTGTCAAAATTTTTTTTGTATCTATTGAAATGATCATATAATGTTTATCATTTTGTTAATATGGTGTATCAAACTGACTGATTTGTGGATGTTAAATTACCCTTGCTAAGACTAAATCCCACTTTATCATGGTATATGATTCTTTTAATTTATCATTGAACTCAATTTGATAATATTTTGTTGAGGATTTTGCATAGATGTCTATCAAGGATATTGGCCTGAAATTTCCTTTTCTTGTAGTTCTTTGTCTGATTTAGTATCATGCTAATTCTTGCCTTGAAAAATGAGTTTGGAAGTGTTCTCTTACTTTATATTTTGCAAGAATTGAGAAGGATTGGCATTAGTTCTCTTTTAAAGGGTTGGTAGAATTCACAGATAAAACCATCTGGTCCTGGACTTTTGTGTGTTGGGAGGTTTTGTATTTCTTTATAATTCATTCATGGTAGGGAGTATGTTTCTAGAAATTTATTCATTTCTTCTAGGTTATCCTATATTTTGGTATATAGTTGTTCAGAGCAAATTAAAAATAGAACTACCATATGATCCAGCAATGCCACTTCTTATTTTCCTTTGTATTTGTATGGTATCATGGCAACATCTTTTTTTTTGATTTTGTTTATGTGAATCCTACATTTTTTTTTTCTTGGTGAGTCTAGCTAAAGGTTTGTCTGTTTTATTTACCTTTTCAAATAACTAGCTCTTAGTTTCATTGATTGTTTTTATTGCCCTTTTAGTCTCTTATTTATTTCCACTCTGAACTTTGTTAGTTCCTTACTTACAAATTTGGGTTTAATTTTCTTTTTTTCTGGTTCTTTAAGTTGTAAAGTTAGGTTGTTTATTTGAAGTTTTTCTTGTTTCTTTTTTAAATAACATTTTACTTTTCAGTTAGAAGTTGATGTACAATATTATATTAGTTTCCAGTGTACAACATAGTCATCAGATAACTTAAAAAGTTATTACCATGATAAGTCTAGTACCCATCTGACACCATACATAGTTATTATAATATTATTAACTATATTCTCTATGCTGAACTGTACATCTATGTGACTGTTTATATAACTGACAATTTGCACATATTAATTTCTTCCCCTACCAAATCCCCTCCAATCTGGCAATCTTCAAAATGTTCTCCATATCTATAAGTTTGTTTCTCTTTTGTTTGTTCATTTATTTATTTATTTTTAGATTCCATATATAAATGAAATCGTATGGTATTTGTCTTTCTCTGTCTGACTTATTTCATTTAGAATAATACCTTCTATGTGGTTGCAGAGGGCTTTATTTCATTCCTTTTTATGGCTGAGTAGCATTCCATTGTTTTACGCATTTATATATCGATAGACACTTAGGTTGCTTCAATATCTTGGCTATCGTAAATAATGCTGCAATAAATGTATAAATGCATACATTTTTGAAATTAGTGTTTTGGTTTTTTTTTTCAGATAAATACCCAGAAGTGGAATTGCTAGATCCTTCTTTGTCTCTTGTTACAGCCTTTGTTTTAAAGTCCATTTTGTCTGATATAAGTATTGCTACCCCAGCATTTTTTTTCATTTCCATTTACATGATATACCTTTTTCCATCCCTTTACTTTCAGTCTGTTTCTATCTTTTGATTTGCAGTGAGTCTCTTGTAGACTGCATGTGTGAGTCTTGGTTGTTTTTTTTTTTTAAATCCATTCAGCCATCCTATGTCTTTTGATTAGAACATTTAATCTATCTACATTTGAACTAGTTATTGATACATATGTAGTTATTGCGATGTTATTATTTATATTTATGTTCTACTCCCACTCCCCTTCTTCTTTGTAAAGAATTCTGTTTAACATTTCTTGTAATACTGGTTTGATGATTCTAAACTCCTTTGGGTTTTTCTTGTCTGGGAAGCTCTTTATCTGTCCTTCCATTCTAGATGACAGCTTTGCTGAGTAGGGTGGTCCTGGTTGTAGGTCCTTGCTTTTCATCATTTTGTATATTTCTTGCCAATCCCGATTGCTTGAAAATTTTCTGTTGAGAAATCAGCTGACAGTCTTATGGAAATTCCCTTTTAGACACTAACTGCTTTTCTCTTGCTGCTTTTAAGATTCTCTCTTTGTCTTTAAGTTTTAGCATTTTAATTATTATGTGACATTTTAATTATGGTGTGGGCCTGTTTGGATTAATCTTGTTTAGGACTCTCTCTATGCTTCCTGAGGTTGTACATCTATTTCTTTCACCAGGTCAGGACAGTTTTCCATTATTATTTCTTGAAATAGGTTTCCAATTTATTGCCCTCTTTCTTCTCCTTCTGGAACCTCTATAATGTGAATGTTGGTATGCTTAATGTTATCCCTGAAGCCCTTTAAACTATTCTTATTTTTTAAATAGATTTTTCTTTTTGCTGTTGTGCTTGGGTGTTTTCTGCTACCTTATATTCTAAAGTGCTGATTTGATCCTCTGCTTCATCAAGTATACTGTTGATTCCCTATAATGTATTTTTCATTTCAGTTATTGTATTCTTTATTTCTGAATGGTTCTTCTTTATGTTTTCTATCTCCATTTGTATGTTTTCTTTTTTTTTCATTAAAGGTTTCCACTTTTCCCCCTAAATTCATTGAGCATTATTATAACCAGTCTTTTGAACTCTGCATCTAGTAGATTGTTTGTCTTCATTTTGTTTAGTTCTTTTTTAGGGGTTCATTCTGTCCTTTCATCTTGGGCATGCTTCTTTTCTCCCCATTTTGGCTGCCTCCCTATGTTTGTTTCCATGTATTGAGTAAAGCTGCTATGTTTCCTGGTCTTGATAGGAGTGACCATATGTAGTAATCGTCCCATGGAGCCCAGTGGAAGGTCTCCCTCAGCCAAGTGCTCCAGGTGTGTCCCTTGTGTGGGTTGTGTGTCTTACTGTGGCTGAGCCTGTTAGCTGTTGGCACATCAATGGGAGGGATTGACCTTCAGGCTGAATGGCAATGAAGACTGGCCATTACTACAATGGAGAACTGTTGTTCAGGGGCTGACCTCACAGAGTAGGATTTGCTTTAGCAGGGCTTAGGGGCCTGCTGAGTCTGCCTTTTGGGTGTCTTGTTTGTGGAGGTGGTTGGGTAGTATCTGGTGTGGTCTGAAGCTGGCCTCCATGTTTGTTGGTTCTGGGCCTCTTTGGATGGGCCCAAGGTTAGCCATTGCTTGTGCTCAGGCCAAGTTACCTGGTATGAGGTAGAAACGATTACAGTTGGTCACCACTTGTGCTGGGCTTGGAGGTGGCTTGGAAAGGCTAAGCTGTGACCTGAGGCTGGCTGCCATGAGTGACAGCTTGGGGTCACTTAGTAAGAGTGGCATTTGTGAACCTTTGAGAGATTTTAGGAAAGTCTGTATTATGACAGGCTGTTTGTATGGAAAAGCCACTGGAAGCAGTGTGGATGGGCCCCCAAGTGAGATAATCCAGGATCTCATGAAATTGCCAGGACAGGGAAAACTGTGTTAGCCAGGTTGTTCAAGACTCAGACTCGGCACCCAATTATACCTACAGACTGGGTATGGGGAGGACTCAATGAGGGAACAATGACTTCTGTCAGCACTTATGTCTGGGAGAAAGCTGCCCCTTCAGGCCTTGACTTGACAATTCAGCTCCTCCTTGTATGTCTCTGATGCTTTTAGAACTTCTGCTCCAGAGCTGGAGCTCAGAGTGAGTGAGTCTTCAGTGAGTAAATCTATACACAGACCTTTTAAGAGGGATGCCTGGGACTCTAGCAGTCCTTCATCTCACTTAGCCACAATCTATGCTGGCTTTCATAGCCAGAAGTTATGGGGACTTCTCTTTCCAGCACTTATGTTCTGACCTGGGAAACCCAGTGTGGGGCTGGGACCCCTCACTCCTCAGGGGGAACATCAACAGCCAAGATATTTTTTCATATGTTTAACCACCATATGTGGGCATGTGACTAGCCTGTTCTGTAGCTCCATTCCTCCTACCAGTCTCAATGTGGCTTCTGCTCCATGTTCTTAGTTATAGGACTTTTGTTTAGTTAGTCTTCAGGTGGCTGCCATCTTAACTGAGTTCTTATTGGCTCAACTACTTAAGAAAAGTTCCTATGAGAAAGGGTACATGACTCCATTTCAGGCTAACAATATATCTTAATGGCACATTGATCTATGCAGGGATGAATTCTTTTCTTCACCTACCCCTCCCTCCACTTTCCCCTTCTCAGCACTCCCAGGCAGACAATTGAAATTACAGGACTGCCCTCAGATGCCTCACAAGTAGTCTTCTTCCTGCTTATAGATTTTATCTGTGACTCTTTAATAATTAATTTCGTTCGCTTCTGATATGTTGAATTATGCAAAGTACTCCTTTTACCAGTTGTGAACTCCTTTCTGAACTGCAAATAAGAAATTTTTGATGTTCAACTATAGGGTATGCTTTTTACTTGCTATCCTTTCCCAAAATCTTTAACAAAAAGCATCTTTTCTCTGCACTTTTTGAACCCCTGATAGACTTTCAATACTTTGGCATTTTTTTCTCCTAATTTATATTTCAAAGTTTCAGATATCTCTTAGATTTATGAAAGATGTTGTTTGTGTTTCAATTTCTCATTTTTCATTTTGATTTTGAGGATTTCCAAAAAAAGAATGTCAAGTGCACCAATAACACAGTACACTTTAACACCAAAAATCACTCTTCCTTCTTAAATACAGTTGAAAATCAAGGATCTATATTTATTTAGTACAAGTTCCATGAGAAAATAATTAAATTACAAATAAAAAAAGAAAATGGAAATCAGAGAATATAGAGATAATTCAGGAAACAGAATAAAATGTAAAAAATGCTCATTCATATGCACAGAGACATAGATAAGATTATGCATGAAATAAGTGTGAGATATTAATAAAAAAGAATGAGACCCAAAAGAACTTTTTAAAATTAAAATCTAATATTTAAAATTAAATATAAGAACTGGATGGTAAAGTTGAGGGAATTTCTTATAAATAGTACAAGCCAGCAAAATATAAAGTATGAGACAGCATAAATGTCTTATAAGATCAGTTTAGGAGGCCTGACACCTGACTAATAAAAATTACAAAAAGAGAGGACAAAGAACACAGAAAAAAGGATAGCCTAAGAAATAAGCTTAAGAAAATTTTCTTTAACTGAAGGATATGTATGTCTAGATTGAAAGTGCCTCTCAAATGGTTAGCAGAATGAATCATGAAAGAGATCTACATTGTACAATTAACATCCTACGGAGAGAAAAACCACGGACTTATATACCAAGCAACAAAAATCAGATGTATGGAATTTTAAAATATTGAAATTGGATGATAAAAAGCAATGGAACATGCCTTTAAAATTCTGAGGATAAATGAATTTCAACTCAGAATTTTATACTTGGTCTAAATATTAAGCAACTGAATTGATAAAATAAAGCTATTTTCTGATATTTAAGAACTAAGAATACTTATTCTTATTCAAATTTTTAATGGAATTTTTTGGAGGATGAAGGAAATGAGAGTTAAACCAAGGTAGAAGAACATACGGGATCCAGAACACATAATATCCAACTCCAGGGATCAGCTAAGAAAAGTTGCTGGATGACAGGTCTCCAGGTTACAGTGTAACCATTTTTGATTACAGAAGAATGCTGGAAGACTCCAGGAGTGCAACTGAGAATGCATAGAATAAATGCCTGACACATAATCCCTAATAGAAGTCTGGCTATTTTCCGTTGTAATATACATAGCACAACAACAGTTAGTTCTGCTGTGGAGAAGATGTTAACTTTTTAAAAAGAACCTACATGATTCAGCAGCTTTGAAAATGTTAGGCTAGAAGTAGAATGCAGGCATCAGGCTGAAAGAGTATGGCATCCAGCAAATGAGGCCACCAATAATATGAAGTTTAAAAGAAATGTCTGTGTCTTTTAGGCAAGCATAGTTCAGCAATTGTAGGTAATGGAATCACTTTGGTATGTTTTCTTCTAGTTTTAGACGAAATAAGTCATTTACGATCCAGAGGCAATATAATATAATAGTTAAAAATGTGAATTTTGGAGGTTGTCTGGCTGACTTCAAATCCCAGTTCTAACATGTCTTAGCTGAGTGAACTTGAACAGGCTTTCTAAACTCAATTTCTTCCTTTGTAAAATAGGGACTGATAGTATCTACCTTACTAGGTTGTTACACAGATAAATTAAGTAAAGTATTTCATTCAAACACTGCTCAGCACATATTAAGAGTTTAATAATCATTAGTCACTTTAATATGATAATAACTGCTTTATATAAATAACAGGTATAATCCATGAAGACATGGTAACATTTATGAATTGTTCTATACCAAATTGTTTAGTAACAAAAATATTCAGAGTAAGAACTGTTAGAAATAAAAATGAAATAAATAGAAATACAATTACAATGGATACTTCAACACAGATGAAGTAGAATATAAATTAAATAAAGATATAGAGAAAGTGAATGATATACGTAATAGACAATATAGCTTAGTAGCTGGTTGTTTGCCTCAGACCTGGATTTGAGTTGTGCCTCTGACCTTACCAGCAATGTGACCTTTGAGCCTCAGTGCCTACATGAGGAATTGTGGTCAGGTCCTTGTGTATTCAAAACTGATTCTTTCAACACCAGCTTCTCATATGATGTGGTTGAAATTATAGATGGTACTATTCAGGTATAGCAGGAGATGCATAAAGCTGGAAGGAGTCTAGAGTTCATGAATGTTTAAGAGGAATGGAGGAACCAAAGGTGTAATGGGTGAGGGGGAGTTGGGGGTAGGATACGCACTGACTTGGGAAAAAGTGAAAAACACGAATTCTTTAAGGCTCATCTGTGATATTCGTTTTTCTGATTTTTTCTTTTTGTTACACTTAGCATTTTATTTGATTTGTTTCTAGAAAAATAAGCCCATTATGATTATGGAATACTGGGTCGGCTGGTTTGATACATGGGGAAATAAACACAATGTTAAAGATGCACAGGGTAAGTATTTTGCAGTGTTTGACTCAAGTAGAGATGGCCCTGAGTCATGGACCCTTCAAACATTCCTCCGCTAGTTAATAAGCTCATTCAATTACATCTATTAATTCATATTATATACAGGGACTTGGCTAAACCTGAAGGTGCACTGTGAATAAAAATTGCCTGTTTCCTACCCCCAGGGAGCTTGTAGTTTAATGGAGCTGGTAATAAAGAAGTAACACAATTGGTATACATCTCCACATTTGACAAGTGCTTTGAAGCAAACAAAGAAGTGCAGTGATAGAAAAGACAGGGACAGACCTGCAGAGGGGAGGGAGGTGATCATAAGGGTCTCTAAAAGGTGACATCCTGAGGAAGGAGATGCATTTGCCAAGTCTTGATCATCTCTGGAAAATACAGGCCATTGCTGTGAGTAGTCAACTGTGTGGTAGTAATTATCAGAAGTCTATGTGCAATACAATAATGGTTAGAGAGTGGATTCTGGAGCCAGAGATCAGGATTTCAATCCCAGCTCTGCAGCACTAGCCCCATGACTAAGGCAGCCTTCTTTCACTTCTAAGTCTTAGTGTCTTCATCCAAAATGGGAATTATCACATAGCCCACCTCATAGGGTTTGTTATGAGGATTGAATATGGCAATCCATGCAAACCACTCTGAACAGTGCCTAGCAGATGTTGTTAATAAAAGTATTTTGCCACTAAGGACATTTTGCTATTGCTGTTTTGAAAAGAAGCTCACTTGTACTTGTAAAAAGAAAATTATTTGAAAATACTGGATAACAGAGAAAATCTACTGTGGCCTGAAAAATAGAAAAACAAAACACAAAAAAACAAAAACTTATCACCACCACCACCACCACCACCACCAAACAACAGTTTTCTGATCACCTGTATGTCAGGCACTATGCTATATTTCTTGCATGTAGTCTCTCATCAATTAATTCTCTCATCAATCCTATGATATAGTAGGAATTAGTACCTTCATTTAACAGACAAGGAAAAAAAGGCTCTGAGAGAAAATAGGCTGTATAAGGTCATACAAACTAAAGAGCACTGTCAGTATTGAATCCTACATCTAACTAACTTTTAACCATCCTGCTTCCCATTATGGCCAGTAGAAAGATGATCATACCTGTTAAAACATGATGACCAAATGAGAGTTTCTATGGCTAAAGATGAGAAAAGCCACTTGTAGACTATTGGAGAGGTTCTAAACTAGTGTCTCCAGAGATATTACCCCGGAAGAGTAGTAATGAGGATGTACTAATTATTGTACAATTTCAAAAAATGTAGTAAACATAAGGTTCTTAGGCTATTATTTAATATATGAAGTTTGAAGTCCAATTATGTCCATACTCAGAAAAAATGATTTTTAAAAAGGGCTCTGGGAAACAAGACATGATTTCCTAGAGTAGTTCTGGCCAATCCTACCTATGTTCTGGTTAGAATCTTAGCAGAGGTTGGAGGACAAAAGAATTAAGTTGATTGTGGGTGGGGTTGGGAATGATAAGTTTTCACCAGAGAGTCTGTCTTCTCTAAATTTTTAATTTGCTCTATTTTCTCATCTTCCTCCTCTACAGATGTTGCAAATACTGTGTCTAAATTTATTAAATTTGAGATCTCCTTCAACGTATATATGTTCCATGGTGGAACCAACTTCGGTTTCATAAACGGGGCCACAGATTTTGGAAAGCACAGAAGCGTTGTCACTAGCTATGGTAAGTGTTTGCTGATATGGTAACCTTCCAGCATAGATGGTGCTGGAATTTAACCAAGGAGCCTCTGAAAGGACGTTCTGTCATCACTGGGTTCTTGACCTATAATCTATCCTGAACATTGGATTTTCCTATCTATTTTCCTTCCTTCTTTGATATTCATAATGCCCCCAAGAGGCTGGCATTGCAGTAGACAAGGCTGCCTGTGACCTAAAGCTCTGCTTCACTTCTCATGTACACTGACCCCTTGACTAAAGCCTTCCAAGGAGACAGATTACAGATGGTGATTGCTATAAGGGCATCAATAGGCACAGCTGAGCAACCCAGATTGAGGAAAGAAGACAGTGTCCATTATAAAGTGAAACAGAGGATGAGCTCTGTGTCATGACAGCCTCAGATCCCCAGGAAGGGTTGTGGGGAATGTTTCTAGACTGGCATTCGTCCCTCACATCCTAGCCTGGGGTGGACTCAGCCAGGGGCTGGGAAAATGTGTCTTCTTTCTTGCTGTAGTGGCTCTGGCCCATCTCATGCTGAAAGTGCTATGGACGATTGCTTGGCCAATGTCAGTGTCCTGGTGTCTTGCAGACTATGATGCTGTGCTGACAGAGGCTGGGGATTACACAGAAAAATATTTCAAGCTTCGAAAACTCTTTGGATCTGTCTTAGGTACTTAACAACCATTTTAACTTGAGATCTGGTTATCCTCATGAAGTGGAAATGTGAAGAAAGGGAAGGATCCCCAGTGGGCAGAAGCTTAATGAAGTGCTTAAGAGCAAGGGCAACTTAACTTCAAATGCTGGTTTTCTCACTTAGAAGCCATGTGGTTTTGTGCGAGTGTTTTAAAGCCCTTTAAGCCTTAGTTTCTTCTGAAACATGAAGACAATGATACTTGTGAAAATTAAATTACTATTTGTAAAGCTGTTAGTATGATGTATGATGTAATACCACCATATACAATAGCAAAAATCATCCAATTTAATTTTACTTATTTAAATAAAGTTTATTAACTATCTACTATGTGCTAAGAAGTAGTTAGGCATAAGGCAGAATTCTTGTTCTCCAAGAGCCTTCAGCCTATATAACTAAATTACCCTTTCTGGATCTGTACCTATGAGCTATCTGTGCTTACAAAATGATTCCAATTTGGTTGTGACAGGTTTTCATTATTCTTGATGAAGTATAGCTATGTTCGAGGATAGGACCCACCTCTCTTGTTGGCTCTGCAATATGAGAGCTCATGGATAGGGATGGGGAGGTTTTAAGAAGGCAGCACTTATTTCAGGTACTTCTTGTCCCATGGCCCATTTTTACTGCAGCATTTCCGCTGCCCCCCTTACCTGCGCTCACTCCCAAGACTGTGTATTCTCCTATGAGACCATCCTTTTATTTGCCACTGTGGGATGTCCTACAGTACTTAAATGAGGTGAGTACTGCCTGGGCAGTGGAATGGGGGGTGGCCATTGAAGACATGGGGGAGAAGGCTGTAAGCCACACAGTAGAGATTCCTTTGGGGGCTTTTTATTGGAAAACCAATTCTCTGCATTTCTTCCCAAATTAGAACTATGGGGAAAGACCCACAGGCTCTTTCTGGATGGACTGTGAGGGATTTGATTTAAAGAATGCCTAGGCATGGAGGGAGAAGTAGACTATTAAAACATCCTGGTTTCCAGCTCAGATGAACCATTTGGTGAATGCTCTTGTGGGGAACTGTGTGGTTCATATGGCTGCTGAGCTAGGAACCCATGAAACTGAGTTTTTGACTCTTCTTCACCATCAACTAGGCTGAATCACTGCACTTCTATAGGTCCCTGTGAGCCATTTAAAATTAGACTGCCTACTCTATTTTGAAGAAAAGTTAGATATTGTTTGAAAAATGTTAACTCTTGAATTCATAGTGGTTTTGCCTCCACCGTCACTGTTTTAGATAAAAAGCAGTGTCTGACACATTACAGATGCTAAGTGTTTGCTTAGCACATAATTCTTTACTTGACTTTAGTTATGTTAGAACACAACTTATTTACTCTGTTGATTCTTATGATTACAGTTAATTATTCCCTCTACTATGCCCTCCCCATCCTCTGAGTTTTCTGGTCAGTAGAGATATAAAGCATAAGAGCATCATCACATAGCACCTTTTTAAGTATTTTTCATCCAAAGAACTTTTGGGGACCATTAGAAGATACAACAAAAAATGACAAGGATCTTAGGAAGAAGAATTCTGACTTCTCATTGCCCTGGCTCCTGTTTCTGCCACATCTCTATCATAGCCAGTCATATCTGATAAACCAATCAATATGGAGAATCTTCCCATAAACAGTGGGAATGGTCAGTCCTATGGATTCATACTGTATGAGACTGCCGTCTGCTCTGGAGGTGAGCTCCACGCTGATGTTCAAGATACAGCACAGGTAGGGGTCTGCGGGCTGTCTATGGAGGTAAGCAGAACATTTAGCCTAACTTTGCTATTGTTGGGAAGATAGTTAGTCATTGGTCAACTTTACTGTTTGATAGTACCTACTGTTTAAGCACAGTAGGTACTATGTGTGAGCACTGAGAATATAAATTCAAATTAAAGAAACTTGCTTTATGCTTTATAGAACAACCCAGTTCTATTGGGGCTTCCCTGTCAGCTTAAACATCTGTGAGCACAAAGGCCGGTCCCTTCCTTCATCATGACCTTCTCCCTAAACTAGAGTCTCTCTTCTCCCTTTCTTCCAGTAGGCCTACCAGTCTGACGCGGCTCTTCTTTTGCAGGTGTTTTTGAATGAGATGAGTATAGGAATTCTAGGTGGTGCTGTTCAGTACTTGAACATTCCTAAAGTCAGGGTATGTAACTCAAGATCTAAATGCTGCCCTAGATCCTAGACTCAAATGCAAACAAAGCCAGGTCCTGAGATAGACTGTCTCCTTCTCTTCCACTGCCCTTTGGTATTGCTCCTCACTGAGGGGCCCAGCAGAAAGTGTTTGTTTAGCTATGTCAGTTATAAACAAAACTGTATCTCTCAGGCCCAAATATATCATGAGTGGCAATATACATGCTTTGGTGTGAATGGAATTTTCCCATTAAGCCCTGAGTCAACCATTGCTGCTGGTTGGGTCTCTGTTCAAAGGCACAGCTGAGTCCCTCTGCCTTTCCTAAGGCAGATTAGCTAAACAAAGGGGAAACTGAGTGTGGAATGGGGACATGCAGGGTCTTTAAAGTAGAGGGAGGACTGCTGAGCTCTGGAGCCTCCTTGTCTCCCATTTTCTCACCTTTCCATCTGGGACCCAGAGAAAACAAAAGGTTCTGGAGTAAAAACCCTGTGTGACCTTTTCAATTCCATAAACTGGTCTACCCCAAACAGGGATGTCAACGTCTAAGGATCCTGGTAGAGAATCAAGGACGAGTTAATTTCTCATGGAAAATCCAAGATCAGCGGAAAGGTGGGCTCTAGGCCTGAGAAACAGGTTGTAATCTCTCTTTATGGTTACTCGGACTCTCACACTGGGGCTATGTTGAAGTTGGGAGGAAAAAATGAGCCACTCAGGCAGTGGAAGACTTAGATTCTAGGACCAAAGATTCAAACTCCTTCCCTTTCTCTTGTCCTGCCTTCTCCATTTCTCCAAGGTAAGAAAGTAGAGCAGTTTTTTTGGGTGCTGACTGCTTGTCCTAGAGCAGGGCCCAGTCTTCTTTTGGGAATTTCAGGAAAAGCTCTGATACTAAATGGGGAACTTCTCAGTAGTATGGAAACATGCAACAAGAAACCTTTAGTTATAGCAAGTCAAACAAGTGTTTGCCCTTGTGGCTGAGCCCTTATCACAAGGTATAATTTTTTTTTTTTTTGTGCTAGACACAGAGCAATCTAGTTCCTGACCATATTCTCTTTCCTACCGACCACCTTCAGGAATAATTGGACCTCTTACCATCAATAATATCCCCCTGGAGGGTTACACTATCTATTCTCTGGAAATGAAAATGAGCTTCTTTGAGAGGTATGTTCCTACTTACTCCCAATGGATGCTTTGAGGGATCAGGGAACTCAGAGATTTGAAACTCTTCACTGTGCAGATGAGGAGCCCAAGATTCAGAGAAATGAAGTTATTTGCTCAGGATTATAGAGCACTTTTGAGTCAGGGCTAGAACCCTAGGACAAGTCTCTTTTTTAAATGGTCCTAATCTGACATGTCCCACTGAAACAGAATTATAGTACCTGCATGGGGAATCTAGGGTCAATATTGGGACTTATTGCTCTCCCTCAAGGTTTGGCCCTTCTTCCAGGCTTCACTCTGCCACATGGAGGCCTTTCCGAAGTAGTTATCTGGGCCCTGCCTTCTACATGGGTACCTTGAGGGCTGGCTCTTCTCCCAAGGACACCTTCCTGAGATTACTGGTAAGTGAGCACCCTCTTCTAACTCTGGTGTCCCAGCCATCCATTCTTTCTTAAAGAGTTGAAGCAAATCCATAGTTTCTGGCAAAAATACTTCCCTTTTTTCCTTTCTTTTTCTCCTCACTTCCAACCAAGCCACCCAACATCTCTCAATCTTCCTAATTTATCATTATACAAAAAATCATATATCACGACACAATAGAAAAATTCAAATAACAACAAGATGTAGAGAGCAGATGGTGGAAGTTCTGCATCAAACTCACCCACATTTCAGTTCCTCTCTACTTCTCAGAACTAAGCATTACCAGTAGTTTGTATGATTTCATATACAACTTTGTCTAAACACACATACAATTACTTTTTGCA
The DNA here is from genome assembly GCA_003508835.1 of Eonycteris spelaea. NCBI lineage: Eukaryota > Metazoa > Chordata > Mammalia > Chiroptera > Pteropodidae > Eonycteris > Eonycteris spelaea. The sequence goes on along the minus strand of PUFA01000288.1, from coordinate 991,184 downwards.
CCAATGCAATCATTCCATAAATTATATTTTGTGAATTGCTTTTTTTACCTCATATATATTTTTATGTATAAACACATAACAGTACAAAATGTGAATGTACAGTTCAATAAATTATCACGAAGTGAACATTAGATAATTACTATTGAGAAAAAAAATATCGTCGAGTCCTCCCTTGTATTTAAAAAGTAACCATTATCTTGACTCTAACACTCTAATTTACTCTTTCTTCTTTTGACCTCATGTAAATTGAATTCATAGTAGAGTTTGTATAAGACTGGTATTATTTTTTAAGTATTTGGTAGAGTCCATTAGTCAAAACATCTAAGACAACTTTTTATTTGTGGGAAAGTTTATGTGTGTATTAAATTTCTTTAAGATTAAAGTACTCTTCAGATTTTCTGATTCTCTGAAAGTTAGTTTAGATAAAATATACTTTATAAGATATTTTCCCATTTCATCTAAATTTTCAAAGGTATTGGGCTTAAGTTGTTTTTTAATGTCTAGATCATCTATAGTAACATCTTTTTTCTTGGTAAATATCACCAGAACATTAATGTTTCAAAGAAAGAATGTTTGACTATGACTCTTACTATATTATGCATTTCTTTTGTTTAATTTCTGCTGTTATCTTTATTATTTTGTTTATTTCACTTTTTTATCACAGGAGTTTTCTGCTTTCTTTTTATAATCCCTTTAAAAATGTACTCAGATAACTGATTTTTAATTTGTATTCTTTTTTAATATATTGATTTAAGCTATTATTTTTATTTAAGCATGGATTTGGTTACGTCCATAAGTTTTAAAAAAATTCTCAAGGATATATTATGGCAACATTTTTGTTATCAATTTCTTGTTTAATTGCACTGTGCCATGAGAACTTTAAAACATGTTAATACTTGCTTAGTCCCACATAAGATCAAATTTCTAAAGATTCTGATACATACTTGAAAGAATATGTGTGTTTTGCATGTGTTAAATCAATATTCTATACATATTAATTAGTTCAATTTTGTTAATCATCTTGTTTCAAATGTTTTATGTTTTGATTCATAATTTAAATTATATTTTTTAGTTCTAGAATTTTTGTTCTATAACTATAGCCTTTTTATTTGCAATTTTTAAATTAAATTTATTGGGGTGACATTGGTTAATAAGATTATATGTTTCAGGTGTACAGTATTATAATGAATCGTCTGCATATTGCAGAGGGTGCCATCACCCAAAGTTTAGTCTCCTCCATCACCACATTTGACTCTCTTTATCCTCTTCAACCTCCCCCTGCCCTTCCCTTCTGGTAACCACCATAGTGTTGTCTGTGTCAATGAGTTTGTTGATTTTGGTCATTCACTTGTTCTCTGTTTTAAAACCTACATACAAATGAAATCATGTGATTCTTGTCTTTTTTCCATCTGATTTATTTTGCTCAATATGATACTCTCAAGATCCATCCACATTGTCACAAATGGCAGTATTTCATCTTTTTTTATGTTAAACAGTATTCCATTGTGTATATGTACCACATCTTCTTTATCCACTCATTCATCAAGGACACTTGAGTTGTTTCCATGTCCTACCTATCATGAATAATGCTGCAATGAATATAGGGGTACATATCTCTTTATGAACGTTTTAAAGTTTATTTGGTAGATACCCAGAAGAGGGATTACTGGGTCATATAGTAGCTCTATTCTTAATTTTTTGAGGAAACACCCTACTGTTTTCCATAGTGGCTGTACCAATTTACATCCCCACCAGCAGTGTATAAGGGTTCCTTTTTCTCCATATCCTTGCCAACAGTTGTTATTTCCTGTCTTCTTGTAACAAACTATAGTCTTTTTTTATAGTTTCCACTTCTCTGTCAAAATTCTGTTTTTATCTCTTTGATATACCAATTTTGATATACTATATCTCTTTAATATACCAATACTGAATATACTAATTTAGTAGGCATAGTCATTTCAAAGCCTGTGACTTATAAATCCACTATCTGTATCACCGTCATCTGTTTTTATTGTTCATTGTTCCTCTTTGTTTTTATTATATTGTCTCCCTCCCCATCTGCTTAATATTTTTTGATTGAGTGCCATACATTATGAAAAATGCTAGAAATAACTCAAGGCCTAAGATGATGTCAGAGGATTTACATCTACCTCTGGAGGTGGCTAGGGATATTATACCTTACTATAATTTACAAAGACTGAAATGGTTTGAATCAAGGCTTCCATCCAATGAATGGACTATTTTTTTCACTCTTCTCCTAGGTATAGACTCTCAGGTTCCTAACTAAGAGTGTACATTATTTAATAAGATTCCCTAGTATCCAGTTTTTGTTCCCTTAAACTTATGAGGCTACAAAAAGTTCTGCTAAGCTTCTTAGGCACTTCTTCCTGCATAAGCAGATTCCTCTAATGGAAAAACTGCCTCAATGTCTACTTGTCTCTCAGTTTTCTTCTCCTAGATCTTGGTCCTGTAATTCTTTATTGTATCGCAAGCAGATTTTTAAAAAATGTTGTAAGCTTTTATAGCTATTGTTAACAGTAGTGTTCATTGTCTATTACCTGGTACTTATCTGGAAGCAAGAATACCTGTTATTTTCTTTGTTTGTAGTTGTGTTGTTTGTTTGTTTTTTTTAAGTATAACATTATATATCATAGGGCAGGAACAACAGTAATGTTCGCATTATGGGGGGGTTCATATTTTCCTCTGTCATCCTGAGACCAGGTACTGCAGGGTAAATCTTCTAGAACATATCCCATTATAAAACTCACTTTCACTTTTAGTGCCATAAAGCATCTCAGTCTTGCTGTCACTCCCCAAGTACCTTAAGTTTTGCCTTGCCAGTGTTAATCTATTCCCATGTGTCAAGCCTCCGTCCCTTTCAGAACTGGAATAATGGATTTGTGTTCATCAATGGACGTAACCTTGGGCGATATTGGTATATTGGACCACAGGAAACACTTTATCTTCCTGGTACCTGGCTTCATCCAGGAGAAAATGAGGTGAGCCACCCCCACTTTTGTCTTTATGTCTCATAAATGTTCAGATGTGCCTTCATCCCTAGAATGCAGATTCCAATGTCTTTCTCGTTCTGTATTGGATAGGCTTACCCTTTCTTACTGTCAGCCTTTCTTTTTTCCTAGATCATCCTGTTTGAGAAAAGGAAAAGTGGTTCATACATCCAAACTAATATAAACCCAAGCTTTAAGACTGTGTTATAATGTATTATGAGGACTGTTGGAGTTCATCTACAAGCAGTTTTTCAGGAGAAAGATTTATGTCTAGAATTTCAAATGCAATGTTGTCTGCAGGAGCAAAAATATGAAAATAACCTAAAAAATCAACAGGAAAGTTGTTATGTATATTATAGTATATTCATATGATGCCTGTTTTTAGGCTTTAAAAAGTCTTCCAATCTCCAATGACTATTTTACCTAGTTAAATGCTTAATCCTTAGTAGGTTATTATTCTTTAATCAATTGTTCCTTTAGGCAAATATGAATAAAAAACAAGTTTTATTTCTGCTTCTCTTTATTTAGTTGGGTGAAAGTGAAGCGTCTCTGGACTAAGAAGAGTAACAACGACTGTTCTCTCCATGCCAGACTAGCAAACTGCTGTGTGTGTGTGTGTGTGTGTGTGTGTGTGTGTGTGTGTGTGTGTGTTCAGGAGAGAGAATGCAGGAAAGAGTGAAAAATGTCTTCAGACATTGCCCTGCAGCCTGTGTTTCTCCAAGGCGATCTGGTACATAACATCCAATCAGAGAAGGAAGAGATTTGTTTATTTGATTCTGATGTGTGTCATAGCAAAGCCTAGCATCGAGCACTCTCTGTCTTATTACTTCTCAGCTATCTGGGTATAGTCAAAGCTCATACTGATAGTGGACAGATATTAGTGAGATAAGTCACATATACATGAATAACCCAACCAATTTCTCAAATAACACCATTGGAAACTAGTCACATTCTTATAATCAAATTATAGTACTTGGCCTAAATTCAAACCAATGCACTAAAACAAAATGTTAACACCTTGTTAGAAGTAGTGCCTAGGAACTTTAAGAAATTTAGCAAACAATCTGTTGTCAAATGGGAAGAAGAAAACTTTCTGTTTGGAATGAGGACAAAGGAGTCAGATTATCTCCTCTCCTACTAATCCAATCCAAATGGCTGGTTTATAGGAGGAAAATTCTATCCTGTACTTACACAATTCCTACATAAAACTGTATTCTCTGGGGCTCTAGACTGAAACCTATGAAATCTATGAATAAACTAAGTCATGAAAAATGACTAAGAAAAAAACAGCAGCAATAATCATGAAGATCACAAGAACATTTATATTTCAGATGCAATATGTACATCATTTCTAAACTTGATGACAACTGTGCAACATATCCGTTTTGTAGATGGAAAAAGAAAAGTTCAAAGAGGTACATGAATACGTGTCTCCCTGATTCACATCTTTTCTTTTTTTATTACACCTCAGCTCTATACCTATGTCAGTCTTTTTCAAATATGAATGCAACCCTACCATCCAGAAGGTACACTTCTAGTGTGCTTAGAAAAAATGCTCACAGTTTAGAGTTTTTAACCCAGAAAAAGTGCTGTTCAAGAAAAACAAAACAAAGGAAAACAAAATGCAGACCTTTCAGACTTCCAAAAGCCCGAGAGATTTTATCATCAAAAGATCCACACACTAAAGGGAATTCTGAAGCAGCCTTTCTCAACTGGGTTCCATAAGAGAATAAAACTTACAGAAAATGTTTTTGGGGAGTAGTTTCTTATTGTTGCATTCTAGATGCACATCAGAGAAATTAATCCATTACAGACCATGGATGTCTAAGGGTATTGCAGCTTAAATTTTTCAGGAAACCCAGGTTGAGAAAAGATGTTCTAAGGAATGTGCTGTCAGACGAAAGAAAATGACCCTAGAGGGATTGTCTGAGATTCAGGAAAGAATGTGGAGCAAAGAAAGGATGCTGACAAATATGTGAGTACATATGAACAAACATTAATTCAATATAAGTAAACTAATATCTAATTTGAGGATAAAACCAGTAGAAATTGTAAGACAGGGGAAAATGTCATATAAGGTGAAAGGGATGTGACAGCCAAAAAAAATGGTCTAAGATTTCTGTAATGCTCAGATGTTAACTTTAGACTGTTGAATATGCTTGTTAATAAACGTAGCTTAAGTGTTAAAAGAATAAGTAATATGGCAACTTTCAAAAAAAGGGGATAAATAGAATGAGAAAAAAAAATGATAAACAGAGTAAAAGACAAAGAAGTAGAAAAATAAGTATGAATAGAAAGCACCTACTAAGATAGTAGAAAAAACATACAACTATATTGGCAAACAGTACATTTCATAAATGAACTAAATCCTCTAATTAAAAAGTAAAAGTTGTCAGTCATGATAAAAAACACCTAAATGTATGTTTCATAAGAGACACACCTTTAACATAAGGTCACAAAATGATTACAAGTTAAAAGATAAAAAATATACCACGCAATTTCTTACCGAAGAAAGTTGGAGTTACCATATTAATATCAGGCAAGTATACTGAATAACAAAAGGTGTTACTAGATATAATGAGCATAAAGAAATGAAGACATTTTGGGCTTTACAAAATGGATTCCATGGGAGCCATGACTGTAATGTCAACTTGTGAATAATGGGGATGCCCTTAGGGTGTGACAAGAACACCCCAAATCACAGAAACATCAGCCACGACTGCCCTGGATAAGTTCCCATATGCATGAGCCGATAAGCATGAAGATCTCATCTTGTAAAGCCCACATAAGCTGAACTATGATGCTCAAGTCTAATATGAGAGCATCACAAACGGGTGGCACTAGAGCTGAAGACTGATGTGCCTGTGGTAACCTCTGGCTTGGTAACTACACACAACTCTTTGTGCCACCAGTCAACAGAACTTGTTTTGGAGATGCTAAGGACTTTCGTCCCTTTGCTCTGTCACGTAAGACTCTGTTTTTCCCCGTCTCTGTGTATTGTGTGTTAACCTGCATGGGTACCTGATTGGTTTATCTGAGAAGGTTCCACTCAGTGAAACTGGCATTGGGGAAAGGCATAAATGCATTCAAGAGTTTTACTTCAGCAGCTGCTTTCCTTTCTCATAACACTAGACAGAGAGGTTACGAATAGTGATAAAGGATTAATTCACAATAAAGATATAATAATTCTAGAGTTGTTAATTCCTAAAACTTTAGCCTCAAAATATGTAAAGCAAATATTTTTTGTTATATACATAGAAAAAGGCAAATGTAAATGCTTTACACTTGAGAAGTTTTTGAAATTGAGATATGATTCATATACTATAAAGTTCACACTTTAAAATATTATAATTCAGTAGTTTTTAGAATAGTATATTCACAAGGTTGTAAAACCGTCACCACCATCTAAATCTAGAATTGTTTTGTTGCTCCAAAAAAAAAAAAAAAAACCCATGCTTCCAAGCCCCAGCCTCTGGAGATCACTAATCAAGTTCCCATCTCTATAGATTCACCTATTCTGAGCATTTTGTGCATACAGAATCATACAATAGGTGGCCGTTCGTTACTGGCTTCTTTTGCTAGCATATGTATGTAAGACTCATGTATGCTGTATGTAGCACATATCAGTACTTCATTCCCTTTTATGGTTGAATAATGCACATTTTGTTTATCCATTCATCAGTTGATGGCTGTTTCAGTTATTTTCACTTTTTGGCTATTGTGAATAATTGCTGCTATGAGAATTCATGCACAAGCTTTTGTGCGGACATATCTTTTCAATTATCTTGGATATATACCTAGGAGTAGAATTGCTGGGACATGGTAATTCCTTGTTTAATTTTTTCAGGAACTGCCAAACTGTTTTCCTGAGTAGCTACATCACTTTACATTCCCACCAACAATGTTCGAGGGCTCCACTTTTTCCACGTCCTCACCAACACTTGTTTCTAATCTTTTCTTTTTTATTCTAGCCATCCTAGTGGGCGTGAAATGCTATCTCACTGTGGTTTTGATTTGCATTCCACTAAAAATTTGTCCTCTTATTGTAAATAATGTAACTGGGTTTTAAGATGACAAAAATCATCTCAGAAATCTTTTCTGCATTTCTGCGTCCCTTTCACAGGATGCTAGTATTCTTCAGTAAGTGCCACGTCAGGATGACTTTTCCTCTCAAGAGACATTGGCATGTTCCTTTCTCAGCAAGTTTAAGCAGATATATCATTTGTTGCTTGCATGTTCTCCTATGTTGCTATTATTCTCTTCGAAGTATAGTATTGTTGCTTTCTATGCTGAAGTTTGAAAACAATTTTTAAAACACGTATTAGCTGTTATCGATCTTTCTGAACATCCTGCATAAAGTAAGGGGACAAAAGCATTTCAAAACATCTTGTATGTGAAGAAATTTATTTTTGAATGAAAAATGCTTGTCTTATACTGTGCTGAAATTACTTTCTAAATACAAAGCTGAAGGTTGTGAATGAAATATACATATGTAATTCCTAAATCATTTATGGGCTTAGCCATGTTTGTCCTTTGCCAATTAGAATTACATGGCATCTTTGTTTTCTACTTTTTCATTTTTTAAAATATGTTTTAGTTAGCTGTGCTAGATTCAGAAATCAAGATAACAAAATAAAGGAGAAACAGTTAAATTCATCATTCATCTATTAGGCTGTTGAACTTTAAGAAACTTCTATTTATTTCTGTATGTTCAAATATTTGATATACAAAATATGGATATTTCATAACATCACTCACTGGTGCACAGCAAAATACAACTCAGGAAAAAGGTTTTCAGTAATGTGTTTTGTAGAAAGAACTTTGCACTAGAGAGTCAAAACTTGGGCAGATTTTTAAAATACTTCAGCAGTTGAAAAATGACTGAAAATAGTAAGATAGAACATTGTCTTGAGAAACTTTTAATTAGCCTCTATAAACTGCAAGCTATAAGAAATTGTTTTCTTAAAGTATTATTATTATAAGTCTGTCCTTTTGAAGTTTGGTCAGTGAGAAAAAAATGTCTAAATTTTTCAGTATACAGTAAATTGGTTAGACATTTATATAGTTTATAACGTGATACTCCTAATTACTCTCTCTCCTCTGAAAATGTGCCTAATTTTTGCTTAACACTTTCATCTTTTATTTTTATGTAGTTTATTCTTTATTCTGTCTGGATTGAGCATGATTTATGATAGATGTAGGTGCACATCATTTGGAGATTTTCCTCATGAAATTTTGAGGTGACAAAAATTCCCAAAGAAGACCTTTTTTGGAAGACTCATGACTGAAATGAAATTAAGTATTAAAATTAAATTTGGTTTATAAAAGTTATACCGTTAATGTTATGAATGATAAACATCAAACAATTCAAAATGATAAAAATTTTAATGTTTATTAATACACTTTAATTATTATTTATATTTTAAAATTTAGATATAAATATATAATATCCATGCATTTTATTTTTTTTAATTATCTATCATATATATTTGTTTGCTCAAAGATTATATCATATTCTTCCTCAGAAGTTATAAAGCTCTCTTAATATTATTAGCTGTCAATCTATTTCTATATGCACTTAGGATATTTGAAAAATTTTAATAATCGTTTTGTACATTATATTAATAGTTTTCATAATAATCATTAATTATTGTTTTATTTTACTTAATAAAATCTTAATGTTTCACTTCATATTGCAATTCAAATGTATACTTATATTTGAAAGTGAATATTCAGATATTAACACCAAATTCAAATAAGAAGCCTACTTCTCATTTCTGATAGTATTATATTTTTGTATTTGAAATTAACCTAAGTGATTGCTCTATCACCAAGAATGCAGTGATGCCTTACATGATCCCATATGCTCATACCAAAAGCTTATCCTTCACTCTGTCACAAGACCCAATCTACTTTACCCCTCAAGGACGTTTCCCCTGAAATTCTCTAAGGTCCCTCCTACTTCATTAATTTTCACTCTCTTGACCATGATCACTATCAGCACACAAGCATGCTGTAGTTTCTCCCAACTAAAATAAACTAGTCAACTTGCTTCTACTCTTGCCCACTCCTGGTGATTCTCAACACAGCAGCCAGAGTGGTCTTTTAAAGCATAATTAATGTCATGTCACAAGCCTGCAATGGCTCTCAGTTCATTCAAAGCCTTGCTCTGAAAGGCCTTACATGATCAGGCTCCTGTATTTCTCTGACCTCATCTCCCACAGTTCTCACTCTCCCCTTCTCTTCCCACACTGATCATTTTGCAGTTCCTGAAACACTGTGACACGCTCCTGCCTGAGACCATTTGCACCAGTGGTTCTCTTTGCCTGGAGAGCCCTTCCTGCAGGCATCAGCACGCCTGGCTAACCTACCTCTTTCAGATCTTTGCTCAGATAACATCTTCTCAGTAAGACCTCTTCTCTGTATTCCCCTTCCCATCACACTCCCAGTCTTCCACCCTTTATCTACTTTCTTTTTGCTACAGAATTTATTACCTTTAAACATACTCTATGATTGACCCAATTGCTTGTTAATTCTTGTTGTCTTTCTTCTGCAGCTAGCATATAAGTTTTAAAGGAAAAAGGTCTTTGTCTGTTTTGTCCACCAATGTATCCAAGCTCCTAGAATAGTGTTTAGCATAAAATTGTGGTCATTAAACGTTTGTTGTTGAATTAGATATTTGGCTTTTCGGTCTTCTGAAGGCTGAGGCTGAAAGTGTTATTTTGGGACTACCAAGGCCAACAATGATACTCAGTACACATTCTTTCCCAATGCACACAGGCCCCTTCCAGTTCCAGTGACACATCTCCTGGGGTGAGAAGCCTTGACTACTGACAAGGAGAAAATTCTGAGGTGTTCTAAATTAAATTACAGCAGGCCAGAGAGTGGAAGAAAAAGACAAGAGTTATCAGTTAACAACCTTTTAGCAAAACCAACAAAAAACTGCTTGCATTCCTGAGTGTATGTTGGAACTTTGAATTAACTTCCAGATGTCTATGTCCGTGATGAACTAAAAGAGAATAGCCAGGCAGCACTGCATCCTGGAAATCTACACTACTTTCTTAACTATGAACTTTCCAATCTGTTGCCGACTGCCAATCCACACGAGCAGACTCTTCTTCCTTGGGGACTCTGCATCAATCCCTGAACTAATCCTGCTTCACCTTCTTCTGTACCCTTTATCTACAGACAATGTAAATTCTTTTAAAACAGCTTAGATCTTTCTTCCCAAATTGTTTCCATAAAAGAGCCCATCAACTTCAGGACAGTGGACATGGTTTTCTTTCTATCCAGCTGCCAACATAAAAAATATCCAAACCTGTGAAGAATTTTTATAAGACTTTATTTGAGTGAAACTGACCACAAATGCTGGGGAGCAAGATCTCAAATACTCTGGAGAATAACAGTTTTGCAGCTTCTTTTATGCACTTGGAATTAAGGTGGGAACAGAAGAAAAAGTTCATGGAGGTGGGAGAAAGCAAGGTGGGGACTGGATTACAGGATAGGTAAGATTGTGTGCTCCCTTGAATGTGGTTACAGTTTATTTCAAATATGTGTTAACCTAGATGCATACAAACAATGGACAGGGTTTGCTTAAGTCAAAGATAAACCTTTTACTAACAAGTTATATGCCTGGGGCATGACAACCCACCATCACCTGCCCATTTAGGAATTAATGATCAGATCACCCTGTGAGGTTACTTTCCACAGAACTCTATTTTTGTCCACATAGCCCTGTTGCTGGTGGTTTAGATTGCATTCCCTAGGACTTGGTCTTTTTCTTGCTAGCAATGGCTTAAAAACCTTTTCTTTTGAAAAAAACTTTTGGCCATGAAAGGTTTTTGTTTAACATTACCTATCTTAGATCTCTTTTTCTTTTTTCTTTTCTCCAACGCCAAAATCTCCCTCATAGGATCTCCTTCTACTTTCTTTTTGTCTAGGGCTGAAATTGCACTTATTCTCAGAAATTCTCTCATATTCTTAATTTCCTTGCTCAAGACTCTTTGGCAACTTGACAGAGTAACTGGACTTCTGTAACTCTGAGAAAAGGAGCTGGAGAAGGTGGATGACTGTAAGGAAATAGTAAAGAGGAGGTTGTTATATCATTGTCCAGGGGCCCAAGTGATAATGCTATAACAGAAGCTACATTTTGCATCTTGTGTTCATGACTTTAAGAGAACATAGAGGTGCACATATCTTTTTAAGTTAGTGTTTTCATTTTGTTTGAACAAATACCCAGAAGTGGAATTACTCGGTTGTATGAGATATCTATTTTTATTTTTTCGAGGAATCTCCCTACTGTTTTCCGCAGGGACTGCTCCAGTCTGCAGTCCCACCCATAGCGCACAAGGATTCCCTTTTGTCCATGTCTTCGTCAGTGCAGGTTATTTGTTGACTTTTTGATAATAGCTATTTTGACTGGTGCGAGGTGGTATCTCATTGTGGTTTTGATTTGCATCTCCCTAATTAATGATGTTGAGCACCTTTTCATCTGTAGGTCTTCTCTGGAGAAATGTCTTTTTGTGTCCTCTGTCCATTTTGCAATCAGGTTGTTTATTTTTTTGTTATTGAGTTGTATGAGTTTCTTATATATTTTGAATATAAGCTCCTGATTGGATATATCATTTGTGAATATATTCTTCCACTCAGTAGGTTGTCTTTTTGTTTTGTTAATGGTTTCCTTCTCTGTACAGAAGACTTTGAGTTTGATGTAGTCCCATTTGTTTAATTTTTTCTTTTGTTTCCCTTGCTCAAGGGGACATAACCAAAAAGATACTAGTCAGACTGATGTCAAATAGTTTACTTCCTATGTTTTCTTCCAGGAGTTTTATGGTTTGGGGCCTTACATTTAAGTCTTTAACTCATTTTGAGGTGTGTGTGTGTGTGTGTGTGTGTGTATGTGTGTGTGTGTGTGTGTGTGTGTGTGTGTGTGATGTAAGAGAGCAGTCCAGCTTCATTTTTTTTTTGCATGTATCTGTCCAGATTTCCCAGTACCATTTGTTGAAGAGGCTGTTGTTACTCCACTGTATATTTTTACCTCCTTTGTTATATTTTAGTTGACCATATAAACCAAGAAATGGAAGAAACTTAGGTATCCATTGATAGATGAATGGATAAAGAATATGTGAGATGTATATATATTTATACATAATATATAAATATTTGATACATATAATATGTGAGGTATAAAATATGTGAGATATATATGGAATATTATGCATCAATAGAAAAAGAATAAAATCTTGCCATTTGTAACAACATGGATGGATCTAGAGGGTATTATGCTGAGTGAAATAAGTCAAGCAGAGAAAGACAAATACTGTAGTGTTTCACTTATACATGGAATCTAAAAAAGCCAAACCAACCAAATGAAACAAAACAAAAACAGAGTCACAGAAACAGAGACTAAAGGGATGGTTTCTGTTAGGTTTGCAGAAGGAGGAATGCACAAGGCCGAAGAGGTTAAGCGTTTTATTGTAGCAGAGTGACAGCTGGGCTGAGCTGAAGATGGTGTCGGCCCCTAATGAGAGGGGACCTGAAACTTATATGGGGCTTGAGGCGGACTTTTCCAGTGGGAATATTTCAGGCAGGTAAATTGGTGGGGAAGGGAAGAGAGTCCAGTGACGGGGGATGTGAGCATGTATCGTTGCCATCTGTATCTATGAGTATGTTTCTGTTGTTTGTTCATTTATTTTGTTCTTTGGATTCTACATATAGTGAGATCATATGGTATTTGTCTTCCTCTGTCTGACTTATGTCACTTAGCATAATACCCTCTGTGTCCATCCATGTTGTTGCAAATGGCAATATTTCATTCTTTTTTTTTTTATGGCTGAGTATTATTCTATTGTATATATGTACCACCTCTTCTTTATCCAACCATCTATTGATGGGCACTTAGGTTACTTTCATATCTTGGCTATTGTAAACAGTGCCGCACTGAACATAGGAGTGCATATACCTTTTGAATTAGTGTTTGTTTTTCTTTGGGTAAGTACTCAAAAGTGGAATTGCTGGGTTATAATGTTGTTCTATTTTTAATTTTTTTGAGGAACCTCCAAACTGTTTTCCATAGTGATTGTTCCAACTTGCAATCCCACCAATAGGGCTCTAGGGCTCTCTTTCTTTACATCCTTGCCAACATTTGTTGTATTTTGATTTGTCTGTGATAGCCATTCTGACGGGGGTGAGATGATATTTCACTGTGGTTTTAATTTGCCTTTCTCTGATGATTAGTGATGCTGAGCATCTCTTCATATGTCAGTGGCTCTCTGTATGTCCTTTTCTGCCCATTTTTTTGTTGGATATTTGTTTTTTGGTGTTGAGGTGTATGAGCTTTTAAAGTAATTTTTGGATATTAACCCCTTATTGGATATATCATTAGCAAAGATCTTTTCCCATTCAGTAGATTGTCTTTTATTTTTTATTTTTTATTGATGGTTTCCTTTGCAGGTGCTTTAATATACAAGGATGACTTTACCCTGTGTTCAACCAGTGTGCAGGGACTGGGCAGCATGTGCTCAGTATTTCTGCATTTGTTTTTATATCGCTTTCAGGAAGATAGCTTCTGAAAATTCCAGCACCTCTCTGAGACTAAGGGCAGCAAGGAGGGGGAGAAATCAGAGCCTCCTAGGAGCTAGAAACTGCCCACCTGCTTGTTTGACTGGCAGACACACGCGTCCCCTGGCACTCTAGGCCCAAGCCGTGGGGGCGGGGCCATGGACAGCAGCCAATGAGCGTGGGCAGGATAAGCGGGCGGTGGCCTGGTTGCCCAGGCGACCAACGCGCAGCCCCGCCCTCGCGCCCAGTCTCCCCGGGGCGCTGGGCTGAATGCTAGCTAAAGTAGGAATTGAGTTTCTGCGCCCTGAGCAAACAGGCGCGATGCCCCCGTGGAGCGTCCCGCGGAGGCCCTGCCGCGCATTTGGACTCCTGATGCTGGTGATCTTGAGTTTCTTGGTGCTCCGCAGGTGAGAGAGCCCTGCCCGGCACCTGCTTGACTGCAGACACCCCAACTCTCCACACACACAGTTCCTGGTGCCCCTCTCACCGGAGGGAGGCAGTTCCTGTAGTTCGCGTTACTATGACCTGAATCCCGAGCTCCAATGGGGAACAGCCCGCCAGCTTCTTTTTTTGTAGCGCCCCAACACCCTAGCGTCCCTCTTCGCTTCCAGGAGCTCGGATCTTGTCTTGAGATACAGGCCTCTGGGTGACACTAGGCGCTGCCCTCCCAGTCCCAGGCATCTATACCTTAGAGCTTCCCCAATCCTCCGCGCCCGTGATTCCGGTTCCAGGCTCTGCTTTTCTCGTGGATACTCCCAGCCCTCTGGGAAGGTCAGTAGAACTAGCCTTCAGATACCTCTCAGATGTCCCCCATCACTGCCCTGCCCCTAGCCTTTCTTGGGGGGGATCCCTTCTGCTAGTCTCCCAGGTCCAGAGGCCAGAGCACCAGTGTTCACAGATAGACTCAATTCATTTTGCCCAGCATGGCCATGAGAATGCTGCCCCAAGAGTCCTCCAAGATCCTTTGCCCTGGATTTATTTGCCTCTTTCTAGGATTGATATGTCTTCTCTCTCTACTTTCCCACCATTCACCAGTCACCGGCTCCTCTTACAAAATGTCTGTGGCAAGGGGTTGCTTTTAGTGATAGAACGCTTTACCCACTGCCTATGTGGGCCTAATGCAGAATTTTTCTGAACTGTGTCTATTTATAGGATTCTACAGCTGTGGTCATATCTTTCAGGTAGTCCCTGGCACTTTCCATATTCAAAACTTCCAGTGTTGCTGGGAAAGCAGAACAGTAGTAACAAATGCTTTGGCATGGAAAGTTAGTGTTGAAGTGGCTGGAGGCTGAGGCACTGGAACTGGGGGCAGGTTTACCACCCTTGAGCTTGATCTTGTCTTCTCTATCTCCCTTCTTAGTTTCTCGACTTCCTCTGGGAGATAAGGAAGTTTTTGATGGAGATAGTATCTGAACTTTTTTGCTACAACAAGAACACATTCAGAAACTCCATTTATACTATTCCAAGACTTAACATGTCTTCTCTGTTTTGTCTCTGTTTTGGAGATAGTGAGGATGCCATAATATTGTTTGCGAGAAGGAAATGGTACTTCTCTCACTCTGGACCCCAGAAAACAAAAAAGCATTTTGTTTCCCCAGATGTTCCCAAGACTTCCTCCCACCCCCATCTTGTCTATTATCTCTAATCCTTTCCTCTCTGAAGACTGGTCTCGGCTCTTATAAGATGTTCAGCTTTCCTCCTGGTACAAGGCTGATGCAAACCCCAAAAGAATTACTCAAAGCAGGAGCCTCTGACGTACAGCAGGGTATCAAGGAACTCACATCCCAGAGAGAAAGACCAGAGATGTTCAAGTAGCTGTGGTTCACGCATTACTGGAGGTCAAGCATATAGCAGTCCATGCAGGGGCCCCAGATAGGTGATTATGAGGGCTGGTACTGAGGGGCTTGAAATGTGCCAGGTAAGTACACCCTACCAGTTCTCAGGAAAAGGTGTGGGAAGGAGGGTGGGTGTGTTTGCTGGTGTCTGGCAGGACAGAGGATGAGATGTCAGATGGCTGACTGGCTGTGAAGAAGCCTGAACTTCTCCCAGGTAAGTTAACTGTGTTCTCACCTAGGTGAAGTGACTGCAGTAGGAATCACTGGGGGGCAAGGGTGTGGCTTATGAAATTTCCTGGAAATAGCAATGGAGAATGAATAGCTGAGACTCAAGTCTGTGGAAATAGTTTAACATGCTTAGGACAGTCACTGTTTTTCCTGCTATCTTTTCTTTCTCAGCAGGTAAAACAGAGGCCAGAGAAGCTGTGAACCAAGTTCAGGGCCATCTCTTAGAGACCTTTAGAATATATGTTATTTGGGCATCTTTTGGATTCATGGGCATTTTCTGCCTAATTCTTTCTGTCTGATTTGGGCTGAGCATGAAAGATTATCTCTGGAGGCCAGAGAACATTGTCACATCCTCTTCCTGCTTTACTCTAGCTTTGACTGGGTCATTAATTGAGTGGGAGGTGGGGCCTCTCCCAGCTGTTGTTGGGAATGTGGATATGGTCAGTGGAATATAGGTCACATGGGAACTGGCTACTCAGCTGACTGCTTTGTGGAGCTGAGCTGTCAGGATCAACCCTTTTTCTGTACCTCAGAAGGCAGGTATTTGGGTGAGGGGAGGGGTCTACTTGGCTTTAGCTTTCGTTTTTTTCTCACAAATTTTACCTTGGGAGGGTTCAGGGTCACCCATAGCTGTTTGATTACATCACATCCAGGAAATAGGACCAAGATAATTTTTTTCAATTTTGTTCTTTTTTATTAATAATAATTTTTTATTTTTCATTTATAGTTGGCACACAATATTATATTATTTTTGGGTGTACAACATAGTGATTAGATATCTATATAACTCACAAAGTGATTACCGCAATAAATCTAGTGCCCCTTTAACACTATTCATAATTATTACAGTATTATTGACTATATTCCTATGCTATCGTTCCTATCCCCATGATATTTTGTAACTACCAATTTGTACTTCTTAATCCCTTCTCTCTTTTTCACCAGTTTCCTAAACCTCCTCCCATCTAGTAACCCTCAAAATGTTCTCTGTATCTATGGGTTTGTTTCTGTTTTGTTTGTTTGTTTGTTTGTTTGTTTTGTTCTTTAGATTCCACATACATATGCAATCATATTGCATTTGTCTTCCCCTATCTGACTTATTCCACTCAGCACACTACTCTCTATGTTCATCATGTAACATCTTTTCCCATCCCATTACTTTTAGTCTGTGTGTTTCTTTTAATCTGAAGTGAGTCTCTTGCAGGCAGCACATGTAAGGATGACCAAGATGATTGTTGAGGAAGTTTTCTACCTCTGGTATTTTAGCTTGAACAATGTTTTTTATTTTTATTTTTATTTCAGTGTAATTGTCATACAATAAACTGCACGTTTAACATGTAAAGTTTTTGTTTTAACACACATATCCACTTGTAAAACTACCACCACAATTAAGATCGCGAAAATATCCATCAGGCCCAGAGATTTCTTTGTGCCCCTTTGCACCTTTCTCTCCTGTGCTTCTCTGCTCCCGCATCCACAAGCAAACTGATCTCTTTCTTTCCACCACCATATGTTAGTTTGCATTTTCTAGTGTTTTATAGAAATGTAATCCTAAAGTGCTCTGCTTTGAGTAGGCCTCTTTCAGCATATTACTTTGAGGTCACTGATGTGTGTATTAATGTGAACCATGTCTCTGAGCCAGTTACCTCTCATTCTCTTACTTCCTCCCACTCCAACACATGAACGCTTGCTTGATAGTATCAAAGCATGGTTCTCACTCATGTTTTTTTTTTTTTTTAATATAAATGCATCACTGAACAAAATTCACTTAACTTCACATCTCTCATACCTTTTATTTTAGCTGGCAAAAGTCAGGAGAGAGGAAAGCTACCAGATAGGCATCTTATATCATACTTCCTCAAGTATAAGTTAATCTCTACACTCACTGTCTCATTCACTACTCTTCACTGGCATTATCTGGATTCTAGGAGGAGAACCTGTCAAATTGCTCCTTGGTGAAGGTGGATACCTTAGCAATGTGACCAGGCCACTTTCTTTGATCCAGATCATGGCCAGTCCTGTCTTCCAAGGCTATGTGGACAAATTGTGCCTCTCTTCCTGGACTTCTGTGAAGTCATTGATTTTATGAGCTTTGCCTGTTCTAGGACTCCACTGGGCTGGAGGCCTGAGTCATATTCTCTGGAATGTGTGAACTCTTTGAACACTGCCCCTTTCATCTTTTAGTAGTGAAGTTTTCAGCATCAGGGACGTGTCTCTTTCAGTAGTAGCCACCTTTCTGCCACAAGTGGAGAAGCACAGTTAGTTGGGCAGTGGCTTAGTCAGGGGGAGGTGAGGTGTCTGAGCCACCCCGTTCTGGGAAGACAGAATTGGCTCTGCGAGTCTTACAGTGCAATGCTAGCCAGCGACTGAAGGGGACCAGAGTGTCTTCGAGCAAGAGCATGGATACTGCCTCTATGCTCCTACACTCAGCAAGAAAGCTAGGTTGTTCCTTTCAAGAACAAATGTGTTTTTCTTGTAAAGTTGATTTTGTGAGTAGGTAATATATGAAAAGGATGAATTATTCAAATAATATACAGGGGAAAATAAAACCCTACTTCTGGCCTTTAGGTATCCTCTCTTTCTCCTACTAGCTGTGATTACTGAATGGTTTCTCTTAGGGGAAATCTGTACATATACAAGAAGACAACTGTATACTGTATATGTGACCCCATTTGTCCATTTGGCACATAATTTATTTAAATAGCCACCTATCAATGGGTATTGATTGTTGGCCATCTTTTAGCTGCTGCAAACAAAATTTCAGTGAATATCTGTTGAATATAGTTCTCTATGTAAAATTTCTGACTGCATGAGATGTTCATTTTAAATATTGATAGACATTTAAAATAAGTATATAAAATAAGTTAAATAAGTAAAATAGCACATTCTATTTCTGTTGGATCAGCATGAAAGAGGTTCTGAACTCTGTTGTCTGAGAGGGAAATTCTGTCTAATCTGTGTATAGATTCTTTGTGTCTTGTAAGAACTAGCCCCTCTCTCATATATCTATGTAGATAAGTCCTATTTAAATGTTTGAAAATGCATTTATGTTGTTCCCTATTTCATGAAATCATTTAATTCCAATTCCATATGCATCTCTAAGATCAGAGTATTGTTATCAGGAGAGCCCTTTGGGTTATCTAACAGACTTTCACCCCTCTCTAGGTTGAGATATACAACACCTTTTCTATTTATGAGGCCATCAATGGAAATTTTTCCCAAAGTGAGAACACAGTGTCACATAACATTAGGACATTTTTCATTGTTGTTAAGTGGACAATTATTAACAAGGAGTTTTTTGCATTTTTTACAACTGGGTCTCAAGGTTTTGATTTAGTAAACATTGTTCCCATACAAACTTCCTATAGTGTTTAGAAAATGTTGCCCTCTGAACATCCAGCATGTCCCTGCATCATGTAGGCAGCCACTTGGCCTGACTTGCTGGAGCCTAGAAATCTTTTCAGAGGTAAGGACAGAGGTGTTAAGATCCTAGTAGTGCCACAGATCCGCAAAATTCTGCACAATGACTTCCATCAGATTTTGGAGTGGAAGGCCCAGATGCTCTGGTAATATTTAATGCTTCTCCCAGCGAAGTGGGAGCCCAAAGCCTTGGGCCCAGGCCAAGGAGCACATCCAGGAAGCTGGGCCAGACACAGAAACAGAGTTCTTTTCCCTTGAGGCTAAAATTCTTGGGGCTGAAAGATTGATCCAAGAGGCATTCTTCTGGAGTAGAAACATGGAGGGCACTGGGCTGGGCCAAAGTGTGGAAAGGCCCTCAAACTCTCCTGTTGATGGAAGAGTGTACAGGGCTGTAGACTGGTAAGACTGAAATATCCTCAAATGGACACTTTAGAGCAATGGGATGTCCAAGGAAACTGGGCCTCCGTGGAGCCTATAACCACATTAGAGTCTTGAGAGTGATGAATAAAAATTTGTATTTCAGACCCAAATGAGGAAATTTTTATGTGTGATGATGTCTTTTGGGCAGTTTAACATATCTATTATCTCATGTCTCTGGCATAACCATTTGGATGAAAAAAGAGGCGAGTGTTTGCTTGGTCAGCATCTTTAATGTGATGCTCTGGACCCTGATACAGCTGGATCATTGCTTAGGGTGGCCCTAGAAGGGTCACAGTGCACCTGGAAATAGCATTTGTAAATTATCATTTCAGATTAGCAAGTACATACACATTATATAAAGTGTCAAAGTAACTGACCCTTGGGACCAGCATGGACTTAGGTTCTGGGAAGTGAAGGACTATTTCTGCAGAGTCTTACCTCATATACCCAGCTTGCTCATACCCTCGGCCAGCTTAAATCTGTGTAAGCATTGCTGGTTTCTGCTGGAAGCCAACATATTCCAGAAGTTGATGACGCTGTCTCTGCCATGTCAGGTTGCGTGGATACTGGCCTGTCCGAATCTGGTTACACTGTGTGTGGTATGACAGAATGCTGAAGGAAATGACTGTGACCCCATGTGTGGCTTCTCAGTTCTACCATGACCCCCGTTACTGATCAATATTTGCAAGATTTATAGGTGACACAGGGATGCTCTCTGGCATGGCAAAAGACATTTCAGATTTGTCCTGATTAGTGCACCTTGTTCAAGGAGATCATTTCCACTCAGCTGCCCTGGAAGAGCCTCCCTGAAAGCTGAGGATCAATTCACGGGCCCATTCCACATAAAAGAGGTTGTAAGCTTGTTATCTGCTCATCTGCCCTTTTCCATTCATAGACATCCACACAGCACTTTTGAACATGTCTAGTGATGTACAGCCTGTGTGGAGTCTGCCCTGCACCCTTTGTCCTCATGGTCCACTACAATGATCAGTATGAACTGTTAGTAGGCTTCATGCCTTTATTCCTCCTCCTCACCATTAACCCCTTGATGACAATTCCTCTCCATAGGGAATTTAAGACCCAAGTCCTCTGCTTAATGTTTCCATTACAACCTATTTTGTCTGTAGCTTGCACAGCCTATAACACTTGCCAAAAGGGATGGTAGCAATAGGACTGTAGAGGTTTCTTTATATTTCGAGGCTCTGTCAGAAATCCTGACATGCGTACCTTCTTCCAGGAACTTCACAGCAGACTGTGAACAGAGCAGAGTAAACCTGAGGAGAGGTCCCTTCAGTGATCAGTTAATTATCCTACTATGAAGCAAAGGTACAAAGGCAACAGAAATCACAGAAGAAAGTGTTAATATAAGCTCCAGCTAGAAAGAAGGCAGCTGCTCCCGGTGTCATCAATAAAAATTTCTTTACTAATGACAGTATTGCTCTCTAGGAAAGCAAAAGTAACAAGGGCTTCCTCAGAATTTGCTTAGGTCCATGGTAACTCCCAGATTGACTGGAAAGTCTCCCTGACCTGATTTAACCATATAGTTTATATTCCCTTTATTTTATTATTACTGAGCTAATCACTCCGAAAATGATGGAGATTATTATTAGTATTATTATCACTTGTACTAATGATCATTCCCAGTATTAATACCCATTTGAGTGGTGCTTTGTTTATGAAGCTCTAATGTGTATCATCTCATTTTCTCACAGTGAACTCTTTGGAGCAACCCAACATTTATCCTCATTTTCTCAGTGAATTCATCCCTTTTAAAAATGTATTAAAAACTCATCTAGTAAACTACCAGAAAATTTTCAGAAAGGAAACAGTTGAATTTTCCAGAATTTTGAATTCGATAATAGCTAGCTTTTGTTTGCAGTGTTAACTTCATGCTGCTTAATAAGTACTGTGAAGAAATATTTTTAAAAAAAATCTAGACAGTGATAGGATATAAAGACACTAGCAAAGAGAAGCTCTATCCAGAAAGAAATTATATACATATATATCAAATGAGATTCATGCTTCTCAAACTTTAACCTTGGGGTCTGGTTAAAATGTAGGTTGTCAGTAGGTTTCCCATAAAGCCTAAGTTTTTGCATATATGACGAGCTCCAAATGAAGGTCCTCTGCAGGTGCAGACCACACCTGGACATATAAACCTAGCTGGAGATTTCCTGATGATTAGTTATCCACTAGGGGAAAGATTAAGGAGAGTATGTTACCAGCAGGGACTATGTTGGAGTGAGGGAGTCACAGATGGTTGCCTCCAACCCAGCTCATATCTTTGTACTTAGTAAGTGGGGAGGGGGAAGCTCTCATAGCATTTGGAGAGACACAGTCATAAACAGAAGTTAGGATCAGTGATGAGAGCTTGGTGAAGAACTGGAGATTGTTCTTTTGACATTCTGGTTGGTGAATAAGGATTGCTACCAGCAAAGTGATTGCTAACTTGCATTCTCACTGTTTTTAAAAACAACATGGGGGTGGGGAGAGAGAGTTTGTGTGTATTTTCACCACCAGACTGTCAATACGTCTATTTTTAAGAAAAGAACCAGCCCATTCATTTCTTCCTTATTCTAGCTGGGGTTGAGCCCAGGCAGTAGGGTACCTGAGGGGAGAAGTGTGTGGTGGTGGTTGTGGTTGAGGGTGTTCAGGTGAGCTTGGAGAGTATGTGTAGCCTGGTGAGCACATGAAGCATGAAGGCAGAATGTGTTCTTTGGAGCAATATGGTCAAAACCAAAGGAGACAACCTATCCTGTGTGTGAGGTGACAGCCAGAATAGTCAGGAGCTTGTAGCCAAAGGAAGGAGTCAGGTGGGAAGAAGAGCCAGAACAAGGGCGTGACTAGAAGGAGGTCCAGACAGTGGCCAAGGTGGTGGGGGCTGAGGCCTCCTTTCAGTATCTAGGACCTTATCCTCTATTGTGGAATAGAGGGTCAGATAGTAAGTGTTTGCAGCTTTGCAGGCTACACAGTCTCTACAGGAACTTCACTTTGCTCCAAAGCAGCTGTAGACAATACGTAAATGAATGGGCATGGTGGGGTATCAATAAAGCTATTTATGTATATTGAAATATGAAGTTCATATACTTTTTTTGTGTCTCAAAATATCCTTCTTTTGATTTTTTTTAACCCTTAAAAACGTGAGAACCATTCTTAGCTTGCAGGTGGCACAAAGACAGGAGGGAGGGTGGATGGTCTACAGCTGGAGTTTGCAGACCTCTGGCTAGGGTGCTGGGTTGGTCTGACAGGATCCCAGTGGACATACCCTTAATTGTAAGACATTAGAAATTGTAATAATATGGATTGGCGCAAAGTCTAGCACATAAAATATAATTAGTTGCTAAATTAAATGGGAAAGAATGGGAAGATTGGGATTATTCCATATTAAGGACACACCTGCCCCTCTCTCTTAAGGCTATTCTATCTAATATGCAAAGCATGCTGAAATAAATGTATCTCCAGTTGTGACAAGACTCTTTTATAGCCTATCACAGAGTATTTCATTTATACCAGGCTCTCACGGCAGCATTTGTGAGCAGGTAAGACAGGCATTAGCCCTGTTTTACAGGGAACAAAAACTCATGCCCACAGAACCAGTATTACTAATCCAAGGTGACAGTGCTCCTAAAGGTAGGGCCAGGACCCACATCCAGATCTTCCTCCTGCATAAACTGTTTTTATTTTTACTTTCGCAAAGGCGGTCCCCCTTCCAAAGGTGGTCCTTTGCAAGAATTGTGTTCTGAAATATCATTTATAAGTCTCTTGGAACATCGAACTTTTTCCTTTAGACAAAGAAAAAAGTGATTACGTCCCTAGCTTATCCACAAATGACCATTTTAACTATAAGGTAGCAGAACTGTAGTCTTGAAGCTGTGGCACGAGTTTTGAGTCCTGGGGGCTGTGAGGAGTAAGGAGTAAGTAAAAATAATTCTCTTGGCCCACGAGTGGCCCTAGACAAAATTCCCAAGTGGTCAGCGATGTCTGTGGCATCCTCTGCCCTCATGGCATCCTCCTTTCCTGTCTCTGGTCATCCAAGGCCCCCAACCTTGCCCCAGATCCTCCTGTAATGCTATTGTAGGCCAGTGGCTCTCATCCTTTCCTGTTAGGATCATTGGAGGAGCTTTTAAAAAGCACCAATACCAGTGCCCCATCTGTAGAGATTGGTCCGGGGTGGTGCCTAGGCATTGATTAGTTTAAAAAGTTTCCCACCTGATTCAACTATGCTGCCACCTTTGAGAATCATTGTGGCTAAACCCAAACCTTCCCTTTGGTGTAGCTGACTTCAGTTACATGTTAAGAAGTCTGCTGATGGTGATTTCACATGGTTCTGGTGTCTCCTATATCTGCATCCATTTGATTCTTAAGCCTGGATACCTTGAACTGGTAAATATATTTGTCTTTCCATCTCCATGATCACAGCTGCCCAATGCC
Organism: Eonycteris spelaea; assembly: GCA_003508835.1. NCBI lineage: Eukaryota > Metazoa > Chordata > Mammalia > Chiroptera > Pteropodidae > Eonycteris > Eonycteris spelaea. The sequence continues at coordinate 967,282 of PUFA01000288.1, read as the reverse complement.
AGACCATTGTTTCTGATTCAGAGCAGTACTTCTCACTTTGTCCGTGATGAAGAATCATTTTTCTTTTTTTTTAAAGCAAATTTCTAATCTATTACTTTATAAAACAAAATAAAAACAAATTACTAGGAAAAGGAAATGGAAAGTTATACAAAATATATGCCCCAGCCTTTACGATTAGCTTCAACAGACATAAAATTACTCTCATTGCTATGAAAATATCTCAATTTCTGTGCTGATCTCGGGTGGACTAGCAGAGGACAGTTCGAGGTGAGCCAGGCCAGGCCTGAGCTGCCGAGGACTACAGGCTAGAGTAGATGATTGGCTTGCCATTCCATGAATACAGATCTCATTTTTTTTTCTGATTTTGCCCTAAGTTGTCACTGCATTCTTATATTCCCTGCCTTCAAGACCCAGTGAGAATGCTGTCTTCTATATGAAGTCGTATGACTCCACCTGGATAATTTGGATAATTTCTTTGTTCACCAGTTACCTATATATTTCAGCTACTGTCCTCTGCCATCATTGGCCTGACTACCTACTCTGAGGAGGCCAGTGCACAATGAGAATGTGGGGCCCTTGTTCAATTATTAAGAATTTTAGGATGAAGACAGCAGAGTGTCTGAAATCATGTGCAGGGCCTTTTTTTTTTAAATTAAATTTTTAAAGGTGTACAATATGTTACTTTGATACATTTGTATATTGTAACATGATTGCTATGGTGGTGGTATTTATTACATTACATAATTATAGTATAATGATGTTGTCTACATTCATTATACTGTGCATTAGACTTGGATGACTTATTTACTACTCATTGCAAGGGGGCCTTCTGAATGTGGGGCCCTGTGCCACTGCATGGGTCACATGTCCATGAAGCTGGCCCTGGCCATATCTTTGTGCATGCCTTACAACAGCATTCATGACACTGGATTGTAATTATTTGAGTGTGCAGGGTGGTGGAGAAGACCATATCAGAACTCTTTATAGGCACCATAATGTGTATGATTTGGAGGAACTTGGGTAGAATGGGAGTGAGCTGCCTAGTAGCATGAGCAAGTTGCTATGGATTGTCACTAAGTGCTGTTACAAATGGTGGTCCCATTAACAGCAAGGCTCTGGCTGCTTTACAGTGTAGGATATACAAGTTTATGTTCAGCACTGAAGCACTTGGCATTATAGGTTGAGGAGAAGCTGGTTGCTATGTAGGTAAAGGACCCAGCAGGGAGACAGTGCTGGTGGCAGAGAGGGAGAGAGAGCAGGACAGTACTGGTCCATGGCCTTTTAGGAACCAGGCTGCACAGCAGGAGGTGAGCGACATAGTAATCCAGCATAAAATAATCTTTTGATAAAAATTGGGTAACATCTACGATGTTACTTGATTTGTATCACACTCTACTAGGTTTATTTAGCAGTGTGTACATGAGTAGGAAACACTAGATAAGGAGCCTAATCAGGGTGTTTAGGCTCCTGATGCAATTTACAGATGTTGAATTAGGTAAAAAGTAACAAGCGAGGGTGACTGAGCTCTGGGACATCCCTACAACCCCTTGGACTATTCTAACCGTGATGCCAATATTTTCTTCTATAAAAGGATTGAGATATGTAAAGGGAGAGATGTTATTAGTTGTTCAATCATGGACTTCATTCTACTCACTTTAAGGAGTAGATAATTTAGGGAATAGATGATTTCAACTTTCAGGATTAGCTGTCATATCCAATTTTTCAGTTGTTCAGGTCAAAAACCTTGGAGGCATTCTTGGCTCTTCTCTCACAATAATTTATCTACTTTTACAATCCAATTTATAATCAAATTACTTCACATTACCCCCACTACTACCAGTGAAGTCCAAGCCAGTAAAATCTCCTGCTTAGATTATTGCAATATCTTCTAAACTGCCCCACATCTCTACACTTGCCCTTCCCTCTACTGTCTGTTTCCAACACAGCAGACAGGTTAATCCTTTTAACCAGGGATCCTCAACCCCCAGGCTGTGGACCAGTACCAATCTGTGGCCTGTTAAGAACTGGGCCACACAGCAGGAGGTGAGCAGCTGGCCAGAGAACAAAGCTTCATCTGTTTTCGCAGCTGCACCCCAGCTAGCATCACCGCCTCAGCTCCGCTTCAGGTCAACAGGCATTAGATTCTTATAGGAGCACCAGTCCCTGGTGCCAAAAAGGTTGGGGACTGCTGAATAGCGTGTGTGAGGTGCATGTGCCCTGTTCCCCAATGACATCCACCTTAGTCCACATGGCTGGCAAAGCTTTGTGAAGGGGCTGCCCCTTTGAAGGGCACAGCAAACTGTTGAATCCAGAATCAAGATTGCTGCTCTCAGTCCACTTTTGATTCATGCATGTTGTTTCTTCTAAGAAACGGCAGTCCCCAGTCAGGGTGTATCAGTACTGACTGAATGGATCAAGCTGGGCCTTTACTGGGATGCATATCCAAGTGCTACCATTTTAGCCAGTGTTACAAAATGAATGGAAAGACCAGAAGCATTTTAGGGAGTCTTTCAATACAGATGAGCCCTGTTGGACAAGATGCCCTCTAGTGTCAGGAACTGTACCAAGTGGGTGCAGAAACGACACTAACTAAAATTTCCTTTTGCCCTAGACTCACTCCCACTGTTGTTTTTTTGTCTCTAAGTTTCCTAAATTTCCTGACTGGAAACTGTAGCTCCTCCAGCTTCTCTTGCTGGCTTTCTATGGCCTTCAGAGTACTGAATCACAGTGTTCCCCTTGGCCAACCCAAGAAATGTCAAGAGGTGCTTTTCCAGGGACTAAAACTTTCCAAAAGCCTCCCCAGGTGGGGCCCTCTCTGTCATGTGGGGTGATCTTGGCCAACACGACACAATCTTTAGATAATAATTAAGACCTGGAAATTTGGTCAATGAGCAGATAGTGTTTCTAACCCAGATACCTCTTTCCAGGTATCTGCACCTCGAGCCAGGCAGCTGTGACCATGAGGTGGTTCAGAGGTACTATTTAAAGTAGTTGCTGCTTTGATGTTTAGTCAGATGGCCTAGGAGAGCTGGTCATCGTAGGAGCCTGTGTGCTGCCCCTGTTCCCAGGCCCCCCTGAGTCCCAGGCACCAGAAGGCAGCTTCTCAGCCCACTGAGAATGCCCTTCCCATGCAGTGTGTGCCCTCCTTGTCCTCTCTCCTGTTTCCACACAGTGTCCGGGTTGAGTGTTGTGTTTGTCTCCTTCCTGACAGCCCCTCAGCTCGCTCTTACCTTGCAGCAGGGCCAGATGAGTCAGTGCTGCTGAAGAAGGGCTCCTTCCCAGGTTTGGCTATGTCGGGGGTGGGGGGCGGGTAGCGTTTTCTAAAACACCCTGGAAGTGGGCCCTTCTTAGAAAGAAATGCCGAGGGCCCACGAAGGAGGAGAGGAAGCCTGTCTCTTCCGGTGCCCCTGCTCACTGCTGAAGGTGAGCTTTGAGGCTTCCCGGCTGCCTTTGCTTTTTGTAGGTTGGACTGGCGCGGTCTGGTCTCTCCCTGGATAAGACACCGGCAGTCGGGGCTGCACACCAAGGGCCAGAACTTTATGCTGGAGGACTCCACCGTTTGGATCCTTGGGGGTTCCGTGCACTATTTCCGTGTACCCAAGGCATACTGGCGGGACCGCTTGCTGAAGATGAAAGCCTGCGGCTTGAACACCCTCACCACGTGAGTGTTGCTCTACCTGCGCCATCAAACCTTGTTTCCCCCATGGTGCTCCTCAAGTCTGCCTCTGGGCTTTGGCGTGGGAGCCCAGCTCGGGGTCCTCGGCATGCCACGCTGAGTATTTGGTAGTTCCCAAAACTGAGCAGCCTTGGACAGGAAAGACAGTTTCCCTTCTTCCTGATACCTGCCTTGCTCTGTCTTAGTGGGGCTAGGGATGGGAAATGAATATAAGGTCTGGGGACCAGGAAGAGCAATGGTGTACAAAGAAAGATTGTGGAGAAGGGGACTGTAGAAATAGGAAAGGACAGAATTATCATTAAGTAATTTTTTAAACAAGAGTCCACCCCCAATATATACGGCAAATGAATTTGACCTTTTTCAAAATAGCTGCCTTGAAAACTGTCTGTCAACAATTTTCAGCTCTGTTTCTTAGAATTATCTTCAGAATGCTGTGGTTTTCATTCTAGCACCTTTCACAGTGATTGGCACATGATAGGCACTTAATAAAGTGTTGAATATGTAAATCGGTTTAAAAAAATAGGCTCCATCATGGAAATATCTTGATCTTTTCGTGGATTTACTTTTCAAAATTGCCAACAGATATTTGGGTACAAATCTAGGAAATAAAGAGGGTTATTAGGTTGTATTATTCTATTTGTAGACAAAAATGTGATTACAAATCAAAGACATGGATTTTCTTGTGTGGCTTCTGAACTGGTGAAAACAGTTTCTAAAAAGAATTACAGGAATATTCTGAGCTGTGACAGCATAGTTGAAACAAACGGGTGTAGTTTTCCAGAAAGACTCCTTCAAAGGATTCATTTATCTGCATATGTAAGTTCTGACTAGGGAGTACATTCACTGGCTATAGGAATCTGAAGTTTGTAGAAATACTACAAACTTTTGCCTTATGAAAGCAGGATAACCTGTATTTGCTTAAACATGAAACTCGAACTAAACTGGAAGCAAGCAAGCCTCTCCTCCCACTTCACCCATGCACATTCTTTGCAGTTGGGGAGGGCTCTACTAGAAGCCAGAGGTGAATGGGAGTCCAGGAGAGGAGCAGCTGTCATTAAGACAGTGCACCAGGAAATATATCTTCAACCGTCATAAGGGGTTTTAGGGATAACAAGGTAATCTGGTAGGTGAAGTGGAATAAATAAAAAGGTCATGACTTTAATTCCCTTTACTATTATCATATGTCACTCCATACCTTGGCCTCTTGAGCCAGGTTCCTTAAAGAGCTTCATTTCCTCATGTTCTCTTTAGAATAGAATCTCCATTCTGTTACAAAGTTTGGAATTGATGCCTCAGTAAAAAATAGGGCTGATAATTAAGGTTTTTCTCTTACTCTACTATTAACTGTTTTTCCTATGAAGTTACTTCTTTCTCTTTTATGAGAGAGAGAGAGAGGGAAGGACAGCAGGTGGAGGGAGCATGCAGCGCATGCTGCCCTGTAATCATGTCTTATGCTTCACCCACATCCTGTTGGTCTTCTCTCCCTCCTCCTAAGGACATGAGCCCTTAGTTCCCCAGTCTTGATATCATTAAGACAATGTACTTAGGAAATACATCTTCAACCATCTTAAGGGGTTTTGAGGATAAAGAAGGTAATCTGGCAGGTGAAGTGGAATAAATGAAAAGGTCGTGACTTTAATTATCTTTCCTATTATAGCTACGTTCCCTGGAACCTCCATGAGCCACAAAGAGGCGCATTTGACTTTTCTGGGAACCTGGACCTGGAGTACGTGCTGTTGCTGCTTCTGCGACCTGGCCGGGGCTGGGGAGGCAGGCGGGGGCTGGCTGGGGTTGATTAGGGACCATAGTGGCATCTTAGCTCCGCTTGGAAAATGAGAGAGAGATAGGGGTTCTGGAACCTTGTTCTCAGGACACTATGACAGGCTCTGCACCCGGGGAACTGGCCGCTCTCCAGCCATGAACCTGTTACTCCCAGGTGTCCGGGCCTCCGTCCTCCTAGCACAGGCCCCCAGAGGTGCCCGACCCCGAGTGTCAGCCCTGCTCTACAGTAGGGTCCAGCCACCCAGGCTGGGACAGAGGTTGCCCTTAGAGGGTAGCAAGGCCATTGGGGTCAGGCGCACTGTTAGGACCCTGTGTCCCCTTCCTCCTCATGATCCCAGTGAGGCTGTATAGACAGTCTTAGCCCAGGAGCCGGTGAGAACCCAGCTCCCAGGGCCTCTGGCCTATGATCTGGTGTAGGATTCCCTGCTCTGCTGGAGGTGGGGGCTCAGCCTCCCCTTTACTCATCCTATTCTCTGGTTGAGAGAGGAAGACGGGCTAGTAGAGGGCAGACAGCACTGCCATCTGGCAGTACGTGCTTGGCTCATCCCCACCTTTGCTTGGAATGTCCTGAGAGTTGCTGACATTGACCTCCCCAGGGCCTTTGTCCTGATGGCTGGAGAGATTGGGCTGTGGGTGATTCTGCGTCCAGGTCCCTACATCTGCAGTGAGATCGACCTCGGGGGCTTGCCCAGGTGAGCGGGGCTGTGAGGGGTACCAGCCACAAACTGAGTTATCGTGTACGCTAATACGAATCACAAATGTAAGTTTAATTTTGCTTTTAATGTATGTTTTCCCATTCTGAAGTTCCTTTTCAGAATAAGTATCACCCAAAGGAATCATTTTAAATGATGTCACAATTATTGTCCTTGCCAAATTCCATGTGGTTTTTATGTGGCAAGCAGCAGCAGCAGCTAGCTATCCCCAGGCCAGTCACTTCATCAGGGCTCTGCTGTGAGTGGACCCTCAGTCAGGTCATTTATATGCTCGAAACTTCATTGTCCTGTCTACAGAATTGGAAAAATCAAACCTGCCTGTGTGTTTCTTGGGGATGTACCAGAATTTATTTTTTTTTAAAGTCCAAGTGTTTTGATAAAATATAAGAGAAACAAATTATTATTTTTGTTTTATTTTTTACCTTCCAATCTCAGGCCCTAATGAATTATTTTAGGATGAATAGTCTCCAAGAGGTCAGTGCTCTGCTGTGTGGTTAGAGTAGAAATCTCTAACCACAAGGAATCTGGACAAGACTCACATTTATTCCTCATCCTCAGCATTATTGCCATTAATTTCCAAAAAAAAATCATTTTCTTGTTGAAAGGCATAATCTTTCCCATCCTTGCTATGTTTCAATGATGAGATCCACCCTACCCCTACCCGTTGTCACCCCAAGGGGGGAGGAAGGCTGATCCTGTTTGCGGTGCTGTTTCCTGTGGGAACAGCTTCTCCCTGCAGTGCAGCCACCAGGCTCGGCCTTGTTTTCTTTCTCATTTCCAGCACAATCCAGCCCTGCCCCAGGGACACAGGCAGGCTCTGTCTCCATCTCCTTCACTACCCAGGATCACTTCTTTGTTGCTGTGCCATTCGGCTTGGCAAGAATGCCCTCAACAAGGCTGTGGGCACGGCCAGAGCGGCCTCCCCCACTCCTAGGGATTAGAAATCTGTGTGTCAGCGATGTCCTTAGGCTCAGCCAGAGCCAGCACAGGAGGAGGACAAGATTTAAGTCTTAGGTCAGAAGCAGCAGGGAGCTCCAGCACTCAGCTCCCCTGTGCAGCTCCTGTGCCTTTGGGCCCTGGTTGCACATGGGGTGGCTGAGTGGGGACCACTGGGGAACAGGCAGAATCCCAGTGGGAAGGAGAAACTAGACCTGTTTTATGTGAGATGGAACATGGAGATGTCAGTGTAGGATACTCCTCTCCCTCCATTCATTTTTACCTAACATAAGTTGATAATTTTCTGACACTGTTTAGGCCCTCTAAATCACAATGAGAGAGCATCAGAGCCTTTCATAAGAAAAGGTAAGTGTTTACTCAGAATTTCAAGTTAGATGAAAAGATATCTTGACTACAGCTCTGGAATTAATGCTCCGTGTTCATCTGGGGAATGTGATCACAGCAGACAGGTTGTAGGAAGAATTAATCTTCTTGCTCACCTGCTCCTCCCTTGAGCTGAGCTCTGAATAGCTGATGCAAATGATGCAAATGAGTCGACCAGGTCAGCACAGGGGAGCAGCTGGACCAGAGCAGCAAGAAGCAGGATTAGCCTCTCACAGCCTCCATTTCAGGCTTATTTTTCTGGGTGACACTGGAAGGTGTATCTGTGTCCTTCTCCAGTCCCAGTGATGCCTAATGCCTTTGGCTTCACCCTTTCTAATGAGATTGTGGAGTAAATGCTTGAAAACTGGGCCTTGCATCCAATGAAAAGCTTTTCTCACTCTGACTGGCAGCCAGACCTATAGTCATCAGGCTGGACATAAATTTGCACTAGGGCTGGTATCCTCTGGTAGGGAAGCAATGCTAAATGCAAGACTGGGGCTGGGCTGTGTGTGCTCCTGAATCGGTTGGAATAATCTCCTACCTTCCTTGCTGAGTGAGGGTGGCATGGGGTGGGAATGTTCTCCATACTCATTCTTGAACCTTCTGATGCTGCTTCCTTTTCACTCCACCATCCCACTGCCCAGAGCAAACCCACAGTGGAATTAATTACCACTGCTTCCCTTTTTTATTCAAGCTGGTTACTCCAAGACTCTGGCATGAGGCTGAGAACAACCTACAAGGGCTTCACCGAAGCAGTGGACCTTTATTTTGACCACTTGATGTCCAGGGTGGTGCCCCTGCAGGTAAAAGCAAGCAGACTCTGCTTTGATCTTCACCTCTCTATCCCAAATTAGAAAAGGTAGTCCTAGGTTAGCTATCCGAACAAGGAACTCACAGTTCCTTTCAACACAGGAACACATTCCTTTCCCACCCACTGCGAGGCCCGTGATTGGAGGGGCTGGCTGTGGTGTCCTTCTAAAGATCTGTCTATTCAGTGTTGTCTTAGGTGGCACAGTACTGAAAGGATAGACAGGTGTAAGGGCTTGTACTGCTCCATACAGTGCCAGAGGTACAATGCTGGATGTCTTGATAACTGAAAATCCCTGTAGCATCCCAGTATCGTAGTGGCTCAGTTCTACATACAGAGAAGCATATATGGAGAGGCCCTTGCCTGGGAGACAGCAAGACTTTTTGTAATTATAAAAATACAATGGATAACTTTTCAAGGTACATCCTTCTCCTACCAAAAAGGTGCTGCATGGTACACATTTGTTATTGAAAACATATGTGTTAACATGATTTCTGAGGATAAAGTATCTTAACATTACATGTAGTAATTGGAAGCAGTAAAAAATCAGGAATATGAATAACCCAACTGCTTATGTGAAAACAATGACTTGGATTAATATATCAACAAATTAATGTATCAATAAAAAGTTAGTACATGAGTAAAAGTTGCTCAAGTCAATGGTTTTGAATAAACAGCAAACAGATCAAAGGAACTGTTTGATCATTTGTAGGGTAGACAAAACAGAGGAACCTAGTTAAATCTGAATTTTAGATAAACAAGGAATATATTGCATGGGGCATACTTACATTAAAAATATTAATTGTTTATATAAAAAATTATTAACTATAAATTCAAGTATAACTGGGTGTCCCATTTTTTAATTTACTAAGTCTAGCAGTCCCAATCATGAAAGAAGCTAGGAAATTATAAGCCCAAATTTTTGCAAGGAAGGTGGGATTACTGAGATAAGTCAGCAGGTTGGGTGGTGGGGAAGTAGAGAAAATCATGCAGTAATATGGCTCAGAAGCATTATTAAAAATAGAAGTGCCATACCAAACCTATTAAAAATTTTTTTCTGGATATAACATATTATTTTATTTTTTATTGTGGTAAAATATACATAACAACATTTATTATTTTAATGATTTTTAACTGTACAGTTCAGTGGCATTAAGTACCATTCATATTGTGCAAACTTCACCACTATCCAACTCCAGAAAATTTTCATCTTCTCAAACTGAAACTCTTTCTCCATTAAACACTAACTCCCTAACTCCCAATGTCCCTTCTCCGTAGCCCCTGGCAACCACCACTTTACATTCTGCCTCTATGAATTTGACTACTCTAGGGACCTCATGTAAGTTTGTGAAGGATTGGTGTAAATCTCTTTACTAGTTATAGATCTATTCAGGTTTTTAATTTTTTCATGATTCAGTCTTGGCATGTTGTATATTTCTAGAATTTGTCTATTTCTCTCTTATAATCCTTATTATGCTTATAATATTGGTAGCAACATAACTTATTTTGTTTCTGATTTTAGTTATTTGAATCCTTTCTCTTTTTAGTTAATCTAATTAAAGGTTGATCTTTTCAAAGAACCAACTCTTGGTTTTGTTGATTTTTCTCTTGTTTTTCTATTCTCTGTTTTAATCTCTACTCTGATCTTTATTATTTCTTTCTGTTACCTTTGAGTTTAGTTTGTCTCTCTTTAAAGTGAAAAGTTAGGTTTTTGACTTGAGACCTTTCTTTTTAATGTGTTTGCAGTTATAAAGTTTCTTTTAACTACTGCTTTCTCTGCATCTGATAAGTTTGTTATGCTGTGTTTTCATTTTAATTTGTCTCAAGATATTTTCTATTTTCCCATGAGCCACTGGTTGTTTAAGAGAGTGTTGTTTAATTTCTACATATTTGTGAATCTTCCCATTTTCTTTCTGCTCTTGCATCTAGTTTTATTCTATCGTAATTGAAAAAGATACTTTGTATGATTTTAGTCTTTTAAAATTTATTAAAACTTGTATTGTGGCCCAATACATGGCCTATCCTGGAGAATACCCCATATGCCCTTGAGAAAAATGTGTCTTGTGCTGTTGCCAGGTATAGGCTCTAAAATATTTGTTAGGTCTGATTGGTCTATAGTGTTATTCGAGTCTTGCATGCCCTTATTGAACTGTTGTCTGGTCTTTGTATCTATTATTGAAAATGGGGTGTTGAAGTCTCTTACGCTTATTATAGAACTTCTTTTTCCTCTTCAGTTCTGTTAGTATTTGCTTCATATATTTTGGAACTCTGGTGTTTGCTGCATATATGTTTATAATTATTATATCTTTTAAATTGACCCTTTAATCATTTATATATACACATACAGTTATGTATGTGTGTGTGTATATATATATGTATATACATATATATACATATACATATGTATATATATACATATGTATATATATATACACATATATATATATATATATATATAGAGAGAGAGAGAGAGAGAGAGAGAGCGAGCGAGAAATATAATATTATATAATACCCTTTGTTGTCTCTTCTAGCCGTTTGGACTTAAAGTGTTCCTGCTCCCTTTTGGTTGCTATTTGCACAGAATATCTTTTTCATCCTTTTATGTTCAACCTATGTGTGTGTCCTTAGATCTAAAGTGAATGTCTTGTAGATAGCATATAGTTGTATATCTTTTAGTTGGGGAATTTAATCTATTTACATTTAAAGTAATTACTGGTAGGAAAACACTTTTGCCATTTTGTTCTTTGTTTTTGTACATGTTGTATAGTTTTTTTTCTCTTTTATCTCTTCCATTAATATCTTTCTTTCTTTGTATTTAGTTTATTTCTTATAGTGACAAGTTTTGATTCCCTTTTCATTTCCAATTATGTATTTTCTATAGATATTTTAATTGTAGTTACCATGGGTATTATATATACTGTCCTAAAATTGTGACATTCTGTCTTATATTGATACCAATTTAACCACAGTGACATACAAAAACTCAACTTCCTTTACAGCTCTGCCTCCCTTATGTTATCGATATCACAAATTACATGCATATATATTGTGTACTGATTCATAATTATTTTTTTGCATTGTCTTTTACATTCTGTAAAAATAAGAAGTGGAATTATACACTTAAATTACAATAATATTGGTTTTTACTTTTTTTTCACCTATTTAACTTTGCCAGAGAACTTTATATTATCATATGGTTCAAGTTACTGTCTAGCATCTTTTCATTCAACTTGAGGTACTCCATGTAGCATTTCTTTTAAGACAAGTCTAGTGGTAATGAAATCCCTGAGCTTTTGCCTGAGAATATCTCAATTTCCTCCTCATTTTTGAAGGACGATTTTGCTTCATATAGTATTCTCAGTTGATTGTTTTTTTTTTTCTTTGAGCACTTTAAATATATCACCCCACTGCCTCTGCCTGGCAAGTTTTCTTCTGAGATATTCACTGATAGTTTTATTGGGGGGATCCTTTGTACATGTCAAGTTGCTTTTCTCTTGCTCCCTTCGAGAATCTCTTTGACTTTGGTTTTGCAGTTTGACTGTAATATGTCTTGGTGTGAGTCTCTTGGTTAATACTACTTGAGTTTTATTGGAGCTTTTTGGATTTTTATATTCATGTTTCCTCAAGTTTGGGAGGTTTTCAGCCATTATTTCTTCAAGTAATCTCTCTGCTCTTTTCTTTCTTCTCCTTTTGGAAGTAGATAATGAGTATATTTATTTGCTTACTGATGTTGCATGAGTCCCTTAATCTTTGTTCATTTTTCTTCATTCTTTTTTTTTTTCACTCCTCAGACTCAGTAATTTAAAATGACCTGTCTTCAAGTTTGTCCATTCTTTTTATGTCTATTTGAATCTTCTGTTGAACTCCTATGGTGAATTTTTCTATTTAGATATTATATTTTTCAGTTTCAGAAATTCTGTTTTTTATAGTTTCTATCACATTATTAATATTCTCATTTTGTTCATATATACTTTTCCTAACTTCTTTTTTCATGATTTTTCTTTAGCTCTCTGAGCATGTTTATGACAATTGTTTTATAATCATTGCCTAGTAAGTCCAGAGTGTGTGTTTCTTTAGAGGTGGTGGTGGGTCACAACATGTGAAAACTTCAGGGGGGTTACAGACCCATGGATAACTGGGGGCAAGGTATTACAGGCAGAGGAATATGATAGAACATCTAAAACCACAAGAAGAGTCTGGGATGAGACTCTGGGAAACTGAGACATGTAAAAGCAGTCAATGACAATTTTTAAAAAAATGCACACACACAGTCCAGATAGGACGCATGCCCAGAATATATCTGAGAAGATCTTAGGCCTTCATCCTGGACTTGGGAGCCTATTAGATAATGACTATGTTCCTCTCAAGTCTGCAAAGACTGGGAAAGGATTGTTTTTTCAGATGCCCAATTTTCAACAACAGCAACAACAACAACACAAGGCATACAAGAAAGAGGGAAACATGGCTCATTCAGAGGAACAAAATAAATTTCTAGAAATAGTTTCTAAAGAAACACACACACCTGAGGTTCATTTCTTTTTTTAATGCCAACAGCCCCTGGTATTTCTATGTGGTCTCAAATATTGGCCTTGAGGTTTAAAATTTGTGAACACTTCCTGTCTAAGCTCTAAGTCAGATGAAATGGAAACTAGTCTTACTAGCCAACAGATAGCCCAGAATATTGCAAACAAGTTTCATTTTGCTCCTCTGTACTGAGGGAGGGAACTGGTATTTGGGATTTTTTTTTCTGACTGTGCCACACTATGCCAGGGAGGGAATGGGGTAAGGGCAAGCAAAAAGCCATGAAATTTCCTACAATTTTGAATGTATTGTTTTCTTAATTTGCAGCTTACATGTTTGTTTAAATATTTGACTGGCTTCCAGAGCTCCTATAAAGTTGTTTTAGTCAGTGCATAGTTGTCCATAGGGAAATATGGGCATGGAGCTTCCCACTCTGTTTTATTGACATTATTCTCAATTACATACCAAACCTTTTGAGACTTTTGCTTTCAAATGGGATGTTTTGCTAGTATTTGGTGATAAGTATGGGGGAAATTAGATAATACAGTTCTCACTACAAACTCAGATTCTGGTTGTTTCTCTTTTCACAAGTACAAGTATGGAGGACCCATCATTGCTGTGCAGGTGGAGAATGAGTATGGTTCCTATAACAAAGACCCTGCCTATATGCCTTATATCAAGAAAGTAAGTATTAGCTTAATTTATTTCTTCATATTCCTTCCTCTGGAATGTATTATGGGTTATGGTGTCACATGTGGGTCTAATACTTTTCTCATAGTAATACCAAATCTCTCAATACTATTTATTAAGTAGTGAATTCTTTCTCCATACTTTTATTTCAACAAGGTTCTCACTTATTTGTCCTATATTGATTGAGTTTAATTGAGGGTGGTAGTACATACATGGTACATTGCCGGGGCTGAGAATAAAGGGATTGACTTAACTAAGCGGTGATGGTTAGAGAAGTCTTCTTAGACTTTTTAGACTTCCCCTGCAGCTTTTGTTGTCCTGCAAATTAGGGCCCCTCTGCTCGTTTCTCACCAGCAGCTGGGATCTGACATTAGTTTTATTCATCCACTGGGTTATCCCTCTGCCTCTAATTTTCAAAAGAATTGGGTTGAAATCAGCAGTCTTATAATATCTGCAGGGAAATGATAGGCAAATCATACTTGCTGGCTTTTCTGATCCCAAATTGTCCACAGCCCCAGAGCGGAGCCTTTGAAGGTAGACAGACTTCTGGGTTGAGGTCCATACTTTCTCATTGGCTCTGTGCCCGTAACACTTTATTCAACCCCCTGAGGCTGTGTCTGTACAGTTCAGATACTAACTGTAAAGACTGACTAGGACAGACTATGTAAAATACTTAGCAGAAGGCCTGCATGCTTGTAAATGTACCATAGCATTAGTAGTTGTTCTGAGTGGGAAAATGGTTATTGCCTCTCAGTACAGTCTGTGTTTCTTCCACCTCTTCATTATTTGATTTACAACATTCAAGGAGCACTTCCCGTTCTACTGGGCATGCAGCATACCATGGGTATGTGACTGTGGCATGGTTGGTTGGTGACCAGATCTCACCCTGTTTAGTGTAGGGAAGGGATGGGATCTTTGCTTCTGGTAAAGGTGAAGGGGAGGTGTGGGCTGTCCTTGAGGGCCCACTCTTGGGTCTCTGTGGTTTATTGCTGGGTGACAGTGTGACAGCCTCTGAGTAGCCCTCTTAGCATAGCAGCAAAACTGGACAACTTGCCAGGTAGGGAGCAGACAAGGGCTGCCGGAGCCCAATAGCCCTGCCCTTGCCATGGCTGGACTTCCAACTGATGGGAGCTTTGTTGAACATGGGATGCACAGAATATTTCTTCAGAGAAATAAATGCTTCATTTGAATCCCCTACTCTTTCTCTTTTAGCTGCCTCATTCCCAGCTGTGCAACAGAGCCTAAGCTCTGAGGACTGATAGAATTTGACTACTCTCATTTCTCCCCACAGGCCTTGGAGAACCGAGGAATTGTGGAGCTGCTCTTAACTTCAGATAACAAGGATGGCCTGAGCAAGGGGTTTGTCCCTGGAGGTACCTGCATGGAGGCCATGTGTGGGGGTTAGGGGCATCGATGGAGGTACCTGAATGGGAGTCATGCAGGGTGGGGGACAGTACCCTGGCTTGGATATGCATGACCCCCTCAATGGCCTGAGTCACAAGCAGAGCTGCCCAGATGCATGTCCTCCCTTTTGCATGGCACTGGGCCCTGAATCTCTGGGCTGCAAAAGATTGGAGCCTCCATGTCAGAAAGACTTGCTATAGACAGCTCTGTAGCTGGTCTCTCATTTTCTGCTATGCACTCACACTGGCAGTGCTCTGCAGGCTGCAAGATGCAGGGAACGTGAGTTGGGCATCTGAGGTCTCTTAATATCTTCAAGGAGGGCTGAGCTGATGAAACATTGGGCAGACTGTGAGGATGGCTTACTCCAGTTCTGCCAAAATTATAGAGATGACTGACCCTTTCTGGGGTCTATGTAGCCCCTGCAGTGACAGAGAGTTGGCCTGGTAATGAATGTACAGTAAATAACTATAGCAGCTCTTCGTCTGCCAGCATTGTGTTCCTCCTCTGCCTCTCCATTAGTGTAGATGCATGGGTCAGCCTTCTGTTTTAGACCAGCCACTTCACATGGTGCACTGAGCTCTTCTCCTGTCATCTACTCAAGGGCTTGCTCAGCAACTTCCCTTTCCACCCTTATCAGGAAATTTTCTCTCTTGGGTCATTCTCACCTGTATATAAACATTTCTCTCTTCTAAAAAAATATATTTTGACTCATTTCTCTGCTTCCCTTTCAATAAATCTGCCCATGTCTATCTATACTCACTACTCTTCTGACTTTGTCCTCTATCTCTCCTAAACCATGGTGATCATGTCAGCCCACTGACATTGTTCTTTTCAAAAGTCCCAGTGACCTCCATGTTATAAATATGTTATTATCCCTTGTCACCTCTGATCTGGTTTTGTTTTCCAGCAATCATTAATCTATTTTCCCTGAACCTTTTCCTCGCTTGCAGCCAGGACGCCATTTTCAGTTTTTCTCCAGCCTCGATGGGCAGCTCCTTCTTGGTGTTTTCTGCTGGTCACTTCCCTTTCCCTGAGCTCTAATGTTCAAACTCTTTACGGCTCACTCCTTGGAATGCATTCTCCATTGCTGATGGTTGAATAGGATCTCTATATTGATGAGTCCAAGATGCCTGTCTTCAGGGAACTTTCCTGACTCTGCCTTACTGGCCTCCTGGGCCCTCAGAGGCACCAGTCTCAGTGGAACCATCAGGAACTTGAAACTGTCTGTTCCCTCCTAGAACTGCCCCCGTCAGTCTTCTTTCCTCGGTAAATTGCAACGCCACCTTCCCAATTGCACAGCCCTAGCCTTGTACTCACTCTCGACTTTTCCTTCCATGTGCTTGACACACTCAGCAAATCATTTTTACCTTAGCTTTATCTTTAAATTTATCTGGAATCCAAACCACCTCAACTATTACCATCACTGCTCATTTGCGTTATTGAAACACACTGGTACTAATCTCCCTTTTGTTCACTGTTGTCCTCACACTTTTCTCAGCATCCATTGCAGGCTTTGAAAATGTCATTTGGATCATCTCACCCTCAACCTGAACTCCAGGTGTGCTCTGTCTTGTGCAGAGTGAAGCACAAGTTCTGAGAAGGCCTCAAGAGCCTCCACACTGCTCTGTGACCCAGCCAGCCATCTCCTGCTTGCCTTGGCCCACCCTGCTCCACTGTCATGGCTTCTTGCTGTTCCTCAAATGTGCTTAACTCCCCAGCTGTGCTAGGTCTGCGGGGAGTGGCTGTTCTATTTCCTCCCGACTTTTCTCTGAGGTCACTCAAGTCAGTTCCTTTAGCACTCATTTGAATTGCAAACTTCTCTGGAGCTCTGCCCTGCTTTATTATTGCCTTCTAACATTCTGGGTAGTTTTACTTACCTGTCTCACTGCAGCGTAGCTCCTTGGGCTTGGGTCCTGTCTGTCTTGTTCATCGTGCTCCTGTGCCTGTGTTGTGCATGAAGGATGGCTGGTGGATGAAGGGCCTCTTGTCCACTACCAGCCCTTCTTGTGGGTCCTAACCATGCTGACCTCGGCTGCATCCCACCCAGAACTTTATTGTTCCTTCTTGCTTGCCCTTCTGGTTGAATGCTTGAAGGAGGACTTGCTCTCTAGGCCAGTGCTTGGTTGTGCAGCTGGACTCAGGGAGTGCTGTTGGATGAATGGGTGGGTGAAGGCTTGGTCCGTAAGCTGGATGGATTCTTCAGTCCAGACAGTAAGCGTCTCTCTGATGAGGACCAGCAGCACCTGTCATTTCCCACGATGCGTGTCCACCCATGGGTGCTTCCAGTGCCTCCAACTTCCCAGTCATCTGTCTGGAGGGGAGGCAAGACGCTTGGGTGGTTGCGGTTTTCAGCGCACTGGCATTCTGCAGAGGAAAGCCTTGAGTGGATTCTCAGAGACTCTATTGCCCCCTCCCCGGAATGGTTTTCTTTCCATCAATTAAAAATGTAAAATAACACATAGACAAGTTCTACAAGTCAAATCATAGAAACGCTTATCAAGAATACTGTGTAGCTTCCCTCCTCTCACTCCATAGAGATGACCATTTTGAACTCTAATCTTTCTTCTGGCATTTTCCTTCATAATTCCAAATATATACACATAGAACTCTGTATTTATTGATTTAAAAGGCTACCTACTGACCTGTTGTTCGGGTGAGCACCTAGTTCTTTGCACCACCTCACTCCCCCAGGGCTTTCCGGGTGGTGTAGCCCCCTCCCGCTTCTGAGTGATGTCGATAGTCAATGCATGCCTGACCGACTGTGATGTCCTCAGGGAGGCCTTGCATTGCGTCCAATAGCCTGCGCAGTATTTGTGAATTGACTCACTTTTGTGTGTCGTTGTCACTTTCTGTGTAATTACCCCATTTGTTTTCTTTTATTTTCAGTCTCTCTTTTCTCTCCATTCTTCCCACATTCTCTTTTAAACACTTTACCAGAGATCTTCCACACTCCCATCACCAGCGTTTTTCAAATGACTGTAACTGTCAGACTCTATTCAAGTATGATCGCGCTGGGCAGCCTCCGCATAGCTTACCTGAGGCTGGCCTCTGTGCCTCCTGTTGAACCCGTTTCCTGGAACTTCGAAGGCATCACTGCATTATTTTCCAACATCCACTGTTGCTGCTGAAACACAAGCACATTCTCATTCCAGACCCTTTTATGTGTTGTTTTTTTCTCTTTATTCTAGAAATTTTTAGAATTTTCCTTTTATCCTTGATATTCTAGTATTTAATAGTGCTGTTCTTTGGTGTGAGACTTCCTCCTTTTCATGGCACTTCTGGGGGTATTTGCACTGGAACAGTTATGGTTTTCGATGGGGACATTCAGTTGTTGCATATGCTTCTTCTTCTTTTTTCTGATCTTTGGTCATTCCTGTTATTTGTGGATTGGACTCTCAGAGTGATTCTGAGTCGCTTACTTTTTAATTTTTTTTTTAGTTCTGTTTTCTGGGTGATTTCCTCAACTTTTATCTTCTAGTCCTTTTTTATCTTGAGTATATATTTTTTTCACATAGCATACTTTTGAAATGGATTCTATCTTTCTCTTCTCTCTCTGAGGATATTTTTTTTGTTGTTGTGTTTTTTAACATTAACCTGTTCTGCTTAGTCTTCCATATGAGAAGCTCCACTCAATCACCTGGCTCTTGACCGAGCAGTTTAAGGAAGAGGCACTAACAGGCCACTTGGAACTAAGTGCTAGGAGAGGCTGGTGATTGGTATGCTGCTCTGTGCGGTGATGGGGCTGTAGTCGGCTTTTTCAATGGCGGAAGCCCAAACGTTACTATTTGGAGATACTATCTTAAATGCAATCAAATGTTCCCCGAGAAGAATCCTGTGGTCTATTGCTACAGGTTCTGGGAGCCGGCGGGGGCGGGGGGGGCGGGGGGATGGGTGGGGGAAATGTTCAGATTGTCCTTATTCTCCTTGTTAGTCTCTCACCCACACTTTGCTGTGCCTGATCCCTCCAAACCTGGAGATGTCAGCTTTCCCAGAGAGTATGGTCCCCGAGGGGATGGCCACTGGTGTGAGAAGGAGGCTTGATGAATGTGTGAGGCAGGGCACGGGGTATCCTACCCCACAGTGCCTCCAGAGTGAGATGGGGCGGTCGTAACTTCTTCCATTTTCCTGGGCCATTTACAAACCCATTGCCCATTTTCACTCTCCCAAGTTTTATTAAAACCATCTCCGTTATTTGTCCTCTCAGTTCTTGTTCTGTATGGCCTTCTACCTTTTCATTTCTTTATTTTTATTTTAGTGGCTTCTCAGAAAGGATAGGAATAGATGCTATATTCAATTAGCCGTGCAAATCTCGTTGATGTCTGAGATTTCTACCTGGTCAGTTTCAGGAAGGCCTCCTATCTTCAAGGAGTTTCCACTTTCGATGAGAAGGGGTCTGAATGTTGGATCTGAGAAGGGGTCTGGATGTTACCCAAGGGGTCTCTGGAGGACAGTGACATCACAAGACAGTGGCGGTGTCAGATGGGTCTGGGTTGTAGTCTTGCTCTCTGCTCAGCTGTTGTGTACCTTTGAGGCAAGATAACCTCAGGAGCTTCAGCTCTTGCTTGTTTTTAATCACTAGTAACCAGAGGCTGTGTCTGACAGTAGAGTGTCAGGGTGGCCAGCTGGACAGGCCAGCTCCATCTCTGTCATGTCTTTCCAGGCTCATTGAAACTAAGGCCATGGTCGGTGTGTGTCAGGCCCACTGCCCAGCAGTCAGGAGCAGTGAAGGAGCCTCAGAGCTGAGTGGTGGGCCAGGGATTCCAACCATAGGCCACACATAGGAGAGACATCTTTTTCAGGCATACTTTTGATTAATGCACAGCCATTTAAAATATCATTTTAGATAAAAAATAATGAATATATTATGGCATAGAATAGAAAATTAGCCCTCACATAAGAAATAAAAGGGGAATCTTCATTTAGTTTTTTACCCTGTACTTAGATGCTTGGGTACAAAGTAAGATCAGACTCTAGGCTCCTACAAAAGAATAATTAACAGAAATGCACAGTCTGGCTATAAAAATTACATTAATCAAGAACAGATGCTTAGTGACTGACTGTACTGTAAGGTGTGTGCTGAGTGGTGGAATTACCAAGATGAACAAGATAAATCTGACATCAGAGGAACTAAACTCTAATTGGAGGTGGGAAACAATGTCAAGCTTAGTTAATTTATTTTACTGCTGAATTAAGAAAGGTCTGGGGTAGTTCAGAAAGTCTTCCTGGCTTTAAGACAGTACCTGTTTTTCCTTTCTCCTTTCCACTCACAGTACTGCCCACCATTAACTTACAGTCGCAAGAGGAGCTGCATTTACTAACCACCTTCCTCTTAAGTGTTCAGGTAAGTATGGCCCTGGGGAAGCTGCCTGCCTTGCTGAGCCCAAGTATAGGATTCCTAGAGTTAAGCCGAGTCTCTTTGTCTTGAAGTCGGCTGTTCCTTGGAGTGCCTGCAACTGTGCTCAGGGTTCCCACATGGGAAGGAACTCTGGGCTCTGTCAGCCTTTCTGCTCAGAGCCCTCCTTTCACACTGCGAATCCCAACCCTGTGCACTGTGTTGCTATGCGCTCTGCCCTCCCCCCCCACAAGGGGATAGTGTAGGAATTGCTCTGAGATGTTGCTGTGTGGGCTGATGCACAAATGTGCTTTCACCTCTGAAGAAGGGGTTCCTTTTTGAAGCTCTAGGCTTGGTACACTCATAGTGGCCTCTGGACTAGAATTTTGTGGATTCACTTAGCCCCTGACTATTCAATTTGGGCCCTAAGGACTAAGAAGACAAACATTTCCCTGTCCTTTACTGTATGCATCTGACCTTAACCTGTAAGGCCCTTCTGGGCCTAGAAAGATTATTGTCACCAGCAAGACAGGAAGCCTGGTTCCTTCCAGGTCAAGTGAAAGGAGTTTCTGGATGTATCTCAATATCCATCAGATGGGTGGAATTTACAGTTAAATCCTATTCTGATTGATTTTCTTTGAGTGTGTATGTCTCTACTGAGTAGATGTGATCTGGCCAAGCAGCTGTGAGACCCACAGAATTTGAGACCCCATCCCTCACCCTGTGTTGCTGAAGGGTCTGAGTGTCCCAAACTGCCACCACCACTGGATGTACGCATGATCCCTTGGATTAGAGTGGAGCTTTTGGAGTGTTTGTGTCCCAGTGAAGAGACGCCTGTGGAGGTGCTGGGCTTGTTCTGTATCCCAGCTGTTTGTTTTTATAGCAGAGGTAGAGACCTAAGGGACAGCCATATGAAGTCACTCTGGCAGTTTGAGTCATGTGGAATGAGGGCCACCCGTGTCTGTGACACAGCTACTACTGGAGTTTAGAGGGACAAGCAGAATGGTTAGGAACGGTGCCCAATGAGATGAGACCCTTAGCTAGGCAGATCGGGGAAAGACAAAGGAGAGAGGTGGCCCAGGTCCGCCCCTTTCCTTTCCTTTCTTCCTCCAGTACTGAGTGGAAGTGGTGCTGGGTCTCATTATCTGCAATGACTAAGACAGCAGGGTCTCTGCCTTCAGGGAGCAATAACCTGCTTGGGAAGAGATGTGTTAAATAAACAATTGCCAGTAACTAAGTAGGATTGTACTTGAGAGCTGTCTAGGAGCAGTACAGGAAGCTGCGAGCTGCCCTCTGCCCACTTGGTGTGTGCCCTCTCTGTGCTTCTTTCCTCTTCTGTCAAGTAGGGACAATAATACCTACTCATAGGGTTGTTTGGGTCACATGAAGTAATGTTTGCAAAACATGCAGGACGGCAGTGCTGCCTGTTGACTCCTGCATAGTCATTCTTGGAGGAGTGACCACATCTTTGTGCCCCAGGCCTGGTCATCCTATTGACAGAATGGCACTGCTAAAGGCCTTTCTGTCTTGAGTTCAGTGCTGTCCATTTTCCTAAGAAGGGGACATGGATGCTTCCTTATTTATACCAAAGGCTCCTTTGAGTGGTCCAACAGTACAACACTGCTTCCCTGAGTTGGGTCCTTTATGTCCTTGTCAGTGCTGAAGATAATGAAGGTGAATGTTTCTCGAGTCTTTCCTAAGTGTCAGGCACTGCATACTGAGGGTTTTATGTGCACTATCTCATTTAATTTTCCCAGTACCCATGTGAACTACATTATTACTATTTTACAGTTAAGGAGACAGATTTGTAGAACAGATAATTACCTGGTAGTGGGGGGTTAGGGAGTGCAGCACAGTCTGAGTGCACAGCTCCAGCTTAAGCCACATTGCACGGTGCAGTGACCTGCACCCGCTCCCTTAGCCCAGCGCCCTCAGTCAGGGAGCTCCTCCCAGCTCTGGAGACTACTTGCATGTGGAACTTGGAAACTCCTCTGTTTCTAGTGACTGTACTAAACATGGCATAGTGTATCCCCTTTTTGCTATAAAGAAAGCCAACCCACTAGTTTTGCCCTCCACAATACTGTACTACTCAGACCTTTCCCCCTGGTCTGGTTGGTACCTCTATTCAAAAGCCCATAAATCTGCCCCATCACTTTGGATTAGATTTTGTTGCTCTGCATTCAGTTGCCTCTAAATGTATGGTTGTCACGAACAGAGAAGGCACTTGATGAATGAAGAAGGCTCTTGTAGAGCCTGAAATACTAGCAAATTGGTCCTCACTCTACCCCACCTCCAATGTGCTCTGATGCTTCTGCAAACGTGATAGAGTAGAGCACGGTCCCAGGAACAATGTTTGAATCCCTGGAACAAACCTATGCCAAAGTCAGTATTCTGAAGTGATATTTAAGACGTATCGAACATCCAGCCAAGCTATGAAGCCAGACTCATGGCTGCAGAGCCTGATCCGTGAATGGCTGCACTATAACTCCCTGTTCTTTTGGTCAAGTTTTGTAAACTTTTATTGAAATTAAGCTGGACCTTGAAGAGGGGCCACCCTGAAGCTCCCCGACTCTTCCAGCTAAAAGGAAGCAGCAGCAGAGGAGTCTGCATCCATAGTGTGTCTCTTAAGTATAAGGTATCCTGTTGAACAAGCTCCCTTCCTGGGAGAGAGGCAAAGCTTGGACTGATCTACAAAGGAAATCAATGTAGGAAGAGACTCCCAAAGCAGATACTGAATTCTAATGAAGACTTACTTTGAACAGATAGATCCCTGTGTTTTCTCACCAGCACCATATGTAACAGTAAAACCACATTAGTGCAGCAGGGTCTACTCCATCACCTTTGAGAGCTCTTTCTGCTCTCCACCTGCAGTGTGGAAGCCACATGTGGAGGCTAAGTGAGTGTAGGTGCATTTGTCCTCATTTGTGCTCTGCTTTCAATGGCCTCTCAGGCCAGGGGTGTGTAGCCAGGGAAGAGTTGGCAGGATACAGGGGCTGGCATACTCCTCAGGAATGGATGCCCTCCATCTGTCTCTTTTGACCAGCTAACTTCTCATTTCATGGTGCCCAGGGGGTTCAGCCCAAGATGGTGATGGAGTACTGGACAGGGTGGTTTGACTCCTGGGGAGGCCCACACAATATCCTGGATTCTTCTGGTGAGTGCTTTGTGGTACCTACCTCCAGCATGGGTATTGACCTAAGAAGTAGGAGTAAGTTCCAGATAACCTGCTAAGTGAGGTAAATGAAGTGTTGGGGAGCAAAGCTTCGGGGGTTATTTGCATGTAATAGTCAGCTTTCGATATTCCAGAATCATTTGTCTTGATACTTGAAGTGAATGGTAGGACTTTTAACATTGCTTTATTATGTTTTTTTTTTGTTGTTAGAAGATAAGTAACAAATGCCTATTGCAAACATCTAGCAAATATAGAAAATGTATAAAGAAGAAATTAAAAATTCCAGAGTCCAGAGAAAACATTGTGATGCCACTGTCCAGGCAGTTCTCTGTCTGCAGCCTTGTGTGCACCTTAGATAAAGATATGGACAAATGCTGTCATATCTGCTCTTTGTCACCCACTTGTGGCTAGCTGTCTATACTATATAGAGTCGATCACCATTTTAAAGAATTCAAAGAAGCCCATTGTATTGGTGACTAAATCACAATTTATTCCCCCAGTTACTTATTGATGAACACTTAAGTTGTTTTCAGTGGTTTTCGTTAATCGACCACTATTTTGGTGAGTATTCTTGAACATCCAGTTTTGCATACTTGGCATATTTTTTCACTGTGATAAGTTCCTAGCAATAGAATTGCTACATGAGTGAAATTTTGATATATAGTTACTAAACTGCTTTCTAGAAAGATGGTAGCAATTCTTAACTCTACATTATTAAATGAGAATTCTTATTTTCCATAGACTCATCAACACTGAGTATTAAAATAATTTTCAATATTTGCCAATCTGAAAGGTTATTGTTATTCCACAGTTCTTTGACCAATACTGATATGTATATTTATATTTATTAACCATTTATATTTCTCCTTTGTTACTGTCTTTTCATGTCATTGGTTCATTCTCTAATAATGGGAAGTATTCAGCACTATATTTCTAATTATGATTCCTGTCCTTTTGTGTCTTACCGAGTGGAAGTAACAGTTGAGAAGCATGCTGGGTAGAGGCAGAAGGCTGCCCTGGGCTGCAGATTGTCCAAATCATAGTCAACAAAGACTTGACTATGACTTAAAAAAACAACTGGAAGGCCTGGGCTCTGGAGCTGTGATTCTGGCGACTTCTCTTTGTCCTCCTGTGATTGGGGTTTTAGTGAAAGCTGAAGGACCAAGCCATGGAGTTGAATTTGAAGAGGGGTTGGGAAAGGTGAGAGTGACAAAGGGACTTATGGCTTCTTTCAAACTCTAACTAATTCTGCATATTTCCTTTCCTCCTCCCCTTCTGCAGAGGTTTTAAAAAAGTGTCTGCCATCATTGATGCTGGCTCTTCCATCAACCTCTATATGTTCCACGGAGGCACCAACTTTGGCTTCATAAATGGAGCCGCACATTTTAATGAATATAAGTCTCATGTCACCAGCTATGGCAAGTATTCCCCAGTATTGATCCTCCCTGGAACACCCCAGTGTCTTTGTGTCTGGGCTTTTTTTAATGGAGAGTCCCTTAGGGACAACTCTGGCACTTTTAATGTATTTGGCTCTAGAGTGCTCGGGAAGGTGGATGTTAGGTCTGGGTTGTCACTTTTAAACTTCCAGAGCAGTTGGAACCTGAAGTCAGCTGACATGCCTGTGAACCTTTGGAAGTCAGCTGGAGGAAGTGAGAGAGGCACTACCAGGTGAGGGAGGTCCTTAGATGAGGGTGGCCTCTTCCCCCTACTCAGGTGGTGTGACCCTTGCCCTCCTTTAGATTGAGAGTCCCCAGAAGGCAGGAAAGATGCCAGGAAATTTAGGGTCATGCTGTGGTCATGGGTAGTTTTGGTGGCATTTTATAGTATTTAGTATTTACATTATATTGAGTGATAATCCATACCCAGTGTTTTGCCTCCCAAATTGCTGGGATAAGGACCATGCTGCCTGACCCTAGCTTCTCCCTTCTCTTTTTGCTGCCACAGACACTGTCCTAGGACATGAGTGACCAGTGACAGTGCCCTGGTGTCTTGCAGACTATGATGCAGTGCTGACAGAGGCTGGGGATTACACAGCTAAGTACATCAAGCTCCGAAAATTCTTTGGCTCCATTTCAGGTACCTGGCAAACAGCAGACTCTAGCACAAACTTGGGCCCTTGCTTTTGCTCTGAGAACCCATAAGGAGTTAATTCCTCAGTACCCCATCGCACTCCCAGTGGCTTTGTTTGTAAGAATGCCCTAAGACAAGGACAGGCAGGTTTGAGAGACTAACTGCTTTCATTACAGTTTGTGTCTTGCTAGGTTTTTATAGGTGTCAACACACCTTTTTATAAGTGTTAACACTCCTCAGGATATGAGAAAGCTCCCTTCTTCCTCCAGGCATCGCCTTCCCAGCAGGGTCTAGCCGTGTCTGAGGATGAGCCTGATTCCCTGTTGGCAGGATTGAGAAGCACGTTGGGCTGTGGGCAAGAGCCAGTGGTTGGGGGCTGAAGGAGGCTGCCAGTTTTTGGCCCTTTGGGGATGTGGCCCTGTTGTCTGTTGCAGGTGGTCCTCTCCTTCCCCCACCTGACCTTCTTCCCAAGACTGCTTATGAATCAGTGAGGCCAGTCCTCTACCTGTCACTGTGGGATGCCCTCCAGTACATGGAGGAGGTGAGTGCTGTCATCAGGGGAGCAGGGCCGGGAGCCCTCGTAACAGCTGTCATGAAAGAAGGAAAAAACAACTCTTGATAACCTTGAGGTCCACTCTCCAACTTTAGAACTGAGTAAAAAGAACCAGCTCATGCCAGAGTAAGAAAAGGGAAGGAACAAAAAGAACTTGAAGAAAAACTAGGCAACACAACGGGGACCTCCTTTCTGCAGAAGAGGGTGCAGCCTCCTGTAGCTGATGCAGAGGGATGCTATGATCTAAAATGGTGATGGATTAACAAGCTAAAAGGCCACTAGATCACAGCGCTTCATTTTGTTATTGTTACATCTCCCTCATTTGCATCCCCCACCCCTGCTACCCTGGAGAACCATGAGAAGTCAAAATGGAAAAAAAAAATGTTATAGGCCTCTGCCCCACCCCATGTCCCCTAGTATTCTAGCTCCCGGTTGGGGTCTTTCTACTACTCAGCACTCTCCCAGGAGGCTCACAGTGAAGTTGCTGGCCTTTCACTCTTCTGCCTAGCCCTGTGCCTCCCTGTGTTTTCTCTGTATAGCCAACCAATTCTGAAAAGCCCATCAATATGGAGAACCTGCCAATAAACAATGGAAATGGCCAGTCCTTTGGGTACACCCTGTACGAGACAACCATTGACTCATCTGGCATCCTTAGTGGTCTTGTGCGTGACCGGGGACAGGTAGGATTGTCCCCTCTTAATTCCTATGACTTTGTAGTGATCAAGCCCTACAATTACCCCTGCCTCTCCTTCCCCCTAGTGCTTACATATCTAGCTGTTACCTGTGTCTAGAGATGGCCCTTTACCATCAGCCATGCAGTCCTTTTCAGCTACAATCGTGGGCTCTCATTTCTCCTCTATGCCTGTCTAACCCCCTCCTCAGCACATATATACATGGTGTAACCTCTTTCTTTGCTTAGCAGAGATACCTCTTACATCGCCCTTCTGTCAGCCCACGGATGCTTTCTGTCTGTTTACCTGGCAGGTATTTGTGAACACAGTATCTATAGGGTTTTTGGACTATAAAAGAAAGAAGATCGTTATCCCCTTGATCCAGGTTTGTTTCCTGGGGAGCTGGGTGGTGGCTAGCACTAGCTATCTTCTGAACAGGTTTGTTGGGAGTCAAAGAGGAAGACCAGGAAGGCAAAAGTCTCCTTAACTAGAGCCGTACATGGAGAGCGGAGCAGAACATTGCTTTCTGATCAGCAGGGATGCTTTCACTTGCATCCTCAGAGCTTAGGGAAGAACCAGGGTTTCACAGAGAAACCCCGAGGTGGAGTTGTGACTTACGGCTGGGTGATCAGGTGGTCATCATCAACCACTGTGTTCTTGGCAGGGTTACACCATGCTGAGGATCTTGGTGGAGAATTGCGGGCGAGTCAACTACGGGGATAATATCGATGACCAGCGCAAAGGTGGGCCATAGCACACGCTGAGAAGAAAGTCGATGATGCTTAGCATATGCCTGACTGTCCTTTCTCTATCCCAGCTCCTCAACAGGCCCTGAGGCCGCCAGCAGTGTAGTGGGTCATGAAGGCACTTTGAAAGGAAGTGGGACATGGGGAGACATTGGAAGGAGGTGGAAATGGGTCTGAAAGGCCTGCCTTGGTTCTAGCCTCTTCCTTGTTCGCATTTCCTTTGTGTGTTGTCCACATGCCCATGGGCTGCACACAGCAAACACTGGGCCTGCCTCTCCACATCTCCCTGGGCTGCAGTAGGCTTTAGCAGGGCCCTGTCTGCGAGGTGGGTGGGGGGCCATAAGGGGCAAGCAAGAGGAGTTCCAGATATCCAAAAGAAGGCATAAGATCCCTGCCTCCTGAAACTGTTTTATCTTTATTTACTTTGGAAACCCATGGATGATCTCATTTGTGATGGGGAGGACAAGGCAGGACACACAGTAAACGAGATCCTCTTGCTAGCATGCCCCTCTGGGAACAGTCCACCAATTCATTTGATTTTTTCCTGGCTTTCTGTACTTTCTCTGCTTAAATTTACCTCTCATTTCTTATCTATCTATTAAAATGTGGGTGGTTTCATGTATATTATGCAACAAGAACTCAGACAAAATAAATCCCACTGTGGTGAGGGAGACTGGGGACCTCCCAGCACTCTCACTGGTATTTGCCTTTGTAATTAAGAAACTTGCACATCCCTTCTGGCCTGCTGGGAGAGCCATGCAATGTAGCCACTGGGAACCTCCTGGATCCTGGGGATCAGCCCTCTCCAGAAGGACCTCAGAGTAACTTCTATCACTGTCCAAACTAACCTTACCTTTTCTCCAAACAATCCCCCAGCATTCTTCCCTGGAGCTCAACTTCTTCCCCCAAGGAGCTCCCTCCCTCTCCAGGCTGGTCTTCATTCCTTTGTGGGATGGGACTACCAGGCTGACCCTTTTCTAGTCTTTGCCTCCCCAGGCACCTTGGCCCTGGTTTCTCACTATGGAGTCCCCATCCTCTGGAACAGTTCAGTGTTTATAAGTCACAGACCTCCTCTCCAGCGATATGTGTGTACCCTCATACACCTGGGCCAGCAATTTCAGAGAGTCTGCAGGCCCCATGAAGCCTGTTCTCATCCTCTAGCCTATCCAGAATCCTGCTGTAGCAACTCAGCAGCTCCAAGGTCGAGAGGGGCTATTCCAGGACCAACAGAGCTGACTATTTCCCCAAGGCACCAATTAATCTCTATTCAAGTGTGTGCAGTTTCTCAGACTTGGACATCCAAGTCAGAATGTCATCTGTTCACAATTTAAATACTTAAAAATATATGTTTAAGCCTAGGTCATGTAGAAGATATTAGGTCTGTTATTAGGTCTGGTTAGTCTGAGACTTCACCAAAGCTAACCTTGAAGTTAGGCTAGAACTGCTGTGACCTCTGGGTCATCTGCCCTTTTGGCTCATTTTATTGTACTGGGATTTTCAGAACCTGAAAGGGAGCTTCCCCTTCAGAGAAACTGTTCTTGCCCTTGACATTCTCAACTCTGTCATTTCCTTCAATGTATTCTTCCATGCAAACCCTAGGGCTTGGCAAATACCGGTATTACTCATTCTCACCCCCATTGGGATTTATAGGGAAGGTTTGTGCCATGTGATGAACCCCTTGGGGAGCATAAACTTCAGAAGAAATCTTCACTTGAGTTTTCCAGAACCTTTCCATGTCTGTGTCCAGCCACAGCAAGGTTAACTATCTCCTGCCTTTGGTCTTATTGATTTTCTTGCTCCCTTCTCACAGGTTTAATTGGAAATATCTATCTGAATAATTCTCCCCTGAAAAACTTCAGAATCTACAGCCTGGATATGAAAAAGAGCTTCCTTCAGAGGTGGGTCCCTGCTGAGGGCAGTGTGTGAACTTCTAGTTAACTTGCAGGGAGAGCCAGGGAGGCTCTGAGAGCTGCTCTGGCCTCGCCCCTCCTCCTACTCACGGGTGACTGGATCAGAGCCTAGAGCAACCTGCCCAGGTAGGGGCAGTGCCAGCACTGGAGACTAGGGAATGTCCATGATCCCTCTGCTGCCATTCCTGTGCCCAAGTTGACAGGTGGGGAATCTGGGGTGCCTTCGCAATTAGCTGCAGGATGGGGCCCCGATTTGAGTAGAAGCCCTCCTTTCTTTCTTGTCTTTCATTCTGTCCATAGGTTTGGTGCCAACGTGTGGAGCCCTGTCCCTGAAACACCTACGTTCCCTGCTTTCTTCTTGGGTGCCTTGTCCATTGCCCTTTCCCCTTTGGATACCTTTATGAAGCTGGAGGTTTGTAGCCCCTCTTTGCCCAGGTTCTCATCCCCCCTCAGAGTGCTCTGAGATTTGGCTTTTCTGAGCATGACTGGAGCCCTCTCTACCACCTGTGCCTATAGGGTCCTTATCTTTGCATTGCCCACTTGGTGGCACTTCTTGGTCCAGGTCTGAGCTAGGGTGCCCTGCCCAGGAAGTCAGAGCTTTGGGAATGGAAGACAGAACACCCTGCCTAGTAACTCTGTGGCTGTCAAGATATCCATTCACACTGGTCTCCTGGAAGCTCAGAGAAGAATGCATGACATGTGTCTTACAGTGTCTCTGCCTTCCTGTGGGACTTCACATTTGCTGGCTTTGCTGGGTGACTAACACTTTCCTTGTTCTGTTGAAGGGCTGGGAGAAGGGAGTTGTATTCATCAATGGCCAAAACCTTGGACGCTACTGGAACATTGGGCCCCAGGAGACCCTCTACCTTCCTGGTGCCTGGTTGGACCAAGGCATCAACCAGGTGAGAGTGCATGCAGCCCCTTCCCTTTTCCCTGGGAGCCCCTTCTCATTCCTGCGCTCCCTGGTATCACAGTATTTCTCTGGTGGGACGGGGAGGGCTATCATTGTCTTTTAAGGCTGGTCAGGGTGGGAGAGGGGCAGAAGTTTTGGCTAGCCCCTTCTGTGTTCCTCCTTGGTGCCGATGAATTGTGGGTCCCTGTTCCTTCCAGCCTGGTTCCCAACTCCTTCCCTCATCTGGCTCCAAGACAAACCTCTGCTACTGTCATACCCTAGCCCCTTTCTCCCCCAGGTCATTGTTTTCGAGGAGAAGATGGCAGGCCCTATGATACAGTTCACTGAAACACCCCACTTAGGCAGGAACCGGTACCTTAACTGAGTAGTGCTGCCCAGCGCCTCCTGGTGGTGGGAAGCAGGAGAGCAACCACTTCCTCACAGCTGACTGGAGACTGTGTGCTGTCCCCTCACTCTCTCCCTCTCCCACCAAGAGAGTTAGTTTCCTTAAGTAGCAACCTCAGGGAGCCAAGAGCTACTTCTCTGCCCACTGCTTCAGTTCAAGACCTTAAACCTGAGAGAGCTGAAGAAGAGAGGTGGGATGGCGAGGGAGGACCCCCGACTTACCTGTGTGGCTTCTGGACTGGGCTCTGTTGGTGGTGTCGTCCTACTCCCTGCTCTTCTGGGAGAGGAGAGAGGACAGAGGGACATCTGTCTGAGGTGAGACTGTCTAGTCAGATCTCCATGTGATGACGCCCAGGTCTCAGGAGAGGTGTTGACTAGCTGGGCACAGCCATGGCGCACAGGTGTGCTCCTACGAATGCTCTCACCTGGCTCAGCTATGCCCTCAGGACCGCTTCTCCTTTCTGGAACAGTGGCTTTGTCACCATTTGCAGAGGGTAGTGAAGAGCGGGTATCTCACCTGAGTTGACTTTGTTCTTTCTTTACAACCCTCCCAAAGCCTTCTCTGGGATTCTGGAAGAAACTCCATTTGAGAGACACACACATCCCCTCTTTTCATGCCCACTCTAATTGCATCCAACAGGATGACAAATGAAGCTTAAGAGGAACAGAAATATTCAACCACTTATTTTCCTGGGTTAGAGAGTCTTTCTAATTTTACTCAGTGAGAAGAGGAGGGAATGTAGCTCCTAGCAGAAACCGCTCCCCTATCAGAGGGTGCAGGAGGAGAGGGGTGCAGAAGGCCTAGCTCCAGAGGTGTAGGTGGGTCTCCTCTCGGGAACGTTGGGTGGCCATGGCCCGCAGGCCTGGCACAGTGCTTGCTCGATATCCCTCCCTCACCTCCTGTGACCAGGCAGCAGGGAGGATGGGCAGCTTTTGTGGCAGGTGACTGTCTAAATTTGAAGCGCTTGGCCTGGGGATTGAGTCCAGTGGTTTGGCTCGAGTTCACTGTCCTGAATTGAAATAAAGCAATAGAGTGGAATCAAACCCTCTTTGGTGATATTTCTTCAATCCCATCTGTGCCGTTGTTAGCCAGAGGCAAAGGGAGTGTGCAGTCAGG
Source organism: Eonycteris spelaea (assembly GCA_003508835.1). NCBI lineage: Eukaryota > Metazoa > Chordata > Mammalia > Chiroptera > Pteropodidae > Eonycteris > Eonycteris spelaea. The sequence continues at coordinate 935,500 of PUFA01000288.1, read as the reverse complement.
CACACATTTAGCCCAGCTGGCACATGGTATCCAGATGCAGACTTTACCACCTCCCTCCTGACCTCCATCCCCCCCTCTGAAATGTCACTGTGGATTGGAAGTGCCTTGGGAAGGAGAAGTCCAATACAAATCCACCTGGTGCTGATGGGTAGGGGGTGACAGTCTGTTGAACAGCCAAGAGCTCTCATGTGAGTCAGCTATAGTTGGTGAGGTTTTTTTCACAAACAACATCTGGATTCTACCACCACAAACTAATTATCTTCAATAATAGTTAAAGTCAAATAGCAGACACCTCCCCAGGACAGTGGCTACACCAGGAGCCATTAAGACAATTGGGAAATAGATTGCCATGAGGCTCCCAGCAGCCCCACTGGCTTGCATCCTGGGCTTGGCTAAGGAAAGGGTTTCCCACTGGGAGCAGTTGTGGTGTGCAGCCTCTGGGCCCAACAACTGAGCCTGGTCAAATGCAGATAGTTACAGGGGGCTGGGCCCGAGGATCCCACTGGGGGCAGAGAAATGGGGCTTAATAAACATCGGGGACAATGGCTAGAGGCCAGACAAGGCAAAGTCCCCAGCCTTGGCTGAACTCAGAAGCTATTCCTAAACTGCTTTGGAACAGAAAGCATGGAGGCAGATAAGATGTGGATGAATACTTGGGGGCATGGCTAGTATTGGGGAGTAGTGCTGCTGCTCCTCACTTTATACCAGAGCATGCTTCTATATAGCTGAGTGTAAGTTGGCTTCTGATGGAAAATGTTACAGGGAACTGGAATTTAAAGGGATCTTACAATGAATCCTTTTGCAAAGTGAATCTCTTAAGCAAATCTGTCCATGGATGCATTAGACTATTTCTTAGGTGAGGGCCTCCTGTACCAACTTACTGTGCTTAACTTTCTTATCTGCCAAATAGCCCTGCAGCTTCTCTCCATTAAAGCCACTTGATAGAGACTATATTTCAGAGCTTCTTCATGGTTTATCCAGATCTTCCCAACTGGATGGCCTCTTCTCAGTTTCTTAAAGTCTCCTTCTCATCACCTCTAAATGCGAGTGGCTCCAGGCCCACTCCCTGGACCTCTTCCCTCCGTACACACTTACTGCAGTGGCCTCATCCACTTGGGACTTGTAGATACCTGTACTCTCCAATGTTCATCTTCACCTAAGCTCCAGGTGTACTGGCCGCCATCCAGTCACCTTCTCTCCTACATGTGTCTAATAGGCATGTGACCCGAAACTCCAGTTACTCCCATCTCATCCTTCCTGCACTCTGTTCCATATCAGGAAATGACAATTCTATTCTGTTCTCTCAGATGACTTCTGCTCCTCTCTTTCATATCCAATATCTGATCCATCAGCAGATGCTCTTGGCTGTCCCTCTTAAACACATCCAGAACCCAACCACTTCTGTTGCCCCAAAGCTCGCACTTTCATCCAACTCACCATCATCTCATGCCTGGATGATTGCAGGAGCTGCCTCCCCTGGCCTGTCCTCACCCTCTGTGTTTATTGTTGGCACAGAAAATGGAGGAGTTTTTTAAAGGCCAGTTAGGTCATGTTGGTCTTCTGCTCCGAACCCTCCGATGGCTTCCCTTTTCACTCAGAGAAGCCAAAAGCTTTACCCTAGTTCCCAGGGCCAGGTGACATAGTCTGTGCCTCCCTCTCCGATGTCCATCCCATCTCTCACCACTGATCCTCTCCCACCTTCCCCAGTCAGTTGCAGTCACACTGGCCTTTCTGCTGGTCTGTAAACACACTAAGCACTCTCCCACAGGTGAGAAAGTTCTCTTTTCTGGAGCACCTTGCCCCATGTTTGCATGCTGTGGTACCACTCAGATGTCACCTTATTAGGGAGCCCTTCTGGCCACCCTGGGTAGGGGTCAGGTCCTCTCCACAGCCATAGTCTGTCTCCCCCATCGGCCTCATTTTTGTCCTTAGACCGGATCACATCTAAAATACTATAGATTTGTTTGTTGTCCATCCATGTTCTCTGGTGAGAGGGCAAGCGCCAGGAAGACAAGTGTTTTGGTTTTTCACTGTTCTGTGCTGCTCCTAGAATGATGCCTGTTCATATTAGGCACCTGACATAAATATTTCTTGGGTGGTTGAAACAATAAAGGAGAATAAAATAAAGCAGGGCTGAGGATTAGGACTGTTAAAAACCATATTTGACTTTTAATTTTGAAAACAAATTAAATACAATTAAATTAAAACAGAACAGATGGTGCAGCTGCATGGACTCCACCTTTCCCCTAGTTTCTGGGACTCCTAGCCCCCAGCCTCACTCCTCTATGGTGGGGAGCAGGGAACAGACTGAGTTTGGAAAACAAATTGTAATCATGGACCCAATTCTGATTTATAACAAACTCATTCCCAACAAAGATGAAAGCTGCAGTTCACCAGGTTATAATTATAAATAAATACACATGCAGCTAAGAGAGGATATTGGGTGAAAACAACTCAAGTAGCATCCTCCGAGAGAGAGAGAGAGAGAGAGAGAGAGAGAGAGAGAGAGAGAGAGAGAGAGAGAGATATGAATGAGACAGAAAGAGAGAGAATATGAGAAAACACCCCATTTTGTCATTCATTATCGATTTCTTGCAAACGAGCCCAGCCAAGCTGACCTGAGCATCAGGGCTGGTTTTGGTGAGGAGGCAGGGGAATACCTGGGTCTGAATTCACTCATTTGATGGTTGCTCTGTGCTCACCTCCTCCTGTCTCTCCCAAGCCATACCATTTGATTCTGAGGGGTTGATTTCCAAAGCAACCAATGAAAATATAAGAGGTTGGGGGACGTCCTGCAAGGTGGTTCGAGCTTCTCAGGGATCTGATCCCATCGGATGGGTTTATGACTACTATGGGAAGTTCAATCCATTTCAAAGTAGGCAGCCAATACTGTTTTTTGAATATTAGGTCGCCAGACTGAGTCCTACCCCCAACCCACCCAGGAGTGGGTTCTCAGTGGTCCTCAGACCAGTCCTGTGAGTTTAAATGGGGTTGGGATTGTTAGCAGTTAAAAAATAAACACCTCTTCAGTAGGCTCAGGCCTTTCTTCTTCCTCCACTTGGGAGGAAAATTGTGCTTCCAACTTTCAGGAGTGAGACTACCACCAGAGGGCCCTGTCCCCAGTCAGAAAGCCAGGGACCAGACATGCTGTCCTCCTGGTGGAGGGGAGCAGCAACATGCACTGTTCTTTCTCTGGGGAGGTAAGGGCACAGCTGGACCTGAGGCGGGCTCACCCTGCATGCTCCCCACTTAGGGAGAAGGGTGATATCCTTTCCCGTTTTCTGTTTAAAATAGAATGATTTCCAAAGTAGCGTGTGCTCAGATCTCCTTTCCCCTCAATGTCCAAATGATCTCTGCCCTTTTCCCAAAACTCCTTTGCTAATGCAAAGTCCCCCACCCCCAAACCAGGGGCAGGAAGGAGTCTCAGAATTGCCCCAGCCTCCCTCCTCTTTCCGCCTGGCTTGCCCCTGGCTTACTCGAGCCACTGAGGTCTGTGGTTCTCAAGAGCTTCAGGAAGAGGGCTCCTGCCCTCCCCATCTTGGCCCAGGCAAGAGTCCCTGGAGCCCAGTGGGCAGTGAGGCAGCAGTGTGGGGACACTGGTGGTCTTAGTCCAGGTCAGTCCATGACCTGTGTTGGCTCAAGGGCTCATCTGTTTCTCTGTGCTGCAAGGAGCAGGCTTGAGGAAGGGCTCTGCTCCCACCACAGCCTGAGGTACTGGGGGAGCCTATTGGCAGGCCCAGGCTCCCCTCATGCAGGGCTGGTTGCCTACTGGGATCAAAGACAGACTTATGATCTGGAAACAGGAACTAGAGGAAAGCCACAGAGGCATGTGTACTTGGGAGCAACTCTGAGGAGGGGAGGGGTGCTCCTGATGCCTGGGCAGGGGCTGCTTTCTGGTCTTCAGAATTCTCTGGCTGGCTGGCCTGTGTGGCTGTGCTGGGCCACAGGAGTGGGTAGCCGAAGAGGGCCACCCTCTACTTGACTGCCGAGTCTTTTCACCTCCCTCCCAGTTCAGCATCACTCTGGGGTTTGGGTGCCCACGAGTCTGCTCCTGCAGGCCTGTCAGTGTAGGAAGCTCTGGGGAGGCGTGCTGGGGCACTAGCACACTGGGCTTGGCTAGCAGTTGGGCCCTGGTCACGCTGGATGGAAGAGAACAACAGGTCTGGGATTTCTGTGCTTTAGGTTCTCCGTCCTTTGTCCTGGCATCAGGCTGGGATCTCTCTGAAGCCCCAGAATATAAAGGAGGATGATGGCCATTCCTTAGGAGTTTGCCTTGGAGAGACCATCAGCCATGGGGAGAGGATGGAAGGCCAGGAACAGGGTCTGAGAGGGAGGCTCCTGTGAAGGGGAGAGGAGCAATGCGTGAGGTAGGTGAGGGAGTGGCCAGTCTGGCCAAGCTGCTCAACTCAGCCCCCAACAGGTTACCTAGGAGCTGCATGGAGCCCAACCCCCAGGGTCCTCTGTGGACTCCTTATTGAGAGATGAGGTTCCTCCACGGACCTGGTGAGGGCAAGAGATAAGGAATATGGCTCTGTACTGATGCATCTCAGTGGCACTGGCCCAGCTAATTTGTTAAGTTCAGGGGTTAAAACAGGCAGACTTGCATCCTGGGGTCCCCCATGGGCAGGCAACTTGCAAAGTTAAAAAAGAAGCTGACACTAAATTCTGGGGCCAGAGTTCAGATGTGTTCCACTATCTGAGTTCCCACTTCTTTGATGAGATCATAGAAATGCCCAGAAAAATTCCTGGTTTTGCCAGTCACTTGGCACAATTCATTTCACTTAGCTTTTGGAACATCATTTCTTTACCTCTAAAATATAGATAGATCTTGTGGTCCATTTCAACAGAGGATTTCAAAGACTCAAATAACAACAGCAACACTTATATAAGACTTATGTGCCAGAGACGGTTCTTGGTGCCCCAATGACCCATTTTACAGATGAAAAAATGGAGGCCTCGAGAAAGAAAGGTCAAACTGTAAAAAGTGGCAGGCCAAGAGCTGAACCAGGCTCTAGGGGCCATGCTTTCACCGCTGCACTATGCCATTACTACTAAGAAACCACATGGACATGCTAGATGAGGTGGAAGCAGTGAGTGAGGGGTCTTTGTCAGAGTGACATAACTGAAGAGAAATCCATAGGGCAAGACGGTCTAGTGAGGAAGTCTACATCAGCAGTGCCTTGCAACGGGACAGGAGTCATGGCCTAATAATAGTAGCAATGATAGGCAGTTGTCATCAGGTGGTGTCTAGGAGGGGGCGGGGGGCTTCCAAGGAACTGGTGGCAGGAGGACCCAGCCATGTGGGGAAGTTGGCTCCTGTTAATTTCCAGATAGCGCAATGAGAAGGGGACTGCAGCTATGTCTCTTACACTATTGCTAGCATTTTCGCTGTCCAACCACAACTAAAGACCGAAAGGAAAAGTCTCGGAGGATTTATTCTGCGCCCAAACTTGGTGTGCCCCTGCCCAGTGCACTGCCGCCTTTATCCCCGCTGTACCTGTATCCTGGGGCTCAGATCTCCACAGTGGGGTCAGTGAAGCCTTTTTTCCCCTCGTTCACCAGCACTGGCTTCTCTGTCCGTGTGTGCCAGACCAGAATCTGTGTGTCGAGAGAGAGAGATGAAACAACATGGAGCAGGCCCCCTGACCTCACCCCGCCATCTCCCTGCTCTCACCCACACTCTGCAAGTATTTCTCCTGCCCCCTCCCATTCTGCCATCGTTTCATCAAGATTTTCTCTAGTGTTCTTTGTTTCTACCTACCCCCTCACTGTTGCTGTTTGTACATATGATGCATTCAAAATAGCTGCTGGAAACAGAAAGTCTACAGCTACAGAAAACAGACAAATCAATCTTAAGATTTCCTCTTGTTTCTCATCCTCCCCTGCGTTTCTTAATGCGTCTCTCCAGAGAGGGAGAAAGTTGTTTAAGAGTCTTTAGCTCAGTCAAGAGATAGTCCAGGCCCTAGACTGAGAAGTTCAAACTAGGAGCAGTATAGGTGCATGTACATGTACATGCATGCATTTGTGCATGTATGTGCACACATATATGTGTGTTTGGCAGGGATGTTGTGGAGCCCAGCTATTCTGAATGAGGGGAGGGACCCAATCTTTGGCTCTACCTCAGTGATCGCTACTCTCTCCATTTCCCTGCTTGACTTTAGTGTGCTTGCCTGACAGGTGATAAACTGCCTTCCCAGAAGGGTGTTCTAAGAGGGCATGTTCTAGGCTGGTTCTTTACAAGGCTGTTTTGAGGCTTTATTTCCTGCTCCTTGATCTGTAGGGGAGGGATCTGGGTGGACTTGGAAACGCTTGCATTATAGCTGTCATTTCTGCTGTGGGCCTTACCTTGGTGCAGTTGGCTGCCTTGGGCTCTAGGTCATTGAGGGTGACCAGTTCTCGGAGGAGGCTGCTTTCCTGATAGCCTCCCTTCACGCCACGCAGCTTGAAGTAGGCCTGGCTTCGCTGAAGAATGAGCCGCAGGTTGACTGCAAATCCAGCCATGTCTATTGCAAACGGTCGGTGGGGGTCAAACACTGTCTTCCAGCCGATCACCTTCCCTGCCCCATTGACCCGTGGGGCTTCGTACCGAAGGCCGCCAACGAAGGCGACAGGCCACACGGACACCCTCCTGGTGCTGCGCATCTAAAAGGGGGACCCAGAGTCAGGACACCTGGGACTGCTGATAGGGAGTGATGCCTGTCTGTATGGAGGATGACATTGTCAGTTAACTCTTTTCACACAGGCCATCTGAAGCCATGCCAGGGGACCCTGTCTCCAGATGTGTACCCATGGTGGGCATCTGCAGAGGAACCTGGCCTCTCAGACCAGCTGATCTTCCCTTCTATACATGCCCTGCAGCCACTTTCTCCCTTGCTGCAAAACTTCTCCGTCTTCCCAATTTAGAGTCTGACACAACCCACCAACTCCCCCAGACGTACAAACTCCAAGGACACTGAAACTGGTCCACACCTCATTCAGAGGGTGCCTGGACTGTGGTCTAGGAACTCCAACACCACTTTCTTTCCTTCAACCAGAGGGGCTGCTGAGGTCCGCAGCCAAATTGTCCTTCCCTTCCCTGGTTCCCTGAAGTCTGCACTAACCAGCCTGGTGCTCTGTCCTGTGACAATTTCCCTCTGTGTCTCTACCCAAAGGGTGCCTCTGCAGGAGTGTCTCTATTTCCCACAGCAGAGACCCCCGTGTCTTCCCACCCTTTGTCCCTGCCTTCCAGCCGGTCCACACCTCCTCAAAGAGCTCCAGACTGTAGGTGTTGTCGTCATCAGCGAAGTATACCACGCCGGGCTGGGTGGAGTTGCGGGGGAAGGTCTCACGCAACCAGCGCAGGGCCAGGTTGCGCTGCATGGTGCCCCGCGGATTCGTGGGTCACGGGCGTCGCCACGCAGCTTATAGTTGCGGGGCGTCTCCACGTGCAGATGCGTGTAGTTGAGGCCGGTGTCTCGCAGCAGACGCGCGGTCAGCGGCGTGCGGCGTGGAGCGTCCTCTACCACCAGCCAGTGCAGGTTGGGCACATGCAGCAGCGTGTTGGCCAGGCGCGTCAGCTCAGCCTTCTGCACCGGACGGCTATAGGTGGGTGTCACCACGTGGATGGTGGGAAGCGTGTCGGACCATGGCGGGGGCCGCGTGTACACATACTCCGTGCGTACCACCTCCACAATGTCGCGGTCGGACATGCAGTACTCCCTGGGGTCTGTGCCCAGCGGTGCGCCACGCCGGGGGTCACTGCCGTCATCTGTGGGTTGGGAGACAGGCGGTGTGGGGAGGCGAGCCCTGCTGGCTCTGGCCTCAGGTACTGAGTAGGATGCGCCCTCCCTGCCAATACAAACGTGTCCTCCGCTCCTCCACGGGAATGTCATCAGATCCCTGCCTGGGGCTCTGTCTTTTAGAGCTAATGGTAATGGCCACATCCCTGGAATCTGGCATTTTCCTAGTTTTTACTCACCAGTGGACACACAGAGATGACCTCTGCCTATTTCTGCATTTGACAGCTCTGTAGCTATTTGAGTGCAGCAGGCCAGATTCCAAGACTGCAACCTTAGTTCCTAAATGTGCTGGGTTTTATATGAAAAAGTGGCCAACCCTCACCACCCTAGTTCCTCTGTGATTCCTGAAAAGCAACTCCTTTCTTGATGGTTTCCCCCATCTGGTTTGTTTTTTCCTTACTTTTTAATTGTGCTCTCCTCATCTGGCCAGAGCTGACCTCACCACCCTACACAGGGTTGGGGTTCAGAGCACTGTGGCGCTGCCACCCTGTGGTTTAGATGCTGCAGTGCCCAACAGCAGGGTTAACTGCTTTCATGGCCACAGCACACTGGGCCCCAAAGAGTGAGGTTCACTCACCTTGATTTTTCACAAAACCTCTAGTCAAGGCCTCTCTTCTCCTTACCTCCTGATCTTATGTAATCTATCTTTTGAATCCTGGTGCAGAATTTAATACTTAACTACTACATTTTATTCCAGGGTTTTGACCATAGTTGTCAAGATAATTTTGAATCCTGGGCCTGATTTTAGATGTTCCTACATTTGGCACACACAGAAGGAAAGGGTGGAGAACTGCTTTAGCTCTGCTGCTAGTTTGATGTCAATCTCCTAATCTGTACTTTCTGGAAACACTCATTTGACCATCAGGGAGACTAACTGTACCACTGACCCTAGACTGTTTAGCATCTAGCTAATGTTCACCTATATCTCCACAAGGACATCAGGAGGGACATTGTGTGAAAATTTGCACAGGCCTGACCCCTGGTAAACACTACCAGGCAGGGGGAACCCCGTCCTTCCAAAAGGCAGCCTGGTCCAGCTAGGGAAGCTCTCAGTACCAAGCTTTTCCTTACATCCTGGACTTTTTCTCTTTTAGTGAAGCCAGCAGTCCTATCAAGAGGAGAAATCAGGGCCATTGGTCGTCATGTTCTTAGTGAGCCCCTTTTCTCCAAGTTACGTCTTTCTGTTTGAACTACTTACTGTGTGTCCCTCACTGCTCTCATGCTATCTCAGCAGGAGGTGGTAACGGTCAGAGGACGGACCTAGAAATGAATCTGCATGCCTGGGCTCAGACCCTGCCCAGTTGTCACTAACTACATGCCCTTGAGAAGATTACTTAGCTTCTGGTGCCTCAGTTTTAGTAACTGTAAAATGGAGCTGATAATAGCACCTACTTTATTGAGTGACTATTAAAGAATCAATACACGTGAAGGGGTCAGAATGCTGTTAGGCAGTCACTGTCATATTTTCATGTAGAGAAGGAGAACAGCAGCCAGCCCTGCTTCCCCATGGCTTCATGCAGCTATGGGGAGGATGCAAAGAGCAATCACATGAATGAGTTGAAGTGTTTTGGGGAGGATGCTGTGAATCAGCCACTCTGTCACCTCCTTTCCTCCCCACTGCTACCATTAGCATGTGCTTTTGTGAGGTCTGATGCTGGGCTCTGGGAAGAGACACAGATGAATGCAGAAGACCTGCCCCAGCTCTTGGAAGTTTGCACAGGCTAGTGGCACAAAAAGACACACAGTGCAAGCTAGAAGCCCACTTCCCAGGCTGTGGATATGATGCCATGGGTGTGTGAATACAGGGGCAGAAGACTGGCACAGATGTGATTGATCAAAGGTGACTTTTTGGAGGAGTTTTGGGTCAAACTGTGAAAAGAGAACAAGTTTGAGGAAAGAGTGATGAGTGATGAGGAAAGCATGAGTGATTGAGATTCTGACCAAGATATATTAGGATTAATTTATCCTGTGGTCAGTAAAGTTTTGGAAAGCCAAGCCTTGGGAAGGAGATTTATGCCATTTTTCCCACCTTTATGCCACTCAAATTCTCTCAAACAGGTGAATGTGCAAAAGTCCTTCATGCATTAGACTTGACCACAGCCTGAGCTCAGCCCTTCCCACTGGCTTAGGGGCTTCTGCAACCTTTGAGTTATAAAGAGCTCCTGGGGACCTTTAACTTTATTTCACTGCCGCTTTCATTCAAACCATCTTGGTGTGCTCTGGGGAGACAGAATGCCAATTCCTCATCCTCAAGCAGTAAAATCACTGCTTAGCAAAACAGTGTGACATCTCCGACCCCAGAGCTCTGCCAAGAATGGAAGCCACATGATATCATGTCACTTCATATATGGTAGGTTTAACCCCTCTGGGATGGTGCAGTTGTAGGATAACAACAATTCTAAAGTGACAAGCACCCAAGATGTTGGAGTTAGGAGGAGAGGCAACAGGCAGTGGGAAGTTAGCAATCTTCAGCTTGGCCCTTCCTCATGGAAGCTTTGGATACTGCTGGGGCTGAGCAGGACCTGATATCTGTGTAGAGTAGCCTGGCTTTGGACTGTGATTCTTGGCTACTGCCTGCATCCCAATCATTTGGGGTTATGGCTTCATGTGCATTTCCAGGCTTTACCTTGGGCCCATCATCTCTCTTGCTGGGATGGGCCTGGGTGCCTTCGTTGCTTTATCATGTTCCCCACATCATACTGTACACATTTCAGAGGGAGAATTGCTGCCCTAGAGTATTGAGTCTGTGCGTGCATGAAGTGCAGAGGGGAGAAGAGTGTGGGTAAAGACTAAGGCATGTGGGGGCAGGCCTGATGTGGGGCACATGGAAGGTTTTGGGGTGTAGTAAATCTCAGTGTAAGAGGGAAAGGCAGTCTAGTGGAGGTGGAAGCTTGGAATTCAGAGCCGGGAGAAGTGGTTCTAACCCCAGTTTTCCCACAAGTGCTTCATGGGGCTTTTCCTCTGGTTAGGCCTATTTCCACTAGGTAGGACTGGATCAGGGCTGCCTAACCAGGAAGGAGGGTGAACAATATACTCTCCCTGAAAGGTTTTAAAACAAATACAGTCCAGAAATCCTCTCCATCCATCCCCCACACCTCTGGTGAGTGCTCCCAGTTCTTGCATGTCCTGGATTAGAGGCAGAGTTGTGCATGTGTATCTCTGTGCATGTGTGTGTGGTAGCATCCATCAGATTCCCAAAGGGACCAAGACCCCAGAAGGGTCAGGTCATTGGCCTGGATCATCATTATGGCTCCTCCCAGCTGCCTGGTAAATGAAAATAAGAACTCCATCAACAATGGCTATGCTCACTCTTATTAATGAAGCCCGGCTGGGGCCGGGGGCTGAGGGCAGGGCCAGGGATGGGGGCTCACCCTTGTGTGAAGCGAGTAGAGGTGCAATGGTGCTCTGGTGCCACACGGTGACAAGCAGCGTCCAGGGCAGCACTATCAGGACAATCGCAAGGATGTCCCGTCTTTTCGGCATCTCCAAGGCTGGCTGGGCCCACAGCTCCTCGTTACCTGAGCAGCAGCAAGGTCAGGAGAGGGACGGCACCAGCAGTGGTGGCAGCAGACAGTGACAAGCACAGGGAAGAAAAGAACAGAAATGGGCTGGACAGGCCGGGCACAAGGACAGCAGAGAAGCCGAATGTTGGCTAGCAGGTCTTACCAGTACTCACAACCCACCCATTGTGGAAGCAGGTTTGCAGAGTCCAGTCCGACTGGAGTCTGAGAAGGGGTGGCTGTTCAGGGGAGCAGTCAGGAACCCTGCGAAGTACACACCTGCAAGAGAGAGCAGAAGAGGATGGCCAGAGACCTGGGCAGGGGATGGACTTCCAGAAGGGCCAGGCCTGGATCCAGACACACAGCATTGGGGTTTTCAAAATGGAGCCCCAACTGCCATCTCCCTGAGGACCACTTCTGTCTGTCTGCCTGGGTGACATGAACCTTTGTCCCCCACAGAAATGGGGGTGAGGCACTGATATACCCTGTGTGCTCAGTAGGGTACAGAGGTTAAGGACACAGACTTCGGGCATACTTCCCTTGGTATAAACACCAACTCTGCCAACCAACAAGCCATAATGCCTTTGCCAAGTTACAGCAACACTCTGCCTTTAGTTTTTCCATCTGTGAAATGGGTACTATCAGTACTTACTTTATTAGGTGAATCAGAGAATTAAACAAGTCAGCCCACATAAGCCCCATACAGCACACAGGATAGCACCTGACGTATACACACTAAGTGCTCAAGACATGTTAACTACTGTGCTGTCCACGGATTTTGGCTCAGATTTCTTTTCATAGCCTAGATAAAGGGGTCAACCTTGGGGTGAGTCTTTTGAGGACAAATAAGAGATGTCTTGGGGACAGGCTCTGGGAGGAAATGCTGCAAGTTCCTCTCTTTGTCAATGTCAATGGGAGATTCTTGTGGAACGCGCTCTTGTGCAGGACAGAGCACTGGGTGCTGGAGCTGTATATCAGCAACAAGAAGAGGTGGTTCCAGTGGGGGTGGCCACATCCTGAGGAGACAGTACTCAAAATAGTGGCAGTATGGGACCCAGGAGAGGTACCCCCTTGTGAGGAGGGTGAGCCTGCTCAAATTGTCTGTTTCGCAGAGGGTCCGCAGGCAGCATTCTCCTTGGGGCCTTGTTCTCTCATGTGACAAGGAGAGTAGACATAGAGCCCTGTGACTACCATGGAAATGGTCACATCCTCTTCTCCTTCTCCCTTCTACTTCCGTGCTGAGTACCATGCACGATGCAGATGCCAGCACTGGGCAGCGAAGCCCTCGGAGGACAGCTGTCTGCTCTAGCCCCAGGTAGCATGTGCTTTCCCTCTCTGGCAGAGCCGAGAGCTGTGGATGAAGGTTATTTTTGTCCCCCCACATTTGGAAACATGTGTGTTTTCCTTTCCTGGTTGAGTCCTCTTTTCAAATAATTCTGACATTTTGTGAAAGAAACAGGTATTGTCTTCCCGAAAAGAGCACTGTGGTCTCCTGGGTTGCCACCCTACCATCAAAGGTTTGCTCTGTCTCTAGTCTCCTGGTAGGTAGATGTAGACAGGCTGCCCCTCATTCCTCAGGGGAATGGAAGGCCCACTGGTATTAAATGTCATAGGCAAAGACCAACAGTGGCAGGAATAATCCTGGGGCGTGTGTGTTGTGTCTCCTATAAACTGTTCTCCCATGGCCCCAGGAGGTAACAGAGATCAGTATCCCTCCCCAGGATGCCTGTTTGGGTCTCCTGTACTGAGTGAGATGAAGTACAGTGATTTCTGGTCATACCCCGAGCTCCAGCCCCATCCCCACTGACAGGGCTGCAAAACGCTGATCAATGGCTTGGTTTGGCTGGCCGATTTTAGGCCACATTTGATGGAAGACAGGTGAGCTTCTAAAAGGCCTGGCTGACATATTTCCTTTGGGTTCTCAGTGCTTCCCAATGGAGGTTTTTCAAATATACTTCATTTTGGGGAGTATTCTAGGTCCTAGATGGATAAAGCAATAGCAAGTTGAGCTATGTGCCAACTTGGTGTGCATGTCCAGCCTGCGGTCATGCAGTCACTTAGCTACCTTCACTGATTTTCCTCTGGGTTGCCTCTTTATTCCACATCTTCTACCTCTGGCACTTGCATGTCTTCTGGGCTGTTGTTAGTAATAACAGCTGTTAGGTAGCACTTGTGGTGTCCAAAGATAACATTCAACAGTTCATATTCAATATCACAACAATCCTGGGTGATACATGCTGTCCTTGTTGCTATTTCACGTAGAATTCATTGGTGCTAGTGAGGATCAGTGGCTTGTGTGAAGTCACAGCCAGGACATGGTGGAGACAGACATCAATCCAGGCCCTGTGATCCTGTGCAGTTGTCAGGTGCATGGGGAAGGAGGTTCCAGGTCCCAGAGCTCCTGAACCTGGTCAGGTGTGGGCTGAACACAGGGATGCACAGAGGCCCAAGACTAAGGCCACCCTCCTCCATGAAAGCAACCTCTACTGCTGTCCCAACACCTCCCTGGAGGCCGGAGCAGAAAGAGGGACAGGAGGGGAAAGGGAAAAAGACAGGTGCAAGGCTGCAAGGAGGCCATGGAGAGACAGTTCTGTCCCTTTTTTTTTTTTTTTTTCGGTCAAAACATCTATGAAAGGAAAGAGAGGGGGAATGAGGGAGAAAAGCTCTAAAAATAAACTTAGCAATAAACCCAGTTGTGCATTAATTACTCTGGAAGCCATTATGGCTTGAAAATCCCATAACTTTAATGGAGGCTATTATAAGCATAGTAGCAAAATTGTGGAGCTAATTACCAGGCAGTTATTAAGCAGAACAGGGAGAGCCTCCAGCCTTAGTGAAAGCCAGCTGGCCAGCAGGGGGCGGGTATGTGGGATATAGAGCCTGGGCCTAGAGGGCAGCTGTGGCTGGCCTAGGGTAGGGGGTTTGGGGGCAGGGAGCCCTGGGGAGGTCCTGGGACATAGGAGAAGCCACACCTACCCCAACCCGAGATCTGAGGTCCAAGTCTGAGATGAGGCTGCAAGGATGTCTGCCCCATCATAGCCTGCTTCTTCCGCCTGGGCCTTGGAAAGAGAGCAGCTTGTCTGTGGTCACAGGCTGCCTCCACCATAGACCCTGGAATTTCCCTGGGCCTTTTGTGGGAGAAGGCAGAAGAATCGATGCCAAGATGGAGAGGGAGCTTGGCCACAGCCAGAAGCCAGGGAAGGGGTAGGGGCAAGGGCAGGATGAGATGTTTGAGTAGGTTGGGTGGAGGTAGCCAGGCATGGCTGACAGCAAACTGTGCAGGGAGGAATGAGTCGGGGGACCCAAGGTCGGCTCTGGTCACTCATGTCTGTGACCTGCCTCAACTGTCATTTCCCTCTCAGCAGGTGCAGATGTCAGGAGGTACTTCCATCCCTGGTGCTCTCAGAAGCTTCCACTGGACATAGAGGAAGGCTATACTGTGGGTGGAGTGCATGTGGCCAAATGCAGGATGGTCATTTGGCAGTAGGAGCAGAGCACTAGGAGGCAGTGGGAGGAGGCAGTGGGAGGGAGGTGGAAAGAAGTGGCCTGAACTGTGTTCTGCCCAGCTCTCCACTGCAGACTGGGGTTCCACTGCTTGCCCTGCTTGGCCTATACCTTCATCTTTAAAATAAAACGGGTGAATTGGGAAAGTTCAAATGCATTTTCAGTTCTGCATTTTTAGTAACAGGGCTCTGTAAAGATGAAGAAGTGTCCTATGTGAGGGAAGTGGGGCTCAGGTGGGAAATTCAAGGCCAAAGTCAAGGTGAGAGGCTGAAATGACAGCTTTACATGGAACTGGTCATGATTTGAGAGCTAATTACCCAGGGAGACTGGCCACGTCTGGAAAGACCTATTAATAGGAATTTGTCTAAAGGCTTAGGGTGTTGTGCATGAAAACTAGAAAATGTCTGGACCCAGGTGGGAGAGCACCAATGTGCCCATAGCTGGGACAGAACCAGTCAGACTGGCAGGAGAGGCTGGGCCTGGGGAGGCAGGGCCCAGTATGAAGTTGGCTTCAAGGCTAGATGATTCCAAATGCATGGAAAGGCCTTCTTGTGAGCCTGCAGGTGTTCAAATGGACACCTCATCAGTGCCCCGAGCTCTTGAAGAGGGGGCTTAATTTATTCCATTTGACAAATAGTAATTCAGCATCCATAGTAGGCAGGCACTCTGTTAGAGTCTACGGCCCTGCAGCAGCCTGGAAGACGAGGCAGGGCTTCCTTTTAAGCACTTCCCAGCCAGGAGAGAAGGAGAGACTTAACACAGCTCAAGCTGGTGTGTGATGAGAACAAATGTTGCAAAGATTGTGTGTGTGTGGGGGTGTGTGTGTGTGTGTGTGTGTGTGTGTGTGTGTAATGGAGGTAAGTTAGGTACAAGCTCAGAGACCAGCTAAGCCTTGCCTCTGCACGAGCTGTGTTACCTAAGATTGGAAACAGTATTTAGGTGGTTAGCCAAAGGATTTTGTTAAAGTGAGAATCTGTCAAAAATATACACATGTACCATGCATGTTTCAACTTAGGTAATATTTAGAGAGCCAATTGTTCGGTAGATGATGTTTCCCTACCACTGCACAATATAAGGTCATTTTCCCCAAATCCAAACCACTCATCACCACTCATTGCAGCACGCCCACTTTCTCCATGCAGGAGCTCGGCCTTTCCTTGGGCTGACAGTCAGCTGGCGGAATTCTGCTTGGTGTTTCTGGCATCATGCTGGCGGTACTACACTGCCTGCGACCTCCCGCTGATGTCTTTAAAGTGATCTATGACCAGAAGGACATTGGGTGTGCAGACCCAGTGCAGTATCCTTTAGATTTTTATGACTTTTCCCACCAATCTTTGCCTAATTTGGAGAATTATTTTTTCTCTAGACTCACCTTATGAAGTCTTTTGAGAACTTTCAACTTAGTTTTCATAGAAACAACACATTTCTTTCTTTCCAGCTCATGTTTCATGGTTTATATAATATTCCGCAGTGAGGATCACAAGCATGATCTCTGTAAACAGGCTGGAAACAAACCTTATGGACCCTCGGACTCTAGGCCAGCATGTGGCAGCCACCAGAGGGGAGTGCCAGCATTACACTTGCATGGGCACCCGTTAGAGTGCTTGATGGATGGAACGGACAATGGTCAATGTGTTAGTCAATAAGAGATCAAGGAGAGGTACATAAGATACCTGCTGCTGTGCCTGTGAAGGAAAAAGCTGGCCTCCAACATCTGGGAGCCTGAGACCCCTTGGGGCCAGTGAGACAGATATTGAAATTTCCTCATGGAGGAGCATAACCAGCTCCACTGGGCCACTGGTCAGGCCCTGGATGAGTGGGGTTGGGGGGGTCTGGGCAAGGTACCAGCTCTCTGGGCATAGGAGCAGAGATGTGGCAAGAGGAGGCAGAAGGAGGGAAAATTTTAAAAGATAGTGGGAGGGATGCTAGTCAAGACTACAGTTTTATCCTCCAGCTCCAGGCAGTCCCCCCATCAAAAGGAGACACAGATTTGTCCGCAGAAACCCCTAAATGGATCAAGGGATTAGTATTGATTCTGCTGCCTCTGTTCAAGAAAAGCCCAGTGCCAGAGCTAATCAGCTCCTGGTCTAGTCAATCCATATTTCATTAACCTAGCCCTATCCTCCTGCACCCTGGCCACCTCACCCCCCACTCCCAACCTGGCCCTGGCTTCCAGTCACCAGCTCCTGTTGGGGTTACAGGGCACGGGCATTGGTCTCTTACCACTCACCATCCCCTGGGCCTCTCGCTCCGCTTCCTCCTACCCTGCCACTATCACCTGGAGGGGAAGGGGGAGGAGGAGATGGGGGGGTCTTATAGCTCATTCCTCAAAGAAGTGAGGTCCTTGTGGGACACTTGGGTATAATCTCAAGCCTTCCCAGTAACAGCCCTGTACTAGGCCAATAGGATTTGTTCTTTCATAAAGCCCTTCCTTTGATCTTCACAACAGTCCTGTGAGGCAGGCAGGGAGATTTCATTCCCTTTTCACAAATAAGGAAACTGAGGCTTAGAATGGCTGTGTGATTGGCCCAAGGTCAATTGCTGCCAGAGCCACTCAAGCTCAGGCCTTTGGATTCTTAATTGGTGCCCCCTTAACATGCTACCTGCCTGGCTGCAGACCCAGCCCTGTTTCTAGGCTCCAGGGACACCCACACGGCCAGACCTCCCTGAGCTTGCTGGGACCTGACTCTGCCTGCCAGCCAGGGCTCAGGCAGAGTGCCTGAGGAAAGATCCCCACCCTGCTTTCATGGGGCAGCACCAAGGAGGAGATGAAGGCCAAGGCCCTTGGGAGGTTTGTGTCCTGACTCCAGGCCTGGACACTGCTAGTTCTCACTCTTGGATACTTTTGATAGGAAGGGTGGCAGCAGTGTGGATTCTAGATCTCACACTATCTTGTTCCCTTCCAACATGGAAAACCAAGCCAAAGGCTTGAGCAGAAGTAAATTTTAGTTCAGTTCAGACTTGGCATAAAGCGTATTTTCATGTTTTGGTTTTCTTCCTGCCCAATAGTCTCAGGAAAAATGCAACTCATTGTTTTAGGTAGTTCCTTCCTTCCTTCCTTCCTTCCTTCCTTCCTTCCTTCCTTCCTTCCTTCCTTCCTTCCTTCCTCTCCTTCCTCTCCTTCCTCTCCTTCTCTCTCTCTCCTCTCTCTCTCTCCTCTCTCTCTCTCTCTCTCTCTCTTTCTTCTTCAGATATAGACTTTGGATTAGATTTAGATTCTGATTCAGTAAAAAAGGAAAATTGCAGTTTGGTTTCATGTGGTACTATGCAAGTGAAAGCCCATTCTGGTTCATTGCAGGAATTTGAACAGAATAAGATATTGGCCCTGGCAGATTTTACTGAAGTTCCCTGAGTCAAGTAGCTCACAGTCTTCAGGCAGAAGGTCCAAGTCTCTATCCAGGAGGCCCTTTGAGTGAAAATCAGGTGCTTCATTTTGTGGGGACATCATGTTGCTGCTCTCTGCTGGGGCCTGAGCACACAGATTGGCTCAGCTTCTTAAGAGTGGGGACAGGGGGAGGGTGCAGCAACCAGGGAAACAGCTAGCTGGAGGATACAGACCTGATGGAAAACTGTGAACAATTGGACAGTGGTCAGTGGGTCTGTGGAAGCACCCTCAATGAGAGCTACCACCTGGTGGGTTATGAGGGGTAACTGCGCAGGACTAGGTGAGGGAAGGCATTCAGCTGCAATGTGCTTATTATCCACAGGACAGTAGACAGTCCCAATCTGGCTGACAGAGAGCAGCACATGGCCACTCAGTCCTTCCGTAAATGATGGGGAAATGCAGTGATGATCAAGAGTAGCTTTGGAATTTTGGGAACTGGGGAGCTGTCTCTGCAGAGAACTCTGCATCTCAGCTGGCATTCCATTTGGGCTGGGTCTGGGGAGAGGTTTGGACTTTGAAAGTGTTACCTCCCTGCATCCTTTGCCCTCCTTCCTTGCTATCTTTCTATCCTTGCCCCAGGCCCATTCCAGTGGCCATGCCAGCTTTTTGAAAAGAATGTCACTGTTCCCAAGAGAAGCGCATTAGTTTTCTACTGACGTCTAACAAGGTATCACATACTTAGCAGCTTAAAAAGACATGCATCTATTATCTTCAGTTTCTGTGGATCAGGAGCACAAGCATGGCTTAGCAGCGACCTTTGCAAAGTATCAGTCAGCCTGCGACGCTCCTCCAGAGGGCTGATCGGAGAAGAATCTGCTTCCATGATCACTCGGGTTGTTAATGGAGTCCACTGCCTGGTGGTCATAGGACTGAAAGTCACACTTCTTGCTGGCTGTTGGCTGGGGGCTGCCCTCCATTCTTACAGGCTGCTGGAAGTTCCTTGCCACATGGATTTCTCCAACATGGCCACTTACTTTTTAAGCCAGCAAGGAAAGAATCTAGAGATAGTCCCATAACAAGATGGACTCCTATATAACATAATGTAATCATGGGAGAGATTGCCCATCACTTCTGCCATGTTCTATTGATTACAGGCCAGTTACAGATGTCATTCACACTGAACAGGATGCCTTCATACAAAGGCATGGACAGCAGGAGTCAGGGGCTGCGGGAGATACCTTAGAGTCTGTCTATCACAAAAAAGATGTCAGGTCATCTTGACCCTCAGCTCCTGTCTTGTCCCCATAGCTTCTGAGGGTGATGACCAAACCTAATCACAGTCATAGCCTTCTGTTACTTTCCTTCCACCTTCTTTTGTTCTCCTTTGTCTTGAAGAGTAGCACATAGAGATAGGCCCTGAGACAGACAGCCCTGGGCAACATAATAGGACCTCTCTTCCTCTGCTGTGTGAATTGGGCAGGGTAACCTCTCTGAGCCTTGGTTTTCCCATCTGTAAAATGGGAATAAAATAGTGTGGGTGATGAGAAAAAAATCAACATAAACTATCTGGTCCATGATTGGTGCCAATGAATAGAAGCTATTGTAATTATCAAGCTAGAAAGGTCCTGGAATGAGTCCACTTGCTTCCCTCTAAGTTTCTCCAGCTGAACTTCTGGCTGCTGGAAGGCAGGATGGAAGCTGCAGACCCAGAAAGCCTCATTTTACCCCCAAAGGTAGAGGCAGTGAGGAAAAGTTGTTGAGAAGGGGCATCTCCCTGTCTCAAGGGCGAACGTTGGCTTTATGCAGTGTGAGGCCCTTGGATTTCTCTTGGGCTCAGTTTCTCCAAATCTAGTGTGAAGCTGTTATGCTTTCTTTATTGTTTGGCACATTCCATCATGACCTTAAATTAATCATGACTAAGATCCAAACATCATCTCTCTTCCTAGAGCAGCTCCCACCAGGCTTCTTTCTGGCATCTGTCTTGGTGGCCCACATGAAATCCCAGGACTGTCCTCAAGTCCTCCTCCTTCTTATATCAGCTAGGCCTTAGCTCCTTTGGCTTGGTCTGCATGCAGGCCTTGGGGAGACTGCCTCCAATGCTGGTCCAGATCATACCTTTGCTTTCATAGCCCCCAGTTGTGATCTTTCTTCAGAGTCCATGCCACTGTCTCAGCTACCTGACTGACTTGCTCATGTTCAAAGCCTTCTGCATCTCCCCTGACTGCAACTTACTTCGCTCAGCATTCAAGGCTTTGTGCCATGGCCCCACCCCACTACTCTAACTGCATCCTCTCCTGTTTCCTATCTACCTTCCATCCATGATAGTCTCTGACCTCTTTAGTCCAGCACAGTGCTGCATTCTCTCTCTGCAGTGCTTGTGAGAGCTAGAAGCAGGCCAACCTGCTCAGTCAGTTCAGATGGCAATTCCCAATTCCCACCCAGAGACAGGGTCTGGGCCAGCTTCAGGGAAAGAAGATTCAGTTTAGAGTCAAGATGTCCAAAGAGAAAGCCAGGCCTGGCCCTCACAAGCTAGCATCCCCTTTACTTCCTTTCAGCTACAACCTTGCTTCTACAAGTTGGCCTCTGACCCTTGCTGCTCCTCTTTGACAAAACTTTGCCATCACCCAGCATGGGTATGTGTGTGTATCTGGGCCTGCTGGCTGTCACAGGTCTTTGCTGTGGGACAGTCTGAGTATCATTTTGGTATTTGTACCCTCCTGCCTTTTTCCTCACCACTCTTTTATTGTTATATGATTTGGGAAGATGTCAGCCTTCCATTGGTGAATGAGGTACCCTCAGTTTTACTCAGGACAGTGGCTGGGACTGAAGCTTCTTTTCTGACAACTCATTGAGGCTGCCCCAGTAAACTACAGAGCCCCTTTCTGAGTGTTCTCACAGGGCGACAGTTCATTTTTTCATTCACATGCACATGCATATGTGGGCTCATGGCCAGCACTCTACGTGAATAAGCATGTGTGTGTTCATGGGCACAGGTATGCATGCAATTGTCTGGGTTTGGTTATTACTTCAGAGCCCACTTGTGGAGAAACTTGTGATTGGGTCTCTGTTTAAATAAGAGATTACTTCACATGCCCTTGGCATTAAATGGCCTCAGATCCTAGAACACAAGTAGAAAGGCCAATTTTCTTTCTCTGCTGTGCTGAGGGGACAGCCTCCCCTACAAAAACTACTGATAACATGCTGATTTACACAGTAGTGATTAGTGACTCCCCACGTGGTTTCACATGGGTCGTCTCATTTAATCACTATACCTTGTAATTCCAAAGCTTTATTCTCGTTTTACAGATGAAGAAACTGAGACATGAGGGGATTGAGTGTTCCAGGTGTCTCTGGTCCAATCAGACAGTGGCCTGGTCACACCCCTGCCTGACGCCTGCTCCTCGTCCCCTTGGGTAGCAGTGGCCCTCTCAGAGGGCCTGGTAGCACAGCCATCACCTCCCTTGGCCTGAGCTCCCAACTGGCTCCCTCCCAGGGGCACTCTCCTGCTTCTGCACTGGGCTCAGTGGAAACATGGGTTCCTCCTCCTAGCCAGGGTGCCTGCATCAGGTGCCTGTGCTGAAGTTGCCTCCCCTGGCCTTGTTCATTTGAACTTTTGTGACCATACATTTTGTTATCCAAACTAGCGCTCCCTGAGAGTATGCTGAGCTGAGGAAACAATAACAGTAGTCAACAATATCAGCAAAACACATGGTTAGGTACTGGTCTGGGAGCAGTGAGCAGTAGTCTCTATAACCAGGGCCCACTGCCACCCACTGTATAGCACCTGGCTATGCAAGTGAGTGCCAAGTGCAGAGCAGGCACTTCTCTCTCTGCCCACTCCTAGGTTGGGTCCTAGCTCCTGTGTGAAGGCAATGTGGATCAACCTGTATGAGGAAGCCTAGAATGGCTCTTGTGTCCCGGCATTGTAGAGACGGAGGCAAAGAGGGTCTCCTTTACTGCTGCTAGGAATGCCTCCCACATACTCTGCATGCCCAGGCCTGCCTCACCCCTTGAAGACAGGCTGAGCAGAACTGGCAGTGCATATCCCCTGAGCACAGGTTGAGGCCATGCCAGGATATGATCCTGCCCTGGATTTTGCATACAGTTACAGCAAAAAGCTCTTTAACACATCAACCTTTCCCTCAGCACCCAGCTTGAGGCCATGCCTAGTCCCCTGTGAGGATGTCTGCAAGTGGAGCTCCACCTCCAAGTGGGACAGAGCCATGGGCTCAGGCCAACATAGAAACCTGCCTGAGTGGAGGTAAAGGGAGCAGGAGTAGAGGGCTCCAGCAGATTCTGATACAAGATGAACAGAAGGGGCCACAAAGCAAATCAACAGCTGCCAGTGGAATGGCAGCATCGAGAGCCATGTGGGTATCTGGGGGGCTCCTCTTCTGCGGGCTCCTCAGCACAAGCAGTGGTGGGTGGAGCGGGTGGGGCAGGAGGGGACAGGAGACTGCAGTACCTTAGCATTCTGGGCTCTGGGAGTTGGGAGGGGCACAGCCCTGTCTTGTCAATCCTCATCTACAGAGGACGCCCAGGGAGGCTGTGATGCCTGGGCCGGGGTGCCGAGTGCTGGTTGTAATGAGGGTCTGCAGTGTGGAACATGACACAGGTCCTGGTGACTGACTGGGAACCCACTAAACCCTGGCAGGCCAGTGGGCAAGGCACGTGGTCATGGCAAGGTCTGAGGACTAGAATCAAGCAGGCTAGGTAACCTGGTGGGTCTGGCCCTAGGACTAAGGGTCTCTAGTGTAGCTGGGCTGGGATGGCTGTGCGGAGACTCTCAGGCTGTGGTGAGGGAGACACAGTCCTTCCTGGCTGTGCTCCTCCCCAGGCCTGACTGTTCACGGGGTCCACGTTGCAAATGCCCAGCCATGTAACCTGCTGTATCCTTTTTGGTTTTTATTTTTGTTCCCAGACCCTGGGCCATGGGATTCTGTGGATCCCACCACAGGGTCCAGGCCTGACACAAAGGAGAAGCTGCACCAATATTTCTGTGACTCAGTTTCCTTATCTGTAACTCTTACTGGGCTATTTTTTAAGACAAATGAGGAATCCACACAAAAAAAATCTAGCATGGGGCCTGGCACACAATTAGTACTAAAATGTTTGCTAATATAACATCTAATAGTAATTATAACCACCACCACATTTTAGAACTCAGCTGAAACCAATTGCCTGGAACAGAAGAGAGAGAAAGGGGCACCTCAGCTCCTTCCTCATGGGTCAGCACTGACAGGCCTCGGGGGCAATTTTTTTCTAGCCATTCCTCTCTCCAAGACAAGGCTATGCTGAAGCTGGACTCCATGGAAAGCGGGCATGTGGCAGGAGCATATGATAAACAAGGTGTGTGGCAAGGCAAAGAAGGAAATTTGCCACAGGCAAGCCCCTGAAACCTGGGGCTCTGGCCTGATCTCCGCCCAGCTCTGATCTCCAGGAAGGCTGGCTCCCTTTACTGGAACTGTACTAAGATTTCCCACTGTGGCCTCAGCATAGCCCCCTGGCTGGGCACTGCTATGTCCCTCTGAAACTGAGTTGGGGACTGAAAGCCTGCTACAGGCAGACAGCCTGGGCCTGAC
The DNA here is from genome assembly GCA_003508835.1 of Eonycteris spelaea. NCBI lineage: Eukaryota > Metazoa > Chordata > Mammalia > Chiroptera > Pteropodidae > Eonycteris > Eonycteris spelaea. Next base: position 911,811 of record PUFA01000288.1, on the reverse strand, counting down.
CTGGTGTTGGGACCCCCTCCAATTAGTACTGTGCTCTTGCCCAGAAACTCACACTCCTCGGAAGGACTGGGGATTTCAGAAGGTCAGGTGTCACCTCTACTCCAGAACTGTCAAAACATTCTCTCTTATGGCCTTGGGGCTGAGAGCTAGCCATTAGAAGGGGTCTAGGGCCATAGGCCCCTGGGCTTATCATTTCCTGCCTTCTGCCCAGCTCCCCCACTTCATCTGTTACTTTGCTCTATACCTAAGTTCCTCCTGCAGAGTCAGCTAACCCTATTGTCTAGATGAAAATAGTTAACAAAAGGTATTGAAAGGGGCAGTGGGAGAGCCCAGCCGAGAAGCCAGTGAGTCTAAGATTGGGCAACATGCGCTCCACTTTGAGCAAGCAGTCATGAGTATGATGAATCAAGGGTCCCAAAATCTCAGTCCCCAGAGGCAGGTTATGCTGACACTGTGCTTTATAGGTCGTGTATTATACAGATTGTCAACGGAGCCTGAATACTGCAAAGGCATGTGCTAAGGCAGCTTCTCACATTCATAGGGGTTCTCGGGTCACAGCTCCAGACCCCAGTGGAGGGTTCTGGGAGTAAGGGGTAGATTTCTTTCTCAGGGTCTCAGGAAGGTTGCAGGGTATGAGGGGTCCGAAACAGAATGGAGACATCGCCTTTGCCTGAGTGCTCTTTCCTCACTGTGCCTCCACAGCTGAGCTCCTGCTGGTCTTCAAGGATTGGCAGGTACATCTCATCTTGGAGACTGTCACACATGGGCTAGGCACTGAGGATGCTCGGTTGTTACTGCATGGTGAAGGGATCTACCAGAGGCCCAAACCAGAAACTGTTCTAAATAAAATGGGCTCCTTCTCTGGATTCTCCTGATGCCTGGTACATATGTTTAACTCAGAGCATGCAGGTATCTGCTGGGCCCCTATCCTGAGATACCCATGCATGCTTTTCACTCATGGACTGGCATTGAAGAACTCATCAATCAGTTAAACAAAATATGGTATATTCATATAATCGAATTCTATTCACCGTGAAAAAGCAAGAAAATCCTGATACACGGTGCAACATGATGAAACTTGAGGACATGATGCTAAATGAAATAAGCTGGTCACAAAAAAAATACTGTATGGCACTAACTTACAGGCAATACGAAATGGTAAACTCAAAGAGACAGAATGGTGGTTACCTGGAGCTGGGGAAAGGGAGAAGTGGGGAGTCGTTGTTTAATGGAATCATACAGTTCCAGATGTAGTTCCCAATCCATAAGATAAAAAAGTTCTGGATATGAATGGCTGCACAGCAGCATGAATGTATTAATACTATTGAACACTAAAAATGGTTAAGATGGTAAATTTTATGTTATGCGCTTTATTTATTTATTTATTTACCACGATAAAACAAAAGAACCTGTGTCTGTCTGGAAGGGCTGGCTAGATTCTTCAACAATGACACACTTGGGACTCTGAGTTGGGGGGTCAGAGGGCTCTTTCTGCAGTGGGGCTGGGGTGAATACCTGTGTGTGGTGTCAGGTGGGACTGCTAGATGCACCTTCCTACTGGATGTCACTTGGGAGTGTCACCATGAGGAAACCGGCACAGGGCATTTCTAGGAGTGCACCTCTCAAAGGGTCCAGACATGCTGCTCGGAGTAAGCAGGACACACATGCGCACACACACACATGTGCACACACACGTGCACACACACACATGCAGCCTGCTGTGTCTCTTAGTTGTGGAGATTAGAGAGCGGTGGAGATTGGGAGGAGCTGGGACACTTGTTCCAGAGAGATTTACAGGTTGAAGAAGAAGTTAATATCGACAAATGATGAGTTAGGTGAGTAATACTTCAGCTTAAGTTCAGAAAATAACATGCCCAGAGGCTGTACTTCAACTTAAGCAGGCTGGTGGCATGGTGAGCCACCTGCTGCCTGGGAGTGAGGGTACTTGGGCCTTGACGGTCAATCCCTCATAAGTATTGGCCAGGACTTCCCTGTGGAATAAATGCTTGCCTTTCCTGCTCTGTGCAAGAGGCGGAGGAGAAATCAGCACAGGGACTGAGCTGGGGATGCTCAATCTACACCCAGGAGGGCCACATGAAGGCAGAGTAGTGTGGCCTGATAGCTAGGACTGCATGATTCCATTAACTGCACCTCCCAGGGGACACAGCGCTAACACCCCTGGGAGTTAGCACCTACCTCCAAGGGCATCAGGATGCTGGACAGAGGAAGCTGGGCTGAGGATGGTTCCTAGATTTCCTCAAGCTTAGGGGGACACACCTGAGGGGACCATCAATCAGTTAATGGGGATCCAGAGGACTTCAGGCCTAGACTGAGCAGGAGCCAGGTAGCCCCAGAACCCAAGTTTCAAGCCAGCAAGGGCCCCTGACAGCTCACCCAGCCTGATGATTTCCAGGCTGACCTTATTCCTCTGGTCAGAGAGTGCAGGGAGGTACTATCGCAGGCTAATGATTCACTGATTTAATTAAAGTTTTGTATGTATTTTTAATGTGTTGCCTGTGGCCTGAAGGATATGACCTTCCCTGGGGCCCTGTCAGAGACAGTTTAGGCTGATTCTCTTGGGCCAGCTGTCAGAGGAGAGAGGTCTGTTCTAGCCTGGGTGAAAGGGACCCTGGGGTCTCAGTGTCAGCCTCTTAACTCTGAGCCCCAGGTTGGCTGCTCCTGCTGTCCTCGTTACCTTTCTGTCCTGTCAAGAAAACAGGCAGCCTGACAGAGAGGGAGGGGCAGGGAGTCAGGAGACTTAGGACATACTCCAGGTCAAGGCACTAAAGTGCCATGTATCCGAGATAAGAGAGGAACTTCTCTGGGCATCATTTTCCTTAACTATAAAAAGAAGGAAGTAACCTAGAGTCACAGAATCTTGACTCTGGGACAAGCTTTACAGGCCAGTCTCTTGTGTCCATCTTCATTTGTGACTACAGATGGCAGCTCCTTAGACCCATTTCCTCTCCCCTTCTGCCTTCAGGCAATGTGGCTGAGAGGTTCCTTCTCTCTCTTGCCTCCTGCTCCTGGGACATTTTGTGGAGAGCTAACCAAGGTTAGTGGTATAATTTGGGTGGGGAAATGTTTACACGGCTTGTGCTCCTCATATTTTAGATTAGGAAATGGAGGATCTATGAGATTCCCAAATAGTGAATTGCTGACCCAGCTATGACTAGAACCTGGGGGTCAGCCAGCTGATCTCTAAATCCGGCCAGGCCAAGGGCCTTCTTCCTTCTGGCTACTTCCCTCTGCTGAGCTCAGGGTAGTGGCTTCATAGCTTTCTTTGCCTCAGGACCAGGGAGGGGGTGAGCCTAGGTGAGAGCTCCTCAAGTCCTCACTCTATCCTCCCTCAGCAAGATGCTGGAAGCAGCTGGGACTTCATTTTCTTCTTTTATTTTGAACCTATGGGGGCTTGGGAAATGCTTTCTGGTGAGAGTAGTTCCAATAAAACAGAATCGCAGTTGCATCCACTTACACAAATGTTAACCCCTATTTATCTGGCACTGCTCATTTATAAAGGACACGTTCCTCATCTCAATTTCTCTCTCAGGGCCGAAGGGTGGGGAAGTGATGCAGGGGTTATTATCTAGCCACATTCCCATCACAGGTGAGGAAACTGAGGCTCAAGAAGGGTCAGGGATGTAAGCAAGGTCACATGCTGATTACTGACAGCCCCAGCACCTGGTATCATGCCTGGCCTAAAGTAGGCTCATTCAATTAATGAGGACCAAGAGGACTTCAGGCCTGGGCTGAGTGGGAGCCAGGCAGTTCCAGAACCCAAACACACCCAATAAGAGTTAAGGAAATTGTTAAATAAATTAATAATAAAAATTGCTAAGCAAAGCACTTACTGTTTATTGCATGTTCTGAGTGATTACCACGATTAACTGTAATGACTCATTCCCTCCTCATAAACATTATTATCCATATTTTAGAGATGAGAAGAAACCTGAGGCACAGAGAGGTTAAGTAATGTCCTAAGGCCACACAGTAGTAAGCGGCAGAGCTGGGATTTGGGTCTTGACAGTTGGGCTCCAGAATCCATGCTTTTAGTCACTTGCTAAATGATGTAAAGTCTATAACAGCACTTTCCATTTGAACTTTCCCTGATACTGAGAACGTTCTGTATCTGTTCTGTCCAATATGGCAGTCACTGGCCACGTGTGAGCTCTTAAAATGTGGCTGCTGTGACTGAGGGACTACCCACCACGGCAGGGAAAGCAGCCCACCTCACATTTAATTTTGGGTTCTAAGAGTTTCTGAATGATGTTCAAATAAATAATCCAGTCTTAAGTCTAGAGACCCATGGCCCCAGCAGCCAGATTGCTCAATTGCATCATTAGGAAGGAAGCAAGATGAAGAGAAGTGAAGGAGAGAGGTGAAGGAATGCTCCCAGCCACATACAGCCCATGAGGGAAGACCAGCAGAACCAGGTCCCCAGTCTTAGGTCTGGTCCACTCCTAATAACCAAGGCATGCCTTCTTGTCTCTGTTCTCTCTGCTCCCTCCATCCTTCTCTCCTTTATGGAGCACAATAACAGCTCACATTTCCTATATACAAGAGAGAAACCCTGCCCATGGCTCTAATACAGGACCCACAGCTCTGTGGGCAAGGTTTGATCCCAGATCCAGTCAACTTTTGGTGATTCAGACTGAGACTCTCCACTTTTGGGCTTATTAATGGCAAAGCCCTAATCTCTGCCAGCACTTGGCTGGGAAGCTACCGGCCCTGCTGTCAGCTGGTGTGTGCAGGGAGTGCAGACTCATTTTAATATTGGCTGGAGCTAAACCTCATTAGAAAAGTAAATTTGCTGTAGCTGCAAGAAAAAAAAAGCAAAAAAAAAAAAAAAAAAAAAAAAAAGGCAACCCACACAATCCTTTCAAAGCTAAACAGAGAAACCTTGATTTTGGATTATTTGATGCTTTATGTTCTGAGTACTGGCCCAGAGCCTGGAACACAGTAGGTGCTCAGTCAATGTCTGTAGAAGAGAGTGGAATTTTGAGCGATCTCTATGCACATTGTCATCTTTGAGCACGGTTAATAAGAAGCCACAGGTCTGGAGCCCTTACAAGTTACATGAAGTTTTTTTAGACAACCATTGGCTAATATATTGGAATAATTACATTTGCTACTAGTTAGACGTGGAAATATTGTTGCTATTGTTTTGCAAGGGGACACTAACAGTGTCCTTGCAACAGAGGCATGCCCCAGGTGGGTCTGGAGAAAATTCAGAGTCTGGAGGTGTGGCAAATCAGAGGGGTGGCATGGGAGATGATGCAGACTATAACCATTCCAATATAATGGGCTCCAGGGTCGGCCAGAGAATTACTGTTCTAATTCTAGAGCCATCCAGATCCTGGAGGACTATGGGGGAGGGCATATAAAATAAATACATTAAATTAACATTCATCTAGCACTTCACCTAAAAACAGCCTGGTGAGAGGAGGGTTCCTCAAGTTCTAGGCCTTTAGGAAACTGGAACTTAGAGGGCACAGTTTCCCCAAAAGTCCACTCAGCTGGTCCCTGAAGGAGCAAAGGCCAGCCCCTTGGTCTGGCTGAGAGCTTGTGCTCTGCACTGCACTGCTTCCTTGTACCCCAACCTCTTCAGCAGGGTCCCCAAAGCTCTTCTTTCTTGGAGGCCTGGGGGTGCATGAAAGAGGGTTTTCTTTTTCCTTTTCCCCAGATGCCAGGTCTACCCAGTGTCTACACCCTTCCCTACCCCATTGTATCCCAAGACAAAAGGGATGGTGGGGCAGGGACCACGAGTGGGCGGTCAGGGGAGCCTTCAGCACTGGGCAATGGCCCAGGTGAAGAGTCTCCCTGAGTGATCTTCAGGGAGATCCCTCTTCTGCCTTCAGGCCTTTTTTTGAACCACTGTGCCATTCATCAGAGCCACAGAAAAAGCTTTCCTCAGAAGACTGACTGCTCCACCCAGGGGCCTTCCTGCCCTTGTGATGACTGCTGATATTGGGGATCTTGGGAAGGAGAGTGCGTGGGTTGGTCCCAATGGTACCACTGGGGTAGCCAGACTTTGCCTTTGGGCCTCCCACCATTGTATTGTTCTATGAGCGTGCTTTTGTGTCTTTTGTCTGTTGTCTCGTGCTGGCTCCTCTGCTTGCTTCAGACTCAAATTCTTTCTCTTCGTGAGCCCTGCCTCTTTTCTTCTCCAGTTCTCAGCAGAGGGGAGCTCTTGGGCATCTCTGTGCCAGCTCATTCCCCTTTTTCAGCCAAACTGATCCAAAATGCTCCCCTATCCTATAGTCTGACTCCCTGCGGGCTCACCCTCCTGCATTTCTCACACTGGCAAAACTCCTAACCTGCTTCATCACTCTATGCTCCACAAACTTAAGTACAGCTGACTTGGTCCTTTCACCCCTCAAAAACTACTGTGGGAAAATCCAGCTCTATTTAGAGGCCTGAGGTAGGTCACTGGGCTAGCCTCACACACATCTTTCTTGGGAGCCCCTCATCTCTGAAATGGGCTCCAGTCCTGTTACTGGAGCTGTCCCTGTTCAGTGGTTTACTTGCCCTATGCTTCAGATAAATCAGTTAGTGCTTGTTCATCCAGAAACCTATATGCACATACTCAGCCCAGCACATATGAGTTTCCAACATGCCCGAACATGGAGTGATTTCCAGGCTTCTATGGGTCAGGTACAGACATAGGCACAGCAAGACACTTGGCTCCTGAGCTGAATGAGGCACAATTCCCTTAACCCTCCTTGTTCTGTTAGCGAGACTTCCTGCTCCCATCAAAAGGGCAAAGGGAAATGGCATGCAGCTCCAGAACTTTTGGGAGTGTTGGGCATGGACAGAGCAGAGTGGGCAGTCTCTTTGAGGGTCTGGTGGGGAAGGGTCTTCATTCCATATGAAGGAAGGAGGGACTTGATGTAAGTCCAGTAAAACCAATAATAGTCACCACTAAGTAGGTTCTGGGAGGAAATGTCTCCGTCTCTGTGGTGGCTACTGGCAGAAGTAGGGAGACAGGGGGGAAACAGAAGACAAATCTCAGAAAATCCTAGAGAAACAGTCCTGAGAGGCAACAGGCCCCTCAACCCCAGTAATTTAGGATGCTATGTGACTCTCATTTCCACATACACATACAATAACTTCATAGTGCTATATGCACAAGGACATCCCATCCAATCAATCCTTTTAAACAGTGCATGGCATACAACCTAAGCTCAGGGTCCCACAGGTACACCACCAGGCTGGTAGTCATGCAGGGAGAGCTGCCCCCACTGGAATGGGACTAGCAGCAGTCAGTGAAGGCTGCCTTCAGACTCCTGTGCATTAGAAATCCTGAGTTCTTCAGCTCTAGCTTCTACAAGAACCCATCAGAATAGTGCATAGCTCAAACTAGGCCTGACCAGGTGAGGAAGAAAAGGGGAAGTTAGTTAAGACCTTATTTATACATGTGTGTGGTTCTGGACCTTAATGGTTTGATACTAGGCTGTCACTTCCTTTCCCTGGCACTGTTGGATCCTGTGAGTTCCTTCTTTTCTGTCTTACCTCTCAGCCTCCTTTATGGAAGTTATATGCTCTGACTTTAGAGCAATCAGGACCTCAGGCCTGAGCCCAGGTACAGAAGGTTGGGTAGTGAACTTGGTCATACTTCCTGCCTCCTTGACACACTGACGGTTCTAAGGATCCTTTCCCACCACCTCTCAGCCCCAACAGAGCTGCAGAGCTTGGATCCCCCGATGGGCTCACTTGTCAGTGCCTGGAGCCTAGAGCCATTGGGGATGACTGCTGGGGAGCAGGGGTGCAACTGAGGTGCTTGCTGGGCAACCAGGAACCACCTGCTGAGGGGGAAAGGAACGGGAGAGCTAAGAGCCTGGGCCAGTTCTTAGAAGCTGCTGGGAACCAGCTCTCTCCTTAATGGAAGGCCTGAGGAGGGCAGGCATCACCCAGATTTTGTTTCACAGCCCATCAGAGGCAGGCAGCGCCTCCCAGCCCCGGCCGTTGCCGGCCCCCTTTCCAGCTGTCCCCGCTGCGCGCACAACCACTCATACACAGGCGCACGCACACACACACACACACACACACACACGAACACCCGGGAGGACATGGCGTGGATACAGATGGGGGCGCATAAAGAGGCTTTGTGCGCGGCGGCGGCGCCCGCGGGGGCACAGGGGGCACTGACCTGCGGCGGAGAGTCGGGCTCTTCCTCGGTGCGGTCCATCGCGGGCGGCGGCCCCTACACCCCGGCCCCGGCGCCCCCAGGCTGCTGCCCTGGGCCGCGCGCACCTCTCTCCCCAGGGACTCTTAGGCTGCGGGCCCCCGAGGGCCACTTCATAGCCACGGGGTCCACGCGTCAGCCGCTCCGGCCCGGCCGCCCGGCCCGGCTCCTCCTGGGCTCAGCTAGGCAGCGGCCGGAGCCCAGGAGAGTGGAAGACGTCGGCAGGGACAGCGGAGGGCTGGGGCCGGGAGGGGAGGCGCGGGGAGAGGGGGCAGGGGGCCGGGGCGCGTGGCCGGAGCCGAGCCGACCAGGCCGGCTCGGAGTCCCCTCGGCGGCGGCGGCGGCGGCGGCTGCGCCGGTGCGGCCGCGACTCTGACAGCGCCTCCTGCCCCGCCCCCACCCCACTCCCCGCCCCCACCCCCTACTCCCCGCCCCGAGCGAGCTTGAGCTGCCGGCGGGACCCGCTGCTAATGGTCGGTACCAACCTCGCCAGCTAGGGCGGGGGGCGCGAGGAGAGAGGCCGGCAAGGACCCCTCCTCTCCAGGATTGGTATCACCTCCCCCCTCCTTCCCCAACACCCTCCCCAGCGGAGGCGGCTTCAGCTTGAGGCGCGAGGGCAGGGGCTGCGGGCGGGGCCCGAACGCAGCCCGGGTCTCGGCTCTCTAGAGTTAAAGCTCGCCCGGCCCGCTGCCTGCACTCCCATCCCACCCCGCCTCCATCCCGACTGTTCCTGGCGCCCAGCTTGGCAGCTTTTCTCAAAGGGTGATTGTTTCCGGGCTGGGCATTGGGGGGCGGTTCTCTGGGACCAAAAGGCAGAGCTGGGGAGCAGGGATGATGCGACTATCCCCTCGGTTTCAAGCACCCCGCAGTGGGAGATGGCTGGTGGGGGGTGGATGGTACCTGCCAGAACGCAGGGGTACCTGTGTGGGATGGAGATGGGGGTCCTCGGGCGCTGGCTAGTAGGGCAGCCCCACATGGAGGCACACTGCTGCCTTGCCAAGGGCATATAACCTGCGGAGCGCCAGCTTCAGCCCCCTCCCACAGTGCCCCGGAAATTCCAAAGGAAAGGCGAGGAGGCAATAGGTGGAATAGAGAGGGAGCTGGAAGTGGGCAATAGAGGAGCAGAGATGGTGCAAAAGTGTCCAGCAGGCTATCCAAGTATTTCCCAGGGTGCCTTGGGCAATGAGATCCCTAATTGTTTCCAGTCTGTGTGTGCGAGGTGGGCTGGGGGCTGGCTGTGTGACCATTGAGTCTGTGTGTATGCATGTGTGTGAATGTTTGTGAATGTGTGTGTATGTGTATGTATGTATGTATGTATGTATGTGCGTGTGTGTATGTATGTACATGTGTATGTGTGTGTATATATATATAGTGCAGATGTAGCCACAGCATGAAGTTCTCTATGTAGATACTTCCAAATGCTCCTTTGTCAAGTTGTCAGAGACTCAGAAGCTTTCCTCATACATGTTTTAAGGGTTTGTATCCCCTAGATGGTCCTCTTCCTGGACACCTGTAGTCAGGGCCCCCCTGTGTCATCTTCACAGCCCCAGGAGAAGGCCGGTTCTGGTAGCTGGGGTTCTGACCTTGGCCAGCTGGGCAGATATCAGTGCCTTTTAGCGGCTGAAACTATCCTACAAGATCTGACATTTCTTCCCCTTACCCTGCTACCAACTCTAGACTCACTGTTGGGCATTAATGCATCAAAGTTACATCACCAGGCAATGTGTTTCTATGCACTGTGGGCTAATGCTGAGAATCGCAGGACCCCTTTCTCTATTATCTTCTCTGCCCTGGTTAGTACCAAGCCAGGCCTGGATCCTTCCACTGAGTAGCTAAGTTTAAGTTGTGGTTGGGGGATAGGGTAGGGGTTGGGGCAGTGGCTTTAGAATCAGGCAATTCAGTAAAGACCTTGAGGTGAGGAAAAAGCCCCATCATCCATACCATCCCATAAACATTTGACAATATAATTAATAATTACTGTCTCTAGGGATAGCTGTCTCTCCTCAATCCCTCTTCTGTTCCTGTGTTTAATAATCCTCTTTGCCAGCAAGGAAGTTCTTCCAAATCTAACCAGAGTACCTCCTGCTACAGTGCAGGATCATTTCCTCATTCTCTGAATGAAGCATGAACTACAGCAAGCCTTTTTCCTTCCAATATTGGAATAACCCTGGCTCCTTTAGACTCTGCTAAAAGAACCTTTCCTGAGATCATGTTTCCTTGCCTCCAAATTCTGCTTCCTCCTAGGACTCTACCCCAAGGGAAGGAGGGAAGGTCAGGTGCAAAAGTGAGAAGATAGGGAACTGCACCAAGTAGGGACCTGGCTATCAATTTGCATGGAGTACAACTGCCTCTCTCCAGCTGAGCCATCCATTCCCAATCAAAAATTACCAAATGGTATGGCAGAAAGGACCTTGAAGAGTTTCTAGGTGTAGCCACTCATTTACAAACAAAGAAACAGGCCAGAGAGAGATCATCAGCAGTGTGTGGAGTATGTTTGTGAGGGCATGATCAAACCACACCCATTTCTCCATCAGCATCCCCAGGACAGGACACAGCCCCAGGTCATGACTGAGCTCAGAAAGGAGGACAATGAGGAGGCCTGGGTTTCAGGTGAATTCTGAAGGCACTATGTTCTACCATGACCCGTCACTTCAGTAAAAATAAAACCAGGGGTTCGGACCAGTCTCGAGTCCTGTCTGGTCCTGACAGGCTGTGGCCAGTTGGACCCTCTCTGCAGGTGTTCTTGGATACTCTTCCCTTTGGATGCTCCCCTTTAGCATATAGGAGACTAACCAGATGGAACAGGAAGGGTGACAAGTTTATCCCTCACATTCTTATAGGAATAGTGATAATAAAACCCCTTTCTAGGGACCCAGCTTTCAGTTTGGCCCCATGCTCTGTTTATGGATTTTTTTTAATGTTAAGTTTTAGAGCCAATTTAAAACAATAATGTGGGATTAAAATTAGCATGATAGGTTTAGTGAAGAGAGAACAGCCTGCATTAGGTTCAATGGGAAATTTGGTAATACCCTAAGCAGGCAGACACACATATACACCAATAGCTATGGAAACACAAAACATGCACCCAGAAGCAGGTGCACAAGGTACACACACAAATGTTTCTTCCTATGCCTTAGGTGTACATGTGCACACATGCATGTGTGCATACCTGCACCCACCCACACACATACAGACACATATGTTTGCACACACACCAGTCCCCACAAGGTGGTGGGCCATAACTATTGCCTTCCTATTCCTTTTATCTTCTTGTTGGTTTCCATAGGTCTGTGGAAATCCTTTCCTTCCACATTCTAGATTTAGTGCTTTCCCAGGACTGAGCTCCTGCTCCAAACATCTGGAGCAGCCCTAGGTCTCACTGAATGACTGATCTCCACCTCTTTCTTCCCCTGCCTGGAGTGATCCCCTCTTCTCAGAGGCCCCCAAAGCCTAGCACCAAAATGTTTAGTATGCAAAGCATACTGTCCTCTGGGACAAGCTGTTATGTGTTTATTGTGTAGTTAAGCAGGATGGGAGCCCTGCCCCCATTCTGATCCTGGCCCAACTCCTGCAATCTGACTCCCACAACGGTCCCATAAAACCACCATCTGCAATGCAAAACCCACAAAACATCTGGGAGGGTCTGTAGATTTCCTCCAAATCACCTGTGCCTTAATTTAATATGAATAACAATTAGTTTACTCTTATCAGTTAATTGTTCCCCTTGTGGGTCCCCTCTGCCTTAGCCTTTCTTTCAGCAGGAGCTTTGGTCTGCTCCTGATTTGTAATGATATTTCCTTTTCTGATCAGCCGACCTTACTTCTCAGCTTACCACCCCAGAGAGGTGACCTGAGCTGTTCCTTGCCTGTCTGGGATCCAGTGCCTGTTTTTAGCTGTCTAATTGTTGGGGCCCCCATTTCTAGGGAGATGACTCTCCAGAATGCACAGCAGTGCTTTTGCTGATGTGAGTATAAAGGTCCAAGGAGACCCTTCTCCTGACACACTGCATATGAGTCCCTGTCTCACCAGAGAGTGGCAGATGTGAGAGGAAGGAGGGCAGGCAGGGTGAATTCCCCAGGGTCCGGTCAAGCCTTCCAGTGTCTGGCAGGCAAACATGAAATTCTTCCACAGTAGCTCTCTCTCGATGTGTGTTCATGTGTTGTTTTAGGTGGTTGAACTCATGGCCCCTTCTCTGGTCAGAGCTTTGTATCTCTAATGTTCTTGTTTCTCCATAACAAATTGGAAATGGTCCTTAGGTCACTGGGATTCTCAGCTCTCCCTCTCTTCTACCTCCCTCCCTCTCCAGCAGGGCCAGTATTCTTCCTGAGCTTCACCAAGAAGGCTGACCCTATCCCTCTCAAATCTCTGTGTCCACAGGAAGGGCTCAGTTGCATGTCTTTAGACTGTGTAAGTGCTATCATTTTTTTTTCCTGTAGCTGAAAGAGGCATGAAAGGCAATGAGAGTAGAGACTTGTGACTTGGGGGCATCTCTCTGAGGCATACTTGGGACAATTCTCTGTCCTCTTGGGGAAGTGAAAACAACCCATGTTGTTTCTTGACCTCCTCAACTACTCCCCAGAGCCCATTCCCAAGTCTCTATGGAGCCCCTTAGAACCTGGGCTTGAGTCAGTCACAGAGCAAACCCTAGGGGCTCCCTCAGTTCCTCCGAGATCCTGCTCTGGCCCTGCTGCACTCTTCCTGCAGCCTTTCCTGATTCCCAGGCATCTCAGGAAGTGAACTGCCCTTCCTCTCAGTCCCATTTACTTTCTCTGGACTTCTCTGGAGGCTGATATTCATGCATGCATGCTTTTACTTATTTAGCTAGTATTATATGCCTGCTATCAGCTCTTGTTGTATGAACTTTGTCATATGCCAGGTACTGTGCTGGGCACCAGAGATATAGCAGTAATAATGGTAATAGCAGATACAGTGGTAAATAATAAAAATGAGAAAAGTTAAGTTTGATTAGGCACTTTATGTTCTTAAGTCTTCATATGCATTAACTGATTTCATGACATAAGGTATTTATGAGCTACTATTTATGATAAGGTTCTATTACAATTTGTATTTTATAGGTCAGGAATCTGGGGCATAGTATTTAGGTAATTTAATCAAGATCACATGTTTAGTGACAAAGTTGGCACTTGATACAGGCAGTCTAGTTCCAGAACTCATAATATTCATCATCTGAATAACCCTGAGGAACTTATATGCTAGTGATATAATAGGCAAGCAAACAACCAGCACAAATGCAGATGATGATTGAATGATAGAAGGAAATCAGCAGGGTTAAGAGCTAGGGAGAATCCTTGGAGGGGCTCTTTACAGGGGAGGATCAGAGAAAGCCCCTGTCAAGAGGTCAGAGTTGAGCTACGACTTTTCTAAGGAAGGCATGAGAAGAATCAGCTGCATGCAGAGTTGGAGAATGAGGTAACAGCCATAGGAGAAGCTGGAAAACATCAAAAGGCTCGGTATGTTTGAGAAACAAAAACATGGCAAGCGAGACTGGAATGTGGAAAGCAAGGACAGAGTGGTATGAAGTGAGAGGAACTTTCTCTTTCAGAGTTTGAGGATTCATGGCATGACCAGCCTCACATACTAGTGTTTTCTAGAGAGAAGTTATTCAATAAATATGATGGATGTAGTTACTTAATTTCCTGCCTAGACTCCCTTCCATAGCTAGGGTTCTGGGCATACACCCTAGACCTTTGCGTGTTAGCAGAGCTTCTGAGGAAGTGACTCCCTGTCCCCTGAGCCACTCTCATCCTTTCTTTCTTGTATTCAAAAGACATAAAGAAGAAGCTAGGAGTCTTCCTTAAATAGTGCTTTGATTTCATCCATTCATTTATTCATTCATCTATTCCACATAATTTCTGAGAGCCTATTCTGTGCCGAGAGCTTTGCGAGGTACTGAAATAAAAGAAATGAAAGATCAGGCTCCTGCTTTCAGGCCAGTGGTCCTCCCAAACCTGAGGTTTCTGTGTTTCAGTTTTGCTGCCTGCTTTCCCCCATGTGCCCTACAGAATTCTTCTGAAGGAAAGAAGAGGTGGGCAGAGGGGTAGGTTGTCTGAAGGGTGACAGAGATCTGAGTAAGGGCTGCTGCAGATGGTAAACACCAGAAGAGGAGAGGAAGCAGTGGGCAATGGCCTGCCTCCACATGCTCTTTGTCATTGTTCAAGAAACTGGGCATAATGATTGTTTCTGGGTGGAGAGGGAGGAGAGGAGACTGTAACAGTTGCCCCTAAATTTCAGACTTAGAGTAGGCACATTTTTAAAAAATGTTTTGTGTTAAAAGGTTTGAGAAATCATTTTTTTTTGTGCTCAGTGTTTCAGAAGTAGATCTCTCTCCTCCCTCTCAAGATTCCTCAAGCCTATGAATTTCCTCCCTCCCTCCCTCCCTTTCTCCCTCCCTCCCTCTCCTCCTCCTCCTCCTTCTTCTCCTCTCTCTCTCTCTCTCTCTCTCTTCTCTCTCTCTCTCTCTCTCTCTCTCTCTCTCTCTCCCCAACCTCCCTCCCTCCTCCTCCCTCCCTCTCTCTTCTTTCTTTCTTTCCTTCCTTCCTTTCCTTTTTCTTCCCCTGGAGCCAAGTGGATGGCAGATGCTGGCAAAGGGGATACTCAGAATTAGTGGACATTAATGCAATTTGCCTGTATGCATGTAATTGATATGTTCTGGAAGAATGGAAAAGAGAAAACTCACTACAAACAGTTCCTTACAGTCTCATGGATCATGGGAAGCTGAAGTGGCTCAGGAGCATTTTCCTGCTGGCTTTATGAAACAAGCAAGAATCTGTCAGGATTTCTGGAAAGTGAGAAGGAAGAAGTATGCACATACAAATGGAAAGGGTGTTAAATGTTAAGGACCAAAATTCTCCTCAGACTTTGGGAAGAAATGATGGAGATAAGGCCACTTGAAAGCCAGGACAACTGCCCAGCAGCAGATCCTTTGATGTGATCCCAAAGATGACAGCCCTGAGTTCCTGCCCAGATTATTAGCCCCCAGGCCAGTGTGGTTGCTCACCATGTGCCCTGCCCTAGAGATGGCTGCACCCAGGCCTGAAACTGGGAAAGCTGCGTTTAATATGGTGGCTACTTCCTGGCTGTATGCACCTAGGGTCTCTGTAGGGGAGCTGGTGACTTGTCCTCCCATAGACTAGTGATGGATAAAGGTTCTCAGGAGTTAGGGAGCTCTAATAGGGCCCTCGAGGTTAGAGCACACATCTGACAGTTCTAATTCTCCAGCTCTGTTTTCTGCAAATGGATGGTCATTTTGGGATTTTTGGTCTCTAATCCCTCATTCTGCAAAGCAAACACCCTCAATCCTCAATAACATAGGTTTTACAGTCTCACATATACATATCTATGTTTCAGCACCGAGGCCAGCGCCACTCGAGCAAGGCATATGTTTTTGCATCTGGACATAAGCAATATCAGAACTCTGGAAGCCTAGTCTGGGCTTGGCAGTAGGGCATCCTGTTGTGGAAACCAGGCTGACATCCACAGAGATCCCTGTTTACAGGCCCTGTAGCTCTGTGTCTTCGAAAAAAAAAATCTTTTTAAAAGTGACAGCTAGATAAGGCATATGAGTAGAAACAGATATATTCAGGGGAGGATTGGAGAAGATTAAGAGGGCCCATGTTTGAAATGAGGAGATTGAGCTAGGTCAGGGAAGGCAAATCAATTTTATTTTACATGACAATTTCAGTAAATTGGTTGTGGATGTGAGAAGTGATGTGTGAAGTGTTCTGAAGCCACATCTGTGGTAAGCAGGACAGAGTGCCATGACCCATTAGCTATGTTTTCCTTTAGTGGGTGATAGGATAGTGATTTCGCTAACTAGGTGATATCTAAGATCTTTTTAAAAAATTAATGGTTCTATGTGTTCTCTTCTTCTACTTCTCTATTTTAAAAAATCCCTTCATTTGTTCACTTATTAATCTGACATTTATCAAGTGTCTGCTAGGTGCTTGTTACTGGGTAGTACATTCTATGTGTCCTACCCTCAATGAACTTGCAGTCTAATAAGGAAGAAGGAAAAATAAAGAAATACAAAACAGCATGATAAAGAGTATTCTGTGGAATTGATGACATTTCTCTGTGTAGTGAAGGTAGGATAAAATCCTAGCACAATAGGTCACACAAATCAAGTTACAATCCTCTCTATGTGTTGATGTCCCAACTAGCAGAACTTAAAAGTAAGCTTTCCATGACTTAGCTTTGAGGTCTGAAAGAAAGGTTCCAAAGTCTGGTCATCAGTTTGCTAGTAAATTTACCTTGTTAAGTAACATGTGCCTATTGATGTAGGTAGGGCAATCACAAAGGACAGGCCTGGCTATGGTCACACACAGACCACCTGATGGAACTTCGTGGTTGCTGTACAGGAAGCCCCAACACTTCCCCAATTTGAAACCACCTTTAAAGCATCTAACATTTTTATTTTTTTGGAGAGAGGTACTAGAATGTCTACGTTCTAGATTAAGGATTAAGGGGAAAGATGAGAGTGTCTTGGCAATGAAAGGACTTGGGTGCATCACCAGAAGTGCTAAGACAGGTCATTTCTAATGCTCTTTCTTTTTGTTCTCTGGTAAATTATTATCATCTTTGTGAATCTCAGGTAGGTAATTTGTGATAAACAAGGATCAGTAAGCCTTAAGTAATGAGAAAGTGAGCATTGTAGCTTTACAGCTGGGCACACTGAGGTCAGGGAGGCAAGAAAGTTGCACAGGCTACATTGTATGGCTACTAGTCCTTTCTGCATGCCCTGACCCTCAGCAGCCCTGGAGAGCCAGGACATTATGGTGGTCAGAGGGCCTCCTAAGGCTGAAGGCTAAAACTCTATCCATTTAGCCCAGTGGTAAACAGTGAATCTCTCTGCATCTCTTTAAGATCCCACAATTAAACAGTCAGAGAAATGTATTTCATAAATTATGTATATTGTTTTCTTCATACAAAAGCATTTGAATCTCTCTTAGCTTGTAGTCAAGATGAGTGGTGGGAGAAACAATCTTTCACTGTACATTAAAATCAGGCACTGGCTAGCAGTATCTTCTGGGATGAAGGCCTATCACTACCACCACCACCACAATTATCACCACTATCTCTACTATTCATTTGATCAGATAAGTTCCATGGGAGTGCAGACTGTCTTTTTCATTAAACCAGCTCTTTCACCTAACACAGTGCTTGGTACATGGTAGATGCCTAACAAATACCACATATTCTAAAAGTTTATTTAAAATGAATGAATTAAATAGATGAGGTTTCACATAAATTATGTTGTTTGTTTCTAAATACAAACCCAGGAGATGGGTAGTGTAGGTATCATTACTCCTTAATTATATATAAGGAAATGAAGGCACAGATGGTTACCTTGTCGTGGTCTAATTCTCTCTTGGGGTATTGCCTCATAGAAGTAATTGTTCTGCTTTGGTCAGGTTTCCTCAATGGACAGAATCTGATCACTAGCCTTCCTTCCTCTGCCTCCCTTTTGGCCCTGGATAGTGGCTTTCCTTGGGGTTGAATGAAGCCCTTAACCCATTTTACTTCTGTATTCTATTAGAATAACCTCACTCCCATGGATAGTGGCTTCCCATCAACACATGAGCCTGAGGAGTAAATTCTCCATTATCGGATGGAGCTGACATGCAAGAACAATTGGACTAAATTGATTGTATTTTCCAAATCATCACCCAGCTTCTAATTCTATCTGTGAGATGGACTAATTTGAACCAGAATTAGCTACTAAATTGAGAATCTAAGCTCTTGACCAGGAAGGGAGAAAAGGGTCTTTGTGCAGTCCAGGAGGGAAGGAGGTCTGTAGACTTGCAATAGGCTCAGTGACTCTCCCAGGAATGGTCTTGGGGTGAGGAGCAGGGAATGTACAATCAAGGTGGGCCTCTGCTACTTTCCTCTGCACAACTGTGTGCCCTTCCACCCACACATTTGTATTCGGTAATGGTATCTCAAAGCTAGCTAAGTAGAGTAGTAGGTTTGCATTCTGACTCCACTGTCTCCCTGGATAGAACCAAAGTAATGGGCAGAAGTAGAATTTAATAACCTTACACCTCAGTGTTAGAAGGAACCACAGGTCATCCACCCAGCTCCCTACTGCATATTCCAGGCACACACTGAGTGAGGCTTATCCTATTTCTGTTTTAACTCAACACAGGTCCCTTTGCCTTTTAAAACATCCATTCCATCTTTGGTTTCTTCTTTACATTAGAAAGTTCTTTCTATTGAAACTGAAAACTGCTTTATTTTATCTCTTTGGGTTATGTTCTCTCGAACTTTGAGCAGAGCCTCTCAAACTTTAAAGTACTTAGGAATCTCCTGATTCTGATTAGAATCTGATTAAAATGTAGATTCTGATTCAGTATGCTTTAGATCATGCATTTCTAAAAAATTCTAAGGTTATGCTGATGCCACGGGTCCACTAAGCTCACTTTGAGTAGTGAAAACTTACAGGTATAAGAAGGATAAAGGTTTTAAGATGGCAGTAACTTCTATCTTTGGATTTCTTTTCACAAAGGTAAAACTCTGTGTTCCATTAAATTAACAGTAAACACTCTGCTTCAAAAACCCCTCTTCTTCAAAGAGATCTTGTCCTTTTTTTTAAATTCAATTTTACAAAAGAGGAAACTGAGACACAAGCAAGTCTGGACATTTACCTAACATCATAAGGCTGACAGAGCCAAGAATAGTTATAATTAAGGTTTGCTGAACCAGGGTTTTTTCCACCCTTAAACTGTACTGTCTTCAGATATTGGAAGTAGGAGGAATAGATAGGAGAAGGTGATAAAATGTTGTCCCTAGCTACATGGAGAGCAAAAGCCCAGGAGAGACAGTCCTCCTGCTGATGCCCCACAGGGTTCAGAATAGTAAGGTTTAGTAACTACTGTCAGGGAAAATGGAAGAGAGTAGGTGAGATGTGTGCAAGGAAGAAGGCAGCAATCAAGAGCATAAAGAAATACCAA
Source organism: Eonycteris spelaea (assembly GCA_003508835.1). NCBI lineage: Eukaryota > Metazoa > Chordata > Mammalia > Chiroptera > Pteropodidae > Eonycteris > Eonycteris spelaea. The sequence continues at coordinate 892,656 of PUFA01000288.1, read as the reverse complement.
TGGAAAGACAAGACAGGAAGAATCTTAGGCTATTAAGAACTTCTCTTGAATAGGAAGAGGTGGTGAAGATAGAGGAAAGAAAGAATTGGAATTCTTAACATGTACCAGAAAACATGGACACCCTTTCTTCCAATTCACACAATACTTGTCCCTTCTCCCTACATAGTACTTGTCTTCTGTGCAATCATTCTTGTTCATTTATACATTTCCCCACCTATATAAAATAAGCATCTTGAATGTAAGAACCATTTATTCCCCATTTATTTTTGATTTATTCACCATTACTTCCCAAACCTAACTCAGAGCTTGGCCTACAGTAGGTATTTAATACATGTTTTTTTTTGAACACATGAATGCCTGAATAAATAATTAAAAGTAAGAAATCAAAATCTAGGAGTGTATAGCCTAGTAAAGAAAATTTGATTACTGTCGACATAAGAAAAATATCTTGATAGGAAAATGTGGTAATTAGACCTGGGGTAATCAAGAAAACTTCATGGCTTTGGATGTGCATGATGAAGGAAATTGATGAATCAAGGATAACTCCTAGGTTCGTATATCAAAGAATGTGAGGTATAGTAGGCAGGAAATCAGATTTCTTAGGAAAACCCAACAGGTTGGTTTTGGAGATTAAGTTTGAGATGAATATTAGGTATTTGTGGGAAAATTCCAAGCAGACATTTAGATATGGCTAGTCTTCTTGAATTCAGAGAAGCTGCTGGAGGCTGTAGGGGTGGCCTGACTCTTTGCTCACCTTCAGCTGAGAGCGTGCTACCCCATTCAGGTGCCATGGGGACGGAAGAACAGAACCTTCTTTCTGGAACTTGGATGGAGGACTGACAGCTCACCACAAGGACTATCAGAGACCCTCAAGTACTTGAAAGGGAAATATGGGGCCTTGGAAATGAAAAATTAAAATACACTGAAGAGGGCCCTTCAGCAAGAGAGAGAGAAAAATCAGAGCACCCAGAGTAGGTGGCTCTACTAGATGATGCAGAAGAAAACTAACAAATGTAACTACAAAAGCAGAGCAGTGAGGGTGATGAAATCACAGCATAATGGAAACAAATAGAAGTCTTGTATTCCAAGTTGAAAAATTCAGTAGCTGAATTAAAGAAGAAGGTAGCAACTCCTGGGAATTTTTGGCGTAGAAGATAAAGTGGAAGAACTATCTTAAATATGGAGCAAAAAATAAAGAGTTGGAAATTATGAGGAGAAAAGAGAAGATATTTGGAGGACAGATTCTGGAAACTTCACATATAAGGAGTAGGAATGCTAGAACGGGAAAAAGGAACAGATGGAGAAGCAATAAATAAAGAAATAATACAGGAAAATTTTTCTTGGTTTGTCAAAAAACTTGAAAAAGGCTCAATCTGGAGATTGAAAAATCTCATTGGGTTCTAGGTAAAACTGACCAAAATCTGCACCCTCCTTTAGGCTTATAGTGGGGAAAAAATGATTGAGAGAACCTGTTAGAATATTGGGGTCATCAAGTCTACCACTCTCCACCTTTCTGGACTCACGTAGAGGAATAAATCATGTTAGCTAATGAGCACATCATCTCATACAGTTTGAAATCGCTGTAAAATATGTTATTTCCTTATTGTGATTATGTTATATCCTTGCCATACTTCCATGAGATACATCGGAGTGGGGATTACTATGCACCCACTTTATACATAGGATAATTGAGAATTGAGGCTTTTTAATAGAAGAATAAAATAGGAAACTGAAGATCAGCTGGCCCCAATTCTTCATCCCTCCCTGAATCTATACCCTGTCATAGTCTTATTGTAGGTAGCATGCAATTCCTTGTTCTTTGACTCAGAGCCTGTCTGTCTATGTAACTTGGACATTGGAATGGGATGGGAGTGGCAGCAAGCCATTTAGAGGCCAGGCCTTAAGAGGCCTGAGGATCTTTGCCTTTTTCTGCCTTTGCCATGGCTATAAGATGAGTTTTGCCCCTCAGCCTGGACCCCAGAATAAATCCTTGTGGAACCACCAGCATTTGCAGGCCTAAGCTTGAAGCTGAGTGGCCCCTGTTGGCCTGTTGATCTGTTGTTTTAAGCTAGTGAGGTTTTGTGGGCTTATTTTAATTATGCAGAATTATTATTGTGATAGCTAATTGATGCTCTTGGAGTGTCCTGAGTACTTTCTCAACTTTTGTGTGCAAAGGAATCACTGGGATTCCCGCAAAAACATGGTCTCATAAGACCCCAGGAATTCTGATTTACTAATTATAGAGAGGGCCCCAGGAACCTTCATTTTATATTTGTGTTTTGTGGTTCTGTGACAGGTTGTTAGCCTATTACACATTACATGAAAAAGTGATGCTATTTTTCTCAGTTCACAAGAGGCTGAGAGTTGGGAGTGTTAGAACGCATTTTCAAGCCCAGGACTTTTGGCTCTTAGTCAAAATACTTTCCCCTAGAGCCCAGCTTCGACAGGGTGTGTGTGTGTGTGTGTGTGTGTGTGTGTGTGTGTGTGTGTGTGTGTGTGTGCATGTATGTGTGTATATCCTATTCTTATTGCAACTTGGGACCCTGCTCTGTGTGCTGTGAATAGTGTAGTTCTAATCTAGCCAATTGTTCCAGAAACTTCGTTAATACTGTGCTCTGAATTGCTGGCAGCTGCAGCTTCTTAAAGAGAGCTGCTCCTCCCTACACACACTCTCTCTCTCTCTCACACACACACACACACACACAAGATGGTACTTTTCTTTCTGCAAAGATCAAATTGGCCTCCTTGTTGCCAGCTCAAAGCAGATGTTTATTTGTTGTTTTCATGTTTTTAACTGTTGTGATGAGGTTTGCCTCCTTCTCCTTTAACTGAATTACGTGTCATTTAGCTCTTCAGTGAAAGCTGCAGAGTGAGTGGGATACGTCTGTCATGTGGGGCTTCCAATTCCTTCTCTACAACCCAGTTAGACCAGCACAGCCACCAGACACTGAGGCCCTGCAGATCCTCACAAGGAAAAGACCGGAAGACCTTCGACTAAGCCTGATGTTCTCCTTCCTCTTACTTCCTCGGGGTGCAGCTCTGGACTCAGGACCAGGTAGGTAGGGTCAATGAGAGAAGCATATTCTCTCTTGCACACATGTCCTCATGCCCACATTCTGCAAGTGCACAGGAAGGTGTGAACCAGATCTGGTTTGCCTTTGTTTATGGGCCCATTTGCCACATTGTGTTGGCCCATGTTAGCTAACTTGGGTATAGGAGAAAGAGAATGGAAAGTTTTCAAGAAAGCCTGTGAGCACAGAGAAATGGCTGGAGGCAGTGGTATGGAAAGAATGTTTTTAGAACTTTCCTTTTATCTCTTGGGATCCAAGTTCTATCAACAATGACCTTGAAGGTGCCAGAGAAACTCACTATTAGCCGAGTCCCTTCTGTTTTCCTGCTGCTGAGCCCTGGCTCCACCCCTTCCATTTTAGTCCCTACTCCTGTCTCTGAGCAGGGTCACACATGAACCATCTCCATCACCCCACTGGGTCTAGATGAATCATTGTTACCTTTGTAAGTGATTGGATTATTGTGTGACCACTAGCAGTCACTCTGAGCTTGAATCTTTTTAATCCTGAAATGAGGTGGTTGGGCTAGATGAGCTAGGTCTAAGATTTTTGTTAATCTTAAATGTCTTTGATTTGTATGTATGGCTATGTGTAAACTTAGTTACTTCTTAGTAATTCTTCAATGAATTAATTTAGCGTAGTCAGCTTACTATGATAGTGATAAAGAATCTTGATCCTCAGGTAAATTAGGCATGGTAATGGACTTGATAACGTTCAAAGGGCAAACTGTACAGACTCTGGTTCTGAGGTCTCTCAGACCTGAGGTTTACTTGGCAGCAAGTTTACTTGGGGATGGTAGGGTCAAGAGACTGGGCAGATCAGGCAGCTCAGGGCAGGTTTTAGCAGCAGGTAGCCAGCCAAATGGGTCACAGAGGCCATGAGAAGTTGAGACAGGCTATAAGCTTGACAGGTGGGGGAGCTTGGCACAAAGGAGTCCAGAAGTCATATTGGCAGGTAGCTGATACAAAAATGTCTGGCAGCTGGATAAAAGGACCTACTGTATGAACTGAAGTTTCTCAGTCTGAAGAAGGCTCAGGGTAAACAGCAAGGATACCAGCCCTAAAGGAAAGCAAGGGCTGAGCAGAGAACAGACAGAGACTCACCCAGGAGGATAAGGCATGACCTGCTGCTGAATATACAGTGTACAGGTTGCACAGGTTCTCACCCACCCCTACACAGGGCTGCTGGTGGGACATAAGCATCTTTAACTGCAGTACCTCACACATTCCATGAAGAAAAGACAAGGCATACTTTCTCTTTCCTGGATGTTTGTTTAGGCAGTAGTCCTGTTGTGTGAGGCAGGGCTGGTACTCACCCAGGAATTGGATGGGGCTCAGTGGGGGTGGTGGACACACTGTTTGTTCCCTGCCCTCCCCTATGGGCAGCATATCAGCAGAGATACTGGAATGCCAGCCAGAAGCCAGGAGCCTGGAGGGCTTAAGGGCCAATGACGACTCTGTTCTGGAGGTCTGACTGACTGTTCCTGAGCCCCTCCTAAGTAAATTGCAGCTCTTCACAGCAGGATTAACTGAAGCTTTTAATAGTAATGCAAGAAGATTATATATATTTTTTCTTCCCAATTAAGCCTCTATGAAGAAATAAACTCAAACCAGAATTCTAAGCAAGAGAATGCTATTTCTTAGAAGCAGCAAGCAAATGTTCTCTCTTTCCAGTAGGAAAGCAAGGAGATGTGCACCCAGAGAAGCTCTCCTATGTGCCTTGTGCTTCCAAGTGTCAGCACAACTTTTCAGGGAGGCATTTTCTCGTTAGTTAACAATGGATGAGGAAATCAGGCTCAGAAAAGCTAAAGCACTTGCTAAAGGACACACAGCTATGGTGGGAGGACAATAGAGTTCACGTCTCTCTGGTTCAAGCTGCCTGGCTCAGTAGGGAGAACAGCATTGCATGTCCTAGCCTTTCACTCCACCAGGAGAAGTCTACCACCTCCTGCAATGTGTCCCATTATGTGGCTGCCCAGCTCTGGTTGGTTCTCCTGTTCCACTGAGGAGACCAGATATAGGAATAAGAGCCAGAAAGATTCTTAGAGATCATCAAGTCCAGTGGTTTGCACATTTGATTTTTCCAAACAAAATTGTATGATGAGCTCCAGTATTTAGAATCAATAAAGACTTGCTGTTCCTGCTTCAAGGAGGTTGAAGCCATGGAGGCAGGGGGAACAAGGAAAGGTAGAGTGGGTGCAGGGCTTGGAAAACCCCCACGTTACTTCCATAGTACTCAAGGGGAGCTTTCAGGCTCCTCAGAAAATGCTGAAAAACTGTCAATAGGCTCAGTGCCTCCACTTTATGGATGTGGAGACTGAGGCTCGAGGTGATTTGCCCAAGATAGCACAGTGTCTAAGAGTTCTGAATAGAGTCCAATTTTCCTGGCTTCCAGTTCTCTCTGTCTGTTAGTGGGTCAAATTACTAAGTCTGGAAAACAGAGATGGCATCTGAGGAAATTTTTTCTCTCTGCAGAGCCCCTGGGTCATTGGACAGGTGAGTCTATAGACCTTCATAGCCCCTGTAGCAGGATTGTTCAGGACCCAGAACTAGCTGCCAGTACATTAACCTGCAAAAACTTTTATCAGCTTTGGTTAGGATTGGCTCTTTATGACCCAACACAAAACACAAGGAAGATAATTGACCCCTTCTCCCAAGAAGTCTTTTCCTGGTATAGTTATAGGTGCTGGGTTTTACAACTCTGTCGATTTCTCAACCTGTATTCATTTTTATAAAATGGATTCCTGAAATGGGCCCCATACTGTATTTAATTTTTATCATCATTTCCCAGATTTGGGTTTAGAAAATATGACTGCTATAGGTAGAAGTCAAAATTTAGGGAAAAGTTGGGCCTCTGACTGCACCACAGGATGGCATTCCAGGGTCAGGGGGTATCTCATTGCTGAAACAACTACTTTTCTGTCTTTTCTTTTGCCCTCTTCTTCCCAGTGCCCCCAAGCATCATTTCCCCACCTCCTTCCTCTCTCTAAAGTCAGCCGCCAACAGGCCTCAGCATCTAGATCTTTGGTGAAGTTCAGGTCTGTTCAAATTTGTTTTTCGCTGAGTGCCTGTTACAATTCAGGCATAAATAAGATACAGTCTACCCTGGAAGATCTTATATTCCTGTGTGGAAGAGGACATGCAAACAATAGGATGTGGTAACTTTTCAGAGTAAGGTTTCTGGGCACCTTGAGCTGAGTATTGAAGGAGGATGAGGAGCCCTATGAAGAGGCACTGGGAGGAGGCATCTTAGGTTTGAGAACAGCAGGTGCCCAGGGACCTGAGGGGAATGTTGTCTACATTTAATTTTTCTGAGAGAGTCAGGGAGTGTATCTGAATCCTCTGATCCTATTTTCTTGGAAAATAAGATTGCAGTGAAGGAAAACCACTATAGGAGAATCCTGTGGTTCCAGCCCAGAGGCAGCTGTCCAGCTGTGAGAGGTAAAGTCAAGCCAGAAAATAGCTCATCTTCCAGCTGCCCAGTGATGGAGAACACCCCTGGGGAAGGTTAACACAGAACATCATCATTAGCTTTAGTGGGCAGAAGGCTCCTCTCTGAGGCCCAGGCTGCCTGCTGGATCTGCTCTAATGATGGGAATTGGGCGCTAATTACCATGAAGCCACCCCACATGGCAGCCTCACAGCTACTGCAGCCTCTGTGGGGTTATTAGAGAGGTGCCCTTCTTTCCCATTCTTTAAACACTGGCGTCTTATCTTACTTTTTCATGGTGCTTTTCAGTGGATAAAGAACAACATTTACGTCTGTCTACTGATCCCATATCTGCTGTGGGCATTGTCATTTCCATTTCACTGGTGAGGAAAGAAAGATTTAAGAGAGAATCAAATTTACATTGTTAATAGGGGGAGAGCTGGGGTTTGAAAAAATTTTTTACATATCTTTTTCTAATTTATCTCTACTTCTGGGTCGGGAACAGGAAAGGAAGAAAATAACAATTATTGATGGCCTTTGATGCAAACTCAGTTAATAATACCCATGCTATAAGTGAAGAGACTAAGGCACAGAGAAGTTAAACAATGTGTCCCTTGTTGAATAGCTGCTGAGTTGTGGGCTGGTATTTGGCTTCAAATCTAACTGCACTTTCACTGTGATGTCCCCATTTACTTCTGGCCCTGGGACAGGGCAGAGTTCCTTTTTAATTGTATCTCTGTGGGTTCAGACACTGTGTAGCTAGGGCTGTGCAGCTGAGTCTTGCAGAGGAGTTCACTATTGTATGTATGTATGTATGTATGTATGTATGTATGTATGTATGCATGCATTTAATTAAGCCAGAGACACACTGAGTGGACCCTCTGCAAAGCCTTGTCTGTTTGGGTTGGTGGAAGTCTCAGAATTAGAACTCACCTCTGCAGCAGCAAGGACCTGGGGAGTGAACCCTTGTCCTAGAGGTCACTAAAGTCACTGAGGTCTGACTGTAGACATCAGAGGGGTATGGAGGCTTACCCCAGAGGCTAAGAGCCTGCCACATTATCCATGGCACTCAGTACCTTCAGCCTACTGCTATTCGGTGATAAGCTCTCTTTCTCTCTGTTTCTCCAAGGATCTCTTGAGACCTGTGGCTTCGTCTGTGGCCCCCATCTGGACCCATTCCACTGGTCATAGAAGAAAGGAAACAGGCCAGACTGTTATCCAGCCTTGATCCCAAATACAATGGCCAATAGGAGGATCCTCAGACTCCTGTCTGACCCAGTGCCCTGTAGGTGTCTTAGGTATAATCCTAAAGGTCAAAGAGAGTGATGCTGAAGTTAAATTGTGTTTCCTATAATCAGAGTTAGGGGCCAGTGAATGAGATATTTCAAATTTTACTAGTTGGTAAGCAAATGAAGCATAACTGTTCACAAATTGGCTAGTAGAATCTCAGAGAACAAAAGGAATTTCAGGACTATCTCATCCAACTTATTCACTTCACAGGCGCAAAAACAGAGGCTTAGAGAGGAGTGAAGGATATCTCTGGTTATGCAGTTGGTAAGCAGCAGAGCTGAAATTGGATTCACATTTATGGGTGCTTTCCCCCCCTTTAAAAAATATGCCATGATATTGCTACTTTTTACATATTATTTCTCATCTTCATATTGGCTCAATTTACCAAATTATTTCAGATCAAAATGTTCATTTGGGCCGTAAATTAGCTGAATAATTGTTATGTGGATCTCACTCAGGGAGACCCTCAACTACAGGGAGTCCTCAAAGTCAGCAGAGGCAGAGCTCTGCCTTGTATCCTCTGCCTCCAGGGGAAAGAATCCTGACAAAAAGGCCCAGTGCTCACTAGAGGGGTGGGACACCCCTGCCTGACCTCAGGCTCCACCAAACAAACAACACCCTACATGCAGGAGGAGCCTAAACACACACACACACACACACACACACACACACACACACACACAATGAGAAAACTGGATATTGTAAAGATATCAAATATTCCCACATTAATTCATAGGTTCAATTTTTCCCCAAACTCTGATTTTTTTCAAGGAGAGGGGAAAACTTGATGAAATAATTTTTAAGTTTATCTAAAAAATATAAAGATGAATATAGCTGAAAATGATGACAGAGACATTGAATGAGGGGAGATTTGTTTTACTATACATTAGAACATATCATAAATCATTACTAACCAAGAAAATATAGCAGTTAAGGGAGAGGAAATGATTTACAGCACAGAATAAGTCAAATAAGGACCCTAAATACAACATAAGAGTTATAGCATCTCACTATGGGAAGGGATTGGTAATAGAATAAATACTGTTGGGGGAAAAATGGCTTGCTATTTGGGAAAAATAAGCAGTTTAGAGCCTCATCTTATACAATATAGTAAAAAGGGATATATGTTAATGGGAAACATGAAATCATCTTGAAATTAGAAGAAAATTTAAGTATATGCTTACCTCTAAATGAAAAGGGCATGAAAGTGAAGGGATAAATAACAGTGGATTTGATTATATTAAAAACATTCTGTACACTCAAAATGTTCTACAATGAAAAGTCAAATGTAGTGGGAAAACTTATGACTATCAAAATAAATTATCTGAGGTGCTCATGTCCATAGTCATAAAAAAAATTAAAACCCTGATTGGAAAATAGATGAAGATCATAAATGGGCAGGATGAAATATCAATGACTAAGAAACATATAATTCTTCCTAAAAATCAAATAAATATAAATTAACAAGAATGAGATACTTATTTCACCTTTCAAGTTAGCAAAGATTTAAAAGATATACTTTTGATGTGCTTCAATGAGATGAGAACATACTAGTAGCCTTCTCATATGCTAATTGCTGATGGGAGGAGAAATGGTACTAACCTTACTTAAAACAGTATAAGTATATGTATTAGAAGCCTTCATATATGTTCAAACAATTTGATTAAATAATTCTCTTTTGTGTTTGAGTTTCATGCACCAGGATGTTCATGATAGTGTTGTTTATTAGAATCTCAACCCAAATGTTAATTCATTCTTTAAATCACTTATGTCAACAAATATTAAGACCTATTATGTTCCAGATACTGTAGTAGATGTTGGGGACACAATGATGAATAGAAAGTGCATATTTTAAGTACTTTGTGAAATTTATAATTTGGTGAGAGTGACAAGAAACAAACCAGTTAATAATTAAGAATGTTCATCATCACAAGAAAAAAAATTGTGATTGTGGGGTGATAAATGTTGACTAAACTTATTGTAATCTTTTCAGAATATATACTTATATCAAATAACTATGTTGTACACCTAAAACAAATACAATGTTATATGTCAATTACATCTAAATAAAACTGAAAAAAAAGAAATAGAGGAATTGTTCAACAATTATAGTATATCCTTACAATAAAATGTTGTGTCCCTTATATGGTATAATTGTAGTATATGGACCTTATGTACCCAATATAGTATAATTATATCCTTATATAGTATATCCTTACAATAAAATATTAAACATGTTATCTTTAAGTAATGATTTCCATTCATTTAGCCAACAAATATTTATTGAATACCTAATATGCACCAGGAACTATTCTGGGCATAGAGGGTACAAGATACAATTGTCAAAACAGATACATTTACTGTCCTCATGACCCTCATATTAGCAGGAAATTATAACACTGTTGATAAAGACTCTGGTAGAAGAAGTACAAGTTTAAGGTAGCCCCTAAGAGAGGCCAGTACCTGAGATGTGAGTGGTCAGAGAGATCTCCCTGAAATATCTAAGGTGGGACACCAAGAACGAGTGGAAGAGAGTTAGCCAGATCAAGAGAGTGGAAGAGAATAGTGTTACAGACATTGGGACATGCCTAAGAAAAAGTAGGATATAAATTGTACATGTAACATGGCATCAATGGTATACAAATCTGTAAAAACATACCAGGAGGAAATACACCAAAATGTTAGCCATGGCTGGTGGGTCATATTTGACCTTTATTTCCTGCTTTAGTCCATTCTGTGGAAGTCAGGCTGCAGATTGTATGAACACTGCTTTCTCCTTTCAGGTCTCTCTCCCAATAATCACTGGCAAGTCCTCAGCCTTGGCCATTGGACCTGTGGTAGCACAAAACACAAGAGGTGACCATCTGGGCTCCAAAGGCTTTAAGAGAAATGAATGGCATATCTTGTTAGGAAAGTGCCCAGAGCAATAAGAAAAGAAGGGAGCCCTTATCACCTACAGAGAGAAAGTAGAAAACTTTCTCAATAAACTTTCAAAATAAGCGTTGCTCAGAAAACCTTGATGTTTCCATTTTGTTTTTGATAGAAAAGCTTCTCTCTGAATAAAGACTACCATTTACCACATGGTGTGAGTGATGTTGGGGGAGTAAGCACCTAAAGAGCAAGGAGCACTTCCTGCCCAAGCAGGTACTGCTTGTCTGTCCCTCTGAGCTTGCCCCCAGAAGTCACACCTCTACAGCTCTGGCAACCTCTGCTTCCAGAAGCTCCCCCAAAGGGGAAAACATACCTCTCCTCAAGCCACTCCTCTGGGAGGACTTTTCATCATTGACTATTTCTAAAAACAAACTCCCAACTCAGGGGCCATGGGTTTCTGATGTCCTGAAATGTAGCCCTACTTGACTTTGTCCTGTCTCCGTAATGTACTTCTTTCTCTCCAGCTGCTCAAGGAAAGCCCAGTCATTTTGTAAGATCCTGTTAAAAACCTCACTTCTCTGTACAATTTTTCTTGATCACCCCAATTTAAACAGTCATTTTTATCTAACTTGTCTGGCATTTACTGTCAGAAACATTCATTTGACACTTATCATATTCTGCCCTTTATTGCCAGTTATTTGTTACTTTGTTTATGACTCTCCTCCCCAATGTGTAATATTGTTCTCTTTACTTAGAAGACAATCCATTCCTTCTCTTTCCCATCTATTGAACTCCTACCGAACACTCCCAGGCCTAGCTCAAAGTCACCCCACCCTCACCTGGCTTTTTGTGAATCATGACTTATTTTTATCCACCATGATATTTTTCTATATGGCCAAAACTATATCTGACTTATCCTAGCATTCCTTGAGATGCCTAGCTCAGTGCTAGGGCATGATGGGCAACACAATTAAATGCTGAATCAATAAATGAATGGATGGGGCCTGTTTTGAGGACTGTTATGGTATGTTAGAGGTTATAGGTTGGCTGTGTTATGCTTTTTTTTTTTCGTATTGCATAGAATGTAATATGCACATAACAGGTGCTTAGTGAATATTAAATGCTTTATTTATTGCAATACTATCATGCATCACTTAATGACAGGGTACAATTCTGTCATTGTGTGAACATCAGGATATACTTACACAAACCTAGGTGATATAGTCTACTACATACTGAGGCTATAGGGTATAGCCTTTTGCTCCTAGGCTACAAACCTGCACAGCGCATTACTATACTGAATGCTGTAGGCAGTTGTAACACAACAGTATTTGGGTATCTAAATATACCTAAACAAAGAAAAGGTACAGTAAAAATATGAACGATAAAAAATGGTACACATATATAGGCACTTACCATAGATAGAGTTTATAGGACTGGAAGATGCTCTGAGTGAGTCAGTAGGTGAGTGGTGAGTGAATGTAAAGGCTTGAGGACATCACTGTAACACTACTGTAGACTTTATAAACACTTCCAGAAGCCTTACCCATGCTTTCTTCTGACAGAGTCAGAAATAGAATATTGAAGTTTGTCAGTGCTGCTCCAGGAAACAGGGATGTGGGCTGGATTGGTCGGACATACTGAGAAGAAACTGTCTGAGTAAGGCGTAGATCCCCATAGCAGTGATTGTCAGGAGGAAATGAAATGTGGCCTGAGAAATAAGAATTAAGATGGAGAGATAAAGGAAACATTGTCATGGCAATGTGGTTTTGACTATTGCATGTTGCAGTGGTCAGATTAAGAACTTTGTTGTATTCATAAAAAAGAAAAAAGAGGTGTTTAACATAGAGAAATTGTAGAACTAAGGAATCAATATTTTGACTTCAGAAATTTGTTTTTGGTTCCATTGACCCTATTTGGCACAAAGGACTCTCCCTGGCATTGAATGATGGATGGAATAAACTTATGTATGCTTTATATCATTATAACCTGAAAATATTTCTGAAGTATGGGACAGGTTGGCTTCCACACTACCACAGAAAGCTTTTACTAAAGTGGCACTTAATACTTGCCAAGGTAGCCCTGGTGGACCTGCGTCCTTGTGCAGAATCTTAGTCTCAACAAAGAGTTTACAGCAATGTACCCTGAAGACTAACCAAGCTAGATCTGAAGAGGCACAGTGCCCTCTGATATGTAGCTCTGAGGAGACAGGTTCCTCTGTGCTGAAACAGTTCAGTGGCTGACTGATTGAGATGTACTCTGTGCATTCAAAACTGAGATTTCATGAGTGAGAGGGACACTTCCATTTCTTACAGGAAACTCAACTTTTTCCCATTACCTTACAGGACAACTGGTCAAAATATATGGTTTGTCATTGGGCTGGCACATCATTCTGCAGCGTGTGACTATATATATATTGACACCTTTATTATTAACATTATTAGTTGGTACTGCCATCCCAGAAAGAAGTCTGTCAGAAAAAGTAGGTGCGATCCATTTCCCTCTCTTAAGTAGGAGAGCTTCCTTCTGGGCTTGTTCCTATTTGTAGGGGTCAGTAAATAGGCAGCCATATTTAAGCTCAGCTCTTGTCTGCATCTTGCAGGAGGGTCATCTAACTAGTGTTCAGCTGCTGTTCTGAGGTGAGGTGCTTTTACAAAGCTCCCCCACAGGAAATGTGACTTCCATCCAGGCTATCACACTGGGGTCGCAGGCGGCAGGAGGAGATGTTTTGGGTCTGCTTCCAGTCTGCCTGGCTGCCTACACGTATGACACATTCAACTGTATGTGGACTATAAAGACAAGATGAGAAGGGCCCCAAATGTTTGGACAATTCCAGGGGCCGTAGAACCAGGTACCAGCTTGGAATCCCTGTTTACTGCTCTGACTTGCTTGTTAAGACATGGTTCTGAATTCTGGGCCTGATATCAAACTTGATGGTTTAATGCAGATACTTTTAGAAGCTGGTGGCTCTTCCCTACCTTCTTCTGCAGAGCATCTTAGTGAGAGGAGCTGTCTGTGTCCTGGAGCAGTTCCACTAAGCATCTTAACAAAGAAAGGAAAACAAAACAAAACCCCAAAACTCTAGCTCAGCAGAGCCACGCTGTCTGACTGGTTGTATTTATCCTGACAATTTCTGTCCCTTTTTCTTTTTCCTGAGTAAAGCTGTTCTTTTGATCCAACAACTCTCAGAGAAAAGCAAAGCACAGAGAAATTATCTTTTAAAGTTGCTGAGGCATCATAGCCATGCAGAGCTCCACCTCTCTGAGAGCAGATTCCACAAGGGAAAGTCTCCCAGGCTTTCTTCTTTGTCCTTGGTACATGGGCCCTAGGCTGCGTGCCTGGTCACAGGCAAAGTGAGGTGGCACAGGTGCCTCTGGGGTGGTCCCAGCCCCCAGCCAGTCCTGGGTCTGAGGAAAGCCCTCATGTGATGGATTTGGGTCATGCTGTTCTGCCAGACAGCTCTGCTGGTGACTGAATTGCAAAGGACCTGGGGGCAGATTCAGGGCCACTCAGAAAAGGGGATTAGGGTTACAGGGGCCAGGCCAAGAGCAGGAAATAGCAGTCACTGGACAATGGGAGAATGCAAGAGGGAGATGGATGAAGATGCTTTTGATTAAATAAGGAAGCAGCCTGGTGGGAGTGGGTGGAATGGAACTGAGTTTCTCAACCCTCACAATTCCTCCTTTTATCAAATCCACCATTGTGGAAAGAGAAATGAATCACATAAGTCCATTTTAGGTGAGGTAAGACTCTGGGAAGTCCAGATGGAATGTGGATCCCCATTCCTTCTTGGGTGTGCCACGTAGATTCCTGAGCTGAGTTTATGCTAAGGGATTTTGCCCTTCCCCATCCTAATGGGGACCTGGCTGGGAAGGGCTGTTCCTGGGAGGACAAAAGATTTTAGCCTCTGTCATGGTTCTTTTTATTCCTGGGCTATCCTCTACACGCAGGCTTCAGGGACATACAGATCTGTGTGAGAATGTGGGCTTGCCCCTTGTTTTCTGGCCAACTTTTTCAACTTCTCTGAGATTCTGTTTCCTTACCTATCAAATGAGAGCAGGGGTTGAGGATCTAGTTAAGTAACTTGGGTGAAGACCCTTGCAGCCTCTTTCCCTGATGAATCATCCAGCCCGAAGGGGTGCTTAGGATCCTCCCAGAGCACCAAAGTCACTGACTGAGTGCCTTCATCCCGGCTGCCCAGTTAATGGGCATGGCACCCTGCTATTCTGGGGAAGCCAATGTGGCATCTGGAATGACATTTCTATCTTATATCTTCTGAACTACTCTGTGATGCTGCAAGAGTGTAAAATATAGAGCCCGCCTTTGGTGATTGAGACCGCTGAGCACTATATTGTGAGCCTGGGTGGGAAAGCAATGTCTCTAGAGTCACACCTCAGCCAAGTCAGGGGATTTCCAGGACACATTTGGATAAGTATATCCAAACTCTGCAGTTCTGGGAATTTAAATTTTGATTGTGAGCGCCATTTGGGTAACAACGGGCTTTCAAATCACCCAGAGAGAATAAAAGCCTGGATCTAACCTCTAGTCTGCATTTCCCTGAGGATTCTGCTGCACTTTGCTGCAGCATCAAAGCTGCATTAGTGAGTACCAAAACCCCTTTAATAAACAGCCTGTGAACTCCAGAGGTCTGCCTTTGAAGAAGTCATCTAATGGGGGGATTGTGGGTGGAGGGGGCATGTCAAAAGCTTCAGAAAAATTCCCTGCTCATGGGAGTATATGTTTCCAGCCTCCATACTTCAGTCATTGGCTTAGGCAGCTCATATTCAATGACCTGAGAACTGAAAGATGCACAGGTTGTCTGGATGGGTCCTAACAGTCACGCTTTCTGTTCCTCTCATTCTCACAAACCTGGATGAACCTCAAGATCCAACTTGATGGGCAGGAAACACTTACGCCCTTGTGTTCCAGAAATGAGTGGCCATCCGGGTGGGCTCTCCTACACCCACCAGCACCTCCTCCAAGCTCTGTGCGATTGCTATAGGGACCAGCCATTCTTGATTTTCCTCTCTAAGTGTTATATGGAAGGGTATGGCAAATTGTCTGCCCTGAGTGAATTTAAGGAAAGGATGAGAAAAAAAATATATAGAGAAGGTATACCTGCAGTCAGACCTTATCATAGTACAGAGAAGATGCAAGGCCCAGGGCCTGAGGGTAGGGATAAAGTTACACAGGGATCATAGGTCCCAGCCCTGCTCTAGTTTTTGGGAACCCCACAGGCCCACTGCTCATTTTCCCACCCTGATAAAGGCTCAGAGAGGAAGAATGAGTTAATACATTTCTATCTGCCTTAAAAGGATTGTTTCTGTTTTAGGGCACCACTGATGCCTCAGTAAAAGTTGATGGGTGGGCCATCTGCTGGGAATGCCCCACAGGGGCTGGCTCTGTCCTCTGTGGAGCTCATGGCAGTTGGAGCTTGCAGAAGACAATATTCTTGGTCCCTTGTTACTCTCCCAACAGATCTCTCTTTGGCTTCCTTTTCCTTTCTGCTTCTGGGCATGGGGAGCCCACAGGATTTCTCCTCACTACCCTTCTCTTTTCTATGTATGTTTCCACAGAGAGCTTATCCCTTCTCCTGCCATTTCAAAGACTCCTTTCCTTAGCATGGGGCCTTGAGCACTGAGAATACACAGTGAACAAGGCACAACCTTACTCTTAAGCTAAGATCAGACACTGGTCTTCCTTTTCCTCTTAAATTCCAGGCTGGCCTGTACCTCCAACTCATCATATATAAAATAAAGCCTATCATCTTCTAACTTTCCCATTGGTATCTGGCTTTCTATTCTCCTGGTCACACCTCAAATCCATCCAGTCTCCATGTTCTGCTGACACTTCTTTTTCACTTCCTGCCATATCCTTGCTGCCAAGTACGTGGTCTGACTTGGTGCCTTGGGGCTGGGTCAATAATCCTTGCCTGGAATCCCTGCAGACTGCAGGCAAGATTAATTGTCCCAAGGCTGTGCTTTGATAACATCACTTTTATAGACACATTAAAAAAAAAAGCATTTAAGTGCCAGTCATCTTTAAGTCATCTTAACTATCTTACAGAATTTTTCAAGTGCAGCCCATTCAAAATTGTCATCAGCTCTGAAGGTCCACATTTACAATGTCATCAGAGTGCTGCCTATTGCAGGAGGTAGCAGACACTGAGAAGTGTAGGGTGCTGAACTGCCACTTTGGAAGATGTCTTCTCCTGGGTTTGATCCCACATGGCTGCTGTTTAGGCCCATTTTTTACCTGGGAACACCTGGATCCTGAGGTTGGCTCCTGTTTTTTTACTCAAGGGGATAAGTAATCATCCCTCTGGATACCATCAGCACTTGTTGTAAGAGGCAATATATCACAGCAGTTACAAATGTGAGCTGTCAGGCATTAATCTTCTCATTTCTGGAGAGGTGAGGCCCAAGGGTCCTGAGGAAGTGCTGGGATGGACAAAAGTGGACAGGCTTCAGTAGCAGCTATTAACCAACCATTATAGGAGCAAACATGTCAACTCAGTGATAAGGACTAGAGGGAAGCAGAAACCAAAGATCCAGTTTTGATTTGGGGGGGGGGGTTGTTGGACTATAAGTGGTCGTTTTCTGTTAAAGCCCTGTTGATGTCGCTGTCATGTACATTAAGAGTAAAAAAGACAACACTCTGAAGAAATAAAGGCACCGGAATAAACACAATCTGGTGGGTCTATAGCTTGACTCCCTGAGTTCAAATCCTAGCTCTGACACTTACTGGTCCAGTGGTAACTTGGCCAGTCACTTTCCCTCTCTGGGCTTTAGTGTTCTCATTTGTAAAGGGATATAAAAATGGGATCTAGTACGTGAGGACATTGATTTGAATAAATGACTTTAGGACTGAAAAGTGCTTAGGCAGTGACTGGACATGTGAGTGTTCCTGGTGGTTAGGTGTGGTGGTGTTTGGGTATTGTGCATATACTGAGTTGGAGTGGATGGTCTGGGTTGGAATGCTGACCAGCTGACTTTCTGGTTTGCCTCGTTCTAAACTTCCTTCCTCTGTTTTGTTTGTATGAGTTTGCTATCCTAAGCAGAAAGGTGTGCTTGTCGTCCCTTGACACATCACATCTGTGCCCTACCTGTGTACATATCATGCTCTCCTTGCACCCACTGGAGCGCCTTGCCTAAAAGCCCAACTCATCTCCACTTACCCCAGGAAGCCTCCTCTGATTACCTTGGCTCACCATGGCCTCCGTGTCTTCTGGTCCTGAGAACTCACTCTTCGAATCACCTACTTGAAGCTCTATATGTGCTCTCAGATTTTACATGTTCACGGTGAGTGGGGCTTATTTTTCCCAGGTAGTTTGTCCAAATACTCTTGAGTGCATGAATCCAATTTAAGTTCCTTCTTGACCTTGTAGGGTGGAGCATAATCATAATTACTCTGGGAATTCTTTTTAATTGGTGCTAATTTACTCCTGAGGCCATTTTACTTTCTGCCTGGTGGGCATGGAGACTATGGGACTGAGGACACACTTGCCCATGTAGGGCAACTGACCACAAGCTTGAATATTGACCCTTCCCTTTTCTCTCACTAGTGCTTCTAAAAGCAATACATTTATGGCAGGATCAGAATGAGCAGAGTCTAGCATGTTCTCCTGTTCCTCACTCTCCTGAATTAAGGAGGAAGAAGTCCTGACTAGTCCACATAGTAGAGGTAAAAATGGATAGCTAATGCAGGAAGAAATGACAGTGTTCCTTTGCCTGTATAGGGGCAAAACACTGCAGAGGTACATGCATCTTCAGGTTTGGACTTGGCTTCTGGACTTCCAGCGGCAACAGCAACCTAATCTGGAGCATCCTTACCTTTGAGGTAAGGAGCAGGGTGGTGCTGCTATGCACTGTAGCCTCAGCCCATACGGGCAGTCTGCTTTCCATGCCATGAATTATTTAAGTTGATTCTACTCAGAGAAAAGAAACAACTTTGGTGTTAGTAAAAGGCCTCAATTAATTGCTTTCATTTAGCTGTGCATTATATCTCCAGGAGGAGGTAAGAGAGAGGGAATGTGAGTTTCGAAGCCAAGAGGAGAGATACCCTCATAAAAGTGGCAAATGCCCTTCTCATCAAGTTAGGTCTTCTCTGTTACATGAGTGCAGGGGGTGGCAGCCACCACCAGTCTCATGCCCTGGCTCCTGGTGACCTGGCACAGGGGACATAAGGATCCAGCTCTTAGCTGATGAGTGGCATGTGGCTGATAGTCTTTGATGTGCTGACCCAGTTCTATAACAAGATGACAACAATGTTGGCCTCATTATGAGACTGCTATTGGAAAAACCTTCTGAATCATGACACACTTGCCCTGTGGGCCTTGTGAAGAAGGCCTGCAGTTTACTACATGTAGCTGTCAAGGCACCATATTCATGAAATGATGTGTAATCTCACAATATTTTGTACTTGTGTGGATGAGTGCCTGCCTCACCATGTTGTTATATTTGGTTTTGTATCAATCTCCACTAAATGTCCTATTCCTTGAGGGCAGAGACTGTCCTTTACCCTGTGTTTCCTGCCTCAAGCACAGTGTCCAGGATCTCTCCCACCAGATGGACTGGTACATAGACTCTGATGTTGATGCTTCCTCCCAGAGCTGCGTAATGCAGGGTCCCTGATAGTAAGTGCTTAAAAAATTATTTTGCATGAATGTTAGAATTCTACAGATGTTTATTGAGCACGTGTTGAATTTTTGAGAGTGTTTTAAGCCCTGGGATTACAGTTAGACCAAGACAGATACAAGATCCCTTGTGGGGCTTAATAGTGAGAGGAGATGGTCTGTGAGCAAATGAAGATGGAAAATATATAGTATCCTGGAAGGTGATAAGGGCAAAAAAGAGAAATAAAGCAGGGGCATAGGAAATGCCAGGGCAAGGGAGGGAAGAGGTAGGGGTGGCAATGTTAAAAAGGGTGGTTAGGGAAGTTCTTACTGAAAAAGTAATATTCAGGCAAAAACTTGAAGGAGAGGGAGTTGCCATGTGCATGTACACGTGAGAGAAGAGCTTTCCAGGTAGAGGTCCTGAGATGAGCAGAGACCTGACATGCCCAAGGAATCTTAAGTAGGCTTATGTGGCTGGAATCAAGTGTGCAAAGAAAGTAACAGATATTGACATCAAAGAGATAACTGGGACCTGGTTGTTCAGGCTTTGTTGGGGTGTTAGTTTCTCTTTGATAGGAAGCTTTTGGGTAGTGTTGAGCCTCCAGAGACATGTCATAGTAGGTAATAATACCCCCTTCCCCCCCCCCAAAAAAAAAATTTTCACATGATAATTCCTGGGTCTCAAGAGTATGTGCAGGTGACTAAATTAAGGATATGAGATAATCCTGCATTATCTGGATGGGCCCAATGTAATTATAAGGATCCTTGTAAGAGGAAGATAGGGAGGTGAAGAGAGAGGAGATGTGATGACAGAAAACAGAGTCAGAGAGTCAGAGAGAGATTTGGAGATGCTATGCTGCTGGCTTTAAAGATTGAGGAAGAGGCCATCAGTCAAGGACTGGGGGTGCCTCTAGAAGTTGGAAAATGCAAAGAAACATATTCTCCCCTAGCACCTCCAGAAGGTAACACAGCCCCACCAACCCATTTTTAGACTTCTGAACTCTGGAACATTTATTACAAGATAATAATTGTGTGTTATTTTAAGTCACTAAGTTCGAGATGATTTGTTACAGCAGCAACAGAAAACAAAGACAGATTTTAGGAATGGTGTTCCATAACTTGTGGGTGATCCTCTGAGTGATTTGTTTGTGCAATTCCATCAGAAAGAACAGAACTAGGGGTTAGGATGCCTCCCCACTGATGGAGAAGGTGAGGTCATTAGGCGAACTGCCAATGATGAAGGACATTGAGTCTGGTGACTGACCCTGAGCCAGAAGTCCACCTAGAGAAGGAAGTTTACTACCATAGACCTGATTGGAGGGAAGCTCCTCTCACCTGTCTGTGAAAGCAGAAGTATCTGTGGAGCGATGGATGATCCCGCTCCAGGGACAGCACTTTCATTGGCCCAGGATTTTGCCTGGGCCAATCATTTGAGGTCTTTCATTTCCTAGACAACACTGGTGACAATAGAGACAGTGACTCAGGATCTGGGCAGGTATCAACTGCCGGAGATAAGACACAGAATGGAAGAACTTCTAATGGGCATTTGAAGCTGACTTTAAAGGGTAAAGGGCTTTTTCTCTGGGGACGTTGGAAGGAATTGGGCAGCTTCTCAGGCTTTCTCTGGCATTCTGGGTATTGCCATCCTTAGGGGGCTCAGAAAAGAATCTAAGAGTAGAGCCAAGGGCTGGACTCGTGTGGCCACTGCTTGAATACAAAGAACTGGACTGTTCGATTTGAAGAATGAACTTTCCTCATTGCCTCTTCCATCCAGCCACAGAGCTTGGACTTCTATTCCACTTCTAATGGCATCTTTACTGTGAAATTTATGCTCTTTCCCACCACCCGGCATTGAGTTTCATCTCCTAACAGGGTTTTGAGTCTTTTTTCCTTCTAGAAACCTTACAAAATTCATCAAGTGAGAATCAACAGCTTCCCTGGCCTAACTGTCTGAAGTCTGATGGGCATGTGTATATAACTCTCCACTCTCAGTGCATTTTTCCAATATGGTTTTGATACTAAATGTGCCACTATTGAGTTACTTTGGTTTGTGAGTTCATGGTGGGCTAACTCTCCATGTCCTACTAATATTTTTTAAACGAATGAACTTTATAATGTCTTTAAGAACACTTCTGACTTCAGTACATTCCCAGGAAGCATATCCATTCATTCACCCATCTATCCAACACTCAGTCCCTACTATATGCCCGCATCTGTTCTCAGCACCCCGGACACAGCTGGGAATGCTGTAGGTATAGTCCTTGTCGATTGTATTTCAGTGATTTTGGCTCAATGATATAAACCAACATATAATTAAATATTTTGAGTATTGGTCACCTCAGAAATAAAAAATGTCAGGTTGGAAAGGAACTTAAAGACCATCTAGTAAAACCCTCTCATTTTATGAAC
The DNA here is from genome assembly GCA_003508835.1 of Eonycteris spelaea. Taxonomy (NCBI): domain Eukaryota; kingdom Metazoa; phylum Chordata; class Mammalia; order Chiroptera; family Pteropodidae; genus Eonycteris; species Eonycteris spelaea. The sequence continues at coordinate 870,975 of PUFA01000288.1, read as the reverse complement.
GAGAAATCTGATGCCAGAAAAAGAATGTGGGTGGCCAGAAGTTCCTCAGCTGGTCAGTGGTCAAAGACTGAACCCAAGTCTCTGTCCAGAGCATTTTCCATTGCATGGCACATCCTCCCTTGTCCAACATGATTCCACCAGTCTAGACCTGGTGCCTGTGAATGGATGATTTACAAAGCTGAGTATGCTCATTGTGGTCATAGTAGGAGCAGAGTTCAGTGACATTTAAGGTTGATTGGAATCTGAGATGAAAGGGAGCATTTCTAAAATGGAAACACTTTATGTGTGTGTGGTATATGGTGATATCTTGAGGAGGGAAGTCTTTGGGACATCCTAGAAGGATCGCCCGAGGGAGAAAGAAGAGATGGGTACATGCAGTTGGCCCTGCCGACATTTACCTGGATTGGATTTGAACAACACTCTAAGTTGTTAAACAGAGCAAACAAACTCCCTACTCACTCCACCTACCTGACCAGGTCAGACTTGTGGTGCCTAGAATTTACACCTCAGTGGCCTTATTCCCTGCAACCTCCTTCTGGGCTCTCTCATGCTGTTCCCACCTAGGGGTCTGCTCCTTAGACACAGAACTTTATCAAGAAGACTGTTGAATTGTGGCTGAACTGGGTCTCCACATATTATCTCATTCTCTATTCATTTCTCTTTGATTCCTTTTCACTTTGCTCCCTGATCTGGCTTCATTTTCATATCATGGTATACACAGAAAACAATATTTGAGCGGTGTGCTGGAGCAACCTGGAGGGGACTTGGGGGTGTCTACATGGGACTTGATAAAATGCTCATTACATTCTTTCTATGTTACTTGAGGTTGATGAGAAATTACAAAATATATAATTTTAAGAAAGATATTAGATAATAAATTTGTATTTGAGTTCTAGAAATCCACAAAAGGTTTTCAATGAGAAAGTTGAGTTGGTTTCTATGAGGATAACTTTTTTATATATCAGTTTTGATGCTTAAAATAACTTGAATGCAATTTACACTTCAGATTTAGTGATAATTTGTTTAAATTCCTAATGGGTACATTGACTAGAAACTTTGTTCACACAAGTAGGTAATAAAAATATTAAAGCCATTTTTTTACAACCATTCAAAAATTTACAATAGTTGAAATTATATTTAGAGGCTCAAATAGTTCTTTTTCTTTCACTAGCAAAAGTAATGTTGGAATTTCATGTAATAACTTGAATGGATTTCTTATTGGCTTTTTTTCATATCAAGAATTTCAAAATAATGATTGTGTGTGCACCATTAAAGCATCAGTTTGGATACTGCTGAAGGTGCATTAACACAAATGGTGTGTGGATGTAGATGTGTGGACTCTTTGCCTCCAGCTGCTGAGACCCTCCTGCCCCTGCCACAATTGGTTGCATCTTGGCTTCAGTCTGTGTCCTTGGGTGACAGGACACAGATACTCCTGTGAGCTCTTGTCGACCAAGATCAGGGGCTGCTGGAGCAGATGTGCCTGTGACCTGCAACTCCTGGCCACGCTTGCAGCACTGCACTGAGCAGTGCGTGCTGCATGTCCCATACCCATGACCCAGCTTTGCTAGAGCCACCTTGAGAAGCCCTCTGGGCTGCTTGGGCCTGCAGGGGCGGCCCAGCCCTCTGTCCTCAGGGCTGGTGCTCAGTCTACTGGCCACTTACCTGCTCAGGTCCCAGGCTGGGAAGCTCTGTTTAGCATATTGCTCCTAAAGGCATTTCCACATCTTCCTCTCTACATTACTTAACCCTTCAGTGTTCCCTCCATCTGTCTCATTTTGAGCAGATGAAAATTTTCTCCTACTCTACTGAGGAAGTTGAGATTATTCAGTGAAAAGCTCCATTTCCCTTCCTTTTATCTCAAATCTCTATTCCTTACTTCCTTTTCTTTCTCTCCTTTTATTTTCATTTTCAAATATTTACATACCACCCAGTTTATATTGTGCACACTGTTGGTGATTGGGTGTGCATGTTGTGGGCACTGGAGAATAAGAGGGGTCTCCTCTGTCTGGGCTGCAGGGCCTGACGCAGGAAGTGAGCGAGGACTCAGCATCTCTCCTCTTGCTTGTGTCATCAGACACACTCCCCAAGTCTCTCTTTTGTACAAAACCTCTGCTTCCCGCTCTTACACCCACTTGCTGCTCCTGCTAATTCACTGCCCATTGGTCTCCCTCTGGCCCTCTCAGCTGCTCCGTTGAACCTCACACCATCTGGATCCTGCACTCACCACATGACAGAAATTGCTTTCTCAAAGGTCGCCAGAGACTGAAATGCCAGATCAATGGCATTTCCTCAAACTTCCCCTCCCACTGCCTCTCTTCATGATCAGACACTGATATCCCTTTGTTCCTGCAGTGCTCTTTCCTGTCTCAGTGACACCACATGCCCCCTCCATGGGGGTCTTTTGTACCGCATCCTCAGGGACCTCGGGGGTGGGGGGAGCTTGGGAATGAAGGTGGTGGGAGAACAGGATGGCAGGCCCCAGTGGAAAGACAGGAACCAGGTCTTCAGTGCACCGGGATTCAAGGACTTCTGTTAAGTTATCTTGACTTCTTTGGATTTTTATCCTTCATATTATGGATAGTGAACAGTAGTAGAAATGTGCTTTGTGTTTGTTTAAGAAACAAAAGAAGCAAGTTAGTGACCAGATCCTGTTTTCCAGACCAGTTATTTGGATGAAATAAGAATCTTCAGAAGAGCCAGACTGGGCTGTCCCTCCTGCCTCCCAGGCAGAGAAGCTGCACTCATCTATCAGACATCCAAAGGCCCTAGCACTGCTCTTGGAAAGTCTATTCATTGAGTCAGAGAGACTCTGTCAGGACCAGCGCCGTACCTTACTCTCCTGCCCTATAAACGTGGATTTCTCCAGAAAGTCTGCGCAGGGCCTTTCTCTTCTGCTCTATTTTTTCTCTGACATCTCACCTATTCCAATGACTTGAGCTTTCTCTTCTCTGCAGTTGAAGACCAAATTTTATAACATAGTCCTTGTCTTCCCTAGATTTCACCCAAAAACAGGGCCTGCAAGAAGGGCTAGGATGCTGACCATTAAATTGGACAGTGATATCAAGGAACTAGAGTGAAGGGCTTGGGACAAATGACAAAGAGTGGGACAAGTGATGAGGAGAGCTTTTCCAAGGGAGCATTATTGAACTAGTCACCACTCTGGTGCAGTTGAGGCTCCATCCTACTTGCACCCCTGTGTAGGATGTGATCACAATTGTCCCTTGAAGGACAGAGGAAAGAAGTCAAGCATTTTCTCATGGGATATTAGTGTGCTCAAATTCTAGTTTGGCACATGCATCAGAACCACCCTATGCAGAGGAATAGAGAGGTACACAGTGCATCTGAGGTAACAGGCTGGGAGGTGGGCTGAGAGGACATGGAGCGAGGTATGAGAGGGGTCTGACCCAGTCCCATGTCACCAGCTGCTCTGTGCTGTGTTCCTTTGAATGTCCCAGATTACCTGCAAGCTCAGTATGCTGAAAACCACAGCAATAACATGGGTGTCAAGGGAATGGTCTAAGGAAGAAGGCCATGTGGCCCAGGTCTCACTCACAGTGGCTTCAAATATAGACTTCTGATGAAGTTTTGTGGCGTTAATTTGTTACATGCAAATGTTTACACCATATCACATTTTTATAACACTATTTGTTTTGTTTCTATTTTTTCCTGTTTCAATATATCAAGAATTTGAATATTATAAGTTGCTTATGTTACTCTTTATTTCTGAGCAGCCATTTCTTCTGTGCCAAATGTTGGACCAGCATAGTTCTTATGCTGGATTGTTCTAGTTCTCTTGACTTTAAGTGGAGACCAGAGCTCTGTGGTTCTGAGGTTCAGCTCTCTCCACCACATTTGAATTCTCTTTTGCTTAACTCCATCCCAAAGAGTTTAACTCCTGCACAACCTCAGGGGCAAACCCTAATCTGCCCAAGGGTGGAGGCTCTCTGCTTGTCTTCTGCTGAGCTCGATCCAGACTGCCTGGGAATTTAGTAAATGCTGTTGAACGAGGTTGGTAATGACAGTAAAGTTTTCCCAAACCCTTATTTTTTGGTCAAGTCAAGGTCCTGGAAGCCTTTATCTCAGGAATCAAATGGGCCTTGCGCAGGAAAAACATGACAGTAATGACAATGATTCAGGCCTTCACGAAAACAACGACGATGGTGATGATAATGCATATCTTTATGATGATCGTTAATATAGGAAATGCCCTTTAGTTCTCAGAACCATCATGGGGATAAGGCAAAGGGCACATCTAATTATCCTGATTTTACAGATGAGGAAATTGAAGCATTGAGAAACAAAGTGACTTGCTCAAGGTCTCATTACCAGTAGTTGAATCTAGGTCTTTAGTCTCACTCTAGAACTCACTGAATCAGCTAGGGGTAGGCAGAAGAAGAAGAGACAGTGGTGGTGGAGGTGGGTAGGGTGGGGTTGGAAGAACAAGAAGGGCTAGAAGAACTCAGGGTGGGATGACATCACAGGTATAAACTTAGTGCGCTCAGTGTTGGAAAGACAAAATCTGTGGCATTTGCAGAGGAGAGGGAGGTGAGCCAGGCTTTGATGAAGATCTGTTGGTAAGGCCATGACACCTATTAGCTGTGTGTTGAGTTTGTGCATTGGTGGATACAGGAAAAGAAGGTCTGTCTTAGCACAGAGCAGACACTGTGGAGCTCCCAGAAGAGGTGGATCAGAGACTGTCCTGTCCAACTTGGGACCATAAGAGAACGTTTGACAAATATCAAAGAAGCATTTACTTATCCTCTTAGTGAGTATGAAACAGTGCGTCTTTATAGCTGCTCTTTGTAACCCTGTAGAATAAGCTCTTACATATTTCTCATTATAGTATGTTGTCTTGAGCATTCTCAATAAATGCTTTTGCTGTCTTCTTAGGGTCCTGAGTTAAACAATCCCTCTAGTTATTATTTTACATAGATGTCTGGGCTGTAGACCTCAACTAATTATTAGTTAAGGCCAGAAGAAAAAATCTACTTAAAATTTTAAAGTAAGATTTTGTTATTTGTAGGAACTGCAGTTGAAGAAGGCAGAAGGGACAGGTTCACCAGCCAGGTGCCAGGGACCACCATCCACACAGGCTTTTGCTCATATAAAATTTCAATCTGAGGCTCCTCTAAGAAGTCTCTTGTGTCAGCTCAAGTTGGAGAGATATGACCTTGTGATATATAGTACCTGAGAGGAAGATAAACTTTGTGTCATCAAAGAGCAAATTTCTAAAAGGTCACTTTTTGAAAGATGTATCTGTCCAGTATCATATTTAATATTGATAAAGATTTCATAATGTTTATCCAGGGAAATGAAACCTGAATGATGTTTTTGTTAGTCGTGATGTTGATTTTTTCTCTACTACTGATGTGAAGTATTCTCTTATTTGTGGCGGGGGCTAATCTCCTCACCAAAGGACTCCCATGCCCAGAGAGGGAAACATGGTGATGCAGTCCCCAAAATCCTATGAATGTATGTCAACTCAGCTTGTTTCAGGCTGGATGGGGTAGATATTACTCTTTCATACGTGCCTTTATTTAGCCCTATAACCACAATGTGGAAACCTGGCCCAAATCACGCAAACACAGGTGATGATGGGGCACTTACTCCCCTCAGATTCAGTCCTTCTGTTGAGAGTTCCCACTGTTCTCAAGTTCTTATCCTTTCTCCCATCAATGTTAGTAGGGTCATCAAAACTCTTTTCCAAGCGGAGCCCTCACAGTGCTGGCAGACCTCTACCATCTCCTCAGAGAGGCTTGGTGAGAGAGCGAGCACCATTTCTCTTGTCAGGCAAACCTGGATTATTGCTCACTTTCTTTACTGATGAGCCGTAAACTGGGGTAAATGATAACTTCTTCAGCCCTTGTGTATGTCATCTGTAGGATGAGGATGGTGGTAGTGACACCTCAACATGTTTGTTGTGTGAATTAAGCGCAGCGATGTGTGAGGCTCATAGACAGTAACTACTAGGTTGCAAGAGCCCCACAATTAATTGATATAAATGTGTTTTATTGATTCAAAAGACACATTTGCTCTCAAATTTCAGCACCTCTGCCATAGTAATGTACCACAACTTATCACGGTGGCTTCAGCTAGGTGAGTCATGACACCATTCTCATTGCCCGAATGTGTACGACATTCAAAACTCCAGCTTCGAAACTTGCAGAGGCGTCAGTGGCCTAGAAAACCACTCAGGAGCAATATAGGTGGAACTTTCCTAACCTATGGGGATCAAATTATTGTGGGTGATGGTGAGTTAGGCATGTTTAGCAAACTTCATAAAGCAAGAGTCAAAGTCAGTTAGCACTCATAATTGCCAAACCTTCTTAAGAGCTCCCAAGGCTTTTCATTCTTATATAGTTTCCTTTAAAAATCTTGCATCAGCAAAGCTTATGGTAGTACAAATGATACTGTAGAAAAACCTGAACATTACCAGCTTTGAATCAAAAGTGATACAACTGAGTTGAATTATGAATGGGAAGACGTTTTAAGAATATCTTACTCAATCTATCTGCTATATTTTTTTTACATATATAAGTGAGCAATATACAGAAAATATATTACCAAAATAAGCCTAAACAGTTATTTGAACAAATAGAAAATAAAATTACATCATAAGAATGCATTGGTTCTAGTTTAATTGACAGTCTTTTGTTTTTAAATAAATAGTACATGAAATAAAAAATACAATATAATCATTAGTGTCTTAGATTCAGTGAAGTAAGTCACAAATATATGTGATTCCTTTAAGTAATTCTCCTATGATATGGTCAACATGATTGTGTTTTCTCTCCTCTGAATGAGTTCAGGTTGGTTTGTCAGTTCCTTTGTGAGGATTAATTTTTTGTGTCAACCTGGTTAAGCTATGTGTCCAGTTGTTTGGTTTCAAAATGCTAGTCTAGATGTTGCTGTGGAGATATTTTGTAGATGTGACTGACTAACATTTTCAATTGACTGTAAAGAAGTAAAAACGAATGATCATCCATAATGTGGGGATGAGAAGGAACTGATTTAATCAGTTGAAGACCTTAAGGAAGAAAGAGTTTTCCTGAAGAAAGGCTTTTGCTTCAATACTGCAGCATCAACTCTTACCTGAATTTCCAACCTGCTGGCTTGCCCTATGGATTTTGGACTTGCCAACTCCTATAATCACAGGAACCAATTCCTTAAAATAACTCTCTCTCTTTCTCCTATTGGGTTCTCTCTGGAGAACCCAGACTAATATAATCTTTTAATATATATTTGGATAGAATTGAACAGTATGACCAATGTAAGACAAAAGGAGCAAGGCAGCCTCATAAAGTATTATGTAGGGAGAACTTACTTTTCTCAATGAAGCTTATTTTTATATCAGCTCTTTGGGTGGTGGGTTGACTCTACTTTGTTACCTACATCCTCTCCATAATCATGTGACTGGTTTCAGCAGACCTGCATACAGACTCTTATATCTATCTCAAATAATTTCTATTTTACTAAATTGGGCCCATTGCTTCAGGCTGTAGGCATCTTTTACTACTCAGTGGGCCATTGTGTGATGCTACTCTCATATCTGCTGTATTCGTGGGACCTGGAAGGGCTGGAGTCTATGACTCCCGCCAGTGCAGGTGTGGTGGTGCTGATTCCCTTCTCATGGCTGGGTGTGGAGTGGCCATCTCACTGCAGCTCAGCATCCTAGAGTCTGTTGCTCTGGGCTTAGCCTGAACATGGGCAGAAGTGAATGAGCTGTATTAATAGTTTCCCCAGCATAATCCATCATTCCCTCAACGATGCATTTCTGACAGTTAATTAGAATCCACACAGTGGAATAACGAACATTGTGTTTAGAATTACAATCTAATGCTAAACAACAGATCAGACAGCCTGTTGTCTCCCATCATCCTGGATGTCTTAAGTGTTCAGCTTCTAATGCCCATTTAGCAATCTTTAGCCACTAATTCAGCCAAATGGTTTCAGAAGGCTTAATCACATTGAGGGAGTGGGACTTCTACCTGTCTGTGGGCAGGAGTCCGAGGAGGGTCAGGAGGGAAATTACCAGTACCTAAGGCAGCAAAACTGGGGTATCCCCACTAGGTTTCCCTTTTAGAGCCTAAGAATAGGATTATAGAAAGTAGGAGAATTCTGAGCAACAAAATGTGAGTTAGAAGGGACCTTAAAGCACCTAGTTCAATCCTTTCCTCCTTAAGAGACTTAAAGGGTATGCAAACATGACTTCCTAACTTTCAGCCTACTGTGCATTCTTCAGCTGTTCCTCCAGGTTTGGGACAGTGCTGCAGATAGTACAGGCAGCCCTTGTGGTGGCTCCAATTTTCACTGGCTGAGGGAGAAATGCCTGGTGTCCTCACACAAGGGTAGCCAGCTGTTTGGCAAATTAAATCTTCCAGTCTGGTTGCCCTCATGGTGTTTGACTCCATGAAAGCAGCAACTCCTAGAAAAGTATCTCTGGCTCCATGCCTGGTGGAGCTTGGCTTCTGTTCTGTTCATCCAGTCACCCTGTGGATGTCTTTTCCCACACAAAGAACCAAGAGGAGTGTGCCTGTGAGGCAGGGGTTCCAAAGGCTTGGCTCTGGGACAGATTATTTGTGGTTAAATACCTACTCCCTGTTAGCCACCACTCACTCCACTGTAGCTGTCAGACATGCTGAAGTTGAAGATGTTGGTTTTCTTGGCTACTTCCTAAGTTCTCGCACAGGTCTGGAACTGGCAGTGGCATTGGTTGGTTTGCTAGGCCCATGCCATAGCCCCAGAACCTCTGAGACCCTGTGTAGCTTAGCTCTCATGGTGTCCTCTGCTGGGCGGTATTTTACCCGCCTTTGTAACCAAGTTCTCCACCCTCCCACCCTTTCCTAGTCCACAGTCAGGCACAGTGTAGGCGTTTTATGAATGCCTGTTTAATGACAGACATTCTCAATCATGAGTCACATGAGGGCAAAAGCAAAGGAAATTAAAGGGCCTTGAAGCTTCCCTTTGCCCAAGTCTTGGAACAGCCTCTAAGGACCTTTGTCTTCCTGTCAGTACTGTGGGCTCTCACTTAGGAGCTTGTTCTTTTTCTGTATTTAGTAGTGAAGGACAACCCAGTCTCTCCATACTCATGATCAGAGCCAACAGGGAGAGATCTGTGGAGGATATTGGATTCTATTCCTTGGCTCTTGGCTCTATGAGGCAGGAGGAAGACACACTTGAAAGACTCACAGTTGCAATACATGGCTATGGCTTTTAAAATAAATTGTGTGTCTTTCAGAAAGATCACTGCACCTTGGATGCAAATCCCCACAAGATAATAAATATAGATTCCTTTGTTGTAATCACAGCAGCATCTTGATCTGCCTGCAGTGATTAAAATGTAACCAAACTGCCGTTTAATTTCATTTCAAGACATTTCAAAATTGTGTTATGTAAAGATGTCTTGATATGAAAATACTCCCTGAAGCCTAGGCTCTGTTGTGAGGGACTCTGATCTGTGAACTATGGCTTCTGTTGAGGAACAAGCTCAGATTTGGCTGTGCAGGTTGAACTTGAGCATCAACAACCTCCATCTCTTCGTTTTCAGCTCCATTCTTGTTCTGAATTTTGGAAGTCTGCTCTTCTATCCTCCTATCTACTCATGAAGGAGTCAAACTGCAGCTCAGGTTTTCTTGAGTGCCTGGAAATGGACTGTTTTCATAAAGGTTCCACCCACTCTTTTATTTTTGGGGGGCAAAATGCACTTTGCCCTTAATGGTTGCTCTTATGAAGATGGCTCCTACTGAAGGGGCAGCTGTTCTCCTCAGAGGGAGAAAGACAGGAGGCCTATATGCTGGAGGCCAACTCCAGCCAAGTCCAGGCTGAAGGAAACGTGGAGCTGGCAAAGGAAAAATGACAAGGAGAAAGCCGAAATGCAGGGTGGTTCTCTGATTTATTTTTTCTCTTTTTTTCTCCCAGAAATGTAAAGGTACAGGGTTTTTAAACCAAAAATCCCATTCTTCATTCTGTCTAAACACAAAGGTCTATTTTTCTTCTATTCATTACCTGTCGACCCACAGGTTGGGTGTGCAAGCAGGGGTACAGAAGCAGAAAGCTTATTGTTAGAATGTTATGTTCCTATGGGTGACAGCCCATGTTCCCATGGACATAGCCATGTTCCCATAGACACAGCCACAAACTTATATTTAATATTTAACCTATAATGTTTTTCATTTTCTTACCCTTATGACCTATCATATTACTTTCCTGTGGATAATGTGTGAGGCAAAGCAGAGCAAAGTGAGAGACAGACTTTTCCTCTTATGTCTCATACTCATAAAGGCAGTATTTACATTTTATTTTCCTATAATGTTGATTTAGCTGTCTCCTAAGACTATTACACCTATCCTTGGTAAGGAGGCAACTAGGAGGGCCCTGCCTGGCAAGTCTCATCATAAAAGATAGATCATAATATCACACTCGGCTAAGGTGGCTGGGGCAGGCTCTTAAGAGCTTCTGTGTGCCCATTTACAACTACCATTCTAACTCTATCTATATAGGCTCCTGTATAAGGTAAAGTAGGTAAGGGGGTGGTGGTAATTTTTCCATAGATTTTTTCTCAGAGGGGGCTTTCCACTTAAGCACTGACACAATGGCCTGCTCAGGAAACAAATCTTGCTTTCTCCTTTCATCAAGTTGTTTGATTAATTCCTTATTACCCATATTTCTTTGTGCCCCATTCTCAGAAAAGTTGCCTTTTCTCCTAACACTCCCCTCCACTTCCAAGGACAGAACAGTAATCAAAAGCAATGCATAAATTCCCAATATAGACAATACAGAAGAAAGCAACAAGCACAGATGACTCTAGCATTGCTTGCTTTGCAAGCGACGCTTCACTCTGGCTGCTACTGTTTCAAAAAGCTTGAGGTTTGTTGCCTGCGGCACTTATGTTACCAGAGGTGTTTTGGGGCATGAGCTGGGGACATGAAGAAGGGAAGATGTGGAAGGAGGCCAAAGAGGTGGCTGAGGGGGAACCAGAGATCTACTCCAGCCAAATTGGTGGGCTGGCCCTGTGAGCTCTTGCTGTAGCTTCTGCGGCAACCAAGCAGCATAATTCATCCAAAGGCAGAAAGCCAGTTTGCATGGTGGGCTGTGTCTGCAGTGGAACCATGGAGATGCCCTGTATATGTGCAAAAAGACAACTCAACATAATCACTAGAAAATCCCCAGGAATGCCTTCCCACCCTGCTGGAGGAGAGAGAAATGCAAATATGGTTAATAGGGTGGGAAAGTTCATTGGCCTGGGAGGCTAAGGGGGCTGGGGCATGCTCTTAAGAGCTTCTGTGTGCCCACTTGCTTTAGTTTATGCAAGGTACTTATAAATCCATGATCCCATTATTTTAAGCATGGGCCTTAGAGACACTAAAATAAGAAGCGAGGAAAGAGGGTGATGAGTAAACAGGGAAATACAGGTGTCAAAGGTGCATGGTGCCATGAGTTTTAGAGAAGCTGTGTCCCTGCTGTGGGGTATGAGTATGTGTGCACACACATGCAGGAGAGCACATCTGGGTGTGAGCTTTCAAACTATTGGGATGCAGAAAGCAGGGGAGAAGAGTCTGGTTGCCCAGATCTAGGATACTTGGAGTAAATTCTGGAACTACTACCGCAGTCCAGGACTGAAGGGAGAGTCTCAGCGGGGAATTCTGAGCATTATTATTTATGAAGCTGCAGAAGCCGCCTCTTTTTTGAATTGCCTACTCTAAGAGCCAGCTAACAAGGCATGGAAGCTCACTATAAGACCAGGTCTGCATAACAAAGGCTAGGAGATGGCCCTGGACCCAGGCGTGTCAGGATGGACAGTAGTGGGAAAGCTGTCCAGGCATGAAGGGCTGGCTAGCTGAAGTCATCTTGGCAGGAGATTTTCTCTGAGCCCAGGGACTCCTTGAGAGGCTGTATATTCTCTCTTCTTGTGACTAGCATGGGCCTAGCCCAGGGTACTTGCTCAGTATGTGCTGGCTTAATGGATAGAGTTCAAACCACAGGTCAGACAAATAGCAAGTTGAAACATATATTGTGCCCCCAAACCTGTTCCTCCTAATCTTGGTGAACAGTCTGCACTAAAAATTGCCAAAGGCAATTTTTCACCACTCTCCCTCTATACCGAATCAATTTGCAATGCCTCCAGATTTTACCTCCTCAACATTCCTCAAATCCGTTCACTTCTCTCTATCCCTAGTATCATCACTCTGGTACAGCTACCATCATGTCTCACCCATTTATTGCAGCAGCCTCCTAACTGACCCCCTGAACTCCCATTCACTGTGTGAATCTACTCACATCATCCCCCTGCTCTAAATCTTTTAATGACTTCACATTATCTGTAGGATAAAGTCCAAGGCAACCTTCTGGGCCCTTTATGACCTGAACTTTACTTATTTCTCCAACATCATTCCCATCTCTCCCACTGCCAAGGCCTCCAGCCAAATGAAACTCCTGGTAGTTCCACCAAAGTGCTACACTCTCCTCATTCCTTGGACAATTGAATCTCCTGTTCCCTTTGCCTGTTATTCTCCTACTGCCTTGCCTTGGCCAACTTCAGCCTTCCAAACTTGGCCTAGACATCAGCTTCCCTGTCACCTACACTGGTGTCCCTGCTGGTTGCTCCTGAAGACTGTGTATGTCCATTCCAGCCCCTGCACACTGCTCTCAGATAAGCTGCTTACTCACCTGTCTCTTCCACAGGCCAATGAGTTCCTGGATGGCAGAACCATTGTTGGCTCTGTGGGTCTTACACAAGTGCCTGGCCCAGACTTGATCTTCAAATTCTATTTTGTATTTTCTTGATTCTAAGGAAATTTCATATTGTATGCTATGTCATCTTCTTGCATTGTGGGAGGAAATGGAAGCACTACATTAAATGTATGCCAAGGTATTTTTGACTAATAAAATAGCATGTCTTTATCCAGGCCATTGCATTTCTTCTCCAGGAAGGACCAAGATTAATGTTCAGATCTGCCTTGGTTACACGCAGAGTGGGACTGTTCTTCTTGGGAGCTGCATCGGCAGTTCTGCGGGTTCTCACGATGGCCACTGCATTCCTCAGGGTGTGCTGGATGAGGACGTCTGGAGCACTTTAGGATTGCCGATATAATTTCGGGATTATTGAAAAATGCCATGATTTGTTCTGTCCTGCATGATAGTCCTCAAGATGAGTGCCATGGTCCCACTCCCTCCCCCCCAGCTTTTAGAATGGTGCAGTCTGTAATGGAAGCCTGGCAACTTCAGGTGCCTGTCAGTGGGTCACTGGTAAATGAACAGCTATCTCCAGGATGCAAGACTACTTTTTTTTCCAATACTCTGTCATGGAGGTAGTCTTCTTGAAGACATTTTAGGTGAAAATTATGGATTCACATTGAAGAGAAAACTCTACATATTATGCTACCAAAGCAAATGACCAATTGAAATATCTTCTGGATAGATGGATACTTTGTATTCTTTTGTGCCCTCCTACACACACACACACACACACACACACACACACACACACACACACACACAGGCAAAGACAACTTTGTTCAGACTTATTCTCTACTTCCATCTGACAAGTTTCTCTGGATCTCAATTGTAAGATATGTTTGAGTTCATAAATGTTCATCAGTGAAACTCAATCTGATGTAACCTAAGAAGGGAGGGACATGGTACATTTACATGCCTTTACCTCTATTTACTGAAGTTTGGCAGTACGTATCAGACACCGATGGCTACTTAACTGTTTCTGTGAGTGCTGCGACTCCTCTCACAAGTCTTATATTTTTCTCACATCCCCATATAAACAAGGGGTTCCCAAGCGTTGTGGCTGTCACTTCCTCCTAGCTCCTCTTCAGCTGTGTTCCGAGAAATTTCTGGGAACATAGATGCCCCTACCCCAGATTCAGAGGATGAGCATTCTGCATTTAAAGAAAGGCTTCTGTTGTCGTTATTGGAAAGAGAAGTACTGGTTAACCTGGTTGCCCATCGGTTTCTGAAGAGAAAGAAGAAGCTCCATCCTCCAGCTTAATTTCTTTTTTTCCCCACCTTTATTGAAATATAAGAGAAAATTACTTGCTTGCATTTACATTATTTACATTATACATTTCAAGGAGTTTTTTCATTATAATTGGCATACAAGAATATACCAGTTTCAGTTGTACAGCATAGTGATCAGAGATCCACATAACTCACAAAGTGATCACCCCACTAAATCTAGTACCCTTCTTTTCTCTTACCTATTTATTACGTTACTAGCCATCTTCCTCATGCTACACATTCTATATCTTCATGTCTATTCTGCAACTATCCATGTGTACCTCTTAATCTCTTTACCTTTTTTTGCCATACTTCAAACTCCCTCCCATCTAGTAGCCCTCTAAATATTCTCTGTATGTATGAGTTTATTTCCATTTTTGTTGTTGTGTTCATTTTGTTCTGAGATTCCATATGCATGTGAAATCATGCGATATTTGTCTTTTCCCATCTAACTTATTTCATTTAGCACTTACCCTCTAGGTCCATCAAGGCAATATCTTTTTCCATTCCATTCCTTTTAGTCTGTGTGTGTCTTTTAATTGAAGTGAGTCCCTTGTAGGCAGCATATGTAGGGGTCTTGTTTTCTTATCCATTCAGTGACTCTATCTTTTGGTTGGAGCACTTAATTCTTTTCCATTTGAGGTCTTTGTTGATAGGAATGTAGTTCTTTCTATTCTTTATTCCCATTTTTTGATACATGCTTTTTCTTCTTAAAGAAGTCCTTCCAACATTTCCTGTAATGCTAGCTTGGTGATGATAAATTCCTTAGCTTATTTTTGTCTGGGAAGCTCTTTTTCTGTCTGTCTTTAAATGATAGCTTTGCCAGATAAAGTATTCTTGGTTGTAGATCCTGGGTTTTCATCACGTTGAATATTTTGTGCCAAGCCCTTCTGTCCTGCATTGTTTCTTTTGAGAAAGCAGCTGCCGTCTTATGGGTGCTCTCTTGCAGGTATTAACTGCTTTTATCTTGCTGCTTTCAAGATTCTCTCTTTGTATTTAACCTTTGGCATTTTAATTTCATTGTTTCTTGGTGTGGGACTCTTGGGTTCCTGATTTTGGGGGCTTTCTGAGCTTCCTGGGGTTGTACGTTTTTTCCTTCACCAGGTTAGGAAAGTTTTCCATCATTATTTATTCAAATAACTCTCAACACCTTGTTTTCCTTCAGGTACCCCTATGACCTGGATAGTTTTACCTTATTAAAGTGTCCCATAGGCTCCTTAAATTATTATTACAGTCTTGGCTTCTTTTTTCTTGCCATTCTGATTGAGTGTCCTTGGCTTTCCCATCCTCTATATGTCATTTGATCCTCTTCTTTATTCACTTGTTTATTACATTTAATATACTTCTTATCTCAGATCATGTGTTCTTCATTTCTGACTGGTTTCCTTATATAATTTCCATTTCCATTATTATGTTTTTTTTTTTTACCTCTTTGTTGACGTTCCCACTAAATTTATCTATACTTCCCAAAAGTTCATCGAGCATCTTTATAACCAGTGTTTTGAACTCTGCTTCTGTCGGATTTCTTGACTCCATTATTCCTGGATCTCTGCTCTGTTCTTTCATATGGTTTCTGCTTCTTTGTCTTCCAATTTTGGCTCTTTCTATGTCTGTTTCTATGTACTAAGCAAAGCTCCTAAGTCTCCCAGTCTTGTTAGTATGGTTTTGTGTAGTAGGTGTCCAGTGGCACAGTCCTGAGAGGGGTTCAGCTTCAGGCCCAGTTTAGCCCCAGCCTGTGTCCCTCTGGGGCCACCTGTTAAGATTCAGCAAGCAATCCACAGATGCTGTGCTTACAGTTGCCTCAAAAGGCCACACCAGAAACCAAGGACAGCTGCTGTAGTATGAGTCTAGGCACTGCCCAGCAAGGAGCACCTGACTTGCCGAGGATACACCTGGATGTGGCTTGGGTCGGGGGTTGCGAGATGGGAGAGGTGGAATTTCAAGGAATCAGTGGGCTGAGTGACTTTTGTTATCCAGTTTGATTACGTCTCAGCTATCGTGGTGCTGCTTCTGTACTCTGGGAGGGGAGGGTGCAACAGAGAAGCATGGGTGCCGCTGGCACATCTGCATAAAGCAAGCCTCATCTTGGCCCTTACTCCCACAACTCAGTGTCTCCCTGTAAGTCGCTGGTGCCCCCTGCGCAGCCAAACGGCACTGGTGCTCAGAGCAAACAGGTCTGTCACCGCCAAAGTCTGCTCGTGGACACTGCCCTTTAAGAGGCATCTGCAACTGCTGGCCGGCTGCCACTGTCACTGCGGCAGCCTCCATCCCACTTAGCCACTCGGGACCGGCAGCTTTCATCTTCGCCCCATCCTACCTTCCGCCAATGCAGGGTGCTCTCTTGGGCTTCTCCCTAGTTATATGGCTTGTTCATCTAGATCCCAGGTGATTTTTCCTTGCTGTTTGCTCCTTGTTTCTGTCACAACTTTGATTTGAACACCAGAGGGATAAACAGATTTTTTTGTCGTCCTTGCCATTTTTTTTCCTCCCAGCTTAATTCCTTTACCTCATATCAGGAATCTTCCTTCCATCTTTGAAGAATTCCACCTCTACGGGTTCCTGTCTGCATATCTTCCTCCATTTATTTTTATTTTCTCTCATTTTTCAATGACCATTTATATAAGCTAGCAGGATCTTTAGAAGACAACGCTGGCTGAAAGGAAGGGAGGAACATTGAGAGCCCCTTTTGTCAGTGTTTGTGGGGAGGGGTAGTCTTCCTTGTGGTATAAAAAGTTCCCAATAACCTATTATTAACCTCTCCCACTAGCATCACGGATGCAACCTGTGACTTTCTCATGGTTCTCTTTTTCAGGTTTCTAGTTTGTCTATTTTCCATACATCTCTGGACATGGAGGAGGCCTCAGTGAGTGGTAATATGCAGGAAGAGCCTGTGATCTTAGGGACAGAAAAATAATTCAGATGATAACCTGCAAACTAACCAAACATAAAAACAAAACAAAACAAACAAAACAAACAAATAACTCCCCCTTAAAAAAAAAAACAAAAGAAAACAAAAAAACCCACTGTTTCAATAGGATTCGAAACCCGGGTCTCAATGACTCTTTTCATCCTAAAGTCTTCTTTGGCTATGCTATCACACCATCCTTGCCATCAGAGGACACAGAAAGGGAGAGAAACTTTAAAGATAATTTCAATAACCATCCATATTTGAATGCTTATTTTCAAGTACTTTTACTCAGTATATCACAATTGCTCCTCATGTCAACTTCATGAGACTTTCATTGTTGTTTCCTTTTTGCAGCTGTGGACAAGGTGGGTTAAATTCATTCATTCATTCATTTATGTGTTTACTCATCCATTCAAGAAATATTCACTGAGTATATAATATGTACACATCTCTGAACTAAATTGTGTAAGGAATGCTCTCAAGGAGTACATAATACAGTGGATAAAATATGATATAGTGTGAAAATGAATGAACAGACACCTCATTCAAAATGAAGTTGGCATGCTAAAAGAGAGAATTCTCATATGTGTGTCACTCACTGCAGACTACTGACCACAACAGGAAGCGACTTTGAATCTCAAACACAAAGTCATTTTGCTTTACTACCTCAGTAGCAAGAAGAAGAGTTTCGTCCTTGCCTGGAAATAGCTCAGCCAATGGGAGACTGCCACAACGCAGCCAATGAAAAGTCTTTGAACTTCGAACTTTCGGTTTCCTGCAATGAACTTTTCCTTTACAACAGTCCCCTTCCACGTCCATAAAAGAGCATTACTCTCCTTTGTCTCTCTGGATCTGCATGTCATTTGCGATTAGACTGCATGTTCCAAATTGCAATTCTTTTTCATCTCCAAGTAGACCCATTTTTCTGGAGAAACATTTGGTAGTCTGCTTCTTTAAAGTCAACATTATTTGGTGGCCCAAAAGGGCTGCTGAGTAAACAGGCGTTGTACTTACAGAGCTCATGAACTCACTGCTTCTTTGTATTTGTGCGTAAAAAAGGGGCCACATTCTAAACCTGACTATCTTAGGGGAGGCCTGCATGGTGGGCCTTACAAACTCGGAGACTGAAAAGTAACTACATAGTATGGTCTGGATACAAAAATTCCTAATTAAAAGTCAGTCATGGTGGCAGTCACATGCTAGGCCTATAGCTTTCTTGACAAAGGTCAATCTTTATCTTAAGTGAGTCTGTCTGTTTTCTTTTTGCACCTAATATAACACCTTAGAAATGTTAGAGGAATTTTCTTTTCCAGACTCCCCAGGGTACAACCAACCACCTCACCAGAGTGGGAGACCACAGAACCCCTCATTGTCATCTTGTCCCCCACATACTATTCCTGTATACTATAAATGTTAATTATTATCTGTCCTATACTGACCAATGTAAAGGAAGTATGTGTCTCTCCATGTTACTTTCTTTCCAATCCCAAAGATTTTCCTACTTTGCTTTCTCCTGCCCCCTTAATCTGCCACCAATAGACTTCATGTAACCCTCCTATGTATGCTTTGATTCTAATGTATAGAATAAGCTGCAAAACTGCCATTCTCTGGAGCAATTTTTCAATCCATTGAGATTTTGCTTCCTGGCAATTGTCATCAGTTTGGCTCAAATAAACTCATAAAAATTCCCTACAGGTTTAGATGTTTCTTAACATTGACATGTTTGAGGGTAAATCTTTCCCTTGGATCTTAGTTTCTGCTCTCTGCATTTTGAAGCCTTCCAGGCTCTATTCGGGATCTAATTTTAGGCTTCATCCTTTTCTGATAAAAGTTTTGTTTTGTCCATGAGTACTCAGTTGGCACACTGGTCTGATTCTTTAGAAGTCAGGCTATTCTGTGTGGAGTTGAGCTGGTATTTGGCCTGCAGGCTGTTCAGGGTTTTGCTCTAGAGAGAAAGCCCCTGAAAAATTTTATCTGCGTACTTTAGAGAAACCCCCTCTTCAGGAACCTCAGATGAGTTTATGTTTAGAAACCATGGTCCCTCCTCATGCACATTTATAACTAAAAGGATAGAGTTGACCAAAAAGTAATTCAGAATACCAAAGGCCATTATGGTGAACTTTTGAATTCCCTAAATCTACTTTTCTTAAAACCAAATTGGACAACCATAGCCCTAAAATTGTCAAAACTGAATGGAATGCCTATTTTGATTGATATTTTGAAGTTCCCAAATATTACCGAGAGTCTCAAATTGCCTGTGAAACAAAAATTTGAGATTAACTGAGGCAAACAAATGATTTAAAAAAGACAGGATAGCTCCCGAAGCCTCATGCTTCTCTTCCTGGCTCCTTCACCTCAGGCTCCGCCTCCAGTGCCATCTTCCTCCTCTAAACCTCTCCCTACTTGCTATTCCTCTGAGAACCTGTCTCTTTAAAATCAGGCCTTCTGAGGATCGAAAGGTGAAACCCCAAATTTCTTATATTCCTTGGACTAAAGCTGAGCTGTGAATCATAGTCAAAGATTTTCCCAAAGTAACTGAGGATCCCCACAGATTTGCTAAGGAATTTAATATAGTTATTCAAACTTATCAACTTGGTTTCCTAACTTGTATCAGCTAGTGCCTATGCTGTGGGTGAAAGCCAGGCTTGGCATTGAATGAAAACTGCTGACTGAGAAAATCCTATAAGGCATCTAAAATTTCAGTTGAAAGACCAACCCACTGACTTGTTATATGGTTAAACACAGGCAAGCATGACTACATTGGGCAATTCCTAGGACTTGCCCAAAGCCTGTTGATTGGAACAGAATTCAGGTTTGCTGATAAAATTCTGATGAATCTGTTCATGACTATTATAATCAACTTCAGATTGTTTTCAAAGAAAATTCTGGTCTTCCTTTAGATATTGATGGCACTCGGTAACTTTTAATACTATGTTTTTAACTGGGTGAACAGAGATCTTTCTCTTTTAGTTAAAAGAACCGGGATGAAAGTGGGGGGCATGTCCTCTCTAGGTGTGGTAAACCTGGAAATGAGCTCACTTATACCCTAGATGAGTCATCTGAAAGAAAAATTGCTAAAATTCTTAATTTTCAACACTGGCAAAAGAAGTTCCTATGCAAAACCCCAAACCTCCTAGTTTCTGCTATTATTGCAAAAAGTTAGAACACCAGAAAAGAATGACAGAAACTTAAGTGCTTCAGGTACCTTCAGCCTTCTAATCACCTCTTTCAGTGTTCTCCTAATCTCCAACGACCAGGCTCTGGGCTCTGAGAAACTGCATGGGCTCCCCCCAAACCTCCCCTTAATTGGCTTGAAGAAACCACTCTCCAGATCAAGGATTAATCTCTCTGTGTCTTTAACCAGAGCCACACTTTCAGTATGAGGCAGAGCCTTCCCAGAGTACCGAAACTGTCCAAATAGTGGGATTGCTAATAAACCTCAATAAGTTCCTGTCCCTGAGCCTATCCCCTCCAGTTTGGGCCCTTTGAGAAACACTTTTTTGTCCTTCATTCCCCATCCTTATTCACTTATTAGGCTGAGACTTTTTGGGAAAGTATCATGCCAGAATTTCTTTCTCCCAAAAGAAGGAGAAATAATTCTAGAATTTGACAATAGTAATATAAGGAAATAAAATATGAACATGTGAACTATACATAAAAATAATGTAAGATAAGAAGTATAGAAGAATTGCTATGGCATAAAAGGGGCAATTAAATCTGCTGGGAATTGTGTTATTTATGGGAAACAGAATGGTCTGTTGTGGTTGCTACATAACAGGCATAGAGGGATGGGACAATGAGGTTAAGGGTTCTTTGGTAACTGAGAGAGGGGGAAGATTTTGAAATGACAGGCTAGGAAAATTGAACTATATTTGATAGCAATGGGGAGCTTTGGGAGACATGAGAGCAGGGAGTGAGGGTCATGATTCTCTCTTGCAAAACAGGAGAGACAGAACAGAAAGGAGGAATCAGGTGAGAGGTGAGGCCTCTTGGTGGTCAGCAGGTGGTGGGGTTAGCACTGAACCTAGAGTCCTTGGTTCTTTCCACTGACGATAAGCTGCCTTGTGCTTAGAAAAATGTCCCATTTTATGAGTGGGTGGATGAAGGCACAGAGAAGTGAGGGACCGTATGCCAGTTGTCCTGGGTCTGCACCAGTGAAGTGTAGACATCTTGTTGCTAAGTCCAAGCCCTGTTTACTGCTCTGTTCCTAGTGCCCAGCCCAGTGCTGACACATAGAAAACTGTGATGCAGAAAGGAACAGTGATCACCTCCAGTGCCTCATTACTTAGCAGGCTGCGTTTTTCTGGAGATGACAGCTCAGTCAAACATTCTCCAGGTGTCCCCTTAGAGTCTACTTTCCCAGAGGGCTCCAAAAATGGCGGATGAATCAAAGGGCTTTTCTTCTGCTCCTGTCCCCTCCTTATAGCTTGTCCAGGACACTGGACCATACAAAACCCAGTAGGGCCTGGGTCAGCCACAAGTCCAACAAATAGAGAGATGACAGCAGTTTCTAATGGATTCAACCCTTCTCCAGGTACAAAAGGGGAAGCCTGAGGGCTGAGGGAAGGGATTCCTCAGGTACTTAACTCTGGAGCTCTAGCCCTGCTGAGAGCTACTATTGTCATCTCTTTGTCAGGTCTGAATTCTCTGAAGTGACAGCTTTGACTTCAGATCTCCTTCTTTAATTGAGTTTTTGTCACTCTATGGAAAGTAATTTGCACATCCAATAATAGGCATAGGTAATGTGACTGAGGCGAGAGAGCTGCGGATACAGAAACCTTGTGGGAGAGCCATCTCCTGACAAGGGAGCCCTGGAAGCTGAGGTTTCTGGAAGCCTTGATGCCTTGCTACTGCCTGAAGCTCAGGGAAGTGTCTTCTAGGGTTCCTTTTTCACTCACCAAATATCTTCTGAGTTCCAACTTAGTAAGAGGAGCGTGGGGATATAACAATGGATAATAAATGGTCCTTGTTTTCCAGGAGCTTCTAGTCTGAGAAATAACTAGACTTTGAGACCGCATAGGAGGCCGGTCATAAACGTGCTTCTGTGCTCTGGGATCGGGGAGCCAAACAGCACCTTTTAATTCATTTTCATTTAATTTATTCAACCATCTGTGCTAAGCACGTATTTCTGGGAAACACAGTGGAGTGATGGACTAGGATGTAAAAAAGCAGGAACTACAAAGACTGTGGGACACAAGCTGACCTTTCACTCTCTCTCCCTGTCTCTCTCTCTCTCTCTCTTTGGTCTCACTCTTTTTCACTCATTCATTCAACAAATGTCTGTGGTGCTCTTACTATACTCCAGGCTCTGTGTTTGGAATCTGGGAAAGATCAGTGAGCTAAACACTGACCCATTCTTGTCCTCATAGAATTTACCCAGGTGTGTGCAAGAGACCAATAAGCACCCAAGTATGTATTAGGAACTCTGCTCTAGAAGGGTACAGGGAGCTGTGTGAGTCACCTGTGGGGCTAGTCTCATCAATGATCCACAGGGTGCTTGGTGAGTGCCACAGAAACTATGGATCAATTAAAGACCTTTGTTCTTAATTGTTGGTATAGTTATACACATGCATATACATATATATGTCTATACACATTCATGTACACACACATGTGTATATTTTAAGTTACAACCTAAATACATGATTTCTGGCAATAAAATGAGTCTGTTTAAAAAGCTGAACATTGACAGAAAATGTAAATTTACTCTCAAAGATTGTACATGTTAAAAGAGGCCAGAAAACAGTAGAAGAAAACGTGGGTGAATGTTTGTATAATCTTTGAGCAGGTAAGCCCTGTCAAAAAGCATGAAAAAGATTGATAATTCTTATCACAAAATTTAAAAACTTTGGGAAACCATGGACAAAGCTGAAAGACAAGTGAGAAACTAGGAGCTTCCTGTCACACGGTGGCTCATTGCCAGCGTAGCCAGGCTGGCTGGGGCAGTGTAGCTGAACTCTCTGCCAGAACACTGATCTTTCCTATCAGTTGATGAAAAGCTACTTTCCTAAGACTTTGAGGGAAAGCAACCTGCTACCCTCCCCTACATCCAAGAATTTGCCAATTAATGCCTATAAAATGCTGCTCTGAAGGTACAGCTGATTTCATCCTAATTGGCTGATGCCCATGCTCCACAATTGTCAAAATATTTTGAGTTTTACTCCATTCTTAACATAATATTACTGAATGCTTATTATGTACCAGGTAATGTCCTGTGTGTATTAGATTCACTATCTCATATAATCCTCACAGTGACTCCAGGATCCCAGATTATGGATGAAGAAACAAAGATATCATGAGGTAAATTCTTGACCACGGTTATGCAGATTGAAAAAGAAGGAGCAAGCTTGAACCTTGGCAGTCCGACTTTGGGGCTGCTACTCATAACTACTGAACATCATTGCCTTTTCCAAATTAACAAGAAGAACAACCCAATAGAAAAATGGTGAAGGGTTTAAGCAGGCAATTTACATGCATATACACACAAAAGAAATATAGATGCACAATTAGCCTATGCAAAGATTTTCATCTTCACTAAAAATTAAATAAATGACACAGCAACAATAATGAGATATTTTTCTATTATTATGCTGGAGAAAAACTAAACTAAAAGATGGACAAAACTCAGCATTAGAGATGTTGTGAGGAATGAACAATCTCAAGCACTGTTAGGGGTTATCATGACATTTTGGGGGCAGTTTAGTAATATGTATCAAATATACATGTGTTTACTCTTTGAAATAAGTCTACTTCCAAGTTTGCCATAAGTAGAAAATTACTGCTATGCAAAATGATAACTACTCAAGGATGCTTATAAAAGTATTATTTATAACAGCAAAACAATGGAAACAACCTGAATGCCCATCAATAGTAAATTGGTTGAACAAATCATTGCAACTCCTTACAATAAAACACAGTAACTCTTAAAAATGGTAATTGAAATGAAAATACTTAAATAACACTTTGCATGAACCAAGATCACAAAACAGCTTTTATAGTACGATACCATTTATAGAAAATTATATGTATATGGACGTGCATGTATGCAAGGGGATATTCTGGAAGGAGAGTCACTACAGAGTAAATGGTAGTATCTCTAGGTGTGGGAGATTATTTTCTCCCCTTTTTGGAGGGATAATTTGACATTGTTTGAAGTTTTATACTCAAAAGGTGTCATTTTAATAGAAGTAGTAAAGATATTTAATTAAAATAAACTGCCAGTAAGATATTGGCTATGGCTTCTAGTCGAGTCTTCCGGAAGGCTTTGTACTTCTTTAGAACAGGATTTTTTACACTACAAGTTAAAATCTATTATAGGTTGTGAAATCAATTTGGTAGGTTATAGGCAGCATTAAAAAACAAAACAGACATACAAAGTTGAGTGTTATTTTGTGAAGTAAATATTTAGTAAATGTGTGCGTGGTTACCCATTTGTGAGGTAAAATGTTGACATGGGGTCAAAAGCAGTGATTTGGGGTATGTGAAGATGTGCTCCTGGTCGGCCAAGTTCCTGGGATTCAAACACTGAGGAGGTTTTCCTAACCCTCCAACCCTTGGAGCAAAAAAAAAAAAAAAAAAAAAAAAAGGTCCAAAGTGAGGTGGGCTGGCTTTTCCTAGTCTGGCACCCAAGCCTTTCATAAGGCTATTGCTCACATCTCCTTTGTTGAAAGTAGTTTCTTATCAGCTGCATAAAATAATATAGAGACAAAGCTTTTCCAAACAGAACCAACAGCTCTCTGAGGGCAGAGCTGCTTACACAGCTTGCACACTTGAGAATCTTTGGGTGAGAAGATGCAGGGTCATCTTGCAAGGGTCACCTTATGTAGAATCAAGCTTTCTCCATCTTTATGCTTCCTCTTGACCAAATCAAGCATTATATTGGTAATGACCCAATAGGAGCATATAGACAGAAAGACTGTGTATAACAATTATCATACTAATAATAGCATTAATAAAATATTTTGTAATTCAAATGCAAATATAACCCAAAGATAGCAATTAATACAGCCATTGCAAAGGGCTGTATTAATCATGTTACTTATTTTCAGCATTTTATGATGCTTTGACACCTTGGAGACTTATGGACCTGCTCCTCCCAGGGTTAACTAATTCTTAGAGATAGCAAACAACTTGCCTATGAGCACAACTTTGATATGCAAACCAACAAATCCAGAGCTTATGCTCCTCTGCCTTTTTTTTTTTTTTTAAAATCAGGCTCCAATAATCTGGGACACTATCCTGCTGCCCTAAATCACCCTAGATCCAGGTGACAACTAGACATCACTTGGCCACTAAAGACCACCTCTATAGTTGAGGGCCTTCCCAGTTTTCCAAACTAGCCAATCCTCAGACTGCTCAGCTGCTTATTCTGCCTCACTCATCGCTTCCCACAACAACTGCAATCAAAGTTTTTGTTCATGTTGTTTTCCTTTTACGTTTTCTGGCTCCTGAGAGATACTGAGGCTTCCTTGTGTGGCTCTGTGTGGGGTGGCATGTGCCCTCCTCTTAGTAAGTGTTAATAATAAACTATCTTTTCAATGGCAAACTTCTCCTGATCTGTTGGCCTTACCATGCCTGATTATAACAAACCAGGGTTACATTTAAAACAGAGGTCAATCAACTCCAAGTAATGTAGGCACTCAAAATTCCCAGATTACTCAGAATAATTAATAGTGGGCTCAAGCCATTTGAAGATTTAAATTCTTACTCTTAGAATAAATTTAAGACTGCAGAGGACTTATCCTATGATCAGAGGAGACATCTGGAGGGTGAATGACATTTAAAATCCATTGAAATAAAGTCGAGACTGACACAGTAATGACCTTAATAATCTATGAGAGTTAACTCTATAGCTCCCTGATAGGCAGGACCAAAGTATTCATACATACATCCTTTCATTCTAATGATACATGGATGATTTTTAGTGCTGTATATTTGTAGGAGCACCTGACAGTAGCCCTGAGAACAAGGTAGGAATCAACTCTGTCTGTGATGTGTCAACAACTGGAGCAATGCTTTTCAGAATCTTTTCTCAAAGGTCTTTTGCTGAAAGTGTTAAGCAGCCTAACACCCTTCCTGATAACAGTGAGCTACACCTGGAAGCGATGTTGTGCATGAGCTACTGCTCTCTCTCTTTCACAGAAAAGCTTCTCACCTTCCTTGAAAAGGATGGTGTAAAAGTTTTCAGGACAGGTCACACAGGGAGATTGTTGGAAGCATTCATGCTGTTAGAACCATTTGACAACAGGCATTGTCAACCAATTTCTTAAACTCTTGGTAGCTTACAAGGGGAATCCAGGATTATTCCTTTTAGATTCAAACACTATACCAATTCATTTACAAGAGAGAAGTGGTCTAAGAGAACAAGAGTAAATAACCTAAAAAACATCAGACAAGTGCTGGTAGAACACAAGGGGCTGCGGTGAGGGTGAGCATGGAGGGCAGAGATGGGCAGAGGGCCAGCGTGGGCTATAAATCACACAGGCCTGGGTCTGCGTCACGTGCTTCTGACTTACCTTCCCAAGGCTTGGTTTCTTCATCATCAAAGCAGCGAAATCATTCTAATCTCAAAGAATTGTTATAAAAAGGCAATGAGATTAAACAGGTGAAGCCCCTAATGTGCTTAGCTCTCAGTAAATGCTACTTATTACCACCCTGCCTGTCTCCCTCCCTCCTCTCCTCTTCTTTCTTTTCTTCTTTCTTCTATACTCCATTTCTATCCCTCCTCCCCTCCACTCTCCAAGGTTCAGCTTCTAGAACCCGATGCGCTGACAGGTTAGGACAAGATGAAGAAAAGCTGAGCCTTTGGGCTGCATGAATGCCACGGAAGCCTTGACCACAGCTTCCTAATCACTGTAGGCAGGACCAAGGTACCCATACACCCTGATATTCTAATGACACATGGAAGGGTACAGAATGAGGAGAGACTGGCAAGGTAGAACGAGGGCTATCTGAATGCCTTTTTCCTCCTTCAGATAAAAATGAAATCCCTGGAATTGAAAAGCACAATATTCCCCTATAAAAAAGAAGACAGTTAAAATTTACTTCTACTGCAATGTAATAAAGGAGAAATAACCCTAAACATCAGGAAATGACTCCATGGTTTCCCCTTCATATTTGCAACCAAAGGTCCTTATTGTTACTGGCTCACTCGTCCCAAGCATTAATTTTCTATTATGAATAAAATTAATGAGTTTAGCAAATCTCTGGTGCTCATAAAGTTGTGCTTTTCATTACTGAGGTTAACAGCCTTTTGGAGACATCTCCTTTTGGAGAGGTGCCCACAGAGCTGAGACTGGCAGATGCCACTGGCTGGACTTGGGGCTTACCCACACCCAGTGCTGGCCCTGGGACCCCAGAAGCCAGCTCCTTCTTCTTCACACCCTGCCAAGTTTGCTCTCTTAACTGACCTCCAGCTTAAAGCTTGCCTCTCCCAGAAGCCCTACCTGATTAACCCTGAGCATGATAACAACCCTATGGTGTCATGTCCTCTCAACACCTATGCACAAAGTTTGTGACAGCCTGATGGGGAAGGCAGCCAGTCTAATGGGGCTAAGATGGGGAACCACCCGCCAGGGTTCCTCACCCAGGTGTGTGTCAGAAAGATTTTCTGAATGATATGATATTTAAGTATCTAGGCTGGAACTGAAGGATCAATAGAGTTAGATAGATTAGACTGGGCTGGGGCGGGGTGTGGAAGGAAATGCCCCATGCCAAGGGGTGTGCAGGCTGGATGGGACTGTGTTCTAAGTGCCCCAGGAAGAGCACAAGGAGGCCAGTAGAGTGGGTCATAGGCCTCCATGCCCCACTTGGGGCCTCAGGACACATGACTATAGAATTAGAGACTCTTCTAGATCTGTTTTGTGTCTCTTCTCACAGTGAAGACCTCTAGGCCAGGCAAAATTCACTAGCTAAGTCTAGCCATTGCTTGTCTTTGTGAATAAAGTTTTATTAGAACACAGCCTCGCTCATTCATTTACATATTGCCTATGGCTTCCTGGAGCCACTACTGCCATATTGAGTAGCTGCTACAGAGATGGCATAACCCGCAAAGCCAAAATATCTACTATCTGACTCTTTATGTAAAAAGTTTGCTGACCCTGCTCTAAGCTCTACCTGCTACTAGAAATAAACCCTCCTGATGCTTAGCCTTAGATAAAATATTTCTGGCTTCTGTTCGGATGCATTAAATCCCTTCATAGCTAATGGAAATGTGTTAAGAATTAATACAATTACAAAATGCAAACACAAGGGCTTGGCTGTCAAAATACCTGTGTTTGGATCCTGGTTCAGACTAGTTACTAATGACTGTATAATAATGATGATGATAGTAATAGTAGTAAATGCAGTAATAGTTTCTATTTACTCAGCCATTATGTAACAGGTATTGGGCTGGGCTTTTAAAATATTTTATTCTATTTAAAGTATCACAAAACATCATTTTCTGTTTTTTCTCTCCACCATGGCTCTGAGCAGGTAGCCTGCCTGGTATGTAAGGAGGTTCCCATATGGAGAACCATTTTGTAATGCATCAGAAGGTCAAGAAAGAACTGACAGCTGCCTTTGCCTTAGGGAGTAGGAGGCTTTTTTCATGGAAGTTGGCACAAAGACCATGGGGACCCTCCCACCGACACTCCCACCCCCACCACTAAGGAGCGCTGTGACTGACCAGGGGCATACTGCTCCTCACAGACTCTCTCTCCAATCTCACAGAACAGACAGCACAGGGAAGCTGAGGACAAACATCCTCTAGCTGAGCTTTGGCTTGCTTGGCAGGCTGCAGGGAGGACCTGGACATGCCATCTGCGGAGCATATTGAGGCTTAGAAGGCCATGATTCTGGCTGTGGGAAGAAAGGAAGCTGGGGACTGTGCAGTTGTGGGTGGGCTATATGTGCAGCTAAGTGAAAGGAGAACTCCCACCTCTTGGGTGTCTTCTGTTTAATGGGAGCTTTGTCTTTAGTAGGGACTAACATAGGAGGCTCTCATTATAGTAGAAAGTCTCATGCCTACACCTGAGAAAGCATTTCCAGGTATAAGGAATTAAAATAAACCTTAAACTTTATAGGAAGAACATAGTGTTGTTTTCTATATAAATCACTTCTTTTTCCAAGTGGTTATAAAATAAAGTGCCAAAAGATACAATGAAGAAAATAAAAATCACAGAATCCTTTCATTGAGAGAGACACACTGTGAACACGAGGTCAAAGGCCTTTTTGGCCTCTCTCCATGGTTGCATATATGAAGGGACAGGCAGATCTTTTCACAGGGATGGAGTACGGCTTGTCGCGATCTGTCCCTGCTTTCTTCTTCCTCAGCTTTTTGTTGGGGATCTCTGTTTTTGTCAGCTAGTAGACCCATGTAGATCTTCAGCTCTAGCATTTTCTACTTTGTAAATAGAGTAAATTCATAGAGGGTTAGAGTTGTTAACCTGTGCAAGAACGCCAGAGCTTTGCCTGTTTGGACAAGACCCCCGAGGGCATTCTTTGTGAGGGATCCTGAGAGCTCTGGGCCTCGAAAGGTGTCTTGTCTGTGAACCTCAGGAGAGTGAGCACAGGCTGTGCCCCATCTGAGAGGGTGGGGAAAGGCATAAATGGAGCCAATGCCCATTTGCCAATCCAAACACACAGATGGGGATGGGCAGAGGAGCTTCATGTGAAACAGCACTGCCAGAGGCCAGAACCCTGGAGCAGGGCTCTACAACTGCTTTACCTGGGTAATTTGAGTGGATAAGGAGCTTGCTTTCCCCTCAGCTGGCATACAGTTACCTTCTGCCACATGGTTTTCTTGGGGCCAGCATTGGGACATTGGGTTGGAAGCCAGAACTAATTTTTTTTTTCCCTCTGGCTTTCATTACCCCAGTGCATCCTTATATCTTGGCCCTGAAGGTCTAATCAATCAACAATTCATCCTCTTTCCACTGCCAAAGTAATTGAGCTAAAATGCAGATCTGAATTCAGTAACTTCCTGCATAAAATCCTTCGATAGCTCCCCGTTGCCTAAAGACAGAGTTCTGGTTCTGAAAGGAAGATTGTGAGGCTCGTGTAGCCCAGCTCCATGATCTCCTGCCACTCCACAGCTTCCTTGGACACACCTTCCAGCAAAGGCAAGCTACCAGGAGGGACGTCCCAAACCATGATGCTTCTTATTCCCATGCCTTTCTTCTGCTTGGGAAGCCCTTCACCTTTTCTTTCTGGTCATCTCCTAGTCATCCTAAAAGACTTGGCTCAGGTATTCCCTTCTGGGGCTTTTCTAGCCTTTCCCTTCCCCTTCACTTCAGCCATCAAACCCGTGTGCATGTGTTTGAGAAATATTTTCACTCACACCCAGCTCTACATGGGGCTGGATGTGTGTCTGTCCTCCACCAGACCTGGGCCCTTGACTTTGTGTCTCTGGACTTGGCAGTGTGACATGTATGGAGTTGGTACCCAGTGCATTTCTGTTAATGAGAGAACAATGGGACTATGATCTCTCTAACCTTTGGTTTGGAGTCTATGTCAATGTGCTTATGTGACAAAGTTAGAGGAATGGAGATGAGTCTAGTACAAGGGGAGATGGATCTGCAGGTACTTGTCTGCCACTTGCAATCTGGTGGCTTATTCCAGGTCTGCAGCTTTGAGACTTGGGAAGTCAGGCCCTGCGTTGAGCCCAGGCCACCCTTGGTCAGTGTACTGCTTGGAGCTTTAACCGTATCTGAAGACCTTAACTTCAGCTTTGGCTTCATGTCTAGCAATGTGTGTGACTTGGGCAAGTCAACTCACTTCTCTGGGCCTTGGGTTCCACACCTCTAAAATTAGCAGAGATGCCCTATGTTCCTTTGATTTTCTCCCAGCTCTGAGGTTCTGTGCCTCTGAGCTTACTATACTTGGAGAATCACCCGAGAAGCAGAGGCTTGGGGAAAGGAGAGAAGAAAGAAGTGGGGGAGGTAACTCCTCTGCTTCAGTAGCTTTTGGGGGCCTAGGGCTGTGAGTCACAAGCAGGGACCTCCCGCAAGGGCTCACAAGAAAGCTGAAACAACAATGTCACAAGGCGAGGCTCTCTCACTTTCCTTGTAACAAGTCCTTATCTGGGAGAACATAAGTAGGAAGTCAGGCTCCACACCTCAAAGCCTCTTCCCTGCCCTCCTCGTCCCTGTCTCTGCCTCGCCAGCCTTACATGCTGCAGCGAGCACACTCTGAGCTAGAGGATGAAGCTTTCCAGGAGGGCCTTCACCCAGGAGTCCCTTTGGGCCTTTTATAACAATGGGAATTCTGGTATCTCTTGCCAATATTTTAAAAAGTCTAATAAAAATTGTGCTTAGATCTATATTTCAGTTAGCTACAAAGGCCAACTGAAACACCAAAGTCTCTAATCTCAGCTTAAATTATAGCAACTTGGTGTGGTTATCTCATACCAATCAGCAATTCTAATGGGCACTTATAATATCCACAGACTTGTTAAAAAAATGAGAGACAAAACCATAAAAAAAGTCTAGCAAACAATTCTTTGCGACATAAGGAAGAAATAATAAAAGAGAAAAGGTCTGGAATAATTGAGAAGAAAGGCCTGGAAGCAGCAAAAAGGCCCCTTGTCTGATATGTGAGGAACCTGCCCAGCAAAGATGAGATGGCTCACCCCAGTCCACATGGGGTGCAGGTGACTCTCAGCTCAGGGCTTCCTTACCGTCTAGAACCACATGCACTATTGTTTGGACACATCAAGGCATTTGCTTTTTTGGGAGAAAAGACTCCTAAACTGAGCAGTGCAATCAATGTTGGGTCTGACCCTTAAGGAGCAAGAAAGTATTTATGCCATTATCAAGATCCAGTCATTTCTCATTTTCATGGAAATATTCCAGTGCCTGCTCTGATAAAAACATCAGTCTTTGAGGATGTTACTCACTCTGAGTTCTCTCTGTGCTTGAGAGGGTGTAATTGTAGGACTTGTAGCCCTGAGCCCCACTAAAGATAAAAAGAAACTTGCCAAACATACAAATGGCCAAGATTGAGCTGACTGGAGTAAAATGTATTCTACCCATTTACTGAACACCTCCTATCTGATGGGCCCTGTGCTGAGAGGTGAGGGTTTAGAGATAAACAAGGATGCTAGCTGCCAGTGGGGAACTGTAGAGATTTGTGCACAGCTGAAATCATATCTAGCTAACAGAAAATAGTTTTGGATGAGTAAAGAGGTAAAGTCAATGAATATTATATTTGCAGTGTAGGCAATAACATTGATGTGTTCAGGAAGGTGCTTTCATTGCTAATTTGGGGGAACTGAGAAGAGAAAGGGACTTGTGAATTAAGAATTTCAGGGGGTACAGAAGACAGAAAGGGCTCCTCAGACTGAGGGCAAAGGTCGGGTAAAGACACAGATATTGGAGAGTCTGGGATATGTGGTGTGCCATATCAGTGGTCCAGAGTATGTATGTGAGGCAGCTGGAGGCCAGTGTTGATGAGAAATAAAGGCCGGAACTGCATTGCAGAGGGCCCTAACTGCCAGATAAGAACATTCCGTGCATATGGAAAGAGAGTCAGAGTCCCTAGAGAGATCTACTCAGTTCTCTGCTCTACCTTTGGCTTTGTGTTGAGAATGAAGAGAGAGGGGACCAGAAAGGAGGAGAGATTGTCCAAGCCCTATGTTCTCTGGCCTTTGAGTCCCTCTGGTGCCTGCTCATGCAAAATCTTAGAGAACCAGGGAGAAGATGTGACTTTGGTCCCACTGGGAGCCTCCTCCTCAGCCTCAGAATAGGAGAGATTTCTGGACATGAGGATGTTGAAAAGCTGACAATTTACCTTCACCTTGGCTCTGTGAGCTTGTGTCAGGGAAGTCAGCTGGAAAGTCCACCTTGGGGTCTGGTTTGTAGTGAGCTGCAGAAGCGTGTAGACTGTGCTTGCCAACTAGGAAAAATACACAGGTCATACATCTTCTAAGCTGAAAGGAAGGAGGAGACTAATGTATATTGAGTGACTACTTAAAACTAGGCACTATGCTGAGCAGTTTAAAGTAAGCTCTTTCAATTTAACGGTTATAACAAACTCTATGTGGCTTACCCCTATTTTAAAGATGTGGCAACTAAGGCTCAGAGAAGTTAAGCAATCTCTCCTAAATCATGTTATAAGTGAAGGAGCTAGGGTTTGAATTTAATCACCTACCTCTAGGTTCAGTGCACTTCCTGCTCTATTCCCTCCCCTTCTCACCCCTGAAGTCTCAATGGAGTCTCACTTTGAATCATCTGTAACCCCTGAAGATTTGCCCAGGGTATGATGGAAGCCTTGCCCTCCATTCCTGCTCTCACCTCCTCAGCCCACAGGATCATTTGAATAAGACGGCTACTGACCAGAGTGTCTAGGAGTTTAGGCCACTGCTGCTATTGCTTTGTCTTCCCTCTCTCACCCTCAACATGAACTAGGGGCAACACCCCCTTATCCTGTGTGAAGCTTGGCTTGTTCTAACTCTGGCCTGGAGAGCAGCTATTGATGGGGCTTAGTACGCAATGAATGAGGAGGCAGAGAGGAAAGAGCATCACAAGTCTGGGGTTAAAATTTGGTGGCTCTATTTTCCTTTGTTAATTCAGCTTTGGAACTAGTTCTGACTGTTCTCTGGACTCCCCAATGAGCTGTTCCTCATGCTGAAATGGAATCCTCCCCACTGGTGCCCAAGAGGGACTCTGTGCACAGGCTCCTGGGGAACAGAGTGGGCACTGATGCATGGCACCATAGTGATTATCAAAATGGTGACCCCAGACTGGGCGAGGAAGCAGACCATAGATACCATCATCCCACTAGTGGCTTCTTGCTGAGGTAACCACAGTGCAGCCCTTCAGCTGATCATGTAGGCAGCTCAGTGCAGTCTCATGATTTCAGAGGGCTTCCTTTCCAAAGAGACCTTCTTTCCTACTGCCTTAGTGTTTGGGGAATTGGAACCAGCAATCTCCATCTAAGTTGACTAAAGAAGGAAGCTGTGAACACCACAATACCATTATAAAATATATAATACAATATATACAATATGTTCCATGGTTAAGTGGATCCCAAGGTAGCTCCCCTGCAGGACAGCTGCCAAAGGCCAGAATAAGAAGATGAAGATTAACTTCTGTGGTTAAGTATCTGCCCTCATTAGAACCCAAGCTTACCGAGAAGGGGTCACTAGGAGCTGTTTTCTCTCAGTAACATACTTACAAGGATGAAAATATCTTGTGCTCATTAAGTGACCATGAGCTGAGAGGGAAAGTTGTGGAGAACAGGGCAAAGCTGAAACAGGAGAGCCCCCAGGTGACAATGTGTCTCCATTGGAGGGTGCAGCAAGAGAGAGCATTCTATGACAAAGACCAGTGTGTGCTGCGTCAGTGTTGGTGCTGATTGTACTGAGGGATCCTGGGTGAATCTTCTGGCCTTATGTTGGGCCTTATAGCTTCCTCATGTATAAACTGTGCCATTTGGACTAAATGATAACTAAAAGATTTTACCAGTTCTGGCATTCTGGTTTCTGGAAGCCTTTAGGAAAAAAGAGACCTCTTCATTTTATCATATTTGATCTTTGTTCTTTGGTTGGGGGAGACTATAGATAGGAAAAGAAAAAGTCTAGTGAAAAAGTAAGTTAATTTGATCCCCTGAGAGTCCAGGGACCCATGAGAGTTTCATTTCAGTATTTTGCTTGCATGTCTCTCTTCTCAGAGTAAAGAGATACAATGACTATGCACTTCTAAGGCATTATGCCCAATGACAAAATTGGCAGGAGAGGCAGGGAACTGTCCAGCAGAGAAATATCCTGAAACTCAGGAAGGACAATTCTGTTCCAGGGGATTCAGTCCCTACATCATGCTTCGCTGTGCACCAGATGCCCAAGAGGAAGACTAGTAAAAACTGACCTTGTTCTTAAGGAGCTTACACTCAGGGAGGGAGGTTTGGCACAAACACTGCAACTTCTAACACTCAGCTATTGAAAAAGATATCATTAGTGCAGGGGTTCAGAGGACAAGGAAGAAGTGAACTGTAAAAACTCGAGAGAGATTTGAAGTGGGCTTTAATCATAAGTGTAGACAATTTAGTGGCATATTGGTGGCATTTCAAGCAGAAGAAATGACAGGAACAAAAAGAGATTTGTGATCTTTGCGAAGAGGAGAGGTGGCAAGGAAGAACAAAGAAAGAAGGAAAAGGAGGAGGAAGATATTGGAGAAGAGGAGGAAGAGAGGAAGGGAGGAAAAGAAATAAATATAGAAAGTGACTCTGAAGACAAGCCAGTGTGCAGGCCCACGTGCTTCTCTGGCACCACTCTAAGCTGTGGGCTTGGAATGCAGTCTGGGAGGAGAGAGCTGAATATAGGAGGGGAGAGAAGATTGGAGAGAGGAATAAAGAAGAAGCCATTTCACACTGGGAAGCAAATGCTCTAGCAAGAGCCCTAACGCTTCCTGCTCCAGGAGGAGGAACCCCCACCTCAAAAACAAGAAGCCATGGGTCCAAGATTCAGGACCCTGATCCCTTAGGGGTCATTGAGAATGTGCTGCATCTGCCTTTTTTTCTTTCTTGCTGAATCCTTCTTCCCTGGACTGCCTTCCCATTTGGGCTCACTTCTCCCTCAGTGTAAACTTTGGGGCCCATGGTCTAAAGATTGAAAGTTGGACAAAGGGTTTGCTTGACCTGTTGTTGGGATGCCAGCTGCCTCTATGAGAATGTCTACTCTCCAGGGCTATATAAGATGCCTGCATCACCCTATCCCCTTTCCAGTGCCCAAGGAAATGGTTGGCCTTCTGCCTCTGTTTCAGGCCTGGACTACCTCTTTCTTTCCCCCATGGGGAAACCCCTTGTAGCTCACCTGTTCCAAGAAGTTGTTATTGTTAAGCTCCCATGCCAGCATCATCTTTACTCAAAGCTTAAATATTGAATCTTTCACTCAATTGTTTAAGATTGACTTGTTTTCCTATTTCTTAATCTCTTTAAATTGGTATACATCTATACTTGTGCAGCTGCTTTCTTTCACCCTTAACCTGGACTAAAACGAGGGCTTTGTGCTAAAATGAGATTTTGTTAATACCACCAGCAGCAAAATACATTATGTTATTTCTGTGCCTGAGTTTCCCTTTCCTACAATGATCTCCTTATTCCCCTCCCACCTAGAAATTGAGGGAGGCAATGAGGTGGGAGATAGAGCTTTTCGAAAGATATTCTTCAGATAAGACAAAGGCCTCTTATAGCAGTGATGGCTATTGGAATTGTTTCCCTTTACTTAAAGCTGGGGTTTTCACATAGGAGTGCAGTCCACACTTTCAAATCTTCAGTAGGAAATAACAGTTGGGGCCAACTCTCTCATGCTGAAATGCAAGAATAATCATCTTTCATAGTGAGACATTTGGGTTATATTTAATAAAAAATTTCCAAGGGTTAAGACTTGATTCTCACTAGTGCATTTTATTGGAGAGGAGGGTCCCTAATCTAATGGCTCTAAGTTGAAAAGGATGATTGATCTGTCCAGAACAGATTAAGAACAGTACAGGTTGAAAGTACTGCTAGCCTGGACCAAATTACCCCTAAACATCTGACTTTATGACATTTTCTATCTGTGAATGAATACAAGGTAGCACCTCTCCTTCCATGCTGCCCTGGGGACTTAGGTTATTTTATCCTCTCTGAAAGAGAGGGCAAACATCCATTATGAAAACCAAAAGGTATAATTTGAACCTACGTGCAATTAAAAATTAAATTAAGTGGGTTCATAAAATCAGACACTCCTGGTTTAACAAGCCTGATTATGAAAGTGGCTTGTCAGACCCTGGCTGAGGGGTGGAGGTGGGGAGTGGGACAAGGGGGAGATTCACAGCTGTTCTATTATTCTCTGCCATTATTATCCAGATGGTTTTTCTAGCTACCTGGTCCATGTTTTCTGTGTCCCCTGCAGGGCAGGTGTGATGAGGGGAAACACTTCACTCCAAAGAGGGGTCTCCCCAACCCCCACAGGTCATTGCAGGCTCACCTGATGCCCCATCTCTGAGGTCTGTGCCTGGGTTGGGGAGGTGCTGGGCCCACACAAAACAGATGCAACAGCAATGTTCGCAAGCTAGTCCTGGCTCTCCTGCCCCACTTCCCACCCTGTCATAACTGTCCAATGTTGACCAGATACCACAGAAGGAAGAGACAGTACACACAGACATTATAATTATAGGCTGTGATCTTCCTTTTGCTTGGGTATCTGGAAGAAAAAAAAATTAAGTGGAGAAATCCTCCTTGATTTCTCAGAGAGCTGAAGGACAGAAAATATTAGAGTATATATTTTTCAATTATATATACTTACTTCATTTCAAGAATAAACAAACAAACAAACAAACAAAACAAACAAATAAAGAGCCTGAGTGGTGCTTAGAGAAGACAACTCTCACTCGTGAGCGTAGTTATTGTTATGGTGGTTATAGCCAAGCAAATCCAAAGTGATAGAAGAAGAGATAGAGGAACTGGCAACACCAACTCCTTAATTAGTTAAAAGAAAGACAGTCCCAGAAAGCTGATGAAAATCTGGCTGAGTTAGGAGATGGGCACTGCAGCATGGACAAGCACAAGCACAATGTAAGCCAAGAAAAATTCAAGACAAATTAGAAAGGAGGGCTCTTTGCATTTCTGTACATAGAAATTTGGTTAATTAATCACAAAGGGCAAAAATTGAAAATTGTTATGATTTGTATCAAATGTGCTTATATGTTTATGCTCTCCTAAATAATTCTTTAGAGTATCACATCAATATGGCTTTCTTTGATTGTTTTTAGTTAGGTTAACTGCCTCAATATAATGTTTGAAATAAATAACATAAATTAAAAATAGCATTCTTTAACATTTTGCTTAGTTTAAGAAAATATGCTTTTATAAGGCAAGTTTATTCAAGTAGGAGAAGATGCTGGGGTTCTGGGAGGCTTGAAAGAGATCACCATGCCTGGAGGCCTAGCAGTTCATATTAAGATGTTAAAATTCAGACACTTACATTAAACAGCTAGCTTTGAATGTTGAACACGGACTCACTGAACACCTGGCTCTGTGCTCAGTGTTTTACATGCTGCAGCCCACAGTCGGTTCCTTGCTCAACCCTATGGTCCTTTCTTCCTGTTTTGGGACTGTGAAGGCATGTGTTTCAAGGAAGCTGACCTGAAGGGGCAAGTCAATCATGGTAACATATCCCTAGTAAGTCGATAGCTTATAAAGTAAGGAAGGGCAGGGAACACAATCATGGCCAATGAGATAAAAGGGAAGGTAAGGAGAGAGGCATCTGAGAAAGGTTTCATGACAAGAGCCATAAGGCAGAGGGCACCTCTCTTTTCCCTCTGGAAGTGTCATGCCTGGTTGTGGTGTTGGAACTGTGACAACCGTACTGTGACCATAGGGGCACCTAGCATGAGAACAGATTCAACATAACAAAGGTGGCAGAATGAAAAGATGAAAAGAACCTAGGTTCCTGATGACATTGTTGGATCATTCCATTACAAATTCCTGGAATTTTCTTCCCTATAACTATTTGTTTTGTAGGTTGATAATTTCCTTATTAAAATTGGAATATTTTGTACCCATAGGTAACCAGACATTTGTTTCTTAGACCAACAATCTTATAAAGTAGTTATTATTATTATATTCATTTTTCTGGTGAAAAAATTGATGTTTAGTCATGTAACTTGCATAAGATCATGTAACTAGAAAGTTACATGTGCCAGAGATGAGCTCAGTCTACCCAGAGCCATTGCTTTTGACTGTTACATTCTCCAATAAAGTTGCTGGTGGCCACTTATCTGAGAGGTCCTTTGGAATGCTAGCCAGACAAATTGAAACCTAGCAGGGTAGATCTCATCATACAGCAGTCAGGCACTGCTCTCTTTGTCCTCTTCCTCAAGCCAGAGAGTAACTGCAGTGGTGACAGCATCTTTGATTGCAAAAGGGGTGACAATTTATATGTCTCATTTCATCACACTATCTATCAGCAGACAGTCAGACTAAAAATCAATTCCACACTGTCTCAGTCCCCCCACCAAAGATGCATCTGAAAACAGGAATCATACCTAAATTATTGGCTAAATGAGGGCAGTGAGTTTCCAGGGGCCTGTGGATTTTTATTCAGTTATTTATTTTGAGACTGAGCCAAATTTCTCTCTTCCCTGGGCTGCTGAATCTCTGTCCCTGTGCCTTGGTTGGGGAGTGTTGTGAGCCGATGATGTGCTCCTGTTTGTTTCCCTGGCCTCCAGGTGGTCTAGGCTCCCCTAAGTGGACCACATGGTCACACTGATTGTTTGATCCCATCTGGACCCAGGAGCAATCAGGACACAGCTGGTTTATGGATCACTTTGTCAAAATGTTCCATCCTCTGGTGTCCAGGAGAACATTTCTATGGAAAGTGCCAGGGGCATCCAGCAGACATTGGCAGCTTCCAGGATTTGGACTAGAACCAAGGGGAGGGGTCACAGCAAACATGGAAATGAAGGGCAGAGAGAACAGACAGATGGAGTGAGCATTTGAGAAGGAGGGTCTTTTAGACCCCAGGGAATGGGAAAGACTGGTTCAATAATAATGATGATAGTTTCTCATATCTGTATTTTTAATTTCAGAGCACTAATTGGAACCTCACAATACCATGTGTCATGGGCTTAGTCAATATAATAATGAACACGTGGCAGATAGCAATGATGATAGTTATCCTGTTTTAGAGTCATGCCATCACTTTACTAATTACTTTACATAGATCATCTCTGTCGATCCTTATAACAACTTTGTGAAGTAAATACTATCATTGTTCCCATTTTACGAAAGAGGAAATGCAGAGGGGTTAATTGAGTTTTTCAAGGTCGTATAGCTAGTAGGCATCAGAGCCTGGGAGAGAACACAGGTCTTCTGGCTTCAGACTTAACAATCTCCCTGCCAGGCTAGAGAGATGGTTCAGTATTTGAATTCTTAGCTGGGCATCAGGATAAATACTTGCCTCTTACACCCAGAAGCCAGTAGAAAAGCCAGGGAGTTGCACCTTTTATTAGGAGACAGAGAGATGAGTCTTCTACAAGGATTTGCTTGTGCAGCTGTTTATTAACTTTCTGGGCATTTTGCTGATGATGCAATTTGCAGAGCTGTTAATGGTAATGAAACTCTGGCGAGTGTCAAGACACACAGGGGAACTGAGAAGTGAGAGGAACTGCCAGCCATTCGAGCTGCCCTTTGCTAGGATTAATGAAGCCTGTGTGCTCTCTAGATGTTGACAGCTCCCAGAAACGTCAGGTGCCACCCAGACAGTGTTGTGAGCTTGTCAACCTCTCTTCTTTTCTCTTCTTTTCCCGCTGACACCAGTCACTGGAGGAAAAATTGTCATAATCTTTGGCCTTCCCCTTTCCTTCCACGCTTGAGTTTGGGGCTCTGATGGTCATTCAGGCACATGTTTTACAATTCTGAACCAACTTTGAATTCAATTGCTGGACCTCTAATACCATGCTTTTATGGCCCATGTTACTTTGTATAGTAAATGTAGAGAATAGTTCAACTCCATAATGAGGAAGAACCTGATTCTAGTAATTTAAACTCCATTAAAGTCATCACAAACAATTTATTGATGTTTTTAAAAAGAAAAATGTGACAAAAAAACACACACATGCATCAAAAGAGGCAGCTTGAGCAGAACTGTCCATCAAACAACCTCAAGTTCAAGATCTTAAGAGTGTGGGCCTTGAGTGGAGACTGAGCTGAGAGACCTGGGGCTTTGTTTCTTATTGGCTCAGCATGGTGAAACTAGCAGAGGAGCTAAAAGAGGAGGGAGCAAAAGATGATTAAGACGTTCTTCACTCAACTCCAAGAGGGCAAGTCTGCAATGTTCACTGCATTGTCTTTGAGCACTTTTTATGGATCAGCCACTCTTTTCAGCTTGAGCAAAAAGTAGTCTGTAAGATATAGGACCTGACATCCAAGAGCTCCTTCTGGTGGCAAAGGTGAACATATAAATACATTCGTTTAAGGAGGGAAAGGCTGTGACAGCATGTGAAGAGAGCACCACGTCAGGAAAGAGAGGAGAGATGAGAATTCATCCTGGTCTGCTAAGCCTTCACTGAGGGTGCCACTGGGGTGAGTAAGGTCGTGAGCAGCATTCTCCCAGGTGAACATGTGGGGAAAGGGCAGCATGGTGTGGTGCGAAGAAGACAGTTCAAACTTAGTTCTGATAGTTCCTGACTAGGACACCTTGGGCATACTAATTAACTGATCTAAGCCTCAAGTTTCTCATCTATAAAATAAGGATAATGGTGCCTGTTTTACATAATTGTGGTCAGAACATAATGTGAATGAGTAGTTCATCTATGTGAGGCTATTTCTGTGAATTAGTTCCTCTTCTAAATTCCAGGGGCAGCAGGATCTGCAGAACAGAGCAGGGCATGTCTGGAAAAGGCTGCAAAATGTTTCTGTCTGGCAAGGGCTGTGCTAAGTGAGTCAAGGATTTTTGGTCTGGGGTAAGTCATTCTCCATCTGGCTCCCCTAAATAGGTTGACTCTGCTGCGGAGAATTCCTGTGCTGGGGGCAGATGCACATCCCCCACCTTGATGAAGCTACACCTCTCCCTAGCTGGGGCAAGGTCTGGAAGCAAAAATGGAGAAATAAAGTCCTGGGAAGAGCCCTAACCCTGTGTCCATCTGGCCAACAGGAAACATGCCATGTTTTGGGCTTAGGGAGTTGGAGACTGGTCCAGCTGCTAGAACCCCTCCGGGAGGCATCTCCATTCTGGTCAACCTTGTGCAGTAAATATCTGAGGCTACCAGGAGGTCTTCCCCAAAGGCCACTCCCAGTGAGTAGCTGCACCTACACATGGCAGAATTTCAGGGGATCTTGGAAGCTCCTCTCTCTGCAGTGTCTCCACCTATGGCCAGAAATTCTGTCTAACATATGTGGGTTAAAATCCTGAAAGTCCCTGCTAGTATATTGACGCATTATCCTGAAGGAGGAGCCCATAATGCCATTAGCACACAGGCGCTTGCTGAATAGAAGTGAGCTGCCATCGGAAACGTAGAACAGGACATTGAGGGAATGACATATTCATTCAGCTTGACTAGAGAAGAACATTGTCCAGATGGATAGGAGAGTTAAAATAACTTGATGAATTCAACCCACAATTTATTCAGCTCTGAAATTGGTCTATGGAGAGACAGTTGCTGTTCCTACCGACGGCACCCAATTAATGGTAACCCTGAAAGAAAGGGGTGCAGAATACAGAATAGGGAAGTTTGGAGGAGGGTGGTTAAAGGTGAGGACAGGGCATCTGGGAAAGGTCTTGAAGGATGGGCAGGATTTCTGCCGGGGGAGGTGAGATGCATGCATGAGTGCGTGTGTGTGTGCGTGCACACATGTGGTCAGTGTATTTCCAGAGGAAGTGGTGGCCTAAGAAAATTCAATCTGACTGTATGAAGGATTCATACACGGGGAGTTTAGGGGAAGAGTCTTACTCAGGAGTCTTGCACTTCTAGTGAGGACATTGAGGGTTTCTGAACAGGTGAATAATTTGTGCTTTGAAAAGCAGATTTGGTGATGTAAGATAGAAACAGGCTGATGAGGATGCACAGATAACAGTCCTGGAGCTCTTAGGACTGTCTGGTTACAGGGAAGCGCTTGCTCCATAAGTGGCTGTCAGAAAAGAAATACTCTCAGAGAGTACTTTCTGAGTGCCTACTGTGTGTAGAAATTATACACTGGTAACTAATCTTAACAATCGACCAGTGAGGAGAAGTTGATTCTGTCATTCATTCTTTCAACAAATATGCATCTGATGCTTCAATGATACACTCAGGGGAGAGACACAATCTGAATTTTCAGAGAGCTTACCTTCGAATACATTTTTAGAGTTCCTTTTACAGAGGAGCTATAGAATTCCAGAAACTTGTTCAGAGCTCATCAATTAGCACAGCATAGATTCAAACCCGTCTTGCTCAAATGACATTGTAACATCCAATGAAATTTCCTAAGTATCAATGAAGGACTATATAGGGGTTATCATTTATAAGATATCATTGATCCTGAAAGCAGTTCTTATGAGGGAGGTGTTAATTATTAACCTATTTTTAAATAATGAAAATGAGATAGAGTTGTCCAAGTCTTACAGTGGGAGAAAGAGCCAAAATAGCATGTTTGTATCCAGGTAACCTGATCTCAAGGCCTTATTCTTAAGCATTGCATCATCCAAAGCTTGAACTCTTCCTTACTTCCTCCCATCTTCTCTCCCTTTCTCCATTTCTTCGAGTCCTTCCTTCAAAAAGAATTAAATCTGGTTTTGGCCGCTATTTGCAGTGTGTGTGGGTGGGGTGGGGAGGATGGAGAAGAGTCAATGGCGATGTTAAGTTCTTATCTACACCCTGACAGACACAGGGAACCTGGAAACTGGTAGGCTTAGGTGGCAGTGCAGTGAAGAGTAGAGCCAGGAGAGGACCCTGGTAAGTGGTCCTGGGAATTCAGGGGCAGCAGTGGGAGGATGTGGGTCCTTTGGAGGGCTGGGAGAAAGAGAGAGTAAATGGCCCAAAGGGAGAGGAGCCCTGGGCCAGAGATAATTTTCACCTGTTGCCAGTATTCCAGCAGCTACAAATTGAGATCCAGACAGTTTGTCTGCACAGCTGGACAAAATCATTCTCACCCTGCATAATGGGAAAAATTCTTGATAAATTTGCTCTAGCACCAGGAATAGGCACAGTCATGAGTGAGAAAGCATCTGCTCACACCCTGTCCAGCTCTGGGTGTGTCTGGGTCTGGCACACAGACAGTATGGGGTGCCCGAAGGCGTGGTCTCTTCTCTAAAGATTTGTAGCCCTCTGTCCAAGTCAGAGATGACTGTAACTTCCTGTGTACTAT
Source organism: Eonycteris spelaea (assembly GCA_003508835.1). Lineage (NCBI taxonomy): Eukaryota > Metazoa > Chordata > Mammalia > Chiroptera > Pteropodidae > Eonycteris > Eonycteris spelaea. Next base: position 827,258 of record PUFA01000288.1, on the reverse strand, counting down.
CACCCAAACTTGTGCACTGGGACTGCCACCTATATGCTCGTCTCCCAGCCTGAACGGAAGCATCACTCAGGAAGGGACCATGTTTGAATAGCTTTGCATTCTTACTCTGACATATCTAATACCTGGCACTTGTAAGGTACTCAATAAATATTTGTGGAAAGGAGTGGAGGGAGGAAGAAAAGGAAAGGGGAGCAGAGAGGGAGGGAGTGGGAAAAGAGAGAGAGATGATTGAGTAAACTTATTCTTATTCAGTTTCTGGCATGGAAGGGGAGAAGAAACAATAGAAATCCTCAGCTTAGTCCAATCACAAGTTTACTCTTGTGTCTGTCTTGGGAAAGGTTAACCAGTGACTCAGCCGTCTTGAGTTCCAGGAGTCCTGGGCATGTATGGGGCAGGTGCAATGCATTCTCCCCTTTGCTAGCTGGTTGGCTGTAGCTAGTTATATATCATTGGTGTCTTATTATCTCCATCCTCATCCCTTACCCCTCAGTGGGAAGACCTCATATCCTCCATCTATTTTTTTGGACACTGCACAGTAGCCATGTGTCTGCTGGGTCTACCAGCTTTGTGAGGCCTTTTCTGCCCTGCACCTGCTTTGCTGCACTTTATAATGGGGTGAGAAAATTTGGCTGGTGAAGCTTCAGTCATTTTAGACAGCCTGCCAGAGGACACAGAAAAGGAATGAGCTAAACCTCCTCCACCCCCGATCTGTTCCAGTCTGGTGTGGCATCTGCACCAGAAGCACCAAGATCTGCACCTGCCACATACTCCCATGCGTTGGGGCCTCCCCTGGCTCTGGGAAGTTTCTTGCCCTGCTGGCTCCTTCCACCCCTATCCCCTGCAGGCTTCCTGGTCAGGGGTGGAGTGGGCCTCATTCGTTGAAGGCCCCTGAGTCCACGCTATCACTCTCTAAAGGCTGATCCAAAACAGAGCTCCTATTTTCTGCCCATAGGTCTATCCCTCCCATAGTCTTCCCCATTCAGGAAATGATTATTCTATCCTTCCAGTTTCCCAGGCCAAACACACAGCAGCTACCTTTGATTCCTTTCTCTCTCATGCCACATCAAGGAATTTTGTCCGTGTTACCTTTAAAATACTTCGGGAATCCAAGTTTCATTCCCTCCACTGCTGTTAGCCTGGCCTGAACTGCTACAACCTCTTCCTTTGATGTTTCCTAAAGATTTCCTGACTGCTGCCTTTGCCTTTCACCCTGTCTTCTGCAGCCAGAGGGATCCTTTAACAATACATCAAATGTTATGTCTCTCCTCAAAACACTCCAGTGACTTCCCTGTCACTCAGTGTTAAGATCTTGCAGTGACCCTCAGGACCCCTATATCTCTTGCCCTCTGCCCTTGCTCACACTATTCCAACCATACGGCCCTTTTGTTTTCTTTGAACATGCAGAGCATGCTTCTGCCCAGGGCCTTTGCACTTGCTGTACCCTTTGCCTGGGTTACTTTTCCCCTGGGTCTACATGGCTGATTTCCCACTTCCTTTAGGTCTGTGCCAGTCAGAATGGGCTGACATATTATGCTGCAGTGCCAAAAAACCCCTATTTTTCAGTTGTTTAAAAATAATACAGGTATTTCTCCCTTATATTATGTGTCTCTTCTCAGGCCAACTAGAGTCTCTGCTCCATGTAACTTGTCCTGGCGGTCTGGCTGACCGGGCCACGCTCTGGGACATTGCAGAGGACAGTAGGAAGCAGTGCAATAACAGCTGACTCTGGCCACTTCATTGGCCATTTTGTCACACAGCCTGGGTGGGGAAAAGCAATCCAGCTCTCTGCCAAGGAGGAGCGAGAGTGGGATATCTGTGAGCAGTGTGAGAACCACCTCAATGTCTTTGTTAAATGCCATCCTCCCTGGCCCTAGGGACTGCCTCTCTTCTTTTTTCTCTTGTGTTTTTCTCCAGGGCACTCACCACTCTCTGAAATGCACTAATTTGCGTGCTTATTTTCGTGGACCATCTCTGTCTGATAAGAATGCAATTTCTACGAAGGCAGGATCTTTGTCCATTTTCACTATTGCATGTCAGTGCCTAGAACAGTGAGCAATGTGCAGTAGGTACTGAATAAATATTTCTTGAGTAAATGTTATTAACTGAATTGTGTGCCTTCAACATTCACATATTGAAACCTTAATCCCCAAATGACTATATATGGAGATAAGATTTTTAGAGAGGTAATTAAAATTAAATAAGATCCTAAGGGTGGGTCCCTAATCTGATAGGATTGTGGTTTTGTAAGAAGAGGAAGAGACACTAGAGGTCGATCTCTCTCTCCCTCGCTTTCTCTACCTATGCACTGAGGAAAGGCCATGTGAAGACAACCTAGAAAGAGATTCCTCACCAGGAACTGACCCTGATGGCACCTTGATCTTTGACTTCCAGACTCTAGAACTATGAGAAATAAATTTCTGTAATTTAAGTCCTCTAGTCTGTGGCATTTTGTTATGGAAGCTAAGCTAAGACAGTGAACAGATAAAAGAATGAAAGAAGGAAAGTACAGCTGAGTGGTCACTGCGTTTAGCTATTTCACAAGGGCATCCAGGGGAGGGCTCTGGAGAGGATCATGTCAGCTGAGCCCTGCCTACCAAGGAAGGAGCAGCTAGTGCAGAGGTACCAGGTGTACGTGAGCTTGGACTAGGAGAGAAGGGACCAATGTGGCCTTGGTGTGGTGTGGCAGGTGAGATGACACTGTTAGAGGCGAGCAGGTGGCAGACTATTAGGGCCTCCCCACCAGGAAACAGAATTAGAGAAGCTACTGAAAGATTTAAAGGGGTATATTTACTATGCTTTTAGTTTAAAAAAGTTACTGTGGTATCTATGTGAAGAATGGGTTCAAGGGGGCAAAACTATAAGCTCCTTGAGTTCAAGAGCAGAATGACAGGTGCATCCCAAATCCCACCCCTTTTCGTGGGCCTGGCACTGAGTGGGTGCTCAATGTATATGTGTATGTATGTGTGTGTGTGTGTGTGTGTGTGTGTGTGCATGTAATGAATTAATTGAAATGGACTTGGGGGCGTGAGTCTCTGCTTTTGCTCCCACACTCCTAGTGGCGGAGAGCTCATTTTGTACACTTTAACTCATTTTTGCAGGGTCCTGCAGGAGGTGGGCCCATATGTCTTCTACATTTAGCTGGGAGGGAGCTCAGTTATCTGGGGAGTGGATCACAGTCCTAGGCAGAGTAGGGGATCACAGTATCATCTCCCAGGGTAAGCATGATACCCACAGTTACCTTAGCACTCACAGATCTGTACTGCAGGCCTGAACCAGACCATCTAAGCACATGGACACCTCCCTCTCCACCTGGGGGCTCTGATAAAGCTGGTGTTGGTCTGGCCAGAGTGCCAGGAGTACTGACTAAAGACCACGCATTCTGGGGCTCCAGCCATTCGAGGGCTTGAGCAGCTGGCTGATCCTGCCTCCCCATTTACTTTCCAGCAACAAGGCACCTTCCAAAGGTGGAGGAGGGAGAAGCAGCCACCAGGTTTTCCCCTGTGACTACTTCTGGGCTGGGCTCTGAGCCCTGGGTGTTTAAAGTCACAGGGACACTATTCCAGGAGCAGTTGTGCTTGAGTCTCCTTCACTGAGAGTCTTCGAGGCTTCTGGAGCTCCACACTGCTGGGTCCTGGCGCTGGCCACTCTGAGGCCAGGACCCCAGCTGGATGCAATTCTATTACTGCTGTCCCCTGACTGCCATCTGCGTCTTGATTGTCAGTTCGCAGCTGGCTCTCAGCTCCCCACAGGTCATCTCTATAGCTCACTCCAGGCGGCAGAGATGGAAAAATAGCAGGCCTGCTCGAACATGCTTTCTGAGCAGCGCAAGGCTGTCGGGTTCCACAGGAGCTGCACCTCATTTTGTGGCCAGGGAGCCCAGCCAGCACGTGAAAGCCCATGGGTGCCTCTGCCATGTTCCTTTCTGCACAGGGTGGTAGTGCACATGTGTGACAATGTGCACAACTGCATGTGTTCTGTAAGACACTGTGTGTACCCATGTACCTGCATGTAAACATACGTATTTACTCATGAAACACATGTTTATTGGAGACCTGCTGGACACCTGAGGACAGACCAGACATTTTCTTTGCTCTTATGACCCTTTCAGTCTAGTAGGGGAGACAATTATGTGTAAACTTATAAATGTGAGACATGCCACTGTAGGTTTTCATGTATTCGTGAATGTGTACTCATGAGGGGCGTCAGTGTTCCTGGGAGAGAAGTTCCATTGTCTTGTGCTCCTGTGTATACCGGTACATGTGCTGCCAGCGCTGGTGATTACCTTGTCTTCGCGTGAGAGCTACAGAAGAGAAAGATGAGACACCTGGGGAAACGAAAAGAGAGGGAGAGAGCGTGGCTGAGCACGTCCCAGACACCCTACTGATAAACCGCAGGGGACAGAGATATCCACAGGGCTCCCGGGCCACCTTAGCAAGCCAAAGAACAGACTTGTGGTCTGGTGGGACAGCTCAGAGCCTGGCAGTCAGCCTTGATTTGTCCCTGACCAGGATATTCACTTCTTCCTTCTTGACATGGTTTCCTCATTTGTAAAATCAAGATCATGGGCTAAATAGTCCCTAAGTTCCATTGAGTCTTGACATTTTATGAGTCTAGATGTGACCCCTGACCTTAGGGAGTTTACACTGTTAATAGCGATCCAAGAGATAATTAAACACACACACACACACACATGCACACATGTGCGCACATGAACACACATAGAAGGTTGAGTCAAGGGACTGCCAAACAAGTTAGAGTAGTCAGAGGAGGCCTATTGTTGGACTTAAATAGACAATTAGAAAGATCATTTTTAGTGGGGAGAAGGGTGGCGGCAAAAGTGAAGAAAGATGGAGCTGTGGGTGGGTGTGGAGGGAGTAGCTGAGGGTGGGCAGAGGAGCTGCACCCCTGCCTCCTGAATGCACATTAAAGGTGTATCAGTCAGCTCTGGATGCAAAGCACCACAGAGTGGGGGCCTTAAACCACAGAAATTTATTCTCTCACAATCTGGAAGGTGAAAGTCCAAGATCGAGGTGTTGGTAAGTTCAGTTTCTCCTGAGGCCTCTCTTTTTGTCTTATTGGGGCCATTGCCTTCTTGTATCCTCACATGGCCTTTCCTCTGTGTGTGTCTGTGTCCAATCTCTTCTTAACATCAGTCATATTGGATTAGGACAGCAATCATATGGGATTAAAGCCCACCCTAATGACCTCATTTACCTTAATTACTTTTTAAAAACCCTATCTCCAAATGCAGTCATATTCTGAGGCACTGGGGGTTGGAAGCTTCAACCTATGAATTTGAGGGGATGCACAATTTAGCCCATAACAGGAGGGCTTGCAGAAGCTTCTTCCAGCCAAATGGGACATAGTAGGAATAGCCAGACATGGACATCAAGTGTGTTCCTTCCAACCAGGAGTGTGGAGTGGTGTGGGGAATGGCTTAGGTGAGTTGTAGTTGCTTAGGACCCAAGTAAAAGTCACTGATCATGGACAAATCACTGAATCTCTCTGAGGCTCTACAAAATGAGGCTGAGATAATAAAGTTTGGAGTGCTATGCAGAAGATAAAGATAGTAACAAGAAAACACAAATCATTTACTCAGTGCTGAATGCATGCCAGGCTGTGCTGGAGCTCCGCATATGTCTCGAAGTAGATTTGTGTTTCCTCATTCTTGCCTGGCAACGTGAGACTAACATAAGGGAAGTGGGGGATGCAACTCAAGGCTGAGAAGGAGCCCGACACTCCTTCAGCACACACCTAATACATATGTGATATGTGCGCCGTAAGTAAAGCTCAGAGAACGGAATCGTTCTCCCAGTCACCGAGCTAGCATCAGCATCGACTGCTGTGGGTTCTTCTGGATTACGTGTGGGCTGCACTGGCATTTGTTTCAGAGATGTTTGTAAGATGCATTTTATTTTCTAGTTGTTAGATCCTTTTGCTTTACCAAGCAAATGATAGAAAGTATGGAGAGGACCCTGATATGTGAAAAACTGTGAGGCAGGAATGAAACTTAGCGATGGCAATTTCCTTTGCCCCTGATGCACTTGTGCAGGGGAGAAAGTCAACAGGACAGTGTGATGGGACAGACTTTTTTTTTTTTTTTCAGGTTGAGAGAAGATTTTCCTGGTGTCCTGGAGACATACTACCCAGGGATTTACTTTTCCACAAATGGTACATAAGACCTACTGGACATGACAAGGCCCCAAATATGAGCCATGAGTTAACATTCTGCTGTGGAGGGTCAGGCGTGAGCCACACTTTAACCTGGGACCCACCTGTGCTTTGTGTGACTTGAAAGTGCCTTGCTTGCTTGCACCCAGTCCAGAGAGCCTTCAGCCAATCTCCTCTTGCCAGTGGGCTATTGCTTTCCTGCCTATAAATATGAAAAGCTGATTTTTCCAGTAGATAAGGCTTTACTGTAGAGCTGTTTTAACCTCTACTCACAGTGTGTTTTAACAGGTCGTTGCATGAAATCACTCACTCGAGTGGCTTTCTATCCAGGCCGAAGCTGTGCCATCCAAACCAAGCCCTCTTCTTTTGCCTCTCAGCCATCTGCCTTCCATGCCAGATGGAGCGTCTAATGGGAGCGGGCCAGGTCAGGGCACACTCACACCACAGTAGGCGATGGGGAGCTGTGTGGGGTGAGGGAGGACAGCGTAGACCCAGGACAGACTTGGGAGATTAGTGCCTGAGGAGAGCCAGACTCTAGGAAAAGAAATAATAGACTTGTCACCAGGACAGGTTTTTGGCAGGTCGTCTTCCCAGCATTGCATAGTGGTTAAAAGCATAAATTTTAAAGCTAAGCAGACCAGCATTCTAATCTTAGCTGTGTTGCTAATTAGATGTATAACCCTAAGCAAAATTGCTTTACCTGTCTGTGGCCTCGTTTTTTCATATGTGTGAAATGGGGTAATATTAGCATGTACCTTTGGTATTGTTGTGAGGATTAAATGAGATAACGTGCTTGAGCACAAGGCTTAAAGGCTGGTGCTTCACACATAACACATGGAGAGATATGGTAGCTTTTTTTTTTTTTTAATTCCACTTTGTTTGGATGTGCATCTCAGAGATGGTGTCAGAGCTTCAGAGCACAGTGAGGCTCACTCCAGCTAACAAGGAGTGAAACTGACCAGATCTCCCTTCTCCCTTCCCCCAGCTCCTTTACTCTATGCTTGGTCCTCTCTTTCTTCTGATTAGATCGTCTGACCACTTCTCTGCAGCAGCCCCTCAGCCCTGCCTTGTTACCCAGCTAGTGCTGGGTGAGTGAGCATCGCCCCACTGTGACCTGCTCTGGTACCATCTCCCCGCCACACAACCTCCCTGATTTCATCCGGAAACCTTAAGACCAGCTCCCGGTGTTCCTTCTAGATAGAGGACAGCCCTATCACCTGCCCCACCAGGACTTTCCTCAAAGGAAACAACTTTAGGGAAAAAATGAAGCTGTTTTAAATATAAGTGCCTGGGGCACAGTAGGGCCTTATTAAAATACACAGAGATTAACAAGGTCTCATTCCTCTCAATTATTAACAATGTACTTGTTCTTCAGAAAAGTACCCATGAAAATTTAAAACAGATGAAAATGGTTGTTCACTTAAAAACTTCTCAGTTAATCTGTGAGTAATGTTTTATTCAGTGTATTAAATGAACATGCAAGTTTGGACACCTGCTGGTTCCTCACCCTGGGGCACTGACAGGCACATTGATGGAGAGAGATGGCAGGACAGGGGTGAAGGACAGCCAAGGGCCAGATGAGAAGAAATCCTCCCTCCAATTTACTGGGTGTACGGGGAGTCGCAGTTCAGTACAAGAGTAGGGAGAGAAGGTCCCCAGCATGGGGTGAGGAGGAGGCGGGAAGGCTGGCTGTCCCTCGTTCCTGTTATTGTTGGCAGTCTCACATCACAATACCGCCCTTGGTTTCACCATGGCTCCTTTGTGCCACTTTCATTACTGTGAGAGGGAGCTAAGGAGTGTTCACATCCAGGCTCCCGCAATGCAGAGGAGAGGAAAGTGGCCAGCTAAGCTTTAGACCTTCTGGAGGACAGAGGAAACAGGCCCACGTTGGGCTGTGTGGACAATGACCCCTGTGTTCTAGAGAAAATATTGGTTAGAGGTGCACAGGGTGGCTGTGCTTTTTGATGCTTGATGCTTGGTGTTTTTTTCTTACCCTTATACTGGCCTGAACCTATCCATAGTAGTAAAACAAATATTTGTTGTCTGAATTAATAAATGAGTAAACAAAACAACATGGAGATAGAGCACATGTCTTCCCAGGAACTCTCACAGAGGCCTCAGCCTGCCTGCCTCTGGGCTCTGGGGTGTGACTCTGAGACTCGGCAGTCCTGGGAAACTGAGCAGCTTGTCTCTACAGACTTACTCCCCTGCCCAAAGACTGCAGAAGCTCTGGCTGAGAGCTGGAACCTGGTTCCTGGCTTCACAGAGACCAGCTCAACCAGCATCTGTGGGACCACTGCTGTGGGGAGGGTGGGAGCGGGGGTGGAGAATGGGGGGATGGGTGGACCGGCAAGCACTGACTCGGGCTGAGCCAGTTTTCTTCACAGTTACATTCTCCTTAGTCTGTGTCAATTCTCTCAAAATATATCCTTGGAAAGTGAGCCCAGGGATGAATATGATAAGAGGGTTTAAGGAGAATAGACTGGGTTTGGAAAGGTGAGGCTCATTAAGCAATCTGTGTTAGCTGAGGAACCCAGTTTCTATAGCTCAATATTGGACTGCACACCTATGAATGTGCTGCTGAGTGGGTACTGGGGTGGGTGTTGGGGATGTCATAATCAGAGGCTAGGGAAAGGGAGCCAGGGCATTCCCTCTAAAGGTGAAGCTATAATTATGAAAGAGGGAGAACTCCTTGAGGGTGTGTTGTCCTAAGGAAGATGCACAATTAGGGTCTGAAGATTCAACTGCTGCACAGCACTTTAAAGTTGGCTGAAACGATAAGGTTTACGGAGGCCACGCAGTCATTCATGCATTCAGGAATATTTGCCTTAAATGAGATCATGTATTGGTGGGAAGAGAGATAATAACCAGAGATAATCTCAGTAAGCGATAAGATTTAGGGGAAAAATTAAAGTGAGAAATCAAGAGTGGCTGCTGAGATGGCCTTGTTGAGATGACATTTGTGTTGAGAGCTAACTAAAGTGAACATATAGCACGTGGTCACATATGTGCCCAGCGGGTAAGCATATAAGAAGAAGGAAAAATAGTGCATGGGTTTGACTAGACAGGGCATTTGAGAGAGGTATGTAGACCCCTGGGTTAGATGGTAGGATGTGAAGTCACAGAAGGAGGCAGGCCAGTCAGGCAGGGCTGGGCAGGACATTGGCTTTATGCTAAGTGTGTGGGAAAGTCACTGGATGATTTTGAGCACATAATAAACATGATCTTATTTATGTTTTATAAAATACAAAACAAAGCAAACATGAGCTCTATGAAGAATAGACTGTAAGAGTCCAAAAGCTGTTGTAGGAAAAGCACCTGCAAGGCAGTTGAGGACAGATGTGATGGCAACTTGTTTTATGGTCTCAAGGCCAGTCATGAGAAATAATCATGTCAAGACAAGGTAGAGCCACAAGACTGAGGATCAGCATGAAGTATGAGGTAAAGAGTAGTTAGGGAGGTTGCCAAGGTTTGCTTTTCCTCCAAAGTAACTCCATGAATAAAAGTGCCATTTAATGAAATGGAGAAGACTATACATGTAGTGCTTTTGTTTTTCTCCAAGAGGAGATACTTAAGTATGGAGTTTAGGAAAGCAGATATGGCAGAATATATTTTTTAAAAGTCAGTTATTAATGTATACTTCATATAGTAAAATTCATTCTTTTGGATATACAGGTGTATGAATTTTGCTAGATGCATTCAGTCATGTAAGCACCAATGCCAGTCAACATATAGGATATTAACCAATCACAATATAGAACATTTCCATTACTTCAAAATGTTTCTTTGTGTTCCTTGGTAGACATTACTCAATCCCCACCCAGCACCTGGAAGTTATTGCTCTATTTTATGTTTCTGTAGTTTTACTTTTTCCAGAGTGTCAGACAAATGGAATCAGAGAAATAAAATCATATATTGTGAGTCTAGTTTCTTTCATTCAGCATAATGTATTTGAAATTATTCATCTTGCATGCATCATTAGTTCACTTATTTTTATTGCTGAACAGTATTTCATTGTATAGATGTAAATCAATTTGTCCATTCACCTATAGTCAGACATTAGAGAATTTTCCCCACAGTTTTGGCAATTATGAATAAAGCGGTTATAAACAGTCACACAGAAGTTTATGTATATATGTGTCTTCATTTCTGTTAGTGAATAATCAGAAGTGGGAATTCTGGGCCATAGGGTAAGTGTGTGTTTCACTTTGTAAGAAAATTATAAGCAGTTTCTAGTGGTTGCTACACTTTATATTGTCATCATCAGTGCACGAGTGTTCTAGTTGCTCTGCATCCTTGCTCGCACTCGGCAGTGCCAGCTTAAATAACTTCAGCAATTCTAACAGGTGAACAGGGCTAGGCATTTCCATTTGAGAGGTACTTCTCACACATATACAGTCACGGGAGTGCATGTACTTGGTAGGGAATGATCACACACAGCAAAGAGAAGAGGTCTGAGCCAAGAAGAGCAAAAGAGGCAACTGGGTAGGTAAAAAGAAATCAGGGAGTATGCCCCAGGGTTAAGTGAGGGGAGTATTTTGAAAAGAGAGAATGACCTATTGGCCAAATGTTGCTGAATGACTGCATAAGATAAAGAGTAAAAATGGATCATGGCATTGAGAAAGATGGTAGCTTTTGATGACATTGAAAAGAGCAGTTTTAGTGTTGTAATGTTAATGAGACCCAGGTGAGAGTGAGTGAAAGACAGGGTGGACTTGAACAAAAGGACAGGCTACTTGTGTTCTGGGACATGAGATGGCAGGGTTTGTAGGCTGTTTCTGCAATCACTGCTTTATCCTGAGTAATAGAAATCTAATTTGTTTGGGACAGTGTGCCCAGTTTAAAAGACTACATTTTCTAACTCTCAAGAAACACTGTATTTTTAATATGTTAGTGAAGCTTGTTGAGTGAACTTCAAGAAAACTCCTTAAAAAGGGAAGAGGCAGATAGTTGGCAAGTGTCCATTTCATCTTTCACCACCTCCTTCCTGGAAGAGAGACATATTGTCTACAGCTTCAGCTGCCACCATGAAACCTTTAGCTATGCTGACCTTGAGGATGAAAGCCAGGACCAAGAATGATAGAGAAGAAAGAAATAATTTAAATCCTGGGTAGTTTTAAAGTAGATGACTTTAAAACCTGGAACCCATAAATGGTTAAGCCGATGTGTTTAGGTCTATTAGCAGTTGAATATGTATACTAAATGATATAGATTGTAAGCCTCATGTGAATACATCACTTCTTTCCCATCAATTTTGTGGGTTTGGTCCCAGGCCACTGCAAATAGAGTGAACATCTCAACAAGTGAGTTATAATCTTTGTGCAGGCGAGAGTCTTGCCTTCGTGTTGTAAAACAGGCAACATCTATGAAGTGCAATAAAGAAGAATGCAATAAAACGAGGTATGCCATCAATATGTAAGTATGATTTGATTCCCAAATAAGGAGCAAAATAATTTGTTTGGAATTGGATAAGCTGATGCAAAAATTCACATGGAAAAATAAGCAAGAATAGCTCAGAAAATTTCAAACAAATGTGTGTCAGGGTAGGTGAGTGCGATAGCTATATTTTAAAGCTACAATGAACAAAGCAGTGTGGTACTGGTGCATGGACAGTTACTCTGATCAGTGATACAGAAGATAGGGTCCAAAAAGACAAGCAGATACATAAGGGAATTTAGGGTAGTTACTGATGATTTCTCAGATGTTCTTATATTAGTGGGGAAAATGGGTTATTCAATAAATGGTGTTGGAACAATAAAATAGCTATTTGAGAAAATACTGTTGAATTCATAACTAGGATATTAATGGACATCTTAAACTAAGGTATGCTCCAAGAGGATCAAAAATTTAAAAGTTAACAAAAAACTGAGTCAAACAATACTTAGAAAAATTAAAACAGAGAAGAATAATTATAGTCTTACAGTGGGAAAGGACTTGCTAACTATGACAGGGAAAAACAGATACATACACTGAGAAATCATGAAATAAAATCTTGGTAATTTGACTATATAAAAAGTTTTAAAATTCTACATGGCAAAACCCATCACAAGCAAAGCCAAACAACAAATAATAAAATGAGGAAAATGTTTGCAATGAAGATGTTTGATCCCAGACTAAGGACAACTTCTCTAATATATAAAGAGCTCCTACAAAATAAAACCAAAAACTCAAGAGAAAAAATGGGCCAAGGATATGAAGAGACAATTCATAGAAAAGGAAGTACAGAGAGCTCTCAAATATAAATAGATGTTCATCTTTACAGACTTAAGAGCAATGCAGATTAAAACTTTCCTAAGATGCCATTTTTCACTCAGCAGATTGCTAAAGATCAAAAGTTGGGAAATACATCATTGGCAAGCATTTGTGCAAACAGGTGTCCTCATGCCTTACTGCTGAGTGTTCAGACTAGAGAAGCTTTACCAGAAACACTCCTTGATACTTAAGCATTACTCCACAGTGTGCCAACCACATTCACACTGATTGACACTTACCTGAATCCTTACATTTGTCCTGAGAGACAGAAGCTCTATTTTTGAGATGAGGAAACTGAGACATTGGAGTCAGTTCTCAGGTGGCAAACCAGGAGTGACTCAAACCCTGTTGTCCACAAACATGTGCTTTTTCCCTCAGTCAGTCTTCCTCTCTTCTTGCTTTTATTCCTTTCTGCAGATAAGAACTGAGTTCCCGGTTTGTGCACAGAAAAGTGTAAATTAGTATCTACTCCCGGACTGCTAGCTGGTTTCATACAGGTTTGAAAACCAGGGACTACACTAATGCAGACAGTGGGGGCATCTGAGCAAGAGTATAAGGAGAATCCAGAGACATTTGCTGCTGCTGTTTCTTCAGGTGTCTCTGAGACCCTGGCTGCCTCCTCACCTATCTAAGGGGAAAAGCCAAGTTGAGAAACAGACTCATAATCTAATGAGTCTAGAAAGCGCTGGAGCCCAAGGAGTCATCCATATATTAGCTCAGGGAAAAGCTTGATGCTGAGACCATGATCCTAGTCTTGATCTTGCTGCTACTAAGGTGCTCCATGCCCTTTCTCATCCCTGGTACTCTATGAAGAAGGCTGTCTTCCAAAGAAGAGCCAAGTCAAATACACTGCCTTGGGAAGAAAGCAATAACTTGACAATAAGGATGCCAAGACACTTGTCATTAAAGTAGGTCTTGGATGGTGAAGGGACAGTGAACAGGGCATAGGATGAGACCCTGACAGGCCCTCATGGAATCAAGAATTGGGCTTCTCTATTATTCCAGGGCAAGAGGAGAAAGGCTGGAGAAGGCCTTTGGGTGAGAGGAGTGTGTGTGTGTGTGTGTGTGTGTGTGCGCGTGCGTGCATGCGCACTCATGCACATACTGTATGTGTGAGAAGTGTGTGTGAGGGGTTTAGGTGTGTGAGAGTATGTGTGCATGTGAATGTGTGAGTGTGGCTGTACATATGGTGAGGACTAAAGACCTAACATAATATTGACAACAGCCAGCACTTAGGAATCACTATGTAGATGTCAAGACCTGTATCATGTACCTCCCCATCCTTCACTGAGTAAAACCTCAACTTCCTTAAGCTTTTCTGTTTTCAGAGTTATTTATGGTTCTAAATCCATGCTTTCCATAATGTGGATTTGGGGTGTCATTTCATTAAGTCAGGCCACTGGCCAGATTTCAAGGTCTTAGAACCCTACTCTACCCCTTTGAAAAGTGTTTCTAGAAAAATATATTAACGTATTTGTTAATAGCAAATATTATGTGCGTGCATGTGTGTGTGTGTGTGTGTGTGTGTATAGCATGTTTGGTTAGGGTGGGTGTGACAGAGTGGGTAAAAGGTGGATTCTGCTCTTGAGGAACTCATGGTCAGATTTGAGGGGTCAGACACTTGCACAGATAATTATCACCCAAGACAGAAAATAATAAGCCCCAAAGGCCTGTGAGGTGTTTCTGGCTGGGAGGGTCAATGGAAGTCACTTGCGTCATTGTCTTAACTTCCCACAAGGGAGGCCACTGGAACTATAGATGTCTCAGGGGTCAAGAATTACTTTGCCCAGAGATGTTCCTGCATCTCTGTCCCAGGAGCCACAGTTGGGCTCTTGCCTGGAAGCCCCTTAAATGGGATCAGGATGACTGCTCATACTCCCTCTGCCCACCAGCCCATGGCCTGTGCCTGCTTTTTTCTGCCCTCATCTCTGATCCTCTCACCACCCACAGGCAGGTCTGGTGTTTTGGTCTGGTATGAAGATGTGCCCTCACTCACAGCAGACACCCATATATTGTCCCAGTGTTGCATGGCTCGTAACTTGCACAACAGGCATGCCCCCTGGGGCTTTGCTACCTTTGGCTGACATGTCCCAGTGGATATATAATCTTTCTCAGCTTTCTTAGATGCTCCTTGAGTTCCTGAGCTCTGTTTATGTTTGTTCTTGGCACTTGGTGGTCCTCCGTAAATATTTCCCAACTGACCAGCTAGAGTCGAGGTGTGGGATTCCCAGGAATGAAGTGTGAGGAGCTCAGCCTCAGAGTTGGAAGGTCCAGAGCAAGCTACCCCTGGTGTAGGCATCCCCTCCCATTCTCATCTCCTGGGCTGGTCATGCCCAGTCTGGGCTTGAACACTTGAGTGATAGGTTTTTCACTGTTTTCTGGGGAAGCAGCTTCTAATTTCAATGTAAAAGCATGCTTCCTTCAATATTTGTCTTCTCGAATCTTCCAACAACTGGCTCTCATTCTGTCTTCTGAAGTCTCACCAAAACAAAACAAAACAAAAAACAAACAAAAACAATCTACAATTCTGCTCCCCTTCCCAGGGCACACAGGGAAGGGACTTCCAAAGAAGGAAACTGTTAGTGTCTAGGGTGGACTCCTGTTTCCTGCCTTGACTGGACTCTGTCATTAGGCAGGAGCCATGCCCTGTCTGTTCTGATTCCATCTCTGTCCAGCTGCCTTCTGTCACCCCAACAGATAGGGTCATTCCAGCCCCCACGCCCAGTCTGCTTCCTCTCTCAGGAGTAGCTGGCAGTAAGGTTGGTGATATTGAAGGTGACTGAGAAGTCTTAATGTTCTAGGGCTCCCTGAGCCTCTGCAGGAAGGTTTTCAGCTCACCTCATCCTCCTAATGATGAACAGATATGAATTTTATTCTACAGGGCATCTGAGAAACAAGCATTCTCAGGAAAACAGCTCGTTTGAGAATGAGGTGAGCCAGGAGCCCATGCCAAAGCATACGGCACCTCCTTCATCCCTTCTGGCATCACACCTCTTGGGTGGTGGGAAAGAGATTGGACCCTGGTCCTTCTGTCAGCAGCCAGCCCACCTTCATCTTCCAAGGACCAAGAGCCCCACAGGCAGTGAAGTGAAGCTGGGGCACAAGGGCCTGAAGAAGGACAAGGGCAGGTCTTTTTGGCTCTCTCCTCTCAGGGTGAGGTTCATTCAGGCTCTCTCTCTCTCTGCACACTCAGTGTTGGAAGGAAAAAGAGCATGTTGGCCCTAGTGCATGGCAATCCTGGGCAGAGAGGAAACTTCAAGATGGGAAGATGCTGCCAGGAATCTTCATCACCCTCCCACATAAGCCTCTACCTGTTCCTCTGGGCTGCCTGCCAGTCCCCTGCCTGCATCCCCTCTTCATTTCCACCCTCACTCTTCCACAGACCAAAAAGAAAAGATGTCAGAGAGCTGAATGCATATTTATATTAGTGAGATGCCATAGCAACTCAAAGGCAACAAAAATAGTTTTGTGACAGAGGCTCTGAGAAGCCTGTGTGTGTGTGTGTGTGTGTGTGTGTGTGTGCCCGCGTGCATGTGAGGTGGGTGGGGGGCGGGAGAGAGAGAGAAGGAAGGAGGGAGGGAGGGAGGAGAGAGAGAGAGAGAGAGAGAGAGAGAGAGAGAGAGAGGAGAGAGAGAGAGAGAGAGAGAAATCTTGGAGATGGAGGGCCTGTCGAAGCCAGGGCAGGGACTGGGTGAGACGTGCTCGGTGGGGTGCCCCAACGAGGGTAAAACTGAGAACATTGGAACTGATGACATTGATGGATTTGGAGTCTTTCTCTCCAATCCTGGTTTAAGTTTTGTGCTCTCGGAAAATATCCCCTGTTCTTTGAGGTCAGATATAAGATTGACAGTTTTGCATTTCTAATCCGGATGCGGGAATGTCAGGTGGTATCATCTCCATCTCCGATGGTGGCTTTAGAGTCTGAGAGGGCAATCCTGCTCAGTATTTGTGAGCGACAGAAACCAGCTTAGAAGTCTAGAGGCCTGGAGTTCTGACTTGACTTGCCTCTGAGGTGAGATGGCCTTCAGTTTGTGCCTGCTGCTCTAATTTCCTGTTTGGTCTCTGTTATCCCCTCAGAGCCATCAGTGCAATGCAGTGTAAGAGCCCCTGCCTTAGGAGGCTGAATAGAGCTCAAGATCTAGGCTCTAAACAATTTACTAAGTGTGTGACTTTGGGCATAGTACCTTCATTTCTCTGTGCTTGGTTTTCTGTTTCCCAAAATGAAAGTGCTAATAGGAGCTATCTCATCAAGCAGTTATGAGGATTAAATGAGGTAATACAGGTAAAGAAAGGACTTAGAATAGTGTCAGGTCTACTCTATGTATTTGATAAATGTTAGTTGTGATGAGTAACTCGAAGGGTTGTATGAGAGTTAAATGAGATAAATATGTGTGTGCTTTAGAGCATAGGAAGCACTCAGTGATTGAACAGTAATTATTATTAGTAGTAGTACTTCTGTGGTTATAGGACCTGGGAAAACCCTCTGGACCTTCAATTTTGCATCCATAAAATGAGAATACTATCTCCCATACCTCCTTTGTCTTTCAGGCCCAACTTAAATGTATGTATATCCATCCAAAAATTCTCACATGATTTTGGGTAACATAATCCCCAAAATACAGGACATTACTAGGGATTAATGTCTGCCTTCCACACACCTAACAGTGAGTCTCTCGAATCTGTTTAAATAACCACACTTTTCATCCTGCTTCCATCAAAAGAATGCAAAAGGAAGGAAAGGAGACAATTTTCATCTTGCTGAGAGTGCTTCACCATCTGGAAGGAATCAAATGTTAATTAAGAACAATGAAGGAGCGGCTGAAGGAACAGCTAGAGTCCAAGTGGAGGACGCTGTGGGTCTTCTGTGCTTCAGGAATGCCTGTGGCTCTAAGCCTTCTCTCCCCAGAAAAGCCGGCAGTGTCTCCTGGAGAGATAGGGCCTGTCAGTGTCCTGTGATCCCAACAAGCTTGCCATGGCAGCTTCACTGACTAGCCATTTGACTCTCCTTGGCTCTCTAGCACCAGGATACATCATCTAGAGTGACGGCTGTCAAAGTGTGATCCATGGAACAGCAGCATCAGCACTCCCCAGAGACTTGTTAGAAGTGCATATTCTCTTGCCCTATTCCATACTTACCTAAGAAGAAACTCCTGGGTTGGGACCGGCAAGCCCACCAGGGGATTCTGATGCATACTGAAGTGTGAGAACTTTTGACCTATACCAAGAAATCACAGAATCTTCTTAATTGTAAAATTGTCATCTGTTCTCCAATGTACAAAGAGCTTGAGTTTTGGTACTAGACAAACTTGAACTTAAATCACAATTTAGCTTCTTGCTTTTTGTGTGATCTGGTGAAGTCGTTTCCTCTGTTTTGTAATCTCTACAATGGGTAAATAACACCTGTCTTGAGGGTCGTTGTAAGAATTAGAAGTGACACATGTGACATGCTTGGCACACGGTGGGTTCTCTTTAAAAGAAAACAGATGAGGAAGCCCCCTCCATGCCCACCTTTTCCTCCATTTTCCCCAGAACCTGATTAATGCTATGGGCTGTGGGTTTGCGTCTCCCCACATTCCCCTGCTGAAGTCCTAATCCCCGCTATTTTGAGGTGGGGTCTTGGAGGTGATTAGGTCATGAGGGTGAGGCCCCCATGATGGAATTTGTGTCTTATAGAAGAGACTTGAGAGATGATCTCGATCTCTGCCTTGCGAGGACACAGCAAGAAGATGGCAGTCTGCAAATGCAGAAGAGAGCTCTGCTGGAACCCTCATCTAGGGTTTTCAGTTTCCAGAACTCTGAGAAATAAATGTCTGTTGTTTAAGGCACCCAGCCTATGCTATTCTGTTATAGTGGCCCAAACTAATACAATTAATATACACATAAAATTATTTGGAAGCATTTTCAGCACTTGCCATCTGCACGTTATTCCAGCTGGTTGGTTCCTTGTTTTCCTCACTTACCTCCACAGACAGAGTCCGGTGGTAAGCCGGGCAGGTCCAGGGAATATACTTTAACAAATGAAAATTTGGAACAACTGCTAAGGCATCACAGGTTGCCTGTCCCATTTCACGTCCATATCTAACATAGATTTGCCCAGAAACATTCAATACCTCTCTAAAATCCATTTCCTACTCTTCTTCTAATCCAATCAGCTAATTTCCAGCCAAAAATCAAACCCAAACAACAAACAAACAGACAAACAGGCCACACATGCACACATGCAGAAGAAACAGACAGACAGACATGTGCACACATGCACACACGCGGGAGAAAAACCCCTATCCTTGCTCTGGATCAGTGCAGGGGAATGTGACCTTTCCCAGGCTCTCAGTGATGGTCTGTCTGCCTGTGTCAGTGGGAGCCCTGTACAGTGCAGAGAGGAGCTGCCCTTTGGAGAGAAGAAACCTCTCCAGGTCAGGACAGTGGAAGGCTGGATGGGAGCACTTAGCTCCTGCACCCTGCCCTGAACAGGAGTCAAAGGACTGTCGGCATTTTTATTCCTGCTTTTAGTTCTACCCTGGGTGCAGAACACCAAGTGGACAAAAGACTATCAATACACGCCAAGCTGTGAGGGAAAGTGCAGCTCACTTAGCTGCCTCAAAATCGATTTTCACCTGCTTTTGTTGATGAAGCTGCATTCGTAAGTAGTGATAAATCCATTAGACAAACATGACACTCTATTATTCACAGTGTCTACAACTCCAGGCATGGGGCTCTTGACATGGGCTGGTGCTATAGGGCTGTGCCTGGAGCTGGTGAGCCCTGCCTGTCTGGTGGGTGGATGAGTGAGACTGGCTAGTAAGTGGGCAAGGAGAAAGGCCTTGGGTGCCTGGAGACCCCACACTGCACTTACTTGACTGTGGCTAGGCAGGTCTCCTTCTGAATCTCCTTTATTCCACTTACTTTGGGACCTTGGATAAGGACCTGTCTTTAAGGCTTAGAGACTGAGGGACACAGAGTGATTTTCTATTGCATTATCCCACTCCCTGCTCAAAGCCAATTTGTGAGATAGGCAAGATGGTGAGCCCTTCCCTTTCACATTTGAGGATGTTAAGTTACTTACTTAAGGTCTCACCAAAGCGGCAGACCCAGGACCAGAACCAGAGAACACAGATTTTCTCTTTCCAGCTCCAGTTTGAGCCCCTGCAACATACTGCCTCTCTGTTCCTTGCTTTGTGAGAACAATATTGTATTTTGTTGAAGGAGAATTAGGGACGCTACTGAGAAGATTGTGGGCCCCAGAGAATGTGAGCAGACAGGAGTTTCGGGTTGGCCCAAGACACATATGCAGCAAATGGAGTTCCACTTCACTGGAAAGGGGTGCAGAGGACTAGGGGCTCATGACCACCAACTTGGGCATAAAGCTCCAGTGAAGTGGTGTTGAATTTCCAATGAGGAAGGTATGACAGGGTTGTGGAACACCTACATGGCTACAAAGAGGGGCGAGGGACTCTGGGCTGGCCCTGGATCAGGCTGGCAGAAGAGGTGTGAAAAAGCTTCTGTGTGCAGGTACCAGGCAGTGTGAACACCTTTACAGTCCCACCTGTTGTTATGAGGACCTGAGCTTAGATATGTCAGGAGATGGCCCAAGTCCATACAGAATTCAGTGTTCCCCTACTCCCACCTCCTCCCCTCTGCTCCTTCCCACTGACCAAGAGCAGAGGGGCCAGAGGGCTGGAAGGGGTGGGCAGGACTCCCAGACCAGGTAGGTGATTCTACTTTCCCCTGCTGGGTTCTAGTGAAAAGGACCCAGATTACTGAGCAGGCTGGTACTTTGCTGCTTTAAAGGCTCAGAAGCAAGGGCAAGAACTGGGCTTGGAGTGAAGGGCAGTGCTGGACCAGCAGTGAGGCTCCAGGAAGGTTTGGAACCTAAGAAAACCAGACTTACTCTGCAGGTATGTGCCTCCAGGAAGTCTCACCTGATTCACTATGTTCCTGCAGCACTTGTGAGCATACATTGTACAACACTAATCTGAACTTTCTCTATTTGATCTTTTTCCTTAGCTAGAGAGTTAACCACCTGAGGGCAGAGGTTATGAAGCTCTGGCTTTATCTCCTTCCCTTGCCTCTGCTCAGCATGAACATATGCTTAAACTCAGGTGGACTGACTTTTCCATCTCAGAAGCTTTTAACCCTGAATCTAACAGGAACTGCAAACAGGCACATGACATAATAAAAAGCAGTAGCAAGTAGAATATCACTTTCTGGTGGAGATATGGACCATTCCCTTCAGACTTTCACAAATTCTTAGTGACAACGACAGCCTACCTGTGATGAACATTCAGAACTGGTTCCCTTTTCCTTCCAGAGCTACAGGAAACTGACTTTCAGGTCTCCTTGCAGATGGGCAGGGCCACGTGGCTAATTATGACCAATGAAATGCTAGCAGAAGTGAAGTGTGTCGCTTCTGGGCTGAGGCTGTGAAAAGCTTTACTTAAGTCCCTGTCTTCCTGGGCACAGTAAATGTGGAGACTTGTGTAAAGACGGCAGGCCACCTTGCTTGATGTAGCATGAATTGCTGAGCCACTGCATGGGAACAGCTGCTCTGGATTGCTGCTTCGACTTACAGGAGTCCTGGCTTGAGAGGATTACATGTTCATTGCAGTAAGGCTCTGAGACATTGTAGTTGTTTGTTAGGCAGTGTTACCAACTAACACTCATATACAGGCTACTGATTCACTGCAAAGAAAACCGAGCCTCAGTGAAGGTAAGTGACTTGCCTAAGGTCATAGAGTTCAGGAGTAAACACTCTAAAGCTGGAACCCGTCTTCTGACCCAGTCCTGGGCCCAGTCCCAGACCTGTTTCTAGGGTCTGAAGCCTCGGCTGTTTTAAGCGCACAGCACCTGGTCTGGCTGCTATGTATTCGACATGCACTCCAGGGCTTCCCAGACCTTCAGGCCCATCATGGGAATCATGGAGCATGTGCCAGGTGGGGAAATCCTCAGACACTCCAGGCCCTCTGAGTCCAAAAGTGCCCTGTGAGGAGAAGATGCCCTTGAAGCTGGTGGTCCTGTCTGGACACTGGGTAAGGGAATGGGGAGGTCGATCTGATACCCCCACATCCCACATGCCCAGAACTAGGCTGAGGTTTACCTGGCCAGGTCCTAATTTGCACACAGTAATTATGCCCCGAGAAGCCCGCCTGCTAATTGCTTTTGCTATTTCTGGACTCTGCCCCTCCTGGTCTGTCCTCCTGCAAAGAAAGACAGAAATAACCTGGCACTTGGAGGGTAATTATTGCAGAGCACTTCCAGTGTCAGCAGATGCTCAGGGCCCTGACTCAGCATGTAGATTTCAGCCCTGGGACTACGGTGCCTGCCCTCTGGTGGGGAGTGCACACGGGAGGGAGCTCCAGAGCTGCTGTGCCCCCCTTTCCCCTAAGAAACTTGACTCACTGAAGCCCTCTCAGTTCTCTTGGTTTCACTTGCACATCTTCCCCTCCACCATGTTCCCAACTATTGGGAAGTAACATAATAGAAGAGAGGAGGCCCACAAAGACAGTTTCTGGGTCCAGATTTTCCAGACTACTGGTTCCCAACTATACTTTTGTTTTCCTATTAGTCCATATACCTTTATAGAGGAAACAGGAAAAGTCAAAATAATATGGTTGATATTTTGCAAGCACTCTTTTAATGTCAAGAACAAATGAATGAGTAAGCATTCAGCTTCCAGAGAGAGGCAGGTGCCTCTGGCTTTCCTTGCAGCTCTGGCACCAGCTCAGTTCAGAGGTGAACAACTGAGTCTCCTGTCAAGGATTGTCCCACCTTCAGAAAATCCAGAGGGGGATCCAATTTTTATTCTGGTCCATTCCCCAAGTTTGCTTTGATTAACCTTAAAGAAGAAGTCTGAGGCCAGGTAAGAGAGCATGCAAGGTCAGCTCCCAGACCTGTCCTCATAGATAAATGTCATGCTTTCTTAGTTTGCTTCCACCCCAGCATCCATCCAATTCAGAGATCCTAGTGGGAGGATGCCAATGCATGGCCAGTCCCGCCTCACTGATTTAAACAGACAAAAATGCCAGTCAGTAACTTAATGCCCACGGTCTTCTCCTCTGGTGGGGTCATTTTGTCCTTTGGAACTGGAAGATGTGCCCCCCAGACCTGCTTAAATCAGGCTAGAGACTGTGGGGACAAGAGCTTGGAGAGGTGGAATGTTTTTCTTCCAGAAAGACAGTAATTGCAAATTTGTCATCAGTGGTGACATGCGGTGAGCAATTATTCTGGGGGACTCCCTGCCTGTCTCCATGCATGGCTTCTGCCCTGAGCAACCCCCCTTGCTTAGAAGGTTCATATCCTCCCTTTCAGAAGACAAACAAATTTGTCATGCACCCAGTTCCCTAGGGGCAGTAGAAGCTCTTGCACCTGAGGTAGCACACCAAGGGCCTGATTTCCGTGACATTGTCATGGGAAGTGAGGAGAAGAGATGCAGGGAGAATGCTAACGAGGGATAACACTTGTACAGAGCTTACAAGTGCCAAGTATCCTTTCAAATGTAGAGTTATTATAACACCCATCTGGGCCAGGCACTGTTGTTATTCCCACTTTAGAGATGGGAAAACTGAGGCACAGAGAGCTTAATCAACTGGCTCACATACATACATACAAAGTGGCAGAGTGAGATTCAAATCTAGCTAGTCTTAACCAGGGCACTGCATGACCTTCCCTCTGGGTGCTCCAACGAGCAGGTGGGAGAGAACGTATTGGAATCAGGATGATGAGTTCTAAGCCAGTGTCATTGACACGATCTGTATTCTTTAGGCATAAAACTATTTTTTTTAAGCATCAATTTTGTCATCTGTGAAACAGGGACAGTGGGTCCATTCAAAGTGTTGTCATGAAGGTTAAATGACAGAACACCATGCTGTCTCCTGACTCCTCATCTTACTCTCGTGCTCACCAGGGTCTGCCTGCTTTTCAATTGTGCGTGGTATGGCAAGGCATCCCAGTTATTTGCCCAGAGCCCCATTGAGTAATTGCTGTGTACTAAACTGTTGTCTAGATTCTGTGATGATTTATAAGGCCAAATGATAAAATTTTAGAAATGAACAGCTTAGAGATTTGAAAACTGAAATTTATTATTATTCTTAGCAGCAGTAATGGTGCTCCTATCAGCTGCACTGATACCTTGAGGACTGAGTATTCAGAGGCTAAATTGCCCTTCACAGGGGTTCCCTGGCAAGTTTGGGTGGGGGGAAGGGATGTGGCTCTTTGTCTGCAGCAGTTTGCCCTGCGTCAGAGAAGACAAAGAGAGAGAAGCTGCGTCCAGAGAGAAGCTGGGAAGTGCTTTATATGTTGGGTTTAAGGAAAATTTACTTCCTTCATTATGATTTTTTTCAAGCTCATATTAAAGTAAATTATGAGACTCTGAATAAATAGTTTAGGGCTGTTGAGGAGCAATGCAAGGCAATGAAGATGATAGCAGAACTCAGTTTCACCGGGTGGGGCACCATGGGTTAGCTTCCATAAGCCATGAGCCTCAGTTTCCCCGTTACACAGCTAACAGGTTGACTCTTAAATGCTAGGATTTAAGCTTACTTCTAGCTCTTATTTTCCATGATTTTTAAAAAATCCATAATTTAGAGTAAAGTTTAAAAGCAAAGTAAACACCTTTGGCCCACTGGCAACTGAATCAGGGTACCTTCGAAGGTCTGAATTCTGCCTCGGGTTCGGCTGGAAGCATGACCTTCCCAGGCATGGGGAGAGGTCCTAGCTTTCTCATGACAGCTGCTGACCAGAGCAGAGCAGACAGTTGCTGCCTCAAACCTGGCTTCTTTCTCTCATGCCTGGGGCATCTTTGGGATGCTTGATTTGAGAGAAGGCAAGCTGAAATACAACCCCAAGGAAACCTCATGCCTGTCTCTCTGGCATTGCTTGTTGCTGGAATCTGTCACAGTAAAAAGCAACTAGCTTTATTGAGATCAGGAGGAAATTCTCTGCAGATGTGAAAGAAAGGTGAGATTTTGAAGAAGAGTCATTTTGGTAAAGAATGCCTGTGTGAGACTTTTAAGAAACTGACTTTCTTGGTCTTGCAAAATTCATTGTTTAAGTGGCATTAGTCTCTCTCAACAGTTGGGACACAAGGATTGGAGGCCTTCTGTCAAGGTTCTGGCTTAATTAGGAGGCCTGAGGTAAGGAGAGTGGGAGAATCAGATCAGTGTGATACAGTTTTGCTTCTGTGGCTTGTAGAAATTTCCATCATCTGCCCACATCCATTTCCCCAGGGAGAGGGGCATAGCAAAAAGGGTGGAGAATGTCAGCTTTCATTTCAAACAGACCTGGATCAGATTTTATCTCTTCTTTTCACAGGTTGTATAGTTCAGAGCAAATTATTTAATCTCTCTGTACCTCAGTTTCCTCAGTTGAGAAAATGGGATAATGAGAGTGGTCTCCTCACAGGCTCGTGAGGATTAAATTGGATGAGATATGTAAAGTGCTAGTGCAGGGTTTTGCTCATAGGACAGACCCCACGAGAAGAGCTCCATTATCCATCCATCTCTTGTTATCTAGGCCTTGGTGTCTACTGACAAATAACTGTCATTTATTTAGTCTCACCTAGTTATAAAAATTTATTTTTGAGCCATTTTTATTTTTTCCATTCGTTTCTTATGTTTCCACTGATTTTTATAACTTTTTGCGTAGCTATTTTTCTTCATTAAGATACCTATTTTTTTCTCTCTCTCTTCCTACTTACCTACCTACCTACCTACATATCTACATATTCTCTCTCTGTCTCTCTCTTTAGCTAGCTATCATCTGTCTACAACTATGTTAAGACCTGGCTCATTTGTGGAAGGCACATGTATTTTGGAAGATCCATCAGTCCTGCCCACTTGCAGATGAGATCTCATTTTTAAAGCAGCATTTTGCCTGTGATAATAGCATGTAGACTAACAAGCCAGAAAGGCTACAGCAGCAGGTATTTGAGAGAACCAGGCTTTTTGAGTCAAAAACACAGAGCAAAGCTGCAGAGCTAGAGCAGGCAGGGTGGTTTGTCTTGCACCCCTGAAACCAAACTCTACTTCTCTGAGGGTTGTGAGGCTGGAGAGGGTCTTTCCTTTACACAGGATGGAGACCTCCATTTCCGGATAAGAGTCCCTCTTGAGATAAGAGTCACACACTGCCCCCTCCTGAGCCCTGTAGTTCTGGGGTACTGTTGGAGCAGAGCCAGACTGTAAGCACCCAGCAGAGTGCTTGTGAGGAGCTGTGCACTGTGAGCATGTGGAACTGATGGGCCAACCCTCAACAGGCGATGTGCTCCTCATGGCTCTTCAGGGTTGCCGTGGTACCCACTGGCTGTATCAGTTTTACTGGAGCTCTTTCTCACCCACATTTCCTTTCTCCTGTCTTCTTATTATAAAGTTTTCTCTGACGTTCTCACCCTCTCCTGATTTATTTTGTCGCCTCTCTAGCTTCACATTGTCATAGTCATGCTCTCTAGGCTAGTTCTCTCTGTGGTTGCTGGGGGGCCTGCTATGGTTTTGTGGGCCTCGCCTCATCTTCCTTTTCTCCCTGGTCACCCTTGTCATCATGCTGAGCATCTCTGCCAGACCCTCCCATTCTGCATAGTTTTGTTTCCCATGTCCTTTAACTGTGGAGTTGGCTTTCCCATTCAGAGTACCCATCCTGTCTCCATCCCATCTGTCTAAAATGCTGACTTGGTCTAGTTATTGTCAACAGTAATGAGCACACATGTCTACTTCTTCCACTTTACTGTTACTGCAGGCCCCAGTTTGAGGCAGAGACCAGGAGACAGCTCTGCCTTCAGGTAGGGGAGAAGCCAGATTGGGGAGAGGCAGGGCTGGGAGGGCAGTGCTTACCTGGCTGGGTAGGAAGAGCTCTCCACTAATCCCTGTGCTTACTGGCTGTGGAACCGGGACCAGCTTCCTCCCTCTAAGACTCAGTTTCCTTCTCTGTAACACAAGGAGATTGGGTTAATTGTCTCTAAGGTGCAAGGTTTGGATTTCAGTCTTGAGAGACAGGTAATATCTAGGTTAGTACCAGGAAGTAAGATATAGTGACATGAAACTGGAGTATGTTTACACACACAGGCATACTCACACACACGTATAGGTACACTCTCACAGACATAACTCACACACACACGAGCATGCGTGCGCAAGTGGGCACACACGCATACACTAAACTTATGCACTTTCACACCCAGATCAGAGCCAAGAACTTTCTGCTATTTATTGTGGACTTATGATATTTACTTATGTATGAAAAGAAAAAATAGTGTGAGAGAAATAGGCATCCATTTAAGGAGCAGAGACACTGATGAAGGAACCTGGGTTAAGTGGATAGAGCATCATAAGGCTGTCACCGTGATGGGTTCATAAATGAGGAAAGGGTGTGAGCATTTCTATTTGAGGCTCCCCTGTGTGCACAGGTGTGTGCTTCAGGTATGACTCCCCCTGTGGTCTTGGTCATGGTGCTAGTGAAACAAGCATGCACGTCTGTGCATGTATGTGATTTGCACACTGAGCCCTGGCCACATGTGTCTGGTGCTAACTAGTACCTTGAGCTGCTACTGGACTTCTGAGCCATCCCAAGGGTCTCTCCCTCATGCACTTGCACTCACATTGGCTCTGGCCACCGGAGAAGACCACTGCAGTTTTCCCAGGGTGAGAGGTGCACCCAGAAGGCCTTTCACCACCTGATAAACAGACTGATTTAAGTCTCAGAGCCCAGGGTTTTGGGAATCTGAACATAATAAGCTTTTTATTTCCCAAGAAGGGACTTAAGAGCTGTCTACCTACTGAGAACTGTTCTGAGCTTTTCACGTAGTATTAGCAGCCAGGCGATGTGTGCAGAGTTTTGCATGTTCCCCATGTAACATAGGCGGCTGAGGAAGACTGCCAACCTGCATTTACAGGCTGTGAGTAGCCCCTGTAATATCTCACTGCTCCCCATTCCTACTCCTCCTGCTCCCTGATGCCCCTGGGGGCTGGGCTTGCTTGGAAATGCTTTTAACTCCATATTTAAGGAACAATCCTGTGAACCCTCCTCCAGAGAGTTCCTCACACTAGAGCCTATCTGGTGGCCAGTCAGTCCCCTGTTCCTCACCAGGGCAGCCACCTGTGCTAAGAGGGCAAGATGTTCTTGGTAATGGGTTACTGTAGTGAAGGTATAGGGCAAGGGTGAGCCACTCCGACTTGGTGCTGGGGTAGCAGACTGTTCTGAGGAACACTTTCAGAGTTCATCATGTGGGTTTGAATCCACACTATCACTTACATGTGTACTCTAGGATACATCACTTAAGGCCTGTGATGATAGGGTCCTCATCTCTAAGAGGCCCTCTGTGAGAACTAACTGAGTTAAAGAATGAGCAAGGTGCTTAGAGACACAGTGCTGTGCAGTGCTGGGCAGCAGCATGCACACAGGGGATTGCAGTGCATGGGAGGCAGGCCAGGCTGGGCCACCCAGGAGGAAGCTTCTCAGGGGCAAAAGCAGAGCAGGTGAGTTTGAAGCCTCCAGAGTAATGGATGAGGAGACCCTGAACTCCTATAAGGAGATGCATCCGCAGGAAAGGAAGTTGGGAATATGGACTTTGGAGAGCTTGTCACAAGGCCAGGGATACTTCCAGTGCTCTGTAAGTGAGGGCTGTTTCCATTCAGTTCACTGTAGGTTGGACCCTTGGCTAGGTACTTCCCATATATGCCTCATTTCTTCCCCCGGTTTCCCACATAGTACCACCACTCACCTCTTAAGGCAAGAACCTTGAAACTCAGATTGGTGGTGGGAACTGAACCAAAACCAGACAGCTGGTAAGCGGTGGAGCCTAAATTAAAGATCAGGTAAGCAAACTGGCTCCAGGGCCTGCAGGGCTCCTAATCTCTGAGACTTCAGAAAGATCTGGCTACTTCTGTCTCTCCCTTCCAGCCTGACCAGCGATCACAGCTTTGTCTGACAGGAGCACATTGGAGGGAAGTAGGGACCAGTGTTCGATGGATTGTGGGGAATAGTGATGGATGAGATTGGGGAGAAGGAAGATTAGTTTTGGGGCCTGATGGATAAAGCCCTTCATGCTTCTTGAAATTGTTAGACTGAGGAAACGCTACTGTTGCCAAAATCTGTGGGACTTTCTCCTGGACGCATTGCCCCTGCGTGAGAGCTGACAAGTGGTTCTCCTGTTTCTATTTCGAGGGAGACAAACAACCTGTCTGCACTGTCCATTCTGGGATGTCCTGGCTCTGATGTGGGGGACAGGCTCTGCACGAGGATGCCATGGGAGGCCAGTCTAGTAAGAAGGATGCTCTTTGTGGGGTCAGACTGTTGTCTGACTGAGCCCCTTCTTAGGGACCTACCTGATGGTGGCTACTACTGCTGACTGTACCACCCCTCTGCCTGGATCTCAAGGCCCCCAGCTGAAGATTGCCTTCTCTCCTGGACCGTGTCACCTCATCTTCTCCCAGCGTAACTTCACTCAGCTCTGACTGCTCTTGCCTGCCCCAGCTGGGGAAAGGCCAGCTGTGCAGTGGCTGCCATCTGGAACTTTGGGATTCAACATGGACCTAATCTGAGCTTGCTCGCAAGCTTGCTGTGTGTCCATTGGTAAATCACATACCTCATTAAGTCTCAGTTTCTTAACTATAAAATAGAAATTAATATCTCTTTTCTGGGGTTGCCCATTATTGAATCAGTTCCTTCCTTCTTATTTTTCTAGGCCCAGCTCAGGTCTCATTTTTCCCTTGAAACCTACCCTGACTAAAGCAGCTCACATTGGGTCCCTTTGACTTTCTTGAGAATCCTATGATGCTTGGGCCTAAGGGTTTACACAATGAATCCAACTAACACACAGTTCTTGAGCACCAACCTTGTGCCACACTTTTTCCTAAGAATTTTCTCTTTTGCACATCAATTCCACTGGGAATGGGATCATATATAATGTGCCCATTTGTACCAGAACATCTGGCACAGTGCTAGGCACCAGGCAGGGCCTAGAAAATACTTTTGATTGCTGGAGGGTGCGTAGTAGGGTTCACCGACCTGCATGCACTGAATACTCCTGTACCAGGAGCTGTAGGCAGAGGACAAAGAAATAGGAGACACTGTGCTTAACTTTAGATGCCTGAAAAATAGATGAACACACAAGGTGATGTCAGATAGCATAGGAAGTGTTCAATAAATCATGTCCTGGAATGTATGTTTCCAAAGAGACTGAGAAGGTGTCTATCCCAAACTCTCATCCAAAGCAAGACCCTTCCTTAGCATCCCTTTTTGAATTTTGGCATCCTTTGGACTGTCCCAGAGGCAGGGGGCTCATTACTCACAAAGAAGCCTATTATTTCAATACACCTTACTGATAGGTACCCACTGGTCCTTCAAAGAAATGTCCAAAGGATCTAATCTCTTTTCTTCACATCAACTCTTCATATGCTCTAAGACCACTGAATTCCTTGGTGTGATTTCACATGAATCATACCAAGCCTAGCTTACCTTTCCCAAGGATCAATCAGAAATGGGTTTCAGATCCTTACTGCCCATTGTGATGGATTCGATGCTGGGACAGAGCAGCCTGGTCGTATCTGACCAGGACAGGGCCTATTATTCTACTTCAGGCAGCGTGTTCTGCAAATGCAGCCTGAAGAGGAATCATCCTTTTTCTCCTTTTAATCAATGACTTAAACATGTATAAAACACCACATTACTATATGGAGATGCACATATTTTGCAAATTGAGTACATAGATGAGGACCTGTGTATAGACTTACGATTAACTGAACAGAAAAAGTAATATACAGCCTGATTTGGAGAGAATGCAAAATATTTGCATTGATATAGTTCAAAGGCATTGAGGTAAGTAAAATACTTCTTCTTAATTTTTTATTGTGATAAAATATAGATTACATAAAATTTACCATTTTAAATATTTTTAACTATAGAACTCAGTGACATTAAGTACAATCACATTTTTCTGCAAATATTGCCACCATCAATCTCCAGAACTCTTTTCATCTTCTCAAACTGGAACTCTGTCGCCATTAAATGATAACCACTCCCTCCACATCCCCTGGCAACCACTATTCTATTTTCTATCTTTATGGATCTGATTCTCTAGGAATCCCATATAAGTGGAATCATACAATATTTGCCTTTTATGATTGGCATTTCAGTTAGCATAATTTCCTCGAAGTTCATTCATGTTGCAGCATGGGTCAGAATTTTCTTTTTTAAGAAGGAATAATATTCCATTGTATGCATATATCGCATTTTGTTTATCCATTTATCTGAAGGAAATTTGATGGCTATTTTTTGGCTATTGTGAATATGCTGTTATGAACATGGGTATACAAATATCTGTTCAAGTTCCTGCTTTCAATTCTTTTGAGTATATACTTAGAAGTGGAATTGCTGGATCGAATGAAAATTCTACGTTTAAATTTTGAGGAAATATGATGTTATGTTTCGTAGCAGTTG
The DNA here is from genome assembly GCA_003508835.1 of Eonycteris spelaea. Taxonomy (NCBI): domain Eukaryota; kingdom Metazoa; phylum Chordata; class Mammalia; order Chiroptera; family Pteropodidae; genus Eonycteris; species Eonycteris spelaea. The sequence goes on along the minus strand of PUFA01000288.1, from coordinate 796,415 downwards.
TGTTATTTTACATTCTCACTAGCAATGCACAAATGTTTTCAATTTCTCCATATCCTCACCAACATTTATTAGCTTCTATTTTTTAAATTTATTTTTATTATTATTTATACGTACAGCACCTAGGTGGTTTCCCATCCAAGCACTAACCAGGCCTGACCCTGCTTAGCTTCCAAGATCAGACACTGGGCTTCTTCAGGGTGGCATGGTCATGAAAATGGACTGTGGCTCCACTGGGGCGCAAACCCAGGACCATCTGCATGTAAAGCACATGTGCTAACTGCTATACTATGGAACCACGTCCATTAGCTTCTGCTTTTTGATAATATTCAACCTAATGTATGTAAAGTCGTATCTTTTTACTGTGGTTTTGATTTGCATTTCTCTAATTACTAGTGATGTTGAATTTTGTCCATGTGCTTTTTGGCCATTTGCATATCTTCTTCACAGAAATGTTTACTCAAGTCCTTTGCCTCCGTTTGAATTGGTTTTATTATTTTGTTGTGTAGAATACTTTTTGAAATGAGTCAACACTTTTTTATAACCTTGTTTAAATTATTTTGTGTTTTCTTTGGTGAATATAAAATATTCAGAGGAAAACTTTCTTGTCACTTTACTAAGTGTGATTTTAAAGCAAAGCATCATTTTTTTGGAGGAAAAAAATGGCGTAGATGATAGAGGCTCTGTTCATCCCTCTGGCAACCAAATCAAAATTCGTTGAAAACAAGAAGCAAACAGCAAGGAAAGATCACCTGGGATCTAGATGAACATGTCATACAACTAGGGAGAAATTCAAGAAATCACCCTGCAACAGCAGAAGGTAGGATGGGATGAGGACACGAGGATGTCCAGTCACGAGTGGCCAAATGAGATGAAGGCTGTGGCAGCGGAAGTGGCAGACACCTCTTAAAGGGGCCACGTCTGCCGTCGGATTTTCATGGTGATGGGCCTGCTCGCTTTGAGCCCCAGTGCCAATTCAGGGTGTGCAGGGGGCACCAGTGACTTACAGGGCAACATTGTTGATGTGAGGGTTGAGGGGAGACTTGCTCTGTATAGAAGTGCTGGCACTATCCATTGATCCCTGTTGAGGTCTCCCCCATCCCAGTGTGCAGACACGGCATAGCTATAGCTGTGAACTCATCAAACTGGATAACGCAGGTTGCTCCACTCAGAGAATTCCTTGAAACTAAGCCTCTCCAACTCACGGCCTCCACCCAAGCTACATCCACGTGTATCCTCAGTGAGTAAGGTGCCCCTTGCTGAGCAACACTTAGACTCACACTGGAGACAGCTGGCCTCGGTTTCTGGAGTGGCCTTTTGAGGCCTATAAGCACAAGCATCTGTGGATTGCTTTGCTGAATCTTAACAGGTGGCCCCGGAGGGGCACAGACTTGGGCTAAATTTGGCCTGCAGCTGAACCCCTCTCAGGACTGTGCCACTGGACACCTAGTTCACAAAGACACACTAATAAGACCAGGAGACTTAGGAGCTTTGCTTATTACATAGAAACAGACATGGAAAGAGACAAAATGAGAAGACAAAGAAGCAGAAACCATATGAGAGAACAGAACAGAGATCCAGGAATAATGGAGTCAAGTAATCTGACAGATGTAGAGTTCAAAACACTGGTTATAAAGATGCTCAATGAACTTTTGGGAAGAATAGATAAATTCAGTGGAACTTCAACAAAGAGATAAAAAACATAAAAATGGAAATGGAAATTATAAAAGGAAACCAATTTGAAATGAAGAACACATTATCGCAGATGAGAAATATATTAAATGGAATAAACAAAGTGAATAAAGAAGAGGATTAAATGACTTATCTAGAGAACAGGAAGCCAAAGACACTCCATCAGAATGGCAAGAAAAAAGATGCAAGCTATAAAAATAATTAAGGAGCATATGGGACACTATTAAAGGTCAAAATATCTATCTGATCGTACTTGAAGAAATACAAGATGTTGAACAGCTATTAAAGAAATAATGATGGAAAACTTCCCTAACCTGGTGAAGGAAATGGACATACCAGGAAGCTCAGAGAACCCAAAAACAGGGATCCAAAGAGGCCCACACCAGACACATCATAATTAAAATGCCAAAGGTTAAATACAAAGAAGAATCTTAAAAGCAGCAAGAGAAAAGCAGATAGTTACCTACAAGGGAACACATAAGACTGGCAGCTGATTTCTCAAAAGCTATGCAGGACAGAAGGGCTTGGCACAAAATATTCGATGATGAAGACCCAGGATCAAAAATACTTTATCCAGCAAAGCTATCATTTAGAGTTGAAGGACAGATAAAGAGCTTCCCAGACAAAAATAAGCTAAAGGAATTTATCACCACCAAGCCAGTATTACAGGAAATGTTGGAGGGACTTCTTTAAGAAGAAAAAACATGTATCAAAAACAGGAATAAAGAATGGTAACAACTACATTCTATAAGTACCTCAAATGGAAAAGAATTAAGTGCTCCAACTAAAAGATAGAGTGGATGAATGGATAAGAAAACAAGACCCCTACATGCTGCCTACAAGAGACTCACTTCAGATTAAAAGAACACACAGACTAAAAGGAAGGGGATGGAAAAAGATATTGCTTTGATGGACCTAGAAGGTATTTAAGTCAGACAGAGAAAGATAAACACTATATATTTCACTTATATGCTGAATCTAAGGAATAAAAAGAACAAACTAATCAAAAACAGACTCACAAATATATTTGGTGATGGACAGAAGGGAGGGAGATTGGGGCTGGGAGAATGGGGTGAAGGGTTAAAGAAGTACAAATTAGTAGCTGTGGATGGTCACGGGGATGGGAAACTGGCAGAGGGAATGCAGTTAGCATTAATATGTTGCCTAAGTGGAGGGTGAGAGGACGGAGGGAGCAGTTGAGGGGATCACTTTATGAACTATATAGATGTCTAACCAATATATTGTACACTTGAAACTAATTAAAATAAATAAATTTAAAAAACATCATTTGTCAAGAGGAAGAGAGGCACAGGATATAGGAAATAGAAGAAAATTCTAGAATAGAAAAATTTATTTTTCAAGTGAAGTGTTGCCATTAATAGAATAATAGAATGCGATGGCTCGGAGTCCCACATAAGCAGGCCCAAACTGAACATCAGAGCTCAGAGGGCTCAGGCTGCCAGGAAAATCACAAGATACAATAGATAAAATTTAAATGTGAAAACTTGAATTTCAGATAAACAGCAAGTAATTTGTTAGTATAAATATATCCAAATACTGCATGGGATATACTTTAACTGAAATTTATTTGTTATTTACTGTAATTCAAATTCAGTTGTTATCTTATATGTTTTTGGAGGGTTTCTTTTTAAATTTTAAAATAAAAATTGTATATATTTTAGGTGTACAACATGATTTGATATACATATATATAGTGAAATGATTACCATAGTCAAGCTAATCAATATGTCTTCTCACATAGGCATAATTTTGCTGTGTGATGCGGTCAGCTGAAATCTATTCTCTTATTGTATTTCAGTATCAATACAGTATTATTAACTTAGTTATTATGCTGTTTATTAAATCCCTAAACTTATTCATCCCATGTATCTGCAACTTTGTGCCCTTTGACCAACATCCCTCCATTTCCCTTATCTCCACTCCCTGGTATCCGCCATCCTCTGTTTTTATAGGTTCATTGTTTTAGGTTCATTGTGGATATAAGTGAGATTATTTGTGTTTCTGTGCCTGGCTTATTTCGCTTAGCATAATGTCCTCCAGGCCCACATTGTTACAATGACAGAATTTCCCTCATTTATAAGGCTAATAATAATATTCTATTGATCTATATGTACATTTTCTTTATCCATTCATTTGTTGATGGACACTTAGGTCGATTCCATATCTTAACTATTGTGAATAATACTGCAGTGAACACTGGAGTGCAGCTATCCCTTTGAGAAACTGATTTCATTTCCTTTGTAAATATATCCAAAAGTGTGATTTCTGGATCTTATGGTAGTTTTATTTTAAAATTTTTAAGGAACTTACATACCGTTTTTCATAATGGCTGCACCAATTTACATTCTGATCAACAGTGCACAAGAGTTCCCTTTTCTTCACATCGTCGCCAAATCTTGTTATTTCTTGTCTTTTGATAATGGCCATTCCAGTAAATATGAAGCTATACCTCGTTGTGGTTTTATTTGCATTTCCTTGATGATTAATGATACTGAGAATCTTTTCCCATACCTATTTGTATGTCTTTATTTAAGAAATGTCTATTCGGTGTGCTTTGCTCATTTTTCAATTAGGTTGTTTTCTTGCTGTTGAGTAGTTTGAGTTTCTTATATATTTTGAACATTAACTCTTTATCAGGTGTATAATCTGAAAATACTTTCTCCCATTCTATAGGTTTCTCTTCCTGCTGTTGAATGTTTCCTTTGTTGCACAGAAGCTTTTTAGTTTGATGCAAACCTGTCTGTCTATTTTTGCTTTTGTTGCCTGTGCTTTTGGGTTCATATCCAAAAAATCATTGTCTAGACTTCTTTTTAGAGAATATATAAATACTCATGAACAAAATGTTGGAAAAAAATACGGACATTAAGGTGATTCTGATGGAGCCTGAGATGAACATGAGGAACATGCTATTGAGAAGTGGTGGCAAGGTGATTCTTATTATAAACTGGCAGATAACTTGGCCGAACTATGTTCTATGTTTTGTGGATGGTAGAACTTACAAGCAAAGTTGATTTAACTGAAGAGATTTCTGAGCAAAGTGTTGAAGGAGCAGCTTGATTCCTTCTGACTACTTCGGGTGAAATGTGACAGGAGAGAGGTAATTTGAAGACAGAATTGTTAAGCAAGAAGGAACTAGAATTAGAGATTTGGAAAATTCTCAGCCTACCATATTGGGGGGCTTGTTATGAAGAGAACACTAAGGTATGGCTAAGCAACCATTTGATAAAGAAATCATGAGTATGACTGATGAATTTAATCAGCTGTCTCAGCAGAGGCCAAGAATAGAGATGGGATTATACCAGCAAAGACATGGCCAATTTGAAGTAAAGGAGACAGAGAAAGCTGGAGGGAATAAAGAAAAACTGGCAGACTTTTTAGATTCTACAAGATGGGGACCCTAGAGCTATTCAACTGCAAATGTATGCTATCCTTCAAGAAAAGAGAAGGTGATTCAGAGATCACCAGGACCTCCACTCCATCACAAGCACAAGTCCTGGGGAATGGGGCTCTCTCTACCTCAGTTTCAAAGGATGGGGCCACTGTCCTCACAGAGAGCTAAAGTGTAGGCAGAGCTCCACAGAGCCAAAGGGGGACTGACCTGTTAAGCTGTGGGGGTGATGTTGCCATTCCAGTAGGCTTGGAGGAAGGGCATTTAACCAGATAATATTATTCTTATGTCTTAAAATCTGATGGGATTTGCCTTGTTAAGCTTCGGACTTATTTGGAACAAATCCTTTTTTTTTTTCTTTCCAATTTCTTCCCTTTGGAATAAGAATAGCTATTCTAAGCCTGTCCCACCATTGTATTTTGGCAGCATGTCAATTTTCTGGTTTCAGAGATTCACAGCTAGAGAAGAATTTTGCCTTAAGGTGACCTTGAGCCTCACCTGTATTTGATTTAGATGATATTTAGATGAGACTTTGGACTTATACTTTACAGTTGATACTCGAATGAGTTAAGACTTTTGGTGCTGTCAAGATGAAATGTATGTGTTTTGCATGTGAGGACATAAATTCGGTGAGGCCAGGGACGGAATAGTATGGAAGGAATTGTATCCCTGCAAAATCATATGTTGAAGCCTGAACCTTGTAACGTGATGGTATTTGGAGATGGGCCATTGGGAGGTAATTCAATTTAGATGAGATCATGAGGGTGGGATTCTTCTGATGGGAGCAGTGCATTTATAAGAAGAGATACCAGAGAGCTTTCTCTCCACCAGGCGGAGACACAGTGAGAAAGCAATTGTCTGCAAGCCAAGAAGGGTTGCTCTCACCAGAATCTGAGTATGCTGGGCACTCTGATCTTAGACTTCCAGCATCCCAAGCTATGAGAAATAAATGGGTGTTGTTTAACCCACCCAGTCTATAGTATTTTGTTCAGGTAGCCCAAGCTGACTACGACATATGGTGACCACAGATTCTGAGAACATAGTTGTCTATTTGCTGTATTTGAGCATATTAAGTGACTAATTACTATTCTTTTTTTTTTTTTTTTTTCAATCTGCAGACTAGGAAGAGGTCAACCAAAATATTTCCAACAGGGTAGAGTGCCATCCATTATGACAGAGTGGTGAGGGGCTGGTAGATGATAATTTCCCAGATTGGTATGCACTAGCTAGCTGGAGAAGGTTAGATGCCCACTAGATCTGAAAGCCCTTGTATACTGCCACCAACTAGATCGCATGCTGTAATGTAATGCCAAAAAACTATTTATTATCTACAGTCACCTATGCTTCCAGAATTTATGGCCGCTCTGTAGCTTAAGTGTCTGTCCCTTGAAACTAGCTTCTACACATTTCAAGCCTTGGGTCCTGATCAGAATTTTAACTCCATGTATGAAACAAATGTTTGATAGGAGCAACAATGTGTCTAAAAAGAGTTCTATCTGTATCTACCTCTGCAGTTGCTCTAGTACCTTTTGATTTCCATTCTTTGGGAACCCAGTATAGCCTACCTTTTTCCTAGAAAAATAGTACTAATTACTTATTTATCCTTGTCCTGGTACTCTGGGGGAACTGATTGCTTTAAAAGTTTCAAACAGTATGCAGAAGCAAGGCAAGGGAAGGCCCGGTGAGATCTGGAGCCTACAGCTCCAGAATCAGGAGGGCTGTCCCAGACAGGCCAAGTCCTTGCCTAAGGAGTGTAGGGAGAGGCCTCTGCCTACAGCAGCACATCAGTGGCTGTTGTGTTGGACCCACAAGCTCTTGCTGTGTGGAGCCACTACCCTGTTGGCTGGTCCTTCTGGGTCTTTAAATGTGAGCACCTGATCTCTTCACTCTGGGTGTCCTTAGTGGAAGCCCTGGGGGGAAAAAAAGAGTTGAGTACCTGGAATACTTTTCTGAGAGCCAGAGTATTAAGGGTATGGTGTTCCTGGGAGGTTCCTAGAGGTGGATTAGGTGGGTTTGGGGGAAGGGTGGGGGAGATGAGAGAAGGCAGGAATTCAGGTCTGCAGCAGAGCAGTGAGACCAGGAGAAATAAGAGCTAAGGCAAAAACAAATGAGACAGACATAGACACCCAGGCTGAGTGGTGGATGGAGAATAAGGGGAGCAGACTCTAGGATACCAATGCATGTGGGAGATGGTTGGTCGTTTGGACAGGAGAATAGCTGGGAAGAGGGTTGGTCTCCTCTTAACTCTGGTTTTTGGAGTCCAAAAACCCTGCATTTCAGTCCTAAACACATCAATTACTGATCTGAGACTCTGGATTAGTCTCTCAAGGTCTTCATCAAGTGTCCTCATCTGTAAAAGGGGGGTAGTGACATCTTCTACACTGGAATTTGGTGAAGGTCAAATGGGAGCAAATGTGCTCTGATATTAGTGTGTGGCACAAAACAGACACCCATGAAGTATCACAGGCATTTCCCTTCCCTCCCTCTTTCCCACACTCTCCCTACTTCCCTCCTGCCCTGCTTTCCTTTCTTTCCCCTTCTTTCTCTTCAGAATTTAAACCTTCCTCCCTCTCTCTAGGCCATGGCATCTTTCCTCGCATATCCACCCTCCCCAGCCTCCCAGGTAAAGGTCAGACTTCATATGGTGTATCCGTGTCTGGGCCTGCTTTTCCTTTCTCTCTCATGGTGAATCCTTCAGGGTTAGCTCCAATTGATAGCCCAGACTACTCCACTTGCTGAGAAAACATCTCCATAGCAACCAGTTTGCTGCTCTGTCCTTACTTCCTTCTTTCTCCAGGCTATAAGCTCAGTCCCCTCAGTATTCAGCCATCTGAGCTGCTGCTTGCATCAGTCCCCCGCCTAATGGCTTCCATGAAACTTGCAGCTTCCATAAGACCTACAAATGAGCTAACTTGGAGTGGGTCAGCCAAAGAAACAAAATAATTTGATTTTCTTCCCCCAAATGCCATCAGAAAAAAATGTACTATACTTTCCTGTGAACTAGGGAGCTTAAGAGAGAGGTGGGAGGCTAGCTTCATTTGGTAGCTCGGCAAAGGGAAGGTGATGCCATTGATAAGGGGCTGTGCGTGAGAACTGATTCTGTGCTGGAAACACTGTTCCTCTTCTAAGAAAATGGGGAAGATGCCACAGGAGGAGGAGATGACAATCAACAAGAGAGACATCTCTTTATTCTGGGCCAAATTTAAGCCAGTTTTAAATAATGCAATTGGCTTTAGAGGTGCTCGAGTGCCCAGGGAGAATTCATAATGGATGAGCCTTGCTTGCATCCTATATTGCTCCTCCTTTCCTGGGGGCTGCAGGGAGCAGACTCTGCAGAGAGAGACTGTTTTGTCCTGTTCTGGAATCACATTGGGGCTCGGGGAGGGGAGATGTAGGAGGGGTGGACCCTCTTCCACCAGACTTGCTGGTTTGGGCTGCTGCCTAGAACTAGCTGGCCTTGGGCCCCTACTCCCCACCCACCTCTGGCTGATGGAGACCTAAGCCTTCTCCTGCCTTTTCCTCACTACACTCTTGCTTCCTGCCTTTTCCTCCTGAATCCTGCCTTTTCCTCACTACATTCTAAGTTGGTGAGTCCTACAGATTCTGCTGCTCTGTTAATTCAGGTTTACTCTATTCTCATGCTCATCTCCACACCTACTGGCTTGGTTTGAATCCTCACTACACCACCCAGGACAAGTCCCACAGCCTTCAACTCCAGCCCTTCCCCCCAACTTGACCCTGCCTAAAGCCTTTTTTGGCCTCATTGCTCCTGGGATCAAGTCCACCAGCCTTGCCTAGTGTTTAAGACTCTTCCTCTTCCCACCATCTTCTGGGGAACAGGTAGCACCTGTTCAAATTACCTTGGTGCTGTGGGGCCCTCCCCACCCGCTGCCCCTCTGAGTCTTCCTGACTTCCCAGGACATCGTCTAGTTATCCCTCCTAGAGGCTTGTTGCTGGCCTCTCCTGCCTTGTGCTGCTTTTGTATAAACTGTCTTTTTACATGTTCAACTTACCCACTGAACTGAAATCTTCATAGCTGAAACTGTGACTTAACACCATTTCTTAGTGCCCAGCACAGTGCCTGGCACTAAAAAGGCTTCAAACAGTCTGACAAATTAATGGTTAATGGAATGAATGAACCATGGATGAATGAACACATGGGTGGAAAAAGGAAAGAGGAAGGAGAAAGGCAGGGGGCAGGCAAGCTTTTCTCCTCTCTTTTGGAATAAATGACAGAGCAAGTTTGTGCTATGCACAAAAGAAGGCGTGTGAGCATATGGTGGTGGGCAGTGCTGAGCCTGGGCTACAGGGAGAATTCAGCATGGTCAGCGTCAGGTGGTCCCAGGATTTCTCCAGGCTGGGCAAAGTGAACTTCTTGTTCTACCTCCTACCTCTTCTCAGCCTCACTCCCATTAGGGCAGTGGAAATAATCCTAGTTGGGTGTAGTAGGAAGCCTACTGTGTCCTCATTTTTTTTCCCAGGATATTTTTACTGTGGGGCAAGGGGCTGAGAGCTGAGCAGTACCAGCTGGCTCCTCTGTGGTCAGGCTGAGGAAATGACCACCTCTTGCATGTGAGTGGACTGCCACTGAGAATAATTGGATAGGCTGAGGAGCAGGACAATGAGATATTGACCTTCGGGGAGAGATTCTCTCAGGGACTCTAACCCTGCCCTGGGCCTGGCCCTCCCTGCCATCTGGGAGGGGGATAGCATGTAGGTCCTGAGTCTCTGTGCTGTAATGATGAGTCTCTGATGTCTTCTGGCTTCGTCTGATGGCTAGAACCCTTATGCTGGCTCTGTTGTGGTGAAGTGCTCTCCATTTCCAGGGATGTGAGGGGCTGATATTGAGACCAGGACCAGAAGGTAAGGTTTCTAGCCACTGGAGGAATGCAGGTGACCTCAGGCCCCTGTAGCTATGTTCACCCTATGATGTGGGCTGGGAAGAAGAGTGCAGTGGGAGTGCATTAGGGTCTGCCACTGGTGAGCAACTGCCCCACATTTGGGATGGATCAACAGACCCTGTCTTCACTCTCTTCCAGCAAAGTGGAAGGTCTGAGCCCATGTGTCTTTTCAGTGCCCATCAGAGGGCAACGACCTGGGGAAACATGGTGAGCCAAAGCCCTTCTCTGGTGACACTGAACACACCACACATACTGGACACAACATGTCTTCTGGTGTTGGAACCTGGTAAGTAGGAGCAAGAACTGGGTCCCTCTTATAAACCTGCAGAACTGTTGAATTGGTGATCTCTCCAGTAGTGAGAAGGCACTAGAAACCAACACTGTAATAGTGAGAGATAACATTTCAGTGACTGTGTGCGTGCTTATGTGTGTGCATGTGTATATATGCATATGTGCATATTTGTGTACATGCATGTATGTAGTGCTTGATGCATGTGTGTACACACATATTGCATATGTATGTATGTAAACTTGCATGTGTGTGCATACATTTGAATATGTGCATGTATGTGGAAGTCTTTGGGCTCTAACTACATGGGGACAGGAAAGCAGGATTTGAGCCCATGCAAGGCAAATTCCCTTCAAGGGAAGCACTGTCACTGAAGAAGAGAGTAGAAGATCTGCCACCACTCAGGGAGCAGGGAAGAGGGCAGTTCTGGCTGTGATTTGGGTGGAAAAATCTCCTGTTTGTAACTGGTACCATGAGCTTCTGCTGTGCATTGGATTGGACTTGTAATCCTGTATAGGCTGGGATCTCCAGGCTGGGCAGTGAACGTAAAATTGATCCTAATTCTATGATACCCCAAGTGCCAGGAGAAGCTAATAAAAACTTAAGTTATGTAGAATTTTCATCAAGAAAAATGTCCTTGCTGATTAGGAGTTCATAATAACATTGTCAAACATATTCCATTTTTCTTTTGTGAACTAGACTCAGTAATCCAAAAAAAAAAAAGAAGTCCTGGGTGACATGACACCATGAAAAAGTCTATAAAAATGATTAGAAGTAAAAGTAATAAAAAACAAAAACAAAACAACAACAAAACATAATGAGGAACAGGTGTTATGATAAAAAAAGATTTAAAAAATGAACTTTCAAAATTAACATTGTGTTAAAATTAAAATCTATTAGGCAAGCAGAAAAGCTGACTAACACAATGAGAAACATACTGAACATGGTGAACGACAGGTTGGAGGAGAACATCAGAGCATGGCATCAGAGATGAGAGATGACAAATGTCACAGGAACATGAAAAGACATGGATGTAATTAGAAAGCCTCATGTTTAGCTAACATGAAAGAGTGGAAAGAATAGGGGAGAGGCAGATTCAGTGAGACCATGGCTGAGAAATGAACAGAATCAGTGAAAGATGTACATATTCAGATTGAGGACATATAAGCATGGCAATCAAATATATATTACTTTATGGGATGAGTCCATTTATTTATTTGGAAATTTTTTGTGTACCTCTAGGCACTGATCATCTCGTGTGCATGAACACTGTGCCCAGGTGTGATGCTGAGAGGTTCCATGATTTTCCAAGGAACCCATGGAGGGCAAGAAGCATGGCATGCTTAGCTCAGGTCAAGGTTGGTCTGTACCTCTACCTCTCAGTCTACTCTCTTACTCTATCATCCCTTCCCTCTCAGGGAGGCCTGGAGAACAGAGCTAGTCTCTGGGCAAAGATGCACAGTGCTCTCCAGTACTTGCTTTCAAGAGACATTCCTTCCCTTTCAATGAGGTTCCTCTGTTTCTAGCAGACACCTGACTCTGAGCTAGAGATGTGGCCATCTTGGGAAACTTCTTACCAGAGTTGCTTAGGTCCTGCCTGCCCTTGTCTGTGTCAGGGCTTTTTTTAGACTTTGAGGCCCTGATGCTAGGCCCTGCTTCCCATAGGCAGACCTCCCTGGCAACATCTGCTGTACTCCAAGCACTGAGCAGAGTAGCCTTGTGCATGCTGGGCTGCCAGATTTAACACAGGATGCCCGGTTAATGTGCATTTCAGGTAAACACACACTGTTATAGTGTAAGTATAACCCTAACACTGCGGAGCATCTTAGTTTTTGTTTTCTTTCTAATCTGGCAGCTGCCTCTGCCTGATCACAAGGGATGGAGGCAGGGCAGAATCTGGCAGGGCTCACAGTCCAGCTCCTAGAACAGGGGCTGTGGAGAGAAGTGCCACCCAGGCAGGGCTGAAGGTTGCTGGCTCCTGGTCTTAACAGAGCAGGGCCTGTCCTCTCCTTCAAGCAAGTCTCTTCTCTGGACCCTGACTCAGCACTCCTCCTGATGCCCCACAACTTCTCACATGCTCATGCAACAAGCTCATAGAATAGGGAGATGTGGGTGCCAGCCTGTCCACACCACCTGGAGCTCTGTGACCTTGCCAGCCCTTTCCTCTCTGAATAGCTCTTTCCTAGCTGTAGAACCTTCCTTTCAGCCTCTACCATTGTTTGAACTTCCTTGCAGGGAGGCAGGAAAAACTCAGGGTAGAGGCTCTTGCTGCAAAATTCTCTGTGCAAAGAGCAGAAATTTCATCCGTCAATCCTAGAGAAAGCTCTGAAGAGTGGTCATGGCTCCCACATTGGTCAGCTTCCCATTTTTTAAAAAGAGGAAGAGAGCTTTGCCAAGCAAGATAAGTGAACACTTCCCTAAATGGCCTCGCCTGTCCGTTACCTGTGCGGCCAGGACAGGAGAGCATCCATTGCGGGGAGCCATGGCCTTCAGTGGTCCATGGATCACTTAGCTGCAGACAGGCAGAGGCAGGAGGAAGTGAAAGGAGCATATCCTAGAGAGGATAGGTGGAAGGAGAGAGGAGGTGTCAAGAATGGGCTCCAGCACCTGATCAGAGGCAGCAGCGGGACAGGGGCCAGGGGCTCAGGGCGGGCAGGGTGCAGGCATGGTTTGTGTTTAATTGTTCTCATGAACTCGCTTGGATTCATGTGCCAGACAGTGTGCTGGCTGCTATCACATATATCAACTCATTTAATTCTCATAAAACTCTAAAAGGGACTTACTGTTAGAATGACAATATGATTTATTGCCCAAACTAAGACTAGTGAAATGAAAAGAGGTGTAATGAATATACATGTTGGGATAATAAATGTCCACTGTGATGGTCCTCTGAAAACTGAGTCATGAGATCACCAAGGGAAACTGAGCTCAGAGATGTTCATTTGTTTTGTTCAAGGTTCAGGAGCAGATCCAATAGTAGATTTGGAACTTCCAAAGTGTTAGGCATTCTATCTTCTTCAACCCTAGTCAATGGGCTACAGAAACACCACATTCCACCACACTGGGATAGTGCATAAGGAGACAGTGACTTCCTAAAGGGCAGCTCAGGTGTCAGTGGTCCTCATTCCTATACTCCTGATCCCTTCACTCACCGACCGGCTGGTCTTACTCATTTTCTGGGTCACACCTGACCTGGTGGCTGCTGCAGCTCCTTCCTGCTGTGGATTGTTGGGGTGGCCTCATTGTAGATCAAAGGAGCTCTTGACCAACCTAGTCTCTGTATTCAGGTATCCAGCTCCTCGGTTCTGGACTGCACTCATTTGCAGTTCTTTGAAGATCGATTTATTTGTCCACCATCTTTCTCTTTTCAGTGTTCGGCCTCCCTTCCCTGGATTGTGGCTTCCTGAGAAAAAAGATAGTTTCCTCTTGCTGCGGCTTTGCCACATCTGTGTATGCACATGTTGAGGTGTGTGTGTGTGTGTGTGTGTGTGTGTGTGTGGTGTGTGTGCGCGCACACACATGTGTACATGTGTAGTTTTATAACTATTTCTATTATAGACATATTAGAAGAGGACAGCATATTTTATTTTGCTCATTCCTTCATTCATCACCTATTTGTTGAAAACCTGTCATGTTCCAGACACTATTATAGGTTTTGAGGATACAGTAGTTTAAAAATATTTTTAAAAGCCCACAACCCCAAACCTGACATTTTACAAGGGTATAACCAAATAAAAACAACAACAAAAATATGTTTTAATCTACCAGAATTGAGAAGTGCTCCGAAGACACCTAAATTAGGGTTAAAGGAGCAACAAGTTCAGAAATATGAAGTCCCTGAAGAAGACTAGAGGTTGAAGGAACTGGGGACCAGGGCTGAGAGCACCATGACCAAGCACAAAAGGCATTAGGTGCTCAAGGACACTTGTATATTAATGCACAATGACATGAAGATAAAATGGCTCAACAGTTGGGTGTGATGTTTGAGGAGTGGGTAACAGTACATAAATGCTCGAGAAAATGAATTTAATGAGTTGTATGGAGGTTCCTGGAAGGTGAAGAGCACCTGTACAGAGCCCTGGGTTGTGTGTGTGGGGGGGTGTTGTGGGGGCCTGTCAGAAAGGACGTGACCCTCTCAGGCTCTCAAGGAACTTGCATCTCTGATCTGATCCTCTCCACCTGGCCAGCCAATCTTTTTAGACCTTTTCATTACAACTGTCCTTGCTTTGCCCACACCCCTCTTAGTAAGCAGCCACAACTCCCCTCCCTCCACCCTCCTTGTTTACAATCTGTGTTTGCTATTTCTACTTTTGAGTCAATGGTTCCTTAGATCCTTGCAATCTGGGAGCAATGGGAATCTCCTCTGAAGTGAAAAAACTTTCCTCTTTCCCCTCTTTGCTCCCTAGAAAGACCTTGCATAGTAGCAGCCAGCATAATCCTTGTCTGGGAGCTCAGGCAGGGTCTCCTCTTCAGGGATGGTGATTGGCCCACCTTCCATTCTGACCCATTGCACAGGGGCCTTCTTAAAGAGGACCACACCATCAGGAAGGAAGAATGGGGAATTGAGAACTTTCCCATCATCTCTACTGATAGAGAGCCTGTTGTTTCCATTCTCCCTTCTATTGGTTTCTCTTCTGGGAAGCTGATGCAAGAGGCCAGCTCTCACAGGAATTATGGAATTATACCTTGTGGCAAACAGCAGGCAGAGTACAGTTGGGTATAGTGAAACAGAGTTTCTGTTGGAATCTATTATGATCCCAACATAAATTAATTATAACCGTTCTGCTGGAGGGAAGCTTCATATATAGTTAACATTTGTTGGAGGGAGGAGGGCTCAAGGAGGGGGAAAAAAGCTGCCATCCTAAGGAGGGGGAAAAAGCTGCCATCTTTGAGAGGGGCCCAGCAAGGGTGGAGTTAAAATAATTCTCTCTGTTGGGAATCAGGTTGGCAGAGACCCAAGAATCAGCCTTCATGTTAGCTCTAGTAATGGTGTCACTGGCTGAGCCCTCTTAGGTCCTAGGCATGTCATATACATTGCCTAGTTTAATCTTCAAAATAACCTTGAGAGGGATCATTAGCCCCAGTTCACAGATGAGAAAACTGAGGTTAACAGACTTGTTTAAGGCAATAGGGCAGTAGGTTTGTTCCTCTCCAAAGCCAGTGTGACTGCTTCACCTCCCACTTCTCAGCCCTGGAAGCTGCAGTCCAAACAGAGACGCGTTCTTGCTGCATAATTCTGATCAAATCATTTAGTCGATTCTCCAAGCCCCAGCTTCTTGCTCTGTAAAGGAGAGCTAATGAAGAGATTGCCTACTCACAGTGAAGCTTGAAGAATCCAAGGTGGAAATATACTTTGTACTCATTCCTGCATTCATTGTGTGCCATTATTAAAAATAAAACAAAACAAAAAAACAGAAAGCCTACCTAGTAGTGGGTTTCCCCAGTGGTGCTGATGATAGGCTATGCTAGCATTTAGGAGGTGCTGATAGCTCAGAGATGGATGAGTGCAGCGTTGGTGGCCCACATTGACCAGAAAGGCCCCTCATGTTGGCACCATTTTGGTCTGAAGAGCTCGCCAAGAAGTTCCCTGCAGATGGGTGCCTGAGGACATTTGATAATAACTGTGAGAGCCAACACTCACCGAGTACTTTCCCTGTGCCAGGCACTGCGTCAAGGGCTTTCTTTAATTCTTATCAGTAAACTAGGGGGTGAGCATCCCCATGTCTTGAGCACAGAGATGTTAAGCAGCTTGCTCCAGCCACACAGCAGATACATGGTGTAGCTGGGATCTGGTATAGGCAGTTCCAGCCCAGGGACTTACCAAGGTCATGTTGAACTCTGACACCATTCTCTCACTAGACTCCCGTCTTGGCTCTGGGCCATGCACTGTTGTGCTGTCACCTTGTGACCTGGTACAGCAAAGGCAATCTTTTCCTTCATCCCAATCCTCTCTTCTCTGTGCCCCTTTTCTAATTGTTCTCTCCCTGCACTGAGAGGCCTCGTGAGTGCAGTAGAAAGGATGTGAGTTTTAGGAAGAGATAGACTTGTTCTACATTGCAGTCCTCTCATTCTCTGGCCTAAATCACTTGACTATTCTGAGAATGTCCTCATCTGTGAAATAGAACAATGACGAATCTTTGGATTGCCAGTTCCAAGACACAGGAAGCATACAATGGATGGTCACCACTTGTCATGGGTCTGGAGAAGGCAGGATCGTATATGCTGAGGAAAGGTCTGAATGACACCTGGGCCAAAGACTAAAGGCTACATAGAGGGTATGAGGAGAAGCCAGTCTAGATGTGTGTGTGTGTGTGTGTGTGTGTGTGTGTGTGTGTGTGAGCATGTATATATGAGTATGTACTGGTGCACATATGAATGTGTGTGTGTGTGTGTGTGTGTGTGTGTGTGTGTGTGTGTGTGTTTATGAATGTAAAGAAGGGAGCACCGCAAAGTGGCTGAGGTGGTCAGAAGGGTAAGGAGGTTCAATGAACTTAGAGCTCAGGGGAAAGGGGTGGGAGAGGAGTCTGAGGCCTGGTTACAAAGGACTCAATGCTGAAAGTTTTCTCTCCATCTCCCTCCCTCTATTAACTTCACCGTGAACTGAAACAGAAGCCCACACACCTCATTTGGTCCCAGCTGGAGGGAGGTTGGCTTTAATTATATAAGGCTCAGGCACTGGAAAGTCTCTACATCTTTCTTCTCTCCCAACTCTTTCACACACTCATGGCTGCTCTGGTTTCCATGAGCATACCAGAGGCAGGACTGCAGATATAGACACAGTAAGCCCAGGGCATCTGCATTGCTACATGCAAGGACTCTGTGCCTGGAAACTAAGCACATCTGGATAACGTCTGCTTGTCCTTTGGTCTGGAAAACTGCAGCTCTGTTAAGTTCTAGGAGGCTGAAAAGTGATCTCAGGAATCTGAAATCTGACCTATTTCTCTCAAAGCACGTTCTCATCTGCTCCTGGACCTTGTTTCGTCTGCCTCATTTGCAAGTGCCTGTGTCCTTGCTGGCTGCCAACTATCTTTTCTCTCCAGCGGCGAGACCCTCTATACCTCCCTCTTCGTAAACACAACTTTTTCAGAAATGCAAGCCCACAGGATTATGTAATGGCCTCCGAACAAACTGTGCAAATCTCTATGACTGCCCTGATTCTGTCCATCAACAGAATTAGGCTCTGTATTAAGTAAAGATGCAGAGGAGAAGACATGGCATCTGACCTTGGGTAAAGTCTGATGGAAAAAAACAGTGAAAGCAACACTGGTTTAGCCACTTTCATCTCCCATCCTCAGGCCTCTGCATGTGCTAGTCCTCCACTTGAGCACATCTCTCAGCCTCTGCTCTGCTCCCCTGGTTACATCTTTAGATACTCTGGGTCACAGACAGACTATCCTGCCCAACCCATCTAGCTTAGATCCCCCTTGATTTTTCCCACAGCCTCTTGCTCCCTGCATCACTACTCTCATGACCAGTGTGATTTGAATTTATTTTGTGTTTGCTTGTTTAGTACCTGTCATCCCACTAGATAAAGGACCTGGTCTGCTTTGTTCTGCACTTGATAGGGCCTATCGTGGGGTCTGGCATGCAGTGGACACCAGATAAATGTACATTGAATAAATGTATGGATGAATGAAGGAAGGAAGAAATGAGAGGGTGAATGAAAGCATGTTGGCTTCTGGTATACCTTCTCTTGTGAAAAACAGGTAAGGGAGTCCTCTCTGAGGATCCTCAGTTAAAAGTTCTGCTGAGTACTGACTTTCTTTCAAAGAGGACAGGGAGACAAAAGTAACTTCACAGTGAGAGAAACTTGACCAATACTGCCTCAAGCCAGGGGCCAATTTAACATCAACAATGACAAGTTATGTTGGCAGTATGTATAACTGCCATAATGTGATGGGCATGACACTTTACCTCCACAATCTTCCTCAAAAAGCCCCATTACTCTAGTGTAATCATCAGAAAATCACCAGGCAAACCCATTTGATGGTCATTATATAAAATACATTAATGATACTCTTCAAAACTGTCAGGGTAATAAAAAATAAGAGAAATCTGAGATATCATCATAGGCAATAGGTAATGTGCTCTTGGAACAGAAATAGATCATTAGGAAAAAAGTAAGAAAACGTAAATAAGCTATAAACTTTAGTTAATAACAACAACACATCAACATTGGATCATTAGTTGTGACAAATACAACATACAAGATCAGATATTATAATAGGGATATTATTGACAAATATGACACATAATATTTGATGTTAAAAATAGAAAAAATGTGTATGGGATGTATGAGAACTGCTCTTTTCACAAGTTATCTGTATATCTAAAACTATTCTAAAGTTAAAACATTATCAAAGGACTTCTGTTTACTGATCTAAGGTACTTAGAAATGATAACGTCTATCCTTACAGCAACAAAGAGTTAAACAAATTGAAAATCAACAATTTTAAGGTCCATCAAAAGAATTGAGGTCACAGGCCAAACTGCTGCCCTAATACTTGGAGAGACAGACAGACAGATCCAGAGGATCACATCTTCCTGAAGTAGAAAGCCATGGGCAGGACCTCTGCAGGAACCATAATATGAGAGCAGAAAAACCTTAACTGCAATTGATGAGTTGTGGAAGGCTCTGTGCAGACACTGAAAATTAAAAACTCCAGGGTCCTTGTCTTAGGGAAGCACACATTTTTATGAGTCTCACCAATAAGGCCCTACCAGGTTTTCACAGTGAAAGTGGGAGAAAAGCCCCATTGTGCTTCTGGTAGGGAAAAGGGGGAAATGTAGCCATTTTGACCCCCCCCCCAAGAGAACTCTATTCTTAATAAGGCCTTCCTACAATAGAAACAGTTTTATCAGAGCCTAACCAACTGGGGTTTCACCATAGCCTAACCAACTAGGGTGTTATCAGAGCCTAATTGATCTAGAAGAAGGGAAATATCCAACTCAAGCTCTGTGGAGTAGAAAAATATCTAAATCCAGGCCCTCCTGTCTTCCTGTCTCATCCAAGGGGACAAAACAAAACAAAACCAAGAAGCAATTGTGAAGGTCACTGTCCAAGGACACAGACTCCCTAAAGACTGAAATCTAATCACAGGGCTGCAAAATGCTTCCCCACTGCATACCTCCATCAACTCAGTAGGGTTCCTGTAGAAAGGCAGGGGTTACAGCTGAAAGAATGACATGGGCCAGATTCTATTTAAGAAGTATTTTCTAGGGAAATCTAAAGAAACAGGGAAATATTAGAGCAAAGCCACCAGAGGAAACCTTAGCTTCTGATATCTGCAGCAATATCAAACAGTAAACACTATTTAACCCTTAGTCAGAAGAACATAAAAACTAACATTGAAGGCCTACTTACCTCAGTTCTTTGCCCAGTACATTATATCTAGCTGTCAATAAAGAATTGCAAGGAATACTAAGACAAAAACAAAGTCTGAGGAGACAGAAAAAGCATCAAAACCAGACTTGGATATCAGACCAGGAATTTAAAAACCATTACCAATATGCAAATAGTTCTAATAATACAATATTGAATAACATGCAAGAACAGATGGGTAATGAAAGAACAAATCTGGAAAATCTAAGAAAGAATCAAAGGGAAATGCTGGAAATCAAAAACATTGTAAGAGAAATGAAGAATGCCTTTGAAAGGCTCATCAATAAACTGGATACGGCTGAGCAAAATATCAGTGAATCTGAGGAAATGTCAATAGATGCATCTAGAACTGAGAACTGAAAAAAAAGCAAAGAAAAAAAAAGAAAAAGACAGAACAGAATATCCGAGAACTGTGGGACAATTATAAAGGTATGACATACATATAATGGTAATGCCAGAGGAAGAAGAGAGAAAATAACAGACTGAGAATTTCCCTCAAATTAAGGAAAGATACCAAACCACAGAACCAGAAAGCACAGAGAACACCAAGGAGAAAAAATACACATAAGTAAATTATACATAAAGCTTCAGAAAATCAAAGGAAAAAAAAAATCCTTGACTGCAGTCAGAGGAAACAACCAATTTACTTACAGAGTAGAATGTGTAAGAATAGCATTAGATTTATTTTCAAAAGCCATGCAAGCAATAAGAGTGGAATGAAATATCTAAAGTAATAAAAGGAAAAAAAAAACCCTAGAATTTTGTTTCTATTGAAATTAGTCTTCACGGTGTTAATTAAAAATGAAGGACACATACTTTCTCAGGAAAAACTTGAGGGAATTTGTCATCAGTAGACTGCTTTCAAGAAATTTTAAATGAAATTCTTCAGAAAGAAGGATCAGAAAATCACATCTCCATACATAAGTAAAGGAAGAGCATTAGAGAAGGAATAAAGAAAGATGAAAAGAAATCTTTTAATTTTCTTTTCTTAATTGATGTAACAGATAACAGTTTATTCAAAATAATGTAGCAACAATATATGATTCAAACTACATGACATTCTGGAAAAGAAAACACTGTGGAGATAGTGAAAAGTTCATTTCATTAGCTGCCAGATGCTTGCAGGGGATGGATGAAGGCATGAATGGGTTGTGCCCAGGGGATTTTTTTGGAAGTGACATTATTCTGTATGATAGATTTGTCAAAACCCATAGAAAGTACAATACCAAGAGTGACCCTTAATATAAACTATGGACTTCTAATTAATAATAATGTATCCTTTTTGGTATCATTTGTAACAAATATACCACATTTATGCAAGATGTTAATAACAGGACAAACTGGTAAGGATGGTGAAGGCATACATGGGAACTGTCTAGTTCCTATTCAATTTTTCTATAAACATAAAAGCTTCTCAAAAAGTATATGAATTAAAAAATAAATACAACAAAAATGCTTATTAAAAATGGCAAATAGGAAAACCTGCCCATATGCCTCTCCCCTTTCCCTGGAGTGAACCTCCCTTCCCCTAGGTGTAGGGAATGAGTGACAAGGAGGATTTCCATGGATGCAGCTAATGGTTCAGTGATAGGTGTTCAGGGCTCATGGATCACTTTAATGCACTGAAATTCCAGCACTTTTGATCAGAGGCGAACAGTGGTGCTTATATCTGACACTGGCTTGAATTTGTGGGTACTTAGTATGACAAATACATGGCTTGCCTGCGGAGGAGAGTTCTGTGTTAACCTCGAGACTGAGGTTCAGGCTGTCTAGGCAGAATGGGGCTTGTATCTAAGATAAAGTTTTCTTCTCTGATAATTAAAAAAAAAAGTAAGTGTATGCCCAACACACCCAGAGTCTATTCTGGTATTTCCCCTGTAAATGCCTCAGGGACTAGAGAAAATGCCTCCACAGCCACCTTGACTACAGTCAAAGAAAAGATCCAGGTTCTATGCTCCATTGTTCATTTGTAATCTGTTTCTTTCCTCGTCTTCATCAACTTTTGCTTGAACAGCCTTTTCTATCTAGCATGCCCAATTTCATATCACTGGCTACTTGATTTTGGAATTGCCTACTTGGACCTGAACTGCAATTGCTATCCTTCTGCTGCAAAACCTCTGTTGTGTGGTACATGGTGCCATGTCCCCAGCCCCAACTACAGGTATTCCCTCATTTCAGTCCTTCTCAAGATCCCATCATCCAGGGACAGGATGGGGAGCACAGCTCATAGGAAAGCTCAACACACAGGGACTGACATAATAAAGATTTTAACAGCTTTAGGTTATTGTGCTGGTGGAAGTTTGAGTTCATGGATTATAATTGTCATTTGTTTTTAGATATGTCAGGTCTGTGTAGAGGCTGGACCAATGAAGCCAAAATTTCGGAGAAATAAATGTATGAGATTTTTAGAAATCTCATTTGCATGAAAACTTTAGAAACCAGGAGAAGCGATTAAATATTCAAGCTAGTATGGTGCAAACACAAGAATGGAGAAATTGACCCTGATGTGGTGCTTTCTAATCCTGTTACTAGAACTTCTCATGATGAACCACAGATGATTTGGGTTAATGAGGACTCTATTCAGATCATTTCATATTACTTTCTTTTTCTAATAGATAAGGGGACTGTAGCCCAGAGAATCGAGGGGACTCACTTCATAGAAACACAGGTGACTTGGGAAACCATAGCTGGATTGGACATCTGACTCTATCAGCTCCTGCAGCTCCTGCCTGGCTTCTCAAAGCATTATGGTCTGGGGAGGGAAAGGAACAGTGCAGGGAAGGCTGCAGGCCAGGATGCCATTGTTAATAGTCCCCAAGCCAGGTGTAAGTTTCTATGAAGAAGGACATGCCGATGGCCTCTACTGACATCAGAACTAACCAAGTGGGAATATAGGGCAGGAATGACACAACTGCGGTCAAAAACTTTGAGATTTACTGCCCTGAAACATAGTTGATTTTGTGGAAGCCGCAGGCAAGGTTAAATACTAAATTACATGGAGCTGGGATGTGCTAGTTCTTTTTGTGTAATTTGTATGAGATGCTCTGCAAACTCAAGGTGCAAATACAGATACAGCTAATTCATTATTCCAATCAAATATTGACACTTGGAATATTATAGGTTGGAAAGTCAGTTATTATTTACTTTTCTGAGGCTTTCTTTGTGAATTGTATGAGAATTTTATAGAGCATTTGAAGCTCATAGGGGAGTCAGTTCTGCCTCCATACAGAGCTGTTAGAATGAAGGCATGATCTCTGACGTCCTGCATCCACTGCCACGGGATGTTGTTGTTGAACACTGATTCTGCGCTGTTTTCATCCTGAGGCTGGCTGTTGTGTGGTCCTGTTGAGAGCCAGCGTGGCTCAGATGCCTGCACCTGATTTATCATTTTCCAGGGAGGATGAGCCATCCTCTGGGCTGAGCCTGGTTAGGGGCTGTCTACCTGGCTCTGCAGCTTCATGTATGGGATACCAGGGCACATGGTCTTTTCCAGGGCACCAGCTGGCTCCAGAAAGTCATGGGTAAAACTTGTTCTGCTATCCAATGTCTCATGGACCCAGAACCACAGCCCTCTTCTCAGAGAGCCATCTAAGTATTTTGTAGTTTTTCTTATAAATTCTCAATCACGAACAACAGTATCCAGACAAGAAGCCTAAAGACAAATGTAATTGATCTAGCATAAGACCCAGGTGTTAGCATGGAACAATTTCCCTTTAATTCTTTTTTTTTTAGATAAGGCAACCCTTGGTTTACCTCACAGATTGCAAGGAACTTGTCAGCTTACAATCCCTTATTTTTTATTTTTTATGCCTGGTCTTTCTAGATGGTCTCCCTGGTACTAACCAGGGCTGATCCTGCTGAGCTTCCGAGGTCAGAAGGGATCAGGCTTATTCAGCATGGCATAGCTGTAGACAATTTCCCTGTAATTTTAATAAGCATCTCAGGTTGCAGATCATTGTTCCAGAGAATAGAAAAAATGGGGTACTCCACATCTTACTCCTTATGTCTGTCAGGAGGAATTATGAATGGAGTAGATTTCCAGCCAAGTTCTTTTACTAAAAGCTTGGATAATGGGGTTACAGTGTCCAGATACCCAACCAAGGGAGACACAGTTTTTAGGCGAGATGGATGAAATTGTTAATTACATCGTAACTGTCTCATCATCTGCCTGGCTGGTTAAAGAAGATCATCTTGTTTACAGTGTTTAACTGGCTTTCTTACTGGCATACATAGTGTTTTCTATTGTAATTATTAAACTAAAGCAGATATAGTTTTTCCACCAAATGTGTTTGGAAATAAACAGCTATGTATTCTCTTAGAGGCTGGTAGAAGAGCCCCTGAATCTGCCTCCAGATCCTGCTTCAATCCCAGAAAGCAGGAGGGTGAAGAGCCCAGTGGAGCTGTAGAGCAGTGGTCCCCAACCTTTTTGGCACCAGGGACCAGTGCTCCTATGAAAATCTAATGCCTGATGATCTGAGGTGGAGCTGAGGCAGTGATGCTAGCACTGGGGAGCAGCTAAAAATACAGATGATGCTTATTTTATTTGCCCGCCACTTGACTCTGGATCTGCAGTTCAGTTCCTAATAGGCCAAGGACCAGTACAGGTCCATGGCCTGGGATTTGGGGACTCCTGTTGTAGAGGGAATTGGAGAGAGAAGAGAAAAGAGACAGAACTGGTAGGGATGGATGGGGTAGCTGAAGAAAGAAGAAGAGAAGGGGGAATGGCAAGATTAAAGAGAAATAGAGGGAGAATGAAAACTCAAAGAAATAATATTTAACTGTGGTGTAGCCCTTTGCAAACCTGCCAAGTTTATGATTGTATTTGACACGGTATGTCCCACTACAGTGTCAGATAGGATGGGTGAGTAAGTTTGTTCCCATAGTATTCTCATGAAGAAAGGGAAACTATGACAAGGCATGGGATCATTTCACATGAAGCTTGGCTCAGTGGAATGGAGGTGAGGGTATTATGCTGTCCACAGAATTCAAGGGCCTTATGTTGAGAATGAGATTTAACACTAATCTTCCTCCTCCATATGCCAGGCATTTTACAAACACAATCTCATTTTATCCTCATAATCGCCATTCACAGATGGAGATTATCATTCGCAGATAATCCATATCATGAAGTGAGAAAGGGAGGCAAACCAACACCAGTGAGTGCCAGAGAGCACACAGCTGCTGGGAAGGGCAAATCCAGGCCTCATGACTCCTGTTCTTCCCACTTGGCCACATGGCTGCCTCTGAAGGGAGGGCCAGAACCTGCTGTGAGCCCCTGGGAGACCCATTTCCAGCTAAGGTAATGAAAGAAAACCTACACTTGAAGCTTGTGGGTGGAAGGGACTACAGGGGAAGAAGTAAGTGGGTTCTTAGAAGGATTCAAGCACAGGCTGGTAAGCACTTGCCTGCAATATGTAGTGAAATGTTTAGACTTCAGATGGGAGGGTGACCAGATAGCTTTTTTCTTCAATGCTGGGCCCCTTTGCCTTTAAAAAATGTCATGGTGTGCTTATCTCTGTACTTCTACTAGCCATCTCATCAGGGACTAGAGGATGGTCTCATGGCTTTTTACTTCTCCTGGATGCTTTTATAAATAAAGAAGAAAAGCAAATAGTGAGGAGCTCACATGAGGGAAATCATAGAAGTAGAAAAAAGGTTCTCCAAAGAGAAAACACAGGAATTTGCTTGGCATGCAGATAGAGCCATCCTCACTGGTGGGTCTGTGCTTGTGCCCCTCCATGACGTGAAAATACTTTGAATTTTCTTGTTGTAAAATTAATTTTGTTATTTTTATTTGACTAGGAAATTCTACTTTTAGATATTCATTTCTTTGATTTGTAAAGCTGTTCAGTCTAAATGTAGATACCTCTGAGAGAAATAATGCACAAGGAGGAATTGGTTTATCAGTTCCTTTCCCCAAAAGAGAGCAAAGTGGTCTAACAGTGCAAGGCTTGACTAAAAGTGTGGGGTGGGGGTAGACAGCGTGAAGTGATTAGGCAGGGATAAGGCTCTAGTGAGGCATATTGCCAATTTCTAAGCATGGCTCCTTGTTAAGACCAAAAAGTAATAGAATATTTTTGCTATTCTGACCCTAACTAAATAAAGTATGTTTTCTAGTCAGTCAGGGGTCTCCAGCTTTGATGAGACTCAAGTGGCATCAGCAGGGGTGGCAGAAGAACCTAGGTGAAAAGGTGGGGCTGAAAGCAATCAAGGTTGTTTGTCTCCATGAAGAGAAGGCTGAGGAGGCACTGTGTCTTCATTCAAGTATCTGAAGGGCTATTCTGGAGAGAGGGTGAAAAAGAGGTTCTAATTTAAAATCACGGATAAAGGACTTAAGTCAGACATAATGGAAAATTTCCCTACTCATAAAGGATGTAAACACCGGCATGGCAGCTGCAGGCGACCTGCTCCATTTGGGACACGGTAGATGCAGAGAGAGGTCCCAGCTGTCAGATGACCAGGTACATCCCTGCCATGGGAGAAACTAGAAAAGTAGACTAAATGGAATCTAAGCCTGGGGAACCAGGGGAACACTCTTTGGCCCCTCAGATTCTGGCCATGGCAGCTCCAGTGGTTCTGTGTCCAGGTCCAGGAATCCATTTCTGTGGGTTTCAGCACAGGGAGCAGAGATGGGTTGACGAGTAGAGGGTGAAAGTGGCCCAGGGCAGAGCATGAATGTTACTGTCAGACCATGCCAGGTTCAACCGTTGGCATTGATTTGTTCTGTGATTTTGAGCAAATTTCAGACCTCTCTAAGAGTTTTACCCCACCTGTCAGGTGGGGATAAGGTCAAGCCCTTTCTTTCAGGGCCATGGTGAGGATAGAGTAAGGTGCTTCCTGGAATGTCCCCAGCTCTTAGTCACCGCAGAATCACTCCATGAGGCATGGACATTCCCACAATGTCTACGATGCTCACCCCTCTCTGGGCTGCTGACTCGATGTCCAGGCCCCTCATCCCTCCCCTAGCTCCTCTGTACCTCAGGCTGGCCCAGAGCTTCAGTTAGGGTGTTAGCCATCAAGACTCTTCACTAGGCTCCTGAGAGACTAGACAGGTCTGTGCATCCTGGTTCACCTGCCTCTCCTCATCACATGACCTCACTCACTCTTTCATTTCTGGGGCTAGGAGTAACTCTGCTCAAAGTCCCCTGCTCCTTTACCTCTGTTGCTGTCATTGCCACTTTTCAGGTGGCTCTGGAATGAATCCTGCCTCCGCCTATGAGCACAACCTGGTCCAGCCACAAGGCTCCTTGTCCATCAGTGACTAGACAGGCCTTGTTCAGATCAGTGTGGCCAATGAGGGAACGGTGGCCTGGTGAGCCCTCCTCTTCATCCTCCTTCCCATATACCAAACCCCACCCCTCAAGAGGCATTGTCTTTCTACCTCTCAAGGAAGGAAGGACAGAGAAGGTGGCAGGCACCAGCACTGCCCCTCCCTAGCTTTATTTTCTGCACCATTTGAGGACATATGAAAATAAAAATAAATAAATAAAAGACTAACCTCTGGCCAATCGCAGTTTAGCTACCCTGCAATTAAACAAATCCACAAACTGGCAACACATATTTACATCTCATTAGCAGAAGCCAAATGCAACAACGGCATTAAAATTAAGAAATTAGGCACAATTATCCTGTCGGAGGCAGTTGGGGGAAGTTGTCAAGGGCTGGTTTATTCATTAGTTTGCACAGAAGTTCAGCAGCTTCCTAATTGTGTGCTATTTTTTATCCCCTCCTCCTCTTCCTTAAAAAAAAAAATATTTTTTTCAAGGTTTTTGTTTCTCTGCAGCGCAGCAGCCTATGAGAGTTGGTGAACTGAACCCAGGGAGGGGCCTGGCAAGAGCTCATTCTCTCTTTGGGCTCCGTGTCATCAGGACCTCAGCCAGGCCATGCCTGAGCTGCAGGTGACTGGGGCGTTAGGAAGGCCTGGGCACCTGCCCCAGTGCTGTGTCCTCGCAGATGACCTCTGGATCCCTGGGGAGGACTCTCCACTGGCCCAGCACGCCTCCCCAGGCTCACTGCCTTCACTGCCAGTCCACAGGGCTGGGATCCACTGGCGCCAGCTGTGTCCATTAATACAGCACCCTCTTTCCCTTGTGCAGGCAGTTGTCACTGGCTACATCTCTCAGGCCAGCCTCTGACTGGCCAGAGTAAGCATTTCATAAATGTTGGTTGGGTGATTAATAAAAATCTTTTTGACGAAACCCTTTATTGAAGGTAAGGATTTACTGGGCCACAGGCAGTGCCTAGGTGGGTGGTCTTGGGCTCTGAGGGTGGATGCAGGACACTGGCCAGCTTCAGACAGATACTTTGCCTGGAGGGTCTGCCTTTCTGGAAGCGTCGGCACTGCTCCCTTACCTAGATCTTTTCTCTTGGCCTTTGAGGGATGCCATTGGCTCCCTCCTTCCTGGAGAGTGTGCATGTCCAAGATGAACTTTACT
The DNA here is from genome assembly GCA_003508835.1 of Eonycteris spelaea. Classification (NCBI taxonomy): domain Eukaryota; kingdom Metazoa; phylum Chordata; class Mammalia; order Chiroptera; family Pteropodidae; genus Eonycteris; species Eonycteris spelaea. Next base: position 768,310 of record PUFA01000288.1, on the reverse strand, counting down.
TCACCTCCTCCTGCCACTAGGGAAGCCCCATCCTCTCATGGGCTATGGAGAGCTATTTCTGTTTCCCTTTCACCTCCCAAACCTGTGGCCCCTCTGTCTCCTGTGCTGGTTATGGGGTCTGGCACCTGTTTCTCATTGCCCTCTACGCTCTGCTGTTTGCTGGGGCTCCTTTGTTATCATCAGCCTGTTTGGCTCTACCCATAGAGGGCCAGAGAGAAGTGGAGAAAAATGAAAGAGGCTTACTGTGGTTTCTCTTTCCAGGTAGGCCCTGATATACTTAGAAAACACTCAGCAACCTGACTGGTCTCTGTGGCCATACTTGAGGCTAGGGGTGGGGTGGGAGGTGGGGGGTTGAGGGGGGTCTTGATTTGGAGTCATGAGTCTAGTCTTGCAGAGCTGGCACTTAAATCTCATTGATCCTCACTTTTCTTACCTGGCAGATGGCACAAGTATGCATGCCCCTTCTTCCTCAGAGTTAATTGCTGGGCGCTTCACAATTTTGGGCCTATGTTGTTGTCCAGTCTCTTAGTCTCCAAGAACAGCCTTGGGGTGTTCTCTAAGGCAAGGTCCTTCAGACAGAGAGCGGCATTGTTGGGATAGTTACTAGTGATCTCTGCCCCTCCTGTTAAATGGAATCATTTCACAGACTCTCAAGGGATTGAACTATGCATTTCCCAGGTCTCCTAAAAAATTCTGGCCAAAGGGTCCAGCTAAAAGATTTTGTAAACATTCTCTTATTTAATATCTGTGTTAATCAGCACTTGCATGATTTTAAACACAACTAGAAATGAATTATATTTAGATATTAATCAACAAAACACTAAACTTAACATTTCTTTAGTGACTTATTCTAAGAACTGCATTGCTCACTCCGTCCCCAAACTGCCATGCTCCACACTTAGATGTGTGTTGCCATTTTGAATGGAGCTCTAAATCACTAGCATTTTCTCTGTGTTGTGGCCCCACTCCTCATCTTTCCATTTTACCCTGAAAATTCACCTACTCATTCATTCATTCATTCATTCTTCAATTATCTAATATTTATGAGTGTTTGTTTACTATTTTTCTGGCACCATGGTCAGAGCTAATGCTAATTAGAGACCATACAGTCCTAGATTTGAAGACTCATGGGCCGGGCAGGCAAAGAGAATGGACAATTTCAATATACAAAGTATTGAGATGGGGGTAAGTCCAGATATTAACTGCCAGGAGAACACAGAGGACAGAACTTTCCACCTTTCCTGGTGGTCAGGAGGACATCTAAAGAAGAGGCAGTTTGCTGAGCCCTTCTCACTCAGTTCTCCAAGAATCTGCAGGCCACACAGCTGTGCCTGGAAGCTTTCATCCTGGTCTTGTGTCTTCGGGTTTGAGCTGGGACTGCGCTGAGAATGAGGGCCACAGAGATTCCTGGATTTTAATCTAACGTAAAGGCAAATGTAGGAAAGAGGTAGTTGATTGTATTTTGAGCATTAAAGAGTACAACTATTATACCATGAAGGCCTTCTCTGATCCCCTTCACTGTAGTGCACTGCCACATTTCACAGCTCCTGATATCAAGGATGAAATGCCACATGCTGGGGTGGTTCTTGGACTATTTCCACTCAATTTTATATATAACACCTCTTTAACCCTCAAAAGCCCTATGGAGGAGGTACATTATTATCCTATTCATTTTAGAAAAAGGTGAAATGAAGTTCCAGAGGGGATAATTAATTTGCCAAGGTCACAGAGCAGGGAAGCAGGGATCTGGTTCTCACACAGGCTAGTCTTGCTCCAGAGCTCTCACCCTTCACACTGTGCCTGACTTTCTGGTTTCAGACTGCTACACAGAGCAGCAATTATCGTTGACTTGCCATGGCCACAGAATCCCTTGGGTATGTGTTCAAGGGTTGTTGAATCTTCTGCAGGGCAGGAAAGACCCATTTCTAAAGGTGACAGGAGGACAGGAAAAGGTGAGGGTGGTTTCTGACCTAACAGTGGCCTTTGGCACATTCCTGCCTCCATTCCTGCTATCATTCCTAACACACAATGAAGGCTTTTCTCCTTGACAGCGTTGGGTATCAGGCCACTTCTCCAGCAACTCTCTAGCTAGATTATTATTTGACATGAGCTCCTTGAGGATAGGGATTATTTTGCTCAACTTTGCGAGCAGCCCATAATGAAGACTCAATATGTTTTAATATTTGCAATGAATTATCTCAGGTGGCATTTAAGAAAAGAAGACTGAAGACTCCTCATACACTGCTTAAGCCTATTCACTAACCATGGTAAATAAAATGGGATTGCTGCTATCTTCATAAATAAGGATTGAGCTTCTCTGTGAAGCACCACTGATCTCCATCTTCAAAAAGCTCACAGCCCACGGATGAAGGCAGACTGATGCTATGAAAGCTGCTCACTAGACTTGCATTAAAATCTGTTATGTATGGATTTCACACTTTGGATCAGTTAACTTATGCTTATTTAATCCATCAATAAAATGTGGATGATGATGGTGTCTGCCTTTCAGGATTGTTGTGGGTATTAAATTAGATGAGCTATTTATTTAGCACTTGATATTTTATACATGGTAAACAGTAAAAACGGATATGTGCAATGTCTTGTGGAAGCATAGCAAGAGCAATGACCAGGAAGGGAAAGGCTTCTTAGAAGATGAAGCTTCTATGCCAGGTGTTGAAGAAGGAGGTGGAGAGGGTGGAATCCAGGGAAAGGAAAGAGTGCACACCAGAGCTTAGAGGTGCCAAATCCTACAGCTCTCTCCAGTCTTGGAGAGAAACTGTGCACAGGTAGAGGAAGCAGGAAGTGAGGCTGGTGATGCCCGTGGAATCCGACAGTGCTGGGAGGGCTGATCATCACCCTTTTAGCCATGAAGGACCTTAAGGCATTTGGGATGAAGTTGACACAATGAGACTTCTTGAGGCCAGTATGGCAGATGGGTGTGTGTGAGGGGAAAAGGGAAGGTCGGTATGAGAGGTCAATGATGAAGGCCATGAGGAAGCAGAAGACATAGATTTAAGTGAATCTCAAATAAGATCTGAAACAAGGGTCCCTAGGGGTGATGAGGAAGGACCTTAAAGTTTCTAGTTTGGGTGAATAGTTTAAAAAAGAACACTGAAGGAGAAGTAGGATTTGGGTTAGGTGAGTCTAATCCTAAATGTGCTCAGTTTGGGCTACGCACAGTATGTCTAAATAGAGACTTCATACACTATCCCTTCATGTTTTTCCTCATCCAATTGTTCAAAATGACACAGTGTTGCTAGCAAGAATATGGGGGAGAAGAATAGGTAATGGTGGCAGGGAGGTTTATTCGACTTTGGGCACCTAAGAGCCAATCTTGGAGCCCCACACTTGTCCCTATAGTGGCTTTTCGATCCCTGGAATCTGTTGACATCAATGTTTTTGTCCCCAGGAATTAGGCCAAGAGAGACACACAGTTAGCTCCCTTGGGCTAAATTCCTTCCCTGTGCTGAAGAAAAGTCTAGATATCCCAGCCACTGACTCTGATTGAGTCATTTTTCTTTGAGAGATTGTAAAGAATTTCCAAGGAGAACGGCCAGAGAAAACTCTTTTCCCTTTCCAGACACCCACAAAGACCCTACTCTGTGGCCCCAGCTGGAGCATTCACAGGCCAAGGAGTCTAGCTCCCTAGTTTTACCTATTGCCTTTGGCCTTGAGTAGAGAGCAATCTCTCTGAACACCAGTGTTGCTCAGACATCTTACTAGATTTTTTTGAAGCTAAGGTAGAGAAGGGATAAAAAAGAGAAATTACAGGTTTACAAGAGCTTTCTCTGCCTCCCCATTAATAAAGAGCCTTACATTTCTACTTTATTTCAGTTCCTGCCCTGAACTTGAAACCCAGTTAAGCTGACAGAGCCTGCAGATCTGTTCTATGAACACCCAGCTTATGAGTCAAGAACGGTAAGCTTAGAAGAGGGGCCAGAAACAGACATTGATTGGCACTGCCTTCTTTGTATTTATTTATTTTCTAGTGGCTTTTAAAATATATTGGTAAAGTACATAGGTTTAATTTATTAAAATATTAGAAAATATATATAAGTAAAAAGTGAAAATATCTTTCATAAGCTATTTTCCATTACATTTGACATTTTAGAATATAACTTTCCAGAATGCAGGCATTTCCAGAATGCTTAAAAATACCTTTTAAATGATATCTAAAATACAAAAACAAACAGAAAAATGTACAAAATCATAAGTTTACATCTTTGCAATCTGAACACATCTAGGTAATGAGCCACCAGATCAAGAAACAGAATATCATCAGCACTTTATTTACATTTGATGCTATTATTGATTTGAGTGGGCCTATAGCTATCATGTTACTATTAATTTCATAGTTGAACCAATAGCTTCATATTCATTTTTTCTCTCCTTTCTTGAGTTTCTTTAAATTAACTTGATATTTTTCATTATTTATTTTTTCTATTGTTACGTAAATCTTTTATTAATTTTTCATAGTTATTACAGGTAGTACAACATACATATTTGACTTCTCACCACCCAATAAAAATAAAATTTTTACCCCTTCTCTGACATTGCTCGAACTTTAGAATTTTTTACTCCGTTTATTTCTTTTATTATTATGTCTCATTTATTATTAGTATTTCTACATATATTTGAAAGTCTATAAACTATTAACATTATTGTTTTATATAGTTGTTATTTATTTTAATTGACCCATAAATTTTCACTTTCCAGTTATTTTCATTTATTTATGTAATTCTGTGTTTTCATCTAGGTATTTCCTTTCAGACTGATTAATTCTCTTGAGTAGTTACTGTAGTTAAGATTTTCTGGCCATTACTCAGCTCACATTTCATTTATACAAAGGCTTATTTAAAAAAAGAACTTCCTTTTTACAGGATTCACATTTTTTTCTTTCCACAATTTAAAATAACATTGTTATCTTTTGGTTTTACTCCTTTTTCTTGAGAAGTCAGCTCTTAATAGTCTTTCTTTGAAGGAAATTTTTTTAACCCTTAATTATTTTTAAGAACTTTCTTTTTGTCTTTCCTTTCCTTTCCTTTCCTTTCCTTTCCTTTCCTTTCCTTTCCTTTCCTTTCCTTTCCTTTCCTTTCCTTTCCTTTCCTTTCCTTTCCTTTCCTTTCCTTTCCTTTCTCCTTTCTTTCTTTTTCTTTCTTTCTTTCTTTCTTTCTTTTCTTTCTTTCTTTCTTTCTTTCTTTTTCTTTCTTTCCTTTTCCTTCCTTCCTTCCTTCCTTCCTTCCTTCCTTCCTTCCTTCCTTCCTTCCTTCTTTTTCCTTTATTTTAGCAGTTTAACTATATATATGTCTAGCATTGTATTTTTGATATTTATCCTGCTTGAGTTTTGCTGAGTTTCTTAAATCTGTGTGCTGTTGTCTTTCATCATTTTAAATCATTATTTCTCTGAATATTGCTTCTGCCACATTTCATCACACCTATCATTCTGCTACTCCAATTATATTCTTTTTAGACCTGTCAGGTGTGTCCTATCTGTCTTTTGATCTCTGAATGTTTTCTCCATTCTTTTTATTCTATGTCTATGTACTTTCTTTTGACTTCTCTTACAGTTAACTAACCTTGTGTTTGGCATGATTTTAAATCTATCAATTAAATGTTAAAAATTAATCAACACTTAATAATACTCGGATATTGCATTTTCATTTATTTGTGTTTCAATTATACATGTTAAATATACATTTTATCTATATTCTTGATCTCTCTCACTATTCATAATGTCATTAATAGAGTTTTAAAAGCTTTTGTAGCTAATGCCAATATCTGATTCATTGATCTGTTTTTTCTGTTAGTTAACAGGCATTTTTTTCTTCTTCACCTGCTTAGTGATTTTTTTTATTGTGCCACATATTGTGTATAAAAGAGACACATATTGTGTATTAAAGGCTCTAGGTGATGTTTTTTTATTCCTCGAATTAGAGTTTTCACTTTCTTTTGTTAAACAGAGGGGGAAGAGCTTATCTCTTCAATAGTGAAATAAGCTGAATTTGGGCTAGATTATAGTTTTAATAGATTCAGTTTACAGATGACTGGAACAGAAAGACCTATATTGAGATGTGACAGAATCTGCGTAGGGACTTTCTCTGATCTCTTTTTTGGGATGCTTATGAGCAGGGTAAAACTATGTGAACTCTACCAAGGAGCCATTCCTATGGGTTTAAGGATAGAATTAAGGTACCAAAGATCAACTAGTGCTGAGAAACATAGAGTTTCGGACTAGCCGGACTAGGGAGAACTTGCACACCTCAGGCTTTTGGTGGAAACACTGCAAAGGAATAAGAACCACTTTCTAGAGTAAAGCCTACTCTTCAGTAAACTTCACAAAGTCTGAAGTTAACTAAAGACTTTAAAAATAGTTTTGAATTTGAAGGTTGAATTTTACCAGTTGGAGGGGCTTGATTTTCCATAGACTCACATCTTACAATGAAACATAAAACCATGGCTGTACTTAAGGCAGTTCACCTGTAATTGAATTAGTTACAAGAGCAAATATCCACAGTCTTTAAAGGAACATAATAGAATCCAGGATTTCTATAACGACTGATCACAATGTCTGGTGTAAAATAAAACATTAACTAGAAAAACAAACAAATAACAGAAAAATCCAATGGTAAAAAAAAATCAATAAATGACAAATCTACCTTGGAATGTCCTAGATGGGCTTACCAAACAAAAATTTAAAGCAGTTTTTGACGCTATGTTAAAAGATTTGTAAAAATTAATTGCAATAAGTGAGCAGATAAGGATTTCAGCAAGAAATGGAAATTATAAGCAGGAATTAAAATAAAATTCAAAACTAAAAATAAAATAACAAATGAAAAAAATTCACTGAATGGGCTAAAGAACAGATTGGAAGTAGAAGGAAAAAGAATTAATGAATTAGGAGACAGTTCAACAAAAATTATGCAATCTGAGGAACAGAGAGGACAAAATGAAACAAAACAAAACAAAGTGCCACTAATTTGTAGGACAATATCACATCATGTAATTGGAATCCCAGAAAAAGTAGATAATAAGAATGTGACAACAAAATTTCTTTAAGGAAAAAATGGTTAAATTTACCCTAAATTTGTAGAAAAACATCAATGGATTAAGAAGTTTAGCAGTTCTTTAGAAAGATAAATACAAAGAAAACCAAACATAGGCAATGTTTAGTCAAACTCCTGAAAATCAAAAATGAAGATCAAATCTTGAAAGCAGTTTGAACAAATAAACCTATTACTACAGGGGACGATGATATGCATGGCAGTTGACTTCTCATCAGAAACAATGGATACCAAAAAATAATAGTGTAAGATTTTAAAGAACTGAAAGGAAAAACAAAAATGATATCAACCCAAAATTTTATATACTATGAAAATATTCCTCAAATATGGCTGCAAAAATAAAGGCATTTTCTGATATACAAAAATTGTGAGAAGTCATTGCCAGCAGATTGCATTAGAAGATATATTAAAGGATGTTTTTCGGGCTGAAGGGAAATTATGCCAGGTAAAAATTGGGATCTACAGGAAAAAATGAAGGGCAATAGACACATTAACTATGTGGGTCAATATATTTCCCTCTATTAATTTTCCTAATAGACAGATGACTTATTCAAAGTGAAAAGATCACTGTAAGGAGGGATTTGACATGTGAAAGTAAAAGATATAACAATAATAGCACAAATGATGGATCCAGGTAAATAAAGTTGTACCCCTTTAAAGGACTTAAACATCTGTGAAATATAAAATAGGAAGGATGGAGCAACAGGAGTGAAGTGGTATAACATTAATTCTAATTAGACTGTGATAAGATGAGGATGGATATTATAATTCCTAGAATAACCACTAACAAAATAATAATGTAGAGGAATAGCTTAAAAATTAACGATGGAATGTTGAAAAATATTTATTGACCCCAAACAAGGCAGAAAGGGAGCAGCAGAGGAACAAAAATCCAAAGGGACAAGTGGAAAACAAGTGGCAAGATGGCTGACTTAGACCTGACCAGACATGTACATTCAATGGCAATGGACTAACCAGACGAATTAGAAAGCAGAAATTGTCAGACTGGATAAAAAGGCAAAACTCACCTTATACTATATAGAAGATGTGGATTTTAAATATAAACAGATAGGCAGAAAGCCAAAGGAAGGGAGACATATTCTCAACCTTATTCTGGATCTCCCTTGTTTATCTGCTTAGACCCAAAAGACTGTGGGGTATCCAGCACTGCCTTACAGATCCCCAAAGTCTTCAGCTCAAGCCTATGAACTCAAGAAAACTCAAAACCTACAAATGTCTTGAAGGACAGACTGGCACTGTTTTTGAGGAAGGCCCTCTTCTCTTTGGTGGGCTTTTGTTTCCTGAGTACAGTCTAGCTCCTTCAGGAGACTTCATTCTGATTTTTAGAAGCTTTAGGCCTAGCTCTGAGCTGTTTCCACAGTCTCCATCCATGACCTCAGCAAATGCCCAGTTGTGTGTTTGACATATCTCAAATATCCAACTTGTTGCTCTAGCCCTACAAAACTGCTGGAAGCTCTGCTAGTTCTTCTTTCCTTCAGGAGGGCTGGGCCAACTCCTGTCATTGATCCAAGCCCAGAATTAGCAAATATGCCCATGGAGAAATAGCTTGTGATCTTCAGCTCACCTGGCAAGATTCTTTTTTCTTTAGAATTTTAGTTCTTTTAAAAATATGATACTTGTAATTTACTCTATACATTCTTCTAGTTATCCTGCATATTTCACATATTGCAGAAGAAGTGTTTTCCTGTCATGACCTACTACATCAGTTGGCTGAGCAGGGTGTGCTTCTATCAAATGACTCCTTTGCAAATACCAAAATATTGAGGGTTAATGGAGCTGGATAATCATGGAAGGACACGAGCTAAGGACTTTCACTACAAGTACAGGGTGAAGTGGGCTCAATGTCACTGAATCCTTCCAGAACCTTCCAGGGCAAGGGTAACAGAGATTCTAATTTCTAAAGTTTATGTTCTATCCATAATGCCATGCTGCCTACCTCTTGGATGATTTCCTAGAAGAGATTTGCTACTGGAGAAAAAGGTTATTTATTTATTTTTTGGTAGAACACACATAGGCATTATGAGATTCTGAATTAGAGGGCTTGGGTTCGATTTGCAGCTTTACCATTTACTAAGATGCAGTTGGGAAAAGGTATGTAAGTTTTTAGGATTAGTTTTCCCAACTGTGAAATGGAAAAAAAAAATAGAATTATGTATCTCTCAAGATTTTTGTGAGCATTAAACAAAATAGAGTTCGGAGAAGTATTTGTAAAGCATAGCCCTGGATGAATGGAAGTTTTCTTCACCTTTAAAGCACAGGTACTGCTGTTACTTGAGCTAATAATCTCAGGAAACTTGGTCCAGAAAAACTATGGTACTATTCTTTTTTACTTTAAATCAGTAATTAACATCAGTATCCATTTATTTGATCAAAGAATTTCTTTGGATCATAACAGCATTCAGAGGATAGGTCTTTCAGATTTAAAAAATCTTCAAGAAAACAGAGAGGGGCTATAGCCCCCTCAGGGATGGACCAGGGGCAGTGTTTTGGGGGTACTTGGACCATGAGGGTAAAATCTGAGACATCAAGTTCATTCAAGGACAAATTTGACCACCTGGGTCGTCAGCCACGATTAGCCATTTTCCTGCTCCGCGTTTCCCTCCCTTAGCCCTCCTTAGGAGAGCAGAGGGAGTGGGACTACAGCCCACCACTGGGTGGGCCTCAGCAGTCTAGCTTGAATTGGAATTGCTGAAATGAACAGCAGCCCAGTGATTTTGTCACTGAAATAAAGTGTCCAATTTCTCCTGCAGTTTTTAGAAAGCTGTTTTCTGTTGAGTCCCCAGCTGGATTTATTTTTAAAAGATGATTCTACAGGTCATAGCTGGAACATGCTGAAAGGAATCCTGGGCAATTTTCCCCTGACCAGTGCTTATCCATCCTCTCCAGCCTGGGGAGTTTCAGCTGCATAAAGAGGCAAAAGGGTGGCTTCCAGGGAAGCTGAGCAGGTCTCAATCAGCCAGGTTGCACCTTGCCAGACTTTCTGTGCCAGGCATGGACCTGAAGTCTGACCCAGAAACTGCTGATAGGACTACAGCCAAAGCAACATCGTTTCCTGCTTCAATCACTAAAGTCAGGGAGGGCAGAAACTTGGCAGCAGCACCTGCATAAATGTTTCCCTTATCATTCTTTCATTCTGTCTCCTCACTTACTGTTCAGTCAACTTGCCTGAATGGGGCTATACTGAAAAATGGCCCATGCCCTGGGGCACCTGAGCATCCACCTTCTTATGCAGCCCATGCTGCTCAGGCCTTTGAGGGCTTCGACTCTCTGCTTGGGTCGAAGCTCTGCTCTGAATGGTGGTGCCTGCTGTGTCATACCAGCTAGCTGTTCAATATTGCATAACACCCCTGCCTGGCTCTGTCCTTATTCTAAGACTTCAGATGAGAAGGAAAGAGGTAGTGAGAGCTGGAGCCGCTTGCAGCAGGGAATGGAGCTCCCGCGCCTCTCGTAAGCCAGGCTTGACCAATTAAGGGCCAGAGAGTAAGCATTTTTAGACTTTGGACCATGTAGTCTCTCCCACGACTACTAAAAGCTGTTATATGAAGACCAGTCATAGGCAATCTATAAAGTATAGGTGTGGCTGTGTTCTATTCACAAAACAGGTGGCTGGCTGGGTTTGGTCTGAGGCTGTCAGGTGCAGAGCCCTGCTCTAGGTCCTCCTGGTCTTTTCATGGTCCTAACTGCAGAGATTTAGGGGAAGTAACCACTCCCTGCTATAGGTGGAGACACTGCAGCTCAGGCCTTGGCCACTCAAATTACCCCAGGGAGGGACACTCTGCCCACTGGCGCTGGAATGGTGAAGCCCTGATTTTCTGCATCCCAGTTTGTGACTCACCACATGCCTGGAACAGGAGACTCTCTGAGACCCTGCTCCAGTCACTTCCCAGGGTTCATGGCCCAGAAATAGAAAGGCCTGTAGTAGGAAGTTTTCACCAGCTCTTTTTTCCTGCTCTCTACCTGCTTTCCTCCCATGAATCCTCTACTCTGTTCATCACATCCAGAGATTGGCTTCCTCACATTTTTGTTTCTTACTTAATTTTTCAGAGGAAATTTAACTCAAGATGACATGCATTGATTAAACCTCTGTGTTGCACTCTGCGCTGAGCTGTGTATTGGGGTACAATCATGAACCGAAAGCAAAGCATTAGCAGTGAGAGACAGTATGAAAGCACTGTATAGGCAGAGCACAGTGAGACCCAGGGTGGCATCCGAGCCCCTCTCCTGTTGAGCTAGAGCCATCCTAGCTTCTGCCCCACCCAGATCAGAGTGAGGCATCTGCAGGTAAATCAGTGGTCAATCGAGGCTCCCGTGGGGGCACCCACCAGTGTTGTCTCTGACCCCAAGGCAATAGGCTCGTCTGCTGGGCCTTCCCACCACTGATACTGCTTCCACATACCTTTTCTCTTGAGCCTGGCCCAGCTATGTCATTTAGCAGTGATGTCACATTGCAAATTCTATTCAAGCTCTTCGTGCCCTGGTTTCTTCATCTGTTCCATGGATGATAACTCTTGCTTCACAGGTTGTTCTGAGGATTAAGTGAAATGATGCTGTGGAGTGCTTATCTGGCCAGTGTAACCCACGTGTGTGGTTATTGCTAATTCATCCTGACCAATATCCTGTAAAGTAGGCAAAGCAGGTTTCACTTCTTGTTACAGAAGAGTGAATTAAGACCCAAGAAAAAAGTGACTTAAAAAAAAAGAATAAAGTGACTTATCCAAGTGAATAAATGGCTAAGGTTCTACCCAACCTTTCCATTAATAGAGAAAAATCAGTTCTGTTATAGCCATAGAACAACATCCTTAAACCTATTAAAAAGAAGTGGGTAACAGCTCAGATATGGAACAGTCTCTGACAGTGCTAGGAGAACATGCATCCAGAGTAACCATGCCCATGTTCCAACCAAATTCCCCAGTTGCATTCAGTTGGGTGCTGGGGTCTCAGCCCAGACCTCTCCCACGGGCCTGGCTCAGCAGCCATTTCAGGGGCTGCTCCTGGCACAGAGGATAGGAGCTAGCTGCAGGGGGCTGGCCAGCTCTGCTGGGAAGGAGGGGAACTATCTTGAGGACAACCGATTAAACCTAATTTAATCTATGGAAATATTTGATTATACCAATGTAATTTATTATGCAAAGTTGCCCTTTCTGACAAATGGTAGCTGCTTTGATAAGTGGGATTATAACAGAAGGGTTTCAGCAGGCAAACAAACCCAGCTGGGAGCCTGCCCATGGCTCTCTTCTCTGTATGATGTGCATTGGATACAGACCCAGGGAGAATGCCTGACAGGAAGTCAGGACTCTGACCGGGGTCCGTGAAACCAGGCTGTGTGACCCTGAGCACATCCCTCCTTGCCTCCATCAGCCCACACAGCTTAACAAGAAGGGTACTTACATTTGCTGAACATTTTAATGTTCACAGAAAACTTCATGTCTATAATCTTTTCCAATCCTCATAACAACACAAAATTTGGGAAAACACTTAGGGTAGCAAATCTTTCCATCAGACCTGTACCTTTATATTGTTAAGGCCTTTTCATGCCTATGCTCCTGATGTCTTCTCACAACATATCTATGAAGTTAGTGAGATAGTGTTTACCCTTGTTTGACAGATGAGCATAGGAAGAACAGAAAAATGAAGTGTTCGACATGTCAACCCAGCAAAGTCACCTGGCTGTAGAGGTAACACTAATCCCAGGGTTTCATCCCTGGTCCAGTCCTCCTTCTGTTTTACGCAAGTCCATGTCACTGCCCTGAACAAACATGGACTCCAGCTCAAGACCACTGTTGAGTGTGCCTTAGAGCAGGAGGGGTTGCTATTTCTTTTCAGAACATCGATTTCTAGTAAGAAGAATGCAGAAAAGGTGGAGTCTAGTTTTATGCCCAACAGGCATTATTATGAAACTGTGGTATTAAAAATACCCATCACTCTTGAACACTATCATCATTGGGTTATATATTCTTAGTTTTTTTTTTTTCTCACAAAACACTGTGAATAGGTGATATGAATCCCACTTTGCAGATAAGGAAACTGAGCCTCTGGTTTGCTCAAAGCTCCTGTTAGAAAGCTAATGGTTTTACAATCATCCTGTAAAATCCTTGTCTTACTGATGAGGAAACTGAGGCCAAGAGAGCTTGATTAACTTACCAAGGTCATTCAGTAGGTTAATAGCAGACCAGCAGAAACAACTCCAGACCTGAATATCCTGACACCTGGTCAAAACACATTCTCTATTACCCAACTTTCCAGAAACCGTCTCTGGCCCTTTTTATCCCTGGCAGTTAAATTGCCAGTGGAAGTGGCAAAGCTGTAAAAGTACTGGGGCAGATCCATTTAAGCAGAGGTTTTCGACATGCAGTTTTTGGATGATTTCATGGATAATGCTGTCCAAGGTCAACAACTTCAGTTCAGGGCTTGGGCTCTCAGCACTCTCAAAAACATCCTTAAGTGTCCCCTTCTAGAATTTACAAACTGCTTCTAAGCCTGAAAAGCCTGCAGCAGGGATGAGGCCCCAATACCCTTTGTGACTAAGAATAACTCCTGTTGAGGCAGCTCCAAGCCGAAGCAAGCAGCTTCCCAGGAATGGAGCAGTATAATATATATCATAAATGGGAAGGAAGGGGGAACATCCTGACAAGTTTGGGAACCAGTTACAATCCACTGACTTAATTGTTTTCCTTTATCTCCATGTGTTGATGCTTATTATTTGGCTTGTTATCTGATGGTTATTTAATCTATATTTTGTAATTACTTCCCTCTGTCTTTCACTTCAATGGTCGTGCTTTTTTCCTCCTTGCATGCAAGCACTGACCTACATTTTCACAGGCACAGACGTCAATTATGCTGCCAATGTTTCAAGTGGTGTTTAGTGAGATGGCTGGGTTGTGGTCTGGATGCCTGGGCCCCTCTGGTTTGGCAGCTCTCCCAGTCCTGAGTTTTCCTCACTCCTGGGAGTGAGGAAAAAGAGGGAAGGCCTTCCCCTAGGAGGTGTCCTGTGGGAATTGTGGAGGCCGGGTGCAGATAAGGAGGGCAGCTTGGTAGGCAAGAGGGAGGGTGGTGGTGGGGAGCGCCCTCTAGCGGAATGGTTCACACGCTGGATCTCAGAGTCTGGTGGTCAGTGTCTGAAGTGATCTGATGTACAGCATGCCATGTCCACTTGGACCGTGCCTGGGACAAATGGAAACCACATTCTCCAGTGGGACTTATGAGGCCCTGACAGTTCTAGTGTGCTTACAGGTAAACAGAATACTATTTAAAATCAGGGCTTTCTTAGAGAATCCAGGCCATGCTGTTTCTATTCTTAGATAGTCTCTTGGGTTTCTGTAGAGAGCACAAAGGGAGAGAGAATTCTGTGGCTGAGTTCCAGGTCTGATTTTACCATTCACATGCTGTGTATTGCTTGGCAAACCACTCAGCCTTTCTGAACCTAGACTGTCATTTATCATGGGGATGCTTACACTCAAAAGATTATTGTGAAGATCAAATGAACTAAAATGCAGATAACCCTGCTAGCTGAACTTAGATCTAAGAAGATTAAATGAAAAGATCCCTGTCGATCAATTTTAAAATCTGCATTCTGAGTATTGCTATCTTTAACTCAAGAAGCAGCAGATTCAGATCACACTGTTTCTCTTGTCACCACATTTCACTGTCTGAACCTAGGAATCAAACAGATCTGGATGGTGAGAGATGTTGGTCTATGAAAGGGCTTTGTAGACTCAAAGTGCTAGCAATATTGGTTTATCCATTCAGTCAGGTAGCGTATGTATATCAGGCTCCTGCTATAGAAAAGCACTGCGGCAGGAGCTGAAGACAATGGCGAACTTGATCTAAGCCATCCTGCTGCATGCAGCCACACTCTGGCAGGGGATGAAAGCAGGGTGACAGCTCCTTGCCCCGAGAGAACAAGTCAGCCATTGTGTGTGCCCAGGGAAGGACATCCAGTCTAGATTTTGTGGTCAGGCTAGAGAAATGCAGGTACTTAGAAGCAGGGCATGTGGCCTTCTTCAAGGTGCATTCCTTCATTCACTTTTTCATTCATTCACTCACTCATTCTACACCTGCTGATGAAGGCCTGCTGCATGTTGGGTGTCAGAGGGTTGGGGCGGTATAAGGCAGAAACTGTCTCTGCTTTCACATAGCACCTTCCTGTTTGGAAGACTGCATGAGTTCAAGTAATGCTAGGTGATCTATAGATAAGCTCCAAAATCTCAGTGCCTTTGTACTATATGAATTCATTTCTTTATCATGTAAAGTTCAAAGTGAGTCCATTGAGTTAATCAGTATGAGGATGGCAGAAAGGGGAAGAAACCATAGGGGATGGTGTTGGGAAGTGACACCCATCACATGAGCTGAGTACAGCTACCTACAAGAAGGCAGGCAGAAAGATAAGAGATTTGCTAAACATTTCAGACATAGAAAGAGAGATGGAAAGCAAGGTGATTAAATAATTTAGCTTTGTAACGACTGCTGTGAAGAAAGAGCGGGTGACAGGAAGTGAATGTCTATGCATCCATGCGACTGTCATTTGTATGAATGTCTATGTGTGTGACCATGTGACTGTGTGTCCTTGTTCCTTTGTGTGTCTCTGTGTGTGAAAGCATGCCTATGTCTTAAGATGATGCTGTACCTGCTTCTAGATGAATCAGGAGGCAAAGCTCCGTGACTGAAGGTCCCCAGCACAGAGCCGGAGTGAACTGTACCCTGATGGATTGGGTAGGTTTAGGGAAATGTAGACTCTATTGAGTCTGATGGGCATTTGCCTCAATTAAGAACCTAAATCCACTACCTGAATCCTTAACCTGTGTCATGTGGACGCTGCCTATTTCTCTTGCTTGCTCCATCCTTCTCCTGGGAAATCCTGTCACAGCCAGGATGCCACTATGTATTTCAGGGAGCTGGTCCACATGTGCCTGGTGAGAGGGAAAGGGACTGATGTTGGAGCTCCTGCTCTTCCTGCAAGGTTGGGCACAATACCGCATGACAAACCAGAGGGTGTTCTCTTTATAGTCAATACTGTGCAAGATAATTGATAGGTTCTCACTAAATCATCCATTCTGAACATAAAAGGGATAAATAACATTGTCAGGGTAGGGGTTGTGACCAAAACAAATCCAATCCAGCCTATTTTAACATTCAGAAAGCTGGAGGTGATTTCAGCCAAAATAAATGAAACGAGAGAAGCAACTCCTGATGCGACTCACACGGCACTGAATTTGGAGGCTTAATGATGATAAATCAATGATCTAGAAAATACAACCCTCTCCTGTTAACCAGACAGGCACACATACTCTCCCAGATTACAGAAGGTAAGCACCAAAATTTTTCAATCAGTATTTCACACCCACTTCTTTATAGCTGTGATAATTAGATTGGAACGCAGCACACAACACACATGTCAATGCTTGCAACAGAAGACTTGTAGAGACCCCTCCCAAAAAATGGAATCTCTCCCCAAAACAGCAACTGCAGGGGGTGAGGCGGGGGGAGTAAGAGAGTCAGTATGGTACAAGCCACACTAAAGCCAGCCTGGGAAGTGGAAAAGGTATGGTCACATTTTCCAATAACTGCTTCAGACTTGTGGGGACACTGTGGGAGGTAATCTGATTCACATCAGAAAGCTGGGATGATTGCCACCCTTTCTCCACATAGAGCAGCCTCCAGGGCAGTTTCATGTCCTTCATCCTGTGATGCTGGTTGCCATCTTGTCTCTGAGGAGGGATGTGTGAACACTGTCAATTTCTGGGGTGACACTTATTGGCAAGGAGGGTGCTAGAAGCACCTGACTTGGTGCCTGAAGATTTGAGCCCCAGCCTTGGCCAAACCACACTCAAAACTGTCCCTTCTCTCAGTCTTGATGCCAGGTTCCACCTCTGAGATGGGCATGAACGTCCCTTCTTTCCCTTCTCCAAAAGCCCCTATATGCTTCACCTGAAATCATGAAAATACTAATGCCTTATTGTGCCCCATTAGTGTTTTCTCAAAGAGGGCTCCTTAGGCTACTCATAGTAGAATCATCAGGGGTGGGCCTCATCCCAAACACTTTCTGAATCAGAATATTGCAGGCATGGCCCAAGACTCCACTTACCAAGTTCCTCAGTGACTCTTCCTCATGCATGGTAGGCAGAATAATGGCCTAAGGATATTCACTTCTCAACCCCCGGAATGTGTAAGTATGCTACGTTACATAGCACCAGGGGCTTTGTAGATGCGCTGAAGGTAATGAAAAGGGAGAATATCATGGATTATTGGATAGAAACCATCTAATCACATAAGTCTTTAAAAATTAACATCCAGCCTTTTCTTAGCTGTGGTTAGAAAGTGAGATGAGACAAAAGAAGAAGGGTCAGAGACAACTGACGTTAGAAAGACCCAGCCCACCGTGACTGGTTTCAAGTTGGAGAAAAGGACCAGGGACCAAGTCATGCAGGTGGCCTCTAGAAGCTGGACTGTTTTGAACCACCTCCAGAAAGGAACACGGCCCCATCCACACCTTGATTGTAGACCAGTGAGATCTGTATTGGACTTTGAACTACAAAACTGTGAGGCAATAAATTTATGCTGTTTTATGGTACTGCATAAATGGTAATTTGTTACAATAGTGATAGGAATAAACATATATATTGGATTTTGAGAAGCAATATTTTCTAAATGTACTATCATGAGGGGCCACACTGAGGTCTGGACACACTGAGTGCAGGTCTCATGCCACTGAGAGATAGCAGTTCTCATCTCCTTCTTCTTGAGAACAGGGACGACATTTGAACCAATGAGAGCAGTCATAGCCTGTTGACTTAGAAAGGGCTATACCCAAACTGTTGCTTTCTTAGACATTCCAAAGATCCTAAGTGGTATAAGCACCAAGTAGGTTATACTTTAACTTAATTATACATCAACTTATTCAACCATTTAGTTGCTCATTCATTCATTGAAATTTATAAAGGGTAGACTATAAGCTGAATAGTACTGGGCTTGGTGTGGGGTGAGGTGGGAGCATACACAACAAGTAAGGACATGGTCTCTGAAAGCACGGAGTTCAACATTCAAGTAACAGATGTGGAAGTGGAAGCTAGTAAATATATTGTGCAGATGTGAATCTAATAAAGCAACTCTATGTGGTGGGGTCAAGGATGTTCACAGAGGATGGGTTAGAACTTTGTAGATAGAGTAGAGGTTTGCATGTAAAAAAGGGGTTGGGGAGGGGCAGACAGTAAGGCCAGAGGGAATAGCAGGTGCCAATGCTATTGTGTTTGGGGAGCATGAACTCCTTGGTAGACGGCACCAACACATACACTGGTGTTTGCTTTCTCAAATTATCCCTTCATCACCCACAATGGGCTGAAGATACCAGATTTTTGCTTTTCCAGTTTATTTTCTGACTAGTTAATGGGATTATGACCCATTTCAAATACAGAGAGGTTGAAGAAAAGTCACTTGGAGAGTTTTAAAGAAGATTTTCCTTGACAAAACAGTTGTAGGGAAAAAAGTCCCTTTTGTTGTCTGTGGACATGGCTATGTCGACAATTCCATTTGGGAACTGCTTACAGCCATTCTGCAAACAAGAAGGGAGGTGTCTGCAATCCATGAGGATGCAGAGTGGAGAGGTAGAATGTGGGCAGTTTCTTGATGTTATCCTTCAGCTGCTCCACCATCCTGGGTGAGCAACGCCTGGCATGCGGACTTGTGGTTAGACCTGAGAAGTGACTGCTTGCAGTTTGTCTCTGCCAGTGGATTTTTCTGTTACTTTCAGCTGAAAACACACTAAGTGGTGTAAGAGATGGAAAGGCATGACAACGGGAGGCAGGCTAGTAAGGAGCCTAATGTCACACTGTCCACACTGGACGTAATGTAGGTAGATACTCCACGTCTGGGGAGGTGTTTCTGTGTGAGGAACGAGCTAGGAGCCTAAGTTCCTGACCTCTCTGAAAGCTTCTTGTCGTCTCAGATCCATGGATGCCATATTTTGGGTGGTGGATTTACTGGCAGTCCTGTGTGTGGTGTTTGAATCTGAAATAAGAGCTACCTCTGCTGTGGACCACTCACTGCTGCCCCCTGACGCCAGGTTGGGCTGGCCAAGAACTGACCCTTCCTAAAGGTGGCGGCATGGACACATTCTTACCATACATTTAAGAGACAGAAAAGTTACCTAAGCAATCAAGCAAACACACACACATACATACCCATGTGCATACACACATATTTAGGCATACACACACACACACATGTGCACACTTCAGGTGAATAGCTGCCTTAATAATTGTGTCCTTGATGCCCTGAAATAATTAAGAAACACAGAGATGAACAATTTGAAATTTGGTCTTGACAACAGATTATTTGAAATTCGATTTTGCAAAGTCTGAAGCTTACTTGTAGAGCAATTTTAACCTGTGTCACAGTGTAAAGGCCACTGTATTTTATGATTCTCCAGACTTCTTTGTAGCTTCCTGCATCATTAGGAAAGAGGATGTCCTGTGACACCATGTGAGGTTTGACAGAGTAGGAACTCTAGGGCCTGAGATGGCCTCAGACTGGGGCAGAAGGGCAGGGCTGAAGGTGAAAGGGTTCCTGCCTCCTCACCTGTGTCATCTGCCACACTTGGCCCTACAGCTGAACTGGTGATAAGGTAAGAAGAGGCCTGAAACCCTCTTTCTCCTTTTCCCACTTTGTTTCTTAACAGCATCCTGATGTAAACTAGGTGAGCTTATACATCCTACAAACAAGGGCTCTTTGTACCTGTTGAGTTTACCCATTAAATCAAGCAAGTCTCTCTCCCTCCTAAAATTCCTTTCCTATTGCCAAAGTTTTCTTTCTCTCTTGGATATTTTCTTTACCTTTCCTCCCTTGTCGAACAGTGTTTTTCTCTGTAAACCACGCCCGTTACCCAGTGAAAGTTGTTCTGCCCAGTGGTGGTGGCTGGTTAGCATTGGGTAGCTCACCCTGTGGCTGCCAGGGCTCCAGAAGCTCAGGGACACTGTTTCTCTGCCTTCCTGGAGTACTAGACATTGTGACTTTGACAAAACCAACTTTGCGGTTCTTAGTTCATGCTTTGGATTCACCTTAGTTCTCCTGTAGGGCAAATTCTGTCAAGGGGCTTTTGTGTGGATTGAGTAAGATAACATAAGGAATGTCCCGTATCATGGAGAACAATGCAAACATTTGGCTTTGTACTGGACAGGAAGAGCAGGAAGAATGGAGCTCCCCTGGCAGCTCAGGAGAAGACAGGAAGCCAGTTGATTCCCATCCATTTGAGGGAGGATCACACATCTTGTCATCTGTGTGGAAGATGCTCCCATGCTGAGAGGACTCCGTCTCTGGTAATCAAGACTCTTCCACCTCTCCTCTGGAATCCTGGCACATAAAAATGCCTCTGGGGGCCCAAACAGCAGAGAATGGCAAAAGCTGCTCTGTACCAGGCCTGCTGTACTGCGTCACAAGCATTGACATATTTAGTCCTGGAAGCCCGTGGGTTATACACTATCATCATCTTTATTTTGCAGATGAGGACACAGGCAGGGGAGTGGTGCTTCCACTTAAGATTGCACAGCTAGCTCACGGGAGAGAGGGGTGCAGTGCTGTAGAGGAGGGTTCTGGGGAAGGACAGAGCATGTGGACACTCAGAAACCAGGAAACAGGACAGGGAGTGGTGCCACATGGACCAGAAGGAGTATGAGAGTGGCAGGGAGAGCAAAGGCTGATCCAGAAGTGTTCTCTGTTCACCATACACTGTAGCTTTAGAGGAAGTTCTAAAGAAGGGCTCTGGCATTCTGGGGTTTGGGACAATGGCTCGAATGGCAGGAGGTTGACTAAGATGAGCTTTAGAGATTCTTCAGGTTCAGAAGTCAGAAGAGTTGTGTGCTTATGGGCCAGCTTCTAAGAGGCAGCCCAGGAACGAAGGGTACACTCAATAAGAAAGCAGGAGACCTGCATTCCAGGCTGTGGCTTGGGGTACCAACCTGCAACTCTTTGTGGCTCAGATTCTTGTTGCATCAAATGAGTCTTGGTGAATGTGATGATTGATAATAATCACATGGGCAAACTCCTTTAAAAAATCTCTCTCTATATACACATTCTATGGGTTCTGCTGCTCTGGCAAGCCCTGACAATTACAGTGCATAACTCCAGTGCCCTTTCCCTCTCTGCCAGTCTGTGTTTTAATGATGAAGTGCCTCAGGCTCATCAGAGGGCACCCTCTGGTTCAGAGGATTCTAACAGTGGCTTGGCAGATCTCACTGCCCACAGTGAGGTGTGATGCTCTATGAGGGTCCCTCTTGTGGAGTCTCCTCATTCTTCTTGAGATCTTCCAGTTCCCTGCTTCCAATCAGTTTAACTACTCCAGAGGTCTGTTAGGACTCAGCAAACAAGTGAGAAGGTCTCTGGCTATATTTTCCTCTGAGGCTGGTTGACTCTTTCTCTTCCAGGAAGTCCAGAAATTAGAGTAAGGAACACATAAGTCTTTTGTAGTCCTTCAGTCTATAATAAAAAAAAAAAATCACAGACTGGCTAGTTTGAAATTAGGATGCCAGCATGTATGGGTAAGGCTCATCTTCTGGGTCTCAGACTGCAAACTATGTCTTCACATGGCAGAAGGGGTGAAGGAGCTCTATGGGGCCTCTTTGATAACAGAACTAAAGCCACTCATGAGGCCCCACCCTCATAACCTAATCACCTACCAAAGGCCCCAACCCCAATACCATCACATTGGGAGTTAGGATTTAACATATGGATTTTGAGGGCGCAAATATTCAGACCAAAGCACATACTTCAGAGAACTCATTAGTGTGCTTTTTATACTTAGCTCATCAAAGCCATGGTGATTCCAGGGAGAGGCCCCAAACCAATAAGAGAGAGAATGTGTGTAAGTGTGTGTGTTTGTATACATGTATGTATGTGAGTGTGTGTGCATGTATGTGTGTGTGTTCATGCATGAATGTGTATGTGCATGTACGGGCTCCCTACATCCCTGCTTCAAACAAATCAGCTCTGTTTTTCTTAGTTTTGCCTGAGAGGACAGAGTTTTACCTTTTGCAAAGATAATATCCAGGGCTTCTACACTGGTGGGTAGTCAGATAATTAGAGAAAAGAAAGGTGTGACTATTAGCCACAGTCCTCATCCTTCAGCAACTCAGTGCCATGTGGGGAAACAGACCTACCGTTCATGGAGCGCTTCCTGTGTAGCAGGTGCTGGGCTGCAGTAGTGATCAAGCAGGCATGATCGAGAACATACAAAGCTGACAATCTAACTGGGAGAACAGGCAAGAAACAGGAAACAGATAATTGAATAAGGTAATCACAGGCTGTGAAAAGTGCTATGAAGGAAATTAAAGTGTAACAACCTAGAGAGTAACAGGGAAAAGGGGTCTTTTGGATAGGGGAATCTGGAAGACCTCTCTGTGGGGGGAGCTTTTGAACTGAAAATTGAAGGATAAAAAGGCAGTGGCTGTGCAAATAGCCTGGGGGGTGTGTGTGTGTGTGTGTGTGTGTGTGTGTGTGGTGTGTGTGTGTTTGCTGGGGCAGAGAGCACAGCCAGTTCAAAGACCCAGAGGCACAAAAACATTTGGCATATTTGAGGCCCAGGACGGAAGCCGATGTGAATAAAGCTATAAAGAGTAAAGGAAAGAGTAGATCTCAGAAGCTAAGCGGGGTCTAACCTGGTTAGTACCTGGATGGGAGACCAAGTAGGAAGACTAGGTGCTGTAGTAGGCATAAAAAATAAGGGATTGTAAACTGACAAGGTCCTTGCAGTCTGTGAGGTCAAACCAAGGGTTGACTCACCTAAAAAAAAAAAATAAGTAAAATGGGCCATGCTCACTGTGGGGCCAGAGGATTTAAGATAGAGACTAGTGAGAGAAGGCAGACTTTATCCAGTTGGATCCTCTCAATGCAGCAAAAGCAGTTCCACCCCAGGCAGCAAAGAAGAAAGTGGGTACAGAAAAGGAAATGAGCATGCTGGTGTTTGAGCTGGACTTTGAAAACTAAGATGAAGCTTACTGGGTAGAGAATGGCATGAAGAGGGCCCTAAAGCCATGAAAGCAGACAGCAGTTTTGGAGTGGGAAGCAGTTCACGGTGGAGGGGTGGGAAGGGCTGCACGGCAGGCTGAAGGCAGCTGGTATCTGACCTTGCACATGTTTTAAAGGAGTTTGGACTTTACACCGGAAAAATAGAGAACATTGGAAGGTTTTTACTCAGCCGAGGCTTTTCTAAAACCAGTAGGTACACTGTGCAGGCTGTCGTGTCCCATGGGGAACTGGTGTGGGCCAGTTTGGCTGTGACTCAGGACAGAAAGCAGTGGACCGTAAAGATGTGTGGGCTCCTCTGACAGACCAGGACACTGCGCATAAAGAGAATGTGGGATAATGATGTTGGAAAAGCTGGAGTCTTGCCACCTGTGCATCCCAGAGAATGACAGGATAAGGCAGGGACAGGCCAGGCATCAAGTAGTAGGTGCTCTCTGAGGTTGCAGGGAACCGCTGCTGATCTAGGCCCAGGAGTGACACACCTGTTGCCACTGTGTGTCTAAACACCCTGCATGGTGCTGGGAGATGTATCATTTATGTCCAGATGGATCAAAGATTGTGCCCACTATGCATGTGTGTGGTTGTACACTTCATGATGATGCTGATATGCAGGTGTGCAAGCACAGGATGTCTGTTTGGAGGCTGCACAGTTGCCCATGTATACTAGTATGTACTTTTGTATGCATAGTAATTATAATGCAAGTTATTTAGCATGTGCCAGGGTCTGTTTTATTACTTACATGCCTTACCTTCTTTATTCCTCACAACAGCCCTATGAGGTAGGTTCTGTCATGGTTTTCCAGATATAAAATCCCCGTCACAGTGAGGTGACAATCTGCCAATATTTGTGACAAAGGCTGTTAGTGCTGGAGTCCACATCCTTGAGGACTGTGATATGTTCACGTGTTTATGAAAACAATTGTGTGTGTGCTCATTCAATAATGAAGAAAGAAATGAAAGAGCTGTATTTAATTTTTAAAGCATTTCTAAAACAGCTTTCTCTGATTTTGGAACTACAGTTTTTGGATTTGCAGTAGCTAAGGGTCTTTACTCAAAACTCATATGGCCTTGATGGATGCCTTATTTCTCTCTAGATAGAGAATTCTCATGAAATAAATCTACTCTTTGCCTGTAGCATTATGAGGCTCCATAATATACCTTCCTTTGAAAATTGAGCAACCTGTCCCTAGTGCCTTGCCACCCACCAGAGCTGGTTTCTTCATCAGGAGGAGTTATCACCTGGTTGAGAGACTCTTTAAAACAGCTTCTTTCTGCATTTTTAATGATTCTGCTTGACCCGAACCAGAGAAAACGCTGGAATGGGAATTGAGTTGTGGATCTTTTAACTGAGAGCTAGAAGCTGGAAGCTTTAAAATGTCCCCCTGAGGTGAGGAAGCACTTCTTCCTTCTCTTTCTACCTTCTAGAGGTATCCTCTTCTCTTCATTTCATACTCCTCTCACTGAGTAAAAGGATTTCTTAGTGTCAAGACATTGCAAAGACCAGTAACAGTCCTCCATATGTTACAATGGTAGGGAAAAACCTTCACCATCCAGGGTAAGGCTGAAAGTGGAATTTACACAAAAGATAAGATACAGTTTACAAGAGAAGTGAGAATAGATGGGTCATTTTTTTCTCTCCAGAAAGAAAATAAAACAAAAACCAAAATCCAACAAAATACTCAGGTCTGTACACGTGTTACCTGTCCTATTGTCCAGAACTTGGGTTTCAGAATCTATGACATCCTTGATGTCAGGCAGGTAGAATTGAGAAAGAGAAGGCAGATCTTTGAGGTTAGAAGGAAGACTCAAGGATTTTACCTTGTAAATTATGTTTTTCTGCAGACAGTTTAAAATGACAAAACAAAAATAAAAACAAAACAGTATCTCTCATACACTTGTTGTTTCTAGCTTGATTTACCTGCAACTGAATCACAATTTTTAAAAAAATCTAGTGTCTGCACTTGGTGGTCAGGTGCACCCCCTGATATCTGCCTCAGGGCATGAGTACCTGGCCTGTTTCTGTAGCTCTGCTATCTTTACCTGGGGCACAGCTGGGTGCTGCCTCTTGGACTTTAACTCATACTCAAGGGACTGCTCCTCATAGATGTAGGTTGATGCTCTAAAGGAAAGGACTTTATACCAAGTTCTGCCCAAATCCCCTAGGCAGAAGGAAGTCTGTTACACTGAGGCACACACAGGGGGAAAGCTGGTCAACGTTTTCTATTTCTGTTTCAAAAAGAAGATGGTTATATGGTTTTAAATCTAAATATATACTTTCTTCTGTGACTATTTAAGCTCACATATTTTTTTAGATCTCTAAGAATAAAGGTTATTGTTTTATCCTGTCCCAGAACACGGCCACACTTCCCTCCCAATGGCCTCCTTGCCAAGTACTTCTGCAGTTCAGATGTTGTTGTTTTATTGTTGTTGTTGTTGTTAATCAGTTTTATCCAGGTATAATTTGCATTCAACAAGAGTTACCGATTTTAGGTGTATAATTTGATAAATTTGGACAAATGTGCATAGAGGTGTATCTAGCACCATAATAAAAACATAGAAGATTTCCCTTATGCCCCATTTCAGTGCATCCCATCCCCTAATCCTGGGCACTGGCAGCCATAGATCCTTTTCTATTATTGTATTTTTTTTCTTTTCTAGAATTCATATAAACTGAATCATACTATATGGAGTCTTTTGTGCCCATCTTTAACTTAGCAAAGGCTTTTGAGATTTTTCATGTTATTACGTGCATCACTTCGTTGCTCCTCTTAATAATTCTTGAGTAGTATTTTTTTATATAGTATATGACTATTTGTTTATTCTGTTTTTTCACAATTTAGGGCTATTTTAAATAAAGCTGCTGTGAGCATTTCAGTAAAAGTGTTTGTGTGATCATCCATTTTAATATATCTTGGATAAATATGTAGAAGTGGGATTGCTGGATCATATGAAAAATGTACATTTGATATTGCAGAAAATAGCTATATAGTTTTTGAAGTACCTGTACCATTTCGTATTCACACCAATAATGTTTGAAAGTTCCAGTTGCTCTACACTCTCACCCAAACTTGGTTTAGTCAGTCTTTTAAATTTTGGCCATTCTACTGATGTGCAGGAGTTTCTCACTTGGTTTTAATGTACATTTCTCTATGAGTGATGATGTTGAGATAAATAATCTTTGTTTGTTATTTATACACCTTTAACTGAGAAATACTAAGTGTTTTGTCCATTTTATTGTTTTTTGTATTCTTGAGTTGTGAGAATGTTTTTGTATCTGAGATCAAGTATATATTTTGCAAATGTTTCTTTCCAGTCTGTGTCTTGATGTTTTTTCTTTTAACAATGTTTTTCTGAAGACCAAAGTTTTAATCTTTATGAATTCCACTTTTTCAAAATTTTTATAGTTCATATTTTTATGTCATATTCAGAAAATCTTTACCTAATGGAAATTTTTGCATCTATTTTATACTATAAGTTTTTAAAATTAGGCTCTTCATTTAGGTCTATGACCCATTTTTATTTAGTTTTATGGTGTGAGATAAAAGCAAAGGTGTTTTTTTTTTTTTAATTTTTTGTATAGACATTCCACTTTATAGCACCATTTAGCTAAATTATACCAATTGAATCACCTCAGCACCTTTGTAAAATCAACCGACAGTATAAGTATGTGTCTATTCCGGACTTTATTCTGTGTCACTGATCAGTATCAACACTGAGTCTTGAGTCTTGAGATCCATTAATAAAAGATCTCCATCTTTGTGTTTTTTTTTCCAGACTGTTTTAGCCACATTAGATCTTTGCATTTGCATATTAATTTTTTAAACAGACTTATTGGAATATAACTCATTACCATAGAATTCACCCATTTGAAGTGTACAATTCATTAGTTTTTAGTATGTTCACAGAGTTGAGCACCTATATACCACTTTATAGTTCCAGAATATTTTCATCATTTCCTCTAAAATTCCCATGTCCATTAGCATTCACTCCCCATTTTCCCTCCCTGGAAACCAGTGATCTACTTTCTATCATTACAGATTTGCTTATTTTGAATATTTCATAAAATAGGATCATATAATATGTGGTCCTTGTGACTGGCTTATTTCACTTAGGTTAATGTGTTCAGGGTTCATTTTTTTGTAGCATGTATCTGTGCTTCATGCATCTGTATTGCTAAATAATATTTATGTATACTTATGTCACTTTTGTTTACCCATTCATCAGTTGATTGAACTTTGCATGTATCTACTTTTGAGCCATTGTAACTAATGCTCCTATAAACATTCAAGTACACATTTTTGTGTGGTGGTAAGTTTTCATTCTCTTGGATATATATTTGTAGAATGGTTGAATCTCATGCTAACTAATATGTTTAACAATTTGAGAAACTGCCAAACTCTTTCCGCCACAGTCTCTCTTGACATTTCCATCAGCAATATATGAGATTTTTTCCAATTTCTCCTTGTCAACACATAACTGTTATCCATCTTTTTACCGTAGCCACCTAGTGTGTGTGAAGTGGTTTTGATTTATGGTTTTGATTTATTTCCCTAATGACTAATGATGTTAAGCATCTTTTCATGTGGTATTGTATTGTCCTTTTGTTATCTTCTTTTTAAAATTATTTATTTATTATTATTTTCTATTTTTCATTACAGGTGACATTCGATTTTATATTAGTTTCACTGTATAACATAGTGGTTAAGCATTTATATAACATCTGAACTGGTCCTCCTGATAAGTCTAATACCTACCTAGCACTATACATAGTTATTACAATATTATTGATTATATTCCTTCTGCTATACTTTATAGCCCCATGACTATTTCATAATTACCAATTTGTAGTTCTTAATCCCTTCCTTACCACCCTCCCCCCAACCTCTCACCTGGCTATCATCAAAATGTTCTTTGTATCTACAGCTTGTTTCTGTTTTATTTGTTTGTTTTTTGTTCTTTGGAACAAAAGTGAAATAATATGGCACTTGTATTTTCTCTGACTTATTTCACTTAGCACAATATCCTAGGTCCAGCCATGTTGTTGCAGATGACAAGATTTCATTCTTTTTTATGGCTTGGTAATATTCCATTATATATAAATACTACTTCGTATTTCATTCATCCATGATGATACAGGTTGCCTCCATATCTTAACTATAAAAATATATGCAATGAACATATGGATTCACATGTCCCTTCAGAGTAGTGTTTTGGGTTTTCAATAAATACCCAGAAGTGGGATTACTGGGTCTTCCTTGTCTCTCGTTTCTTGCCTTTGTTTTAAAGTCTATTTTGTCTGGCATAAGTATTGCTACCTCAGCTTTTTTTTTTTTTTTATTTTCATGAAATGTCTTTTTTCATCCCTTTACTTAAAGTCTGTGTATCTTTTTTTCTTTATTTCTTTTTCTTTTTTATCTTATTGAAATATAATAGAAATTAGTTGCTTGTATTATTTTGCACAATTCAATAAGTTTTTTTTGAATTATAGTTGGCATACAATATATACCGTTTCAGCTGCATAGTATAGTGATCAGAGATCCACATAACTTGCAAAGTTATCACCCCAATAAACCTAGTACCCTTCTTCCTCCTTATTTATTACAACATTATTAACTATCTTTCCCATACTGCACTCTACATCTCCATGTCTATTCTGCAAATATCCATTTGTACCTCTTAATCACTTTGCCTTTTTTTTGGTTCCCTCAAGCCCCCCCCCATCTAGTATCCCTCTAAATATTCTGTATCTATAAGTTTGTTTCTACTTTTGTTGTTATTGTTGTTGATCTTGTTCTTTAGATTCCACGTAAACATAGAATCATGTGATATTTGTCTTTCTCTATCTGACCCATTTCATTCAGTACAATCCCTCTAGGTCTATCAAGGCAATATCTTTTTCCATCCCCTTCCTCTGAGTCTGTGTGTGTCTTTTAATCAGAAGTGAGTCTCTTGTAGGCAGCATATGTAGGAGTTTGTTTTCTTATTTCCTTAGCCATTCTATCTTTTGGTTGGAACACTTAATTTTTTCCTTTTGGGTACTTGTAGTTGTTACCATTCTTTATTTTGTTTTTGATACATGTTTTTTTCTTAAAGAAATCCTTTCAACATTTCCTGTCATACTAGCTTGGTGATGATAAATTCCTTTAGCTTGTTTTTTGTCTGGGAAGCTCTTTTGACTCTAAATGATATTTTGCTGGATAAAATATTCTTGGTTGTAGATCCTGGGTTTTCATCACATCAAATATTTTGTGCCAAGCCCTTCTGCCTGCATAGTTTCTTTTGAGAAATCAGCTGCCAGTCTTATGGGTGCTCCCTTGTAGGTAATAACTGCTTTTCTCTTGCTGCTTTTAAGATTCTCTCTTTGTTTTAACCTTTGGCATTTTAATTGTGATGTGTCTTGGTGTGGCCTCTTTGGGTTCTGTTTTGGGACTCTCTGAGCTTCCTGGGTTTTATGTCTATTTTCCTTCACCAGGTTAGGGAAGTTTTCCATCATTATTTCTTCAAATAGCTTTCAATATCTTGTTTTCCTTCAGGTACCCTATGACATGGATATTTTTACCTTTAATAGTGTCCCATAGGCTCCTTAAATTATTATTATAGTCTTGGCTTCTTTTTTCTTGCATTCTGATTGAGTGTCCTTGGCTTTCCCATCCTCTGTATAGGTCATTTGATCCTCTTTATTCACTTTGTTTATTCATTTAATATTTTCTCATCTCAGATAATGTGTTCTTCATTTCTGATTGGTTCCCTTTTATAATTTCCATTTCCATTTTTATGTTTTTTAAATCTCTTTGTTAAAATTCTCACTGAATTCATCTACACCTCCCATAAGTTCATTGAGCATCTTTATAACCAGTTTTGAACTCTGCATCTGTTAGATTGCTTTAACTCGTTATTTCTGGATCTCTGTTCTGTTCTCTCATATGGTTTCTGCTTCTTGGCCTTCTTATTTTGGCTGCCTCTCTGTGTCTGTTTCTAGGTACTACGTAAATCTCTTAAGTCTCCCAGTCTTATTAGTGTGAATTTGTGTAGTAGGTGTCCAGTAGCACAGTCTTGAGAGGGGTTCAGCTGCAGGACAAATTTAGCCCAAGTCTGTGCCCCTCTGAGGCCACCTGTTAAGATTCAGCAAGCAATCCACAGATGCTATGCTTATAGTTGCCTCACAAGGCTACACCAGAAACTGAGGCCAGGTGCCACTAATGTGAGTCTAGGCGCTGCTAAACAAGGAGCACCTGACTCGCTGAGGATAAACATGGATGTGGCTTGTTTGGCACCACGAGTTGGGAGATAAAGAGTTTTAGAGAATCCTCTGGGTGAAGCAATCTCTATTATCCAGTTTGATGACATCTTCGCTATGCAGGTGCTGAGTCCACCTACTGGGAGGGGAAGCACTCAGTAGAGGAACAATGGATACCGCTGGCACTTCTGTACAAAGTGAGTTTCACCTTAGCCCTCACTCTGACAACTCAGTGTTCCCCTTTAAGTCCCTGGTGCCCCCTGTGCAGCCGAACTGGCACTGGTGCTAAGAGGGATCAGGTCCATCACAGTGAAAGTCAGCTTGTGGAAACAGCCCTTAAGAGTTGTCTGCAGCTGCCTCTGCAGCAGCCTCTGTCCCACTCAGCCTTGGGACCAGGCAGCCTCACATCCTCGCCCCATCTTATCTTCTCCTTTGCAGGGCAATTTCTTAGATTTCTCCATAGTTGTATGGCTTGTTCATCTAAATCCCTGGAAATTTTTCCTTGCTGTTTTCTCCTTGTTTCCATCAAAACTTTGATTTGGTCGCCAGAGGGATAAACAGAGCTGTATAATCTATGCCTTTTTTTGGTGTGTGTCTGCCTTTTGATCTGAAGTCTTTCATAGGCAGCATATATAAGGGTCTTGTTTTCTTACCTATTTAGCCATACTATCTTTTGATTGGAGTATTTAATCCATTTACATTGAAAGAAATGTTGATAGATATGTAGTTATTGTCATTTTATTATTCATACTTTTGATTTTTTTTCTTCTTAAAGTAGTCCCTCTAATATTTCTTATAATAAAGAAATGTTTGGTGTTGATGAAATCCTTTAGCTTTTTCTTGTCTTAGAAGCTCTTTATCTGTCCTTCAGTTCTAAGGACAGGTAGAATTAATCTTGGTTGCAGATCCTTGCTTTTCATCATTTTGAATATTTCATGCCAATTTCTTCCAGCCTGCAAAGATTCTATTGAGAAATCAGCTGACAGTTTTATGGGACGTCCCTTGTAGGCAACTAACTGCTTTTAGGATTCTCTGTCTTTAAACTTTGGCATTTTAATTATGATATATGTCGATGTAGGCCTTTTTAATTCTTCTTGTTAGGGAATCTCTATGCTTTCTTGGGTTTGTTTATTTTCTTCACCAGGTTAGTAAACTTTTCTGTCATTATTTATTCAAATAAAATTTCAATTCCTTAATCTCTCTCTTCTCTTTCTGGTACACTTTTGATGTGGATGTTGATATTCTTGATATTACTGTTCCGATTGGGTGTTTTCTGCTACCTCTTCTATACTACTGATTTGATTCTCTGCTTCATCTAATCTACTGTTGATTCCCTCTAATATCTTCTTCACTTCTGACTGGTTCTTTTTATGTGTCCTATCTCTCTGTTAAAGTTCTCACTGAGTTCATTCTAGTCTTCTAAGTTTATTGAAGAGCCGTATAACCAGTGTTTTGAACTCTAACTGGTAGATTGTTTGTCTCCATTTTGTTGAGTTATTTTTCTGGAGCTTCATCCTGTTTTTTTTTTTTTTTTCATGTGGGACATGTTTCTTTGTCTCTCCATTTTGGTTGTCTTCCTGTGATTATTTCTATGTGTTAGGTAGAGCTGCTATGTCTCCTGATTTTAGTAGAGTGGCTTTATGTAGTCAGTGTCCTAAGCCAGGTGCTCTAAGTGTGTCACTTGTATGGGTTGTGTGTGCCTTCCTATTGTCAATGGGGGGATTGACCCTCCAGCAGATTGGTTGTGAGGACTGGCTGTGACTTTAGTAGAGGGCCTGTTGTTCATGGGCTGATCCTAAGAGGATAGATTTATTTTATCAGGGCTCTGGTGCCTGTTTAGTCTGCCCTTTGGTTGTGTTGTCCACCGAAGCACCTGGGTGGTGCTCTGGCTTGGTCAGAAGCTGGCCACCAGGCAAGCCAGACTGAGACCTCCTGGGAGCCTATTTCTTGCCCAGGGCCACCTGGCATGAGCCACCAAACAATCCACAGATGGCTATTACCCACACTGGACTTGAATGTGTTTTGAGAGGTCAAGCCAAGAACCGAGGCTTGCTGACACTGGAGCTGGACTTGGGGCTGCTCAGCAAGAGTTATGGGGCATGGTGAGGTCAGATGCTGCTTCTTTGGGTTTTGTGAACTTTTGAGAGATTGTAGGAAATTTTGCAGCTTGAGCTAAGATGTGTTTTTATGAAAAAGCTACTGGAAGTAGCTTGGGTGGGCCCTCAAATTGAGTGGGGAGGGGTCTTAGGAAATCACCAAGGTGGGGCAAACAGTGTTAGCTAGTTTGATGGAGAGTCATAGGGTGGCTGCCTGCATCTACACACTTGGAGCAGGGAGGGTTTAACAAAGAAAGGGAGTCTGTCAGCCCTCTTGTATGGGAGAAAGCTGCAACTCCAGTCCTCACCCTAAAGCCAGAAAATTCAGTTCCTCTCCATATATTCCTGGCACCTTCTAAGCTGTTGCCCCAGTGCTGTAGCTCAGAGCAAGTGAGTCTGTCATTGAGTAAGTTCGTGGCTGTCCCCTGTAAGAGAAATGCTTGGGACTCCTACAGCCCTCTCACTCTGACATAATCTCTGCTGATTTTCACATCCAGAATTTGTGGGAACTTCTCTTGGCATGGAAACCTTGGGCTGGAGAGCCTGGTGTGAAGCTGAAACCCCTCGCTCCTCCAAGGGAAACTCTGTAGCCAGGATATCTCTCCCGATTTTTAACCACCACACTTGGGTGTGAGATCAGCCATATCTCCGCCCCTCCTACCAGTGTCAAGGTGGCTTCTTCTCTATGCTCTTAATTATAGGACTTTTGTTCAGCTAGACTTCAGATGATTCTCACTGACGGTTGTTCTTTAGTTTGATTGTAATTTTGATGTGGTAAAAGATAATGTAAGCACAGTGTTTACCTACTCTGCCACCTTGACTGGCTTCACTTTCTTGATAGTGTCCTTTGAAACACAAAATTATTTAGTTTTGAAAAAAAATTCAAGTTATTTTTCTTTGTTTACTAGTACTTTTTGGTATCGTATTTAAGAAAACATTTCCTAATGCAAGGTCATAACAATTAACACCAATGTTTTCCTCTAAGAGTTTTCTAGTTTTAGTTCTTATATTTGTCATTCATTTGTTTGGAGATTTGGGTGGTTTTTAAAAAATATATTTTGAGTTAAGAAGTCAAATTTCATTATTTCACATGTGGATATCCAGTTGTCCTAGCACCATTAGTAAAAAAAAAAAAAAAAAAAAAAAAAGATTATCCTTTCCACATTGAATTGTTTTAGCACTATTATTGAAAATCAGCTGACTATAAATGTAAGGGTTTATTTGTGGGCTCTCAATTTTATAACATTGATATATCTGTCTATCCTTATGCTAGTGCCATATAACCTTGATTCCTATAGCTTTTCAATAAGTTTTATAATTGAGAGATGTTTGATTACCTTTGGAATATTTGAGTTTGGACTGTCATATTCACCCTGTTGGTAAAGGGGGGATCCCAAACCCTAAAGCATAAGATGGTTAAACATGACACCTAGGGCAGGAGAGCTGAGACTGGTAGCAATTTATTAGTCATATATACTCATAGCCTGGTAGAGGAGGACACCACATGCCATGCAAGGTGACATGGAGGTTGCACATGGGAGAAGAGTGAACCAGCAATAGTTGTGGGAAGCAGGCTTTGCAGTAACAGAGGGTGGGAATTCCTGTTTCCCACAGGAGGATGTGGTTGGCTTGTTTAAATAATTTCATGACCTGGCAGGGACTGAAACCCATTAGAGTGAAGAGCTAGTGGGGTCTGTATGGCCCACCCTATAGGGGAACTAGTCAAGGAGAAATTCTTTCCTGCTTGGTGGGGGAGTGTGTCTGGTAGGAGTAGAGAAACTCACAGGGCTCTGTGCAGCTCTGATATGTCAAGGCATACTTAAATTTTTAGGTCTGACAGTGTAGGAAGTTTGATTTTTCCAACTTTGTTCCTCTTTTTTCAGAATGTGTGGCTAGTCTGGGTCCCTTTCTCTCTGAATTTGAAGATCAGCTACTCAATTTCCTCAAAAAAGCTAACTGAGGTTTTAATAAGGATTACATCAAATCTTTAGGTCAGTTTGGGGTTTTTGCCATTAACTAATACTAATTTCTCAGATCAATAAATGTGAGATGACTTTCCATTTATTTAGGTCTTTAATTTCTTCAACAATTTTTGAGTACAAATCTTTAACTTTTTGTTAAATATATTAAATATATCCCTAAATATTAGTGTATAGAAATATAGCTGATTTTTTAATATTGCGCTTTCATCTTATAACCTTATTGAACTCATTGATTTGTTAAAATGTGTGTGTGTGTGTTCCTTAGGATTTTCGATGTACAAAATCACGTCCTGTGCAAATAGAGATAGTTTTATTCCTTTCTTTCAAATCTATATGTATTTTCTTTCTATAAATGCCATGGTTAGAACTTCCAGTACAATATTGAATAGTAGTAGAGAAGTCAAACATCCTCGACTTACTCTTAATCTTAGGGAGAAAGCTTTCAGTCTTTGACATTTAGTATGATGTTTGGGGAGTTTGTAGAGGTTTTTATCATGTTAAGGAAGTTTCATCCTATTTCTAGTTTGTTGATTATTTTTATCAGGAAAGAGTGTTGGATTTTGTCATGTGCTTTTCTGCATCTTTTGAGATAATGTGGTTCTAGCTTTTATTATATTCATATGCCATATTATGTTGATTAATTTTTCAAATGTTAAATATGCCTTGCATAATTGGGATTAATCTCATTTGGTCATGGTTAATAATCCTTTTTATGTATTGCTGGATTTGGTTTGCTACTATCTTGATAATTTTTGCATCTCTCTTTATAACAGACAGTAGTCTACGGTTTTCTTGTTCCCTTCTTTATGGGTCATATTTACTTGCTTCTTTACATGTTTAGCGATTTGTGATTGGGCACTGATTATCATATATTCTACAATGTAAGTAATTGGATTTATTGTCTTCCTTTAAAGAGGTAGACTTTTTTATAGGTAATCTAGTAATTATGGGTCAGTTCGATTTCTTTGGTACCTGTTATTAAGGTTCCTTTACATGGATCTCTAATAACTTCAACTCTAGTGAAAGTTTGGTCCTAGTGCTAAGGCATGTCTCTGACATGTTAATGTTCTACTGAATGTTGGGTGTTTAATGAAGATTATTTACTGTGGTGGGTTGAAATTTTTGTGGGCTACATGTTATATATTGAAATCTAAACTTACAATGAGATGGAATTTGGAGGTGGGGCCTTTAGGAGATAATTAGGTCATGAGGGTGGGGTCCTCAGAATGGGATTAGTGCCCTTATGTGAAGAGACATGAGAGATATTGCTTCCTCTCTCTCTCTCTGCTATGTGAGAAGACAAAGCAAAGATGGCTACCTGCCAACTAGGAGTGGGTCCTCACAAGATACGGGATCTGCTGGCACTTTAATCTTGGACTTTCTGTCTTCCAGAATTGTGAGAAATAAATATTTGTTGTTTAAGCCACCTAGTCTATAGCAGTTTGTTATAGCAGCCCAAGCTGACTAAGACAGATTTGAACTTCTCTTTGCCTTGTATGAGCTCTGGCCATTTACAGCATATAACTCCATGGTCATTTTTAGCAATTCTACAGAGAATCATTTTAAATATCCTAATACTCAACAAAGTCTCAAGGGTGTACTACAGATTTCTGGAGCTCTTTATTGATGTAGTTCTGGTGATTCTACCTCATTAACTCTGATCTCTTGTCTTCTCCAACTCTGTGAAGCCAACAGATTCTATTTGGATTTCCCCTTCCTCGCTGAATTTTGAAATTCTTTTCAGAATGCTAGTACAATTCTAGGGGTCCTCACACATGTTTCTATTCTCTCAGGTATCACCAACTCAGCGATAATTGTTATTCAATGTTTCACAGCAGTTGTTTTATATGTTTAGTCCAGTTGTTTATGGTAGGAGGTTAAATCTGTTTCTTTTTACTCTATCATTGCTAGCATTTGATCATGTTTCTTAATTGTAGTCCTTGTCAGAAATAATGAAGAGGCAGCCTTGGAAACTAAAAAGGAAATTTCTGAGCACCCTAGAAGAGGAAATCTCCATATTTCAGGTCTGGCAGAGCTGTTCTTCAGAATGGATGGATATGATGTCCAAACAATTAATTCAAATACTAAACTTGTTTCCATTTTTTCCCCCTTGGGAAAATAACTACTGATTAGGTTATGTAAGGAATAGATGCAGCAGAAGACAACAGAGACAAAGACTGATGTATGGTCTCATCACATAATAAAGATAGGCTTCCTTATTCTCTTGTTGGTAGCATGCTCCATTATCTTAACTGAATGTGTGGATGAACAAACAAATGATGAAATAAAAAATGTGTTATGAGATGAAACCCTACAATAAAGAGACCTTTTTACTTTAGAGGGCTACAAACTCTACAATGATAGTTGGTTTAAAATTGGAACTTCACTATTGATGCTACTCTAAATAATTTATTTTGTTTATTTTTATTAACTTATAAATAGGAAGGTTAAGTGACTTGACCAAGACTACATGCTAATTGAAGAAAAATTAAGATTCACCCCAAGTCTCTCTATGCCAATTTGAGTGCTTTTGCCAATACATCAGCTTCTAAAAGTCTCCTAGGTCACAGCCAACACTTAGAGTCTCAGGGGAGAGCACAGGCTGGAAATCAATGTCATAGACTCAGGGTCTGATCTATCCTAGTTAAGGCACTGTCACTATTCCATGAGAAATATTCCTTTTCTTGTCACTCCTTATCCCTTGATGAAGTAGAGAGAGGTCCTTTGTGATGATCCTTTCTATTTTTCATATAAGCCCTTTGCTTACCCATGTGTCTTTATTTCTATTTCTATAATATGGATTTATAACCTTCTCTAGCCTTAGAAAAGAAAAAACGAGGGTCATTGCTGCCAAATCCGTTTTCTCCTGCTCCCTTGGACCCTACATATAAGGGCAGTAATGCCCTATCTGTGGTACAATAGATCCCACTGAGTAGGAGATTATGAATGATATACTAAGTGGGTCTGTATAGAAGACAAAATTTATCTTACTCAGGAGGTTAGGCAACCAAAATTTATTGCCCAAGGTTATATATTTTTTTCCTCTTAGAGGTATCTTGACTCCTGTTTTCATTCAGCCAGCATAGCCAAATAAGAAACATTTAACTAGATAGCTAAATCTGAAATTAAAAGTGAAAATGTGTAGGTAAAATTCTAATCTCTGATATCCTACTATCCTGTGAGCCCCTAGAGCTGAAATGAATCTTCTTAGATTACCAGTCCAGGGACCTCCCTCATTCAGAATTCCCCTGAGACATCTTATACCGGGTTAGCAACTTCCAGGAAGTGTTGAACCAAGTGTTTATTTATTTAAAAGTGAAGTTCAGGGGTGGGAAGTCCAGGCAGGCAGTCTAGAATTGACCACCAATAAGAATGGAATGGAAGCTCTCTGAAAGAGCTCCCTGAAGTATGAATATCCTTAACATTGTCTCAGGACTATTTCTCATTATCAGCTAACACATTAGCCATTGCCCTCCTGTTGCTTAACATTTTAGGATTAGAGGGAATAGGAACCAGGAATGAAAATAAGGATGGATTGAATGTGAGCAGATCGAACATCATATTGGAGAACTGGGCAAGAGGAAAAGTGATTATAGCAATGTCGGAGAAGATCCCAGACACAGCTCACCTTTTTGTCACTTATCATTCTACTTAGAGCCTTCTCCGCCCCACAAACATTTTTCTAGCAACCTAATTTGTGCCTATCAATATTGTTGGTTTGTGCCTAATAGAGCCTCATCCTAGATAGTCAATCTCTTGGCTACTTTTTAAAATCTTCTTGGGAGAATTCAGATTCCCCAGCATATCATCCTCAATTTAACTACCTCTCCTCTATGAAAGCTTTCATTCATGCATGCATGCATTAATTTTGACTCATATCTTGCTAAAGCTAACTTTGCTGCAAATGACTCCAGGCACAGCTCTAGGAATCATGTTGAACTTCTCTGTACTCATGAAGGGTTTTAAAGTCAGCATGCCAGGGATCAGATTCTGACTTTGTTCTTTATATGCCATGTCTATCTGTTAGTTGTATTGCAACTAGCAGGGTACAATAAAATGTAGAATAGATTTACTGCACTCCTTATCAAAGAATATCAGAGGAGATGCAGTGTAGCAGAGTGCCACTGTACAATCTGACACAATGTAATTGTTCTTTTTCTCATGTAGAATGGGCAGGTGGGTCTCACAGGGTTCCTATGAGCAAGCTACAGTTTGCTTGTCAAATGTTTGAACACTCCACATTTATTCTCTAGTACTCAGTCCACTGCCTTGTGTGCTAGCACTTTCCTGATGTGCTGGCCATGTCCATCTGTCCTCCAGATTTATCCCTGAGAGCTTTGTGTGAATGTGCTCTGGCTGCCAGTTGGACTCCACCAACAGAGAGAACTGACAACAGATAAGGGGGTAGGTAGAAAGTGATGCCAGGGTGTTAGTTTCCTCTCTATTCCTTCCTGCAGTGTCACTTGGGCTGTCTGGCTGCTTCCCTCTACAGAGGCATACCTCTTGTTAAGTGGCTCTGTCTAGACTGCTTTCTCTCTCCATGTTCCAGTCCTGGTTCATCCTTTTACCCTTTAGGCCTGGAGTAGGCAAGGACAGGGGGAGCTCTGGTGTTATTAGTCTTGGGGAACCTAATTATTTTAGTGTTTCCTCTACGCTCCATTCACCCTGCAGCTATCATGCCAATGACCAATTTGGGTGTGCCTGGATCTATCTTTTGTCTGGATGCAATTGGTCCCTCATAGAAGTCTGACCTTTCTTGAGAGTTGGTGAATGAATGGTGTAGCAGAAGGCTACTGTGACTCTGGGTCTTCTGGGTTATCACTGGACAAGGAAAAGAGGGACGTTTTGTAGTACAAGTTCCAAAATGAACTGTGTATGGCCCCCTTTCCTTTCCCTCATTTTGGCTAACCCAAGTGAAATTTGGAAAAAATATAACCAGGGGCAGTCTTAGAAAGAGACTGGTGCTCTGAGGTCTGTCTGAG
Organism: Eonycteris spelaea; assembly: GCA_003508835.1. NCBI lineage: Eukaryota > Metazoa > Chordata > Mammalia > Chiroptera > Pteropodidae > Eonycteris > Eonycteris spelaea. The sequence goes on along the minus strand of PUFA01000288.1, from coordinate 728,923 downwards.
GATAAGTGCAAGGGGAGGGAGAGGCACTCTCTTTTGCCTGGTTTGGGGGATGTTTCGTGACCATGGTGGAAGTTCTTTCTCCCTTGAGGCTCCAGCTAAAGAAGTTGTAGCAGTGAAAAGCATGGCTTTAGAGTCAGACCCCTGGCTCAAATTCCAGCTCTTCTACTTATGCTCTGAGTCTATGGAATAAGTAAGTTATCTCCTCTGTGTCTCAGTTCCAACATCTATATCATAGGCATAATTCTAGTATCTACCTAATAAGACTGAGGATTAAATGAGTTAATGTAAAGTACTTAGAACAATGTTAACATATAGGCAGAACTCAATAAATGCTTGTGACTTCCTCCTGTTCCTCTTCCTCTCCCTTTTTTACCCAACCAGGTGTCCCTAGGAGACACTGGCCTATCTAAGACCCTAGAGTTTGCCAAGGGTTCTACATTTGGCAGGTGATGGTTCCCAGGATTACCAGTTCCATTCATGATTTTTTCTCCATCTTTTATGTCACCTCCAGGAGAGGAGTTTCATCTTTCTTTGGCTTCTGTTTTACTGCACGTCTTCTCCTCAAAAAGGCAAAACTTATGCAATGGTGGGAGATGTGATTTCCCTAATCACTTTAGACACAGAAAAAACTATCTTAGTGTTTAAGAACATTTCTGTTTTTGTACTGTGTCACTTGCTTCCTTTATTGGTTCATAGGAAACTTTGCTTATTGGTCATCATATTTACTGGAAATCCTTGTACTTAATTCGGTGGTCAAAGAGAAAAAAATAACCTTTTATTCTTGATGTGCTTTGAGCATGTTTCCATCCACTTTATTCTCTCTAGGCAAGAATTCATATCTCATTCAGGTCTCTGCTGTGGCACTTTCTGTGTCTATATCCAAACACCTTTCTACAGGCTTCAGTATTGACCTCTCTGTCACCCCCTTTCCCTCACATCACCTGGTTTTTCTTCCTAGTGGACTTTAAATTGTATGTTTGTTTATTGTTTTCCTTCTGTACTAGAATATAAGTCCTTGGGGAAAGGGACTTCTGTTTGTTTACTGTGTGTCTGGAAGTATTGGAGATTGTTAACTGACCATCTGCATCCTCTCTCTGCCCCATTCCCCTCTGCTCTGTACGTCAAGAGGCTGAACAATTATAAAGCAACCATGGGGACTGCTGACCTTAGGCTTCGGTCAGCCCCAAGAGGGGCTCTGGGAGATGGTTGGGAGGGTTTTGATTTTACTGGGCCTTGGCAGTGCCCCTTTGGGCTCAGTGGTCTTACCACTCCCTCCACATGCTACCCCTTGCACTCTCTTGTTGATTTTCCTAACCCCCTGCCTATACATTTGTAAATATTTCTTTTATCAATCTCTGCTTATATTACTCCTCAAACTACCCATCTGTTTTATGCCTGAAACCTGGCTGGTCATGACAACTGTTCTTAGACTATATAAGGGGCTTGAAAATATTGATTGAATGTTTTCAAATGATTGGAAACCAGGGGGAACAAATAGACTTGTATTATAATGCCAATAGAATACTTTTTTAAATGAAGAAAGATTATTGTAGTGTCTACTAATATATGGATGAAAAATATGTCCCCAAAGTATGTCATAATTTAGAAAAACAGTGGTTTCTAACTATGTTTCTTGTATTTTTAATCAATCACAACAGAGAATATATTTATAGATGACATTAATTCAAACTTCTGGACTCTGAGTCCATTTTGGTCCTTTTGCTGTTTTTTTTTTTTTTACATTTATTTATTCTTACTTTATCTTCTTTAACCCCTATAATCTCCAAACACAGATGTTCTCATTCAGGTCCTCGAGAAACTGAATTAATACCTGTTTTCACCATTAACTTAAGCCTTGTGTTATTTGGAAGGCCATAACATAAAGTATCTTTCCATATCCTGAGTTTCTCTGATGTGGACTTGTTCTTGAACGACAACTCATCAAGCAGTGCAGTCTTGCCCTGGAATTAGTTTGGATTTAGAAGGCATAGTCTCTAGAATGTCTAAAAAGTAACTTTCTAGGCTAGTTTTCTCAGGCCTAGTGGGGGTGAAGTAGGCTAGAAATTTTAATGGCGAAGGGACTATGGCAGAGAGAAAGCAATCTTCTTTTCCACCCCACTTGGGATGCGTCAAATGCTAAAACTGGAGAAATAAAAATAGACCCTCCTGAAAGAATTCTGTGAAAATACTGGAGTAGCTACAACTTATTTTTGAATTTTCTTGAAACCATTCATAAAAATATATAGGATAAGAAAATCAGAAATGTAAGACAATTGCACAACAAAAATAACTGACTAGTCATTCCTTATAACCCCAAAATATGAGTAAGTAGGGAAAGCCTCAATTGTTCTAAGTCCTGTATGCTATCAGCATTGTTTGGGATGAAATAGAAGGTAACAAGAAGGTATCTTTTTGACCTATCAGCAGAATCCATAAGCAGCCAAAAGGCAAACACTTGTCAACACTGTAGGATAATTTGAGAGAGCAGCTGAAACTGGGATGAGTTTGGCCTGCTCAAATTCACAAGTGGATGCAAGGGGCTTTCTGTAATATTTTAGAGGCAATCTGGGCCTCATGAACCAGCTGAAGATCCCTGCCGAGATAAAGTTCCACACTGAGGATGTGACCTGCTGGGAAAAGAATCCACACCAAGCAAGACAGGGCAAATGGGGCAAAGAAATGTGAGGCCCAGATAAAAGTGGAAAGGGAGCAGAACTAGGTTATTACAGAAAGCTCTAAGCTATAATTTTGCCTATTTTACTAAAACAACAGAAAAAGCCATAGTTGGAAAGCTAGATCTCTCCTGATCTTTTCTGATCTCTACCTTTTAAAAGCCTAGGAAAACAAATTTCACATAAAAATGAGCAATAGAAAAGAATGATAGTTCAATCCCATATAAGTGTGTTCATAAGACAAAGGAGAGTAAGGAACAAAATAACATCCTTATAGTCAAGAAAAAATATCAGAAGCATGTGCTTGCAAAACATAAGAAAACTTAGCCAATATTTCTAAACAAGCTCCAGATACTAAAGAAAATAATATAAAATGCGAATCATCTTTAAAAAATTTAAAAAAGCGCAGAAAGAAGGAAATGTAACAGAAAAAAGTAGATTAACTTAAAATGAAGAATAAACTAGAAGGAACCAAAGAATAAAAAACCCAACAGATTATGTCTTAAGAACAGCAGAATGTGAAAAGAAGAAATTTCTTTTAACAAACAAAAAACAATTTTCAAAATTGTAGGTTTAAATGTGAAAAGTAAAATAATAAACATTTGGTATATTACATCAGGGAGTATCTTCATGAACTCAGGTGGGAAAGTATAAAACATGGAGCAAAAGATTGATAAATTGGGCTATGTTAAAACAAAAACTTTTCATTTATTTAAGGAGACCATTATGTGTAAAAAGGAAGTCCAATGTATAGATGAAGATATTTACATTACTTATGTTAAACAAAGGGCCTTCATCCAGAATAGGCAGATAACTTTTCAAATCAATAGAATAGAAAAAAAAGGGCAAAGTACTTGAATAAGCATTTCACAAAACAAGATATCTAGATAGAAAATAAATATATTAAAAATGTGCTCTAGTTAATTATAGGGGAAATACAAATTAAAATCACAGTTAGATGACATTATATACTCACTGGATAGATTGAATGGAAAATTCTGGTACCATCAAGATTTGGAGAACACATGGAACACCTGAAAACTCCATTCCTGAGGGTTGGAGTATGGATTGGAAAAGCCATTGGGAAAACTGGTTGTTAATATCTATTAAAATGTAGTGCATGCGTACACGATGGTGATCCAGAAATTTCACATTGGCATATGCCCATTAGAAATACACAAAAGTCAAAACCCAATCACCTGCAAGACTGAATGTGGTAGCATTATCATTAACAGTGCCAAATGGGAAGCAACCCAAATATCTTTTACCCATAGAAAAAAATTGTATTGTATTTACATGATAGAATAGTGCACAGCAATGAAAGGAAACTGCTGCTAAATCCAATGACAGGGTTACATATTGCAGACAAAATGCCGAGTAAAAAAGCCAGACACAACAGTGTATCTACTGCTCTACTTGAAAATCAAAAACAACCCAAACAATTTTAAGGTATTTGAAGTCAGGGCAGTATTACCTTTGGAGGATGTGAGCAGTGACTAGAACAGGATGGGAGATTCTAGTACTTGCTCTTGGTGGTGATGGTTACACATATGTTAACTTTGAGAAAGTCATCAGATATACACATATTTGCATATGTTTATGTAGATGTTATTCATCAATATAAAAGTTTATGTAATATTATACATATCAAATATCTCTGCAAAACTTATATAATCATATCTCACATTATGGATAAGATTTATAGCAAAATACACAAGCTAGAAGAGTATCATGAAAAATGTTTTTACTGTTGATTTTTTTTCATGTACTTAAAATTAAATTCTTCCTCATGTTCGTTACCTACAGCTCAGTGTAGATTAGAAAATGGATATGCTATTTAAAAAAACAAACCCAAACAGCTCTATTAGGATCCTATTATTAGTCTTCATTAGAATTTAAGCATGTATTAGTCAGGTATCTATTAAGAACACTTTTAGATGAAAATTTCAAGGTGTTAACTCATCCCTCAAGGGCATTTGAAGATTCTTTCCTTTTGTAGTTTCTTTGAAGCTTTGATTGGCTTCAACAAAGAGGAAACCATTGATGAAAGCTGAGTCCCTGATCTAATAGTCTGGAATACATAAAATATCTTAGTGCATATACTCAAAATAGAATTGACCTGCATTTCATGGACTTCACAAAGTTTCCTTCTTTCTAAGATTTATAATTTTTTTTAAATCTGTGGAATATATTTTTCAAGTCTGCTGAGTATATTTTATTTTAGAGATGGCCAGTGGATTCAATATTAGTAGAAGCATTAAATGACATTGGAAGTTGGCACTCCACTATAGATTTGTATAGGCACAGAATGGAATAGTATACAACCTCAGGTTGGGTAGGAGAATTCTCTCTAATGTTAACACCACATTTAGGTAGTGTCAGAAGTGACGTGCACTCCAAAGCTGGGTAAATGTAACAATTAATTTTCCAAGGCATTGTGAATACGATGCCCAAATGGAGTTAATTCTATATTCCCATCTCAGAAACAAGATAAATAAGTTACACATATTCAATAATCAGAAACATTTGCAATGCTCTTTTATAAGCCAAGTCTTTGCTAGGTGCTAAGGATATTGAAAGGAATAGATCTTGTCCACAAATGAATTCAAAATTTTGCAGGGAAGACAGGCAAGCAAACTTTTAATTGGGGTTCACAGAGTGAAGGCTATATTGCTATGCTATGTGTAGTTCAGTTGCTGACTGATGTCTCTCAACATGCTGGTAACACTAGGTGTGAACGGAAAAATGGTGGCCTGTGCTACTAGAAACTCTTTGGTACATCCATGGCAACTTGGAAATCTGCCAGCTTGAATTATGGGCCGTATGCTGTCTTGTCAGAGCTGATACAAGTGTCATACCACTAAAAATAATTCAATCAACTTGTACTGAGAGTTTATTTGTACAGATCTATGTGTCACCTATTTATTCCTTCCTCCCTCCCTACAAGGTGTCTGAGTGTGTGTGTGTGTGTGTGTGTGTGTGTGTGTGTGTTATACAACAAAACTGCTAAATTTTTTTATGTTAATTCTTCTGGTCCTATGTTCATAATCATGTTATTTATAGGTAAAGTTTATTTTATTCTTTTCAGTACTCATGAATTTTATTTCTTTTTCTTGTCTTATTCACTGGATAGAACCTCCAGAACAATATTAAATAGCAGTAATCACAATAAGCATCCTTCTCTTGTTTTTTCAATAATTCACTGTTTATTTGGTGGTTAGAGCTACAAAATGGCAATTTCATGTGATTCAACACAATAGATAATAATTCATAAGATTAATAATTTCTTTTCCTACCTTAGTAAGATTTTTTCATCATAAATAAAATTAATCAAATTATTTAAACATTTATTTAAAAGTCATGTAACTTTTTTTTCCCTTTGTAGTTAGTGTTTTAGATTATACTGATACTACCTTACCTAAAAGTAAAGCCTGGCTAAGGGAGGTTTTAAATTTTGTTTTGTTTATTAATAGACTTTTGGATTTTATCCTTTCTAGTAAATGTGTAGTGGTATCTCATTGTTGTTTCAATTTGTATTTCCCTGATAACATGTGATGTTAGCATCTTTTCACATGCTTATTTGACATCTGTTTATCATCTTTGATAAGATGTCTATTCAAGTCTTTTGCTCTTTTTTTTTTAATATGGGTGTTTGTTTTCTTATTGTTCAATTTCAAGCATTCTTGCATTTTTTAGATACCAGTCCTTTAGCAGATATGTATTTTGCAAATATTTTCTCCCAGTTTGTGGCTTGTCTTCTCATTCTTTTTAACAGTATCTTTCACAGAGCAGAGTTTTTAATTTTCAATAAGTGTCCAACTTAATTTTTCCCTTTTCAAGGATGTGATTTTTTGTTTGTTTAATAAAATCATCACAAAAACCCAAAATCCCTTAAGATTTTCTCTTATCTTCTAAAAGTTTTAATAGTTTAAAATTTTTACATTTAGGTCTTTAATTCATTTTGAAGTTAAATTTGTAAAAAATTGTAAGTTCTTGTTCTAGATTTCTTTTTTTATGTGGAAAAATAAATGTACAGATGTTCCATCACTATTTGTCAAAATAGACTGTCTTGTTTTCCCATTGAATGCCTTTGCTTCCTGTGTTAAAGATCAGTTGGGTGTATTTTAACTCTCAAACTAGTCACACTGAGTTTCCAGCAATTCATCAAATTGGCCATTTAAGTGTTCCTCCTAGTGTTGGCTCCAGCTTGGCTTCTGCTCCTGGAAAGCTGTGATTCTCTGCATCTGCCTTTCTCTTCGCTTATCAGGGCAGCCTTTTGCCTCTGACTACAATTCTCTGATACCTCTAAAAAGAGTTGTTTTTTAGTTTGTTCAGCATTTTCTTGTTGTGAAGGTAGATGTAATGGCTTCCAAGCCTTTTACATGTTAATCTGGCAAAGGAATTTTGAACTGCCTTTTGTAAGTTATTTTTAAATGCATTTTGTTTCTAAATTTTCTTTAGCTTAGAGAAAGTGATGATTTATTTATTTATTTTTTGTTTTGTTTGTTTGTTTGTTTGTTTGTTTTACTTAGAGGAGAAAGAAAAATGTCATAAAGCAGGGGCACAATCATGTTTCAACTTCATCTTTTATTGCTAGCAATGGCCCTTTGCCCTTTGAAAGTGGTTCTATGGGGTGTGTGGAGGCTGCAAACAGGTTTTTACTCTTCTTTGAGGTCATTTGCACATTTGTATAAAATTTTCTAACATATTAAGCAAACCTACCTTGTTGTCTTATTTCAATCCATGAGAACACTTAATATTTTTCTATATGAATCTCTTCTTGTTCTTTCTTCCCACTCACATGCTCACTCAATCCTTTCATTTAAAAAATGTTTAGAAACCTGCCCCTCACCTCTCACCTACTCTGACAGTATGGAGATTTGAGCTCTAATACTATGAATGCTGGGTTAAATTCAGACTAAAGCAAGCCTATAAGCCTTGGCCACAAGTACAAGACAGCAGCCCTGCACACCCAAAGGAAGAGTAAAAGAAAGGAACATATACTTGACTTGCCATGACCTTGAAATTTTCCTGTCCTCAGACCTAGGATCCAGTGCCCACCCCTGTGACTCAACCTCTGACCTACCTTGGACTCATATTCTTTCCTGGTCCTCCTGGAGTTCAACTACTTTCCTGCTGGTCACTGGCATCAGGCAGACCGTCTGTTCTGCGGTTATCACTAAATCCTTGAAGTGGCATTAACTTAATCCCATTTCTCAGATATGAAAACTGTTGAATATTATGCTTAAGCAAAGAGGGCATTACATGTAGGCAAAGTGCCAATGCCCATGTTGTACAGTATGACGCTCCAAAATTGCACCTGATTGTGTGTCACTAATAGCAACATAGCTGCATTTTTAAACCTTACTAAGAGTCAGACACTGTTCTAAGCAATTTATGTACATCATCTGGTTAAATTATCACAACACACTTATGTTGTAGGTATTATCAGTAGTTTATATATTAAAATAAAAACAATAGTAGCAACAACAATGATCACTTGAAGCTTAGAGATATGAAGTAACTTGCCCAGCATTACACACCACAAGTGGTAGAATCTGATTACATCACCTGGTCTGATTTAGGTTTACTACACAGAGGAGACCTTAGAGGCAGCGATGTCACCACCCATCTCACATACATCCTCCTCTCCTCCAGTTTGTCGAATGGGTTTTTCAATTTCTAATCACATACACATTCAGTAGCCCTCATATCATTAATTTTATCTTCATTTCTCATCAGATCTGCCTATTGACATACTCATTTATTCTACTTCTTCTTTGCTTGAATTATTTGATCAATTCCTGGTTCACTTGAAATAAAGTCCTTTTTTTTTTTTTTTTTTTTTTTTTTTTTACCATAAACCTCCAAGCCCTATATGCCTTGGATCTCACCTACCACTGTGACTTCATTCCTCATCACTCTTCCCACTGCATTTTAGCCACACAGGTATTCTCTCAGTACTATAACCAGAAATACCTCAACTTCTAGTACACAGGGGCATTCCTGGCCCCTCTCCTGCATTTCCCCACATGAGGCTGCTCACTGCTATATGTCCTGTGTTTTATCACAGTGCTTGGCACAAAGAAAGTGGCATTAAATATATGCGAATAACTGAGTGTAGTATAAGAAAATTTTCAGCTGAACAGATGTTCAGTTCATGACTGCAGTGGGCTGATGGCCTTCGTGCCTTGGATTGCGGCTGCTGTGTGTCCTGCTCATGGAAAGTCTTGGAAGGAAGTAGGATTTCATCTCCACTATAAGAACATCAGCTGACAGGGCTGCATGTGTGCATGTGAGCCCAGCTTTCCCTCAGCTCTAGCTTTTTCCTCTTATCATGCTCCACATACTTTGAGTTTTATGTCTTCAGTAAGGAGAATACATCCATTCAGGTATGATAGTCTGCCACTCAGCAATGATAACACACTCTGTTTTATGACCATGTCTGTACTTTGAGGTACATGTATGTGTGGGTAGGGGGTCCCTAGAGAGACCCTGTGTGTCCTTTCTGTGAATATCCGCTCTTCTAGGGAGTCCTGACTGAATCCTTTTTTCTAAGGAAGACAATGTCAAGACTTACCTTTTCTTGCACGGCCTTTATCCCCCTGTTTTGATGCAATGGGACTTGTGTTCTCTTCCTTCCACTGCTCCAGGATGCCCTGGTCTCAGCTCTTCTCTTGGGTCCTCTCTCTTCCTCTTCTCCTTGGCAAGGTTGGCCCTGAGAACGTACAGGAAGAATAGGTGGTTTCTCCCAGTGTTACTTTATCTCCTGGGTGTGAATTCCTGAGCCTTGCAGAGAGACCACCATTGATATTAGCTATGATGTGGTCTTGGGAAAGGCTGGAGGAGTGGGGTCTCACATGTCCCAATCTCCTCCACTAGCTCCCTCATTCTCTTTGCAGGGCTTCCTGTAGAGACTGTCTGCATGTGCCCAACCAGAGGAGTTATGCAAATGGTGAAGACCAAGGTTCAAGGAAAATGAGTGGCATTATGACCATCACTGCGGGTGGGTAGTGATTGTGGGAGGCAAATGCAAAGCAGGCAGGTTCTGGAAGGCTCCCTGTCATATACATTGTTATGGGCAGTTCCCAGTGGACTGGGATTCTGCATAAGCTCAGAGTACTGGGCACATTGAAGAGTTTCAATAGTATTGTTGTAAGTGATCCTCCTAGAAAGAGTTGCTGCACATGAGTGCTCAGAGACACAAACACTGGGTTATTGTTTTTGAAAGACAGTTACCTGGTGGGAGAGAAGAGTGGTCACTGGGCTGAACTGACTGCAGTGAGCAGCAGTATTAGAGAGGCATTGGCCTTGCTGTTAATGGCTCAGTATGAACCCTCAGCAGGCATGGCTGGGAACCATGAAGACCGTCCTAATTCTGTGTCATAATGTCTCATCCACTTATTCAGTCAACAGACATTTATAGAACACCTGATTGGACCCAGGGACACAGCGATGAACAATAAACCATGACCCTGCCCTCTAGGAGTTTACCACCTGAAAAAGAAGAAAGCCAAGTGAACATTGTTCAAGGAGAGCAAGCAAGAAAGTGCTCTAAGTCTTCACCTGCAGAATGGATTAGTGGAGAGCTGCAGAAACACACAGCTTCACTTTAACTATTCACATGCATTAACTTGAGTGAAGCCAATCTAGGGTTGCATGTTTCTCTGAAATATTGTTGAAAGCTCAAAGAGATATCTGCACTCCCATGTTCATTGCATCATTAGTCAAAATAGCCATGATATGAAAACAGTCTAAGTGTCCATTGGCTGCTGAATGAATAAAGAAAATGTGGTATATATACATACAAAAAATATTAGTCAGCCTTAATAAAAGAGAATGCTGCCATTTATAACGACATGGATGAACTTGCTAAGTATAATAAGTCAGACACAGAAGAACAAATACTACATGATCTCAGTTGTATCAGGAATTAAAAATGATCAAACTCATAGAGGAGAGAATAAAATGGTGGTTTCCAGAGGCTATGGGAAGAGGTAACTGAGGAAGTGTTGGTCAAAGACTACATAGTTGCGGTTAAGCAGGATGAATATGTTTTGGAGATCTACTTTATAGCATCGTGCATATAGTTAACAATACTGTATTGTATACTTAAAATTTGTTAAGAGGTAGATCTTTTGTTAAATGTTTTTATCAAAAAAAACACGAGGGGGAAATTATATCTTTCAGAAATGAGAGTTGACTTTATGGCATTTTATGTGGTAATGGTGATGGTTTTAGAGGTATACAATTATCTTAAAACTCATCAAGATGTGTACATTAAATATGTACAGCTCAATTTAAAAAAAACACAAAATAGATTTTTTCTTAAGGAAAACAAACAAAAACCAAAAAACCCACATGCTAAATCTAGTTCTAATTCAAAACCTTTCTCACTGATATTAGTTATTTTTTCCTCTTGCTTCTTTCCTACCATCTCCAGAAGTGATGTAGGACTGCAATCACCTTCTTTGCATAGCAGCTCAAGATATTTTGAATTGTTCATACACCAGCTCTAGCTTCATTCCCTGCAGTGCCTGTCCTGGTCTTCTCCTCATCCAGACTCATTAAGCATCTGTGGTGTGCTTCTAGGGACCACCAGTGATAGTGACAGCTATGAGAAATAAAATCAGAGAAGTTCAAAATGGGGGGGCCAAGTCAATGAGCTATTTTAAAAAGCTTATTTGGAAATAATTTTAAAATTGTAAAGCTGTGATAGAAAAGAATCACACCTATACCTTTTATTTGGATTTATCTATTTTAAAGATTTTTTCCCCTTTGCTAATCTCTCTAGATGTAAAGCCATTCATATTTCCTTTGAACTGAACATTTCTTTGATAATAAATTATGTACATCTTACTTTAGGGACCTCTTATCTCTAAAATATTTTAGTGTGTATTTCTGAAAAAATATTCTTTTATACTGACAATATTAACAAATTCAGTAAGCTGATTATTAATACAGAACTTAAATCTAATTTACTGCTTGTATTTCAGTTTCTCAATTTATAATGTCTTTTTTTAAGCATTGTTTTTTTCCAGTGAAAGACTGATCGCATACTGATTTGTGATATCATATCTCTTAGTCTCCTTTAATCTGTAAAATTTCCACAGTCTTTTGTTTGTTTGTTTTAATCTATTATGGCTTAGAAATTTTTGAAGAATACAGTCAACCAGCCATTTTTTAAACACTTCTACCACCTGGAAAATCCTCATTCTGGAGATTATTTTTGCTCAAACTTTGAAGGGTGATTTTATACAATATTCTTGTATCCTTTAATGCTACTCAGAGCCAGAATCAGGCCTGGATTATGATACTAGAAATAATAGGCTGTGCAGAGGGACTTTTCTCAACAGAAATAGACCCCTGCGGCTAGGCAAGCCAGGAGAGAGAAGTGTTAAAGGTAGGGGACTGTGGATAAAGTCTTTTTGCAAAGAAAACAGACAAAGAGAGGATCTATCAGCTCTGTTGGACTCATTAATGAGTCCTGGCCAATTCATTAAAACTCACTGGACATTAAAGAAATAAGAGAAAAGGAAAGATACAGTGGTGAATTTCACCAGTTTATAAATTTAATTATGAAATTGCAATTATTTTAATTCTCATGTGCCTGCCTAATATAGGGAGATAATATAAATTTATCTTTATCTATCTACCTATCTATCATCTATCTATCATCATCTATCATCTATCCTGCCTATCTATATCAATATTTTTAAGGATTATTAAGACTCCAACAGAGATTTTAGTGAAACGTTATAAAGTAGAATGAAAAATCAGGAAGCCTTTCACCATAGTGTAATCCAAAATATAACAAAGATATTGCTGGATATAGCTCCGACTACCCTCTTAAGAGTTTGGATTATGCTTCAAGAGAAGGTCTCACCCATTCTCCAAATTGAGATGGTTAGGGTGTACCATTTGGGGCAGGGAGTGGGAGAACTAAATTGCTCTGAACAAATACAGAGAAGAATCTTAAAAGTTAGATTGGTCTGGTATCTGGATGAGAAGAGGGATGGACCCTTAGGATGAACAGTGCATGCATGGAAGGGGGTGATTTGAGAGACCGCAGGAACAGAGTAGTCCTTAAGGTCTTAGGAAAGAAAACCATTACAGGAAGTAATTTTTAAAATAATTATTTGCTGTGGGATAGACTAATAACTTCTCCCTGTTATCTTTATGTTAGCATTTTTTAAAAACCCCACATTGTTCCCTAATGCTTTTCTGTGAAAGTGGTTTCTTTGGAGGAACTTGAGAGGGTGTTGAGTTTAATACTTGGGTTTGTGCAAGAGAGGTTGGAGGCAAGGGTAATTCTGGGAAATTCTGAGTGCTGGGAATTAGCAAAAATTACAGGAAAAGTCCAGACTTTCCAGACTGCAAATCGATGGGGTCAAAGCCGGATCTTTCTGGGTTAAATCTGGACCCAGCTAATATTCCGTGTAAAATAATTGTACAAAGTGTACATATGCTATACTAAAAGGTTGGAGGTTAGGAAAAAGGAAGGCCCAGAGAAGTTGGAGGGAAAATATATGGCCAGGTATGGCATAAATGTGTCAAGTTGAAAAGAGGACCTATGGATTCTCCTTTTTTTACTCCCCCATGAGAAGTCTTGTGACTGTCTCAGTAACCCAAAACAACAGAGACCAGGCTATGATCTAAATTCTCTGACTACCTTAGAGTCACTTGTTAAAGAACAAAACACCAGACTCCCTCAGTCCTTTTGGAGCACTAAAGGCAGACAAGCCTTTACCAAAGCAATTACCAATCCCAAATCCTAAGATTGAATCCTAAGTGTTATAGAAATGGAACCAGATTCTCTAGTCCTTGCTAGACACAGCAGTTCATAATGCTTACAGTCCTGGACTGGTAGATATTCCTCCCTTGGGGCTCCATTCATCTTATTCAAAGTAATTTATAATGTTTCCAAAGCCCAGTACAGTGTAAAGAATCCTCCCACCTCTTCCCACACAAGACCCCTCCTAACTCTTCCCAGAAGTGTGCCCCAAAGGTAGTCCTTACATCTGAGAATTTTGGAATAGAAGATGCCAACAAAACAAGGGCTCAGGTACAGCCCCTGGCCCACTTCAATCCACTCTTCCCTGATGGCTATAGCTGTCATTGAAGTGCCTTCATTCAGACAGTTTTTGCCTCAAGGGTTTACAGCCTATTCCCCATCTCCTAACTGAGTGCACAAGAGATCTGGCTGCTTCCCAGATCCCCTTTTCTTTATGTCCACAGACCCCTGAGCCTCAGACCCTGGGGCAAATCAAAAAAATAATAAATTGTTTATTTCATTGGATTCTTTCCAGAAGCAAAGGGAAAAGTTAGCCAAACCCGTGTAATAGGTAAGTTAGTGTCAGTCTCTGAGCTGAGCTCAGGCCCTGTTCAATACCAGAGTGGTCCTACATGGTTTGGGGAAAACTGAAGTTCCAAGAATATTGGTCTGATTCCAGAGAGAATGTGGACTTGGATGCAGAAAAGTAGAAACATGAAGAACTCAGGAAGGAGGGCTAGGCAGTTCGACATTCCCTGTGATTTACAGGGCTCCCTCCTTCCTTGAGAAAACAAAGTGATGAATTTTTAGAGCAATCTGAGACAGCCAAACTAGACAAGAATAAGCCATCATAGTATAATATATAGTAATAATAATATACATGATAGGTTTTTTTGGCCCTTTCCACCCCAAGCAGCACAGTTTATAGTCTAAAAAATGAACATATGAAACATATAAGCTCTAGGGATGATAAATCATTCCTGGACTTTAAGTAATCATTTATGGGTCTTAATTGTTTTCTGGGGCATTATTAACCATGCTTCTTTAACTTACCTGATTACAACTTGCATGTGGAGTTTCTCATATGAGCATCATGGCTTCCAGGGTTGTGTTTCTCATATTTTTTTCTAGACAGAACCCAAACTGACATTCATTTATTGTCCACTCCTGGCAACTTAACTAGAACTACATGTATACTACTTTTGTCAGAAACATTATGAAAGTGTGTTTATATGAAATTATGTACTCTATACTATTTGAATTTCTGTTTCTATAAATGCTGTTTTTAAACAAACAAATGCTAAGATTAATACATTTTTTACATTTTTTAATTCTCTGATATAAAGTTTTTAAACTTTTTATTGGATATTTATATTTTGTAGGTTATATTATTATGTATTAAGATATATAAATGTGAAGTATTTTTAAAAAGATAACATCAATACTGTAGACTAATTAAATAGGCATTAAATATATGTCATATTGAGTATTTTAAAAAATAATATTTAAAAAACTAATAATAGGTTCTTTCTTTCCTTCCATTATGTAGTAGTATATTTTTGTCCTTTCTTTTTTGTTTTTTGGTATTTTTCTGAACTACCTGAAGTATTTAGAACAGTTTTCTTTCATGAAGTGAGAAGCCTAAATAAAGTCACACATAAAATTCACTTTGACCTGCAGGTTACTCTTATCAAGGGGCCAGTCCAATGTGATGAGCGAAAGCTAAATGTTCTCTCAACAAAGCATGGAATTCTTAGATTTTTTATTTATCAGCAACAGCAAGTTTTTTATACTTGTTGGACTTAGTTTCTAGCTCTCAAAAATGTCATTCACTTTGGACTTGTAGGTTTGTTTTGGTCAATTAAGGTCCTCTACATCCTAAATTTATCATAGAGCTACCCCTATCTGTACTGTCCATTTCTTAAACACTTAAAGGCACACTGAATGCCATCAAAAGTTAAATCTATCTTTCTCAGGGGAAATGGTTTTAAATAAGTAAAATTTGTGAAATAAAAGTTGGATTTAAAACAAATTACAGTTTTAGTAAAGAAACTGAGAAAGTTCTGGTTAAGTTGGCTATCCTTTCTGATGACATTATATTATTATATATTATTATTATTATTATTAATTTTAATTTATTTTATTAGTTTCAAGTACACAGTACTTTGGTTGGCCATTTATATAGTTTATAAAATTGGCTCTTCACCTAGTCATTACATTAATGTTAATTGCATTCTCTATACTGTGCTCTTATCCCCCCGTGACCATCTATCAACTACTAATTTGTACTTCTTTAACCCTTCATCTAATGACATTATTTTGAGTAAGAAAGCATCTTATAATCAAATGGTGAGCTATTTTTCACTTGATGATTTTTTGTTGAAATCCATGAAATGTCCAACAACTTAGATAGAGTCTATTTGTCTTTCCTTGACTCCTAGAATCTCTTTGAAGATTACCAGTTTTAAAGAAAGAGCATAAACATTAAATTTTTACTGTAATCTATTTCTCCATTCTTTTCCCCAAATATTTTCCAAATTAGAAAGGATATTCTTTTGGTTCCACATTTTGAAAATATGAGATGATGGCAGGCCAACACTTTCACAGCAATGTCAGGTGTCTAGTAAGCCTATGTCTAAGGAATGATATCAATTATTTCATCATGAGAAATCTCAGTGCTTCTGTAGGTTAGATGAAACTGAAAAGTGATACAATCTCAGAGGATAGCAAACTGTATTCGCTGAAGCAGGGCTGTGTACAGCAATATACAGGACATTCAGCGGGTAAGCCCTAGTCATTTTCTTTGGTAAGTTACTGACTGAACGGAATTTGCCAAAATTTACAGTTGCACTATCTGCTGAATATGCAGATATATGAGCAAAGTCAGGTTTAATGTTTTAGACAAGATATCAATAATTTTTAAATGTCTTCTTTGTTTTATTAAAATTTTCATAGAATCAAGATTATTTCAAGTTTCATTTTTTCAAATCAAAGTACCTAAGATTTAGGGACTGTTGTTTACTTGATATGATTTAAAATATCACTTGATATGCTGTGCAAAGCATGGTTGTTGGTAAGATCTGACAGAAAACAGCTCTAAATTGTAAGGACTGACATACCTGTCATCAAAATTTCCCTTTTGTTCTCCAGAGGGCACTTTAGTTGCAACTTCTAAGTGAGGAAATATCTCTACTCAGTCTCATAGAGCAATAAAGAGAAGAATGCAAGAGAATGATAATGCGTATTTGTTCTTGCCATAGGTCCAAGCTAATTCTGCCACCACTATTGAAGACTGATCTTTCATATCATTTTGGGAAATGAGAACTTTTAATTGACTTAGACATATGTTCCTATTCTCGGCCTGGACTTACCAATCCCTAATCATTTTCTGAATATTGTACAGGGTGCTCTGCTTGGTTATTTACCTCTCTAATCCAGTTTCACGTGTCTGTTCATCTTGTCATTAAAGTAACATAATCCTTTAGCCTTGTTTTCAGTGATAACTGGGTCATATCAGTGTTGGTACTGTAATCATTTCAGTTTCATTATCTGAACTCTTAGGAAACATGGTCACAATATTCATCATGTTAAAAATTAAGTTAGTACAATCTTGACACAAAGCATAACAATTAATCCAAAGGCAATGTCATGAGTGGACTATTAATGCTCACCATTACACCATAATTACATGATGAGACACATTGCTTCAAGGGATGCAACAATGCATGCGGCTACATGGACTACAGAGTATGGCTGCCAATATCAAAGGGAAAAACACAGTGACTATGTAAAACAGCTAATTGGTGCCATAGCCAAGTGGACACTAAAAACGGTGTTGCTTTTCCCTATTTTGGAGGGCTACTGTATGAGTTTTGTACCTTTTCCCTAAATTTCTGTATCCATTTCCCAAAATCAGGACTTCTGCATCCTGGTGCAAGGTTTCCAAAATGTAGAATTTTCAGTTGAAACCAGAATAATCCGGACTAGCAAGAGAGGTTGGTCACCCTAGCAGATCCCTCCAATCAATGCTTACCCCTTTTCTTTATGCCCCTATCTCTCCAGCACCTCTATGCCCTCATAGGAAAGTGTCAGATACATAAGAAAAAGGCTTATAACTAATTCTGTGTGCTGGTGGCTTACAGCGCTTAGCAAAGTGTTCCCAGCATTTGGATTGCAGAAGTATTAAGAGGTAAAACATGTTTTTATTGAAATATTTCTGCCCTCCAGCATATTTATTTTATTTTTCAGGAGTGGCTTCCTGCAGCTTGCCACTGAGTGAAAGAAGGATTTAGAAGAGTTTTCTTTGTAATCTCAAAAATCTGGCAGACTGGCTGAGTCTGGCAAACTGACTGAGCCTAGAGCCAGCCTGGTATGAATGGGAATATATGCAGGTTTTTCCCAGCTATGACTGCTAAACGTGTGACCCTGAGCAAGGCATTCAACCTCTCTGGTTCTCATTTTCAAATCTCATAGCAAAAAACAAATAACCCAATTTAAAAATTGGTAAAAACTTGAATAGACGTGTCTCCTAAGAAGATATACAAATGGCTAATAAGCATTGAAAAAGCATGTTAATGTCGCTAGTTATCAGGAAAATGCAAATCAAAATCACAATGCAATATCACCTCATGCCTGTTAAGATGGTTATTATCAAAAAAACTCAAAAGATAACAAGTGTTTCTGAGGATGTGGAAAAATTGGAACCTTGTTGGTAGGAAGTAAAATGATGCTGTGACTGTGGAAATAGTATGAAGATTCCTCAAAAAATTAAAAATAGAACTACCATATGATGCAGCAATCCCATTTCTGGATATTTATCTAAATAAATTTATCTAAAATAATTGAAATTTTTGCATTCCCATGAGCATTGCAGCATTATTCAAATAGGCAAGATGTGGAAACAATCTAACTGTTTATCAATGGATGAATGGATAAAGAATATGTAGTGTAATGCATACAATGGAATATTAGTTAGCCTTGAAAAGGAAGAAAGTCCTGCCATTCAAAACAACATGAATGAACTTGGAGAATATTATGATAAGTTGAAATAAAATGATCACAGAATGTATGATTCTACTTATATGCAGTAACTAAAATAGTTAAACTCATAGAAACAGAGTAGAATGGTGATTGCCTAGGGCTGGGGAGTTACTAATGAAGAGTTGCTAATCAATAGGTATAAGGTTAAGTTATGCAAGCTGAATAAATTCTAGAGCTCTGCTTTACAACATAGTGGCTATAGCTAATCTTGTATGCTATATTTAAAAAATTGGTTAAGAGGGTAGATTTCCTATTGGATGTTCTTAATAAATTAAAAATAAATAAATAAATAAAAGGAGAGGCCTCTGCCATTCTTTCACCAAGTTTTGCTAGGTGCTGTTAACGTTAAGCACTCTGTTGGGTGTATTAATGATGCTGTTCCAGTGGTAATCTAAATGGACAGGAACCTTGTCCTTTGGAAGACCCATAATAAATTTTATACTGAGGAAGAGAGATTGGCAGCTATAACCTCAGGAATCTTTGTGTTATGTGGGGGCCCTGATCTCAGATGCCAATTTTTGGCTGAATTTCATTCTTTAGAGGTAGCAAAGAGGAGACTATTTACAAATATGCAAGTATCTGCAAAGGCAGTAAGCAGGGGTGGGTCAGGTTTGCAGACCTTCTCTCTATAGGCCTGGCAGGCTGCTGGGGTCTTCCTGAGTGTCCTGAGGCCAGCGTGAAGGCCATCTCTGACCTTCCAACTTGCCTCAATGTCACTTGTATCTCTGCTCTATAAAAAACCAGAACTTCCTAGTTTAGGCTCTAGCAACATTTGTGTAGTAATTTGCAAGTTGATTTTTATTTTTTTCTCTTGTGCATTCTTTTTTTACTTATGATTACTTTCTTTTCTATTTTATTCTTGATTTTCTCCCCAAAGTTTGTTAGCATTTGCTTTCCACACTCTGTTTTGGATCTGGAATTGCAAGACCTCAATGAAATTCTAACTCTGCAATGGCTCTCTCTACTGCTTCTCTGAAGGTCAAGTGGAATTTTTTTTTTTAAGGCCATAACAACATTAACTGTGATCTTAGCACATCACTCATCTCTCTGGGTCTCCTTTCTTGCCTATAAAATGTGATGCAACATTTGGCAAATTTGATAATATAAGTGATAAGCAATATGTCCATGTATTTTTCCATTTATTTGTTCATTTCATTCATTTATACATTTATTCATTCATCATTCATTGGTAGGCTACTATGCTAGATCTATCTATTGTGAATCAAGATGATTGTAGAGTTTAAATTCTAGTAAGGAACCTAGACAATAAACAAGTATGCGAGTCCATGTGTGGGTGGAGTTGCAGTATCTTGTTTTGGAGAAAACCGTTTCTGCTTATCATGAAATTATGCTGAGCATACTGATATACTGATGTTTACCAAGCCAATCAAACAAGGCCTGGAATAATGGCTCTCAGAACTCCATGACTGATTCCTCTTGGGATCTCTTTAGCTAATACAATACTGCCAGCAGGATGTCTGATATTTGGGTAGCCTCATGTAGAGTCCTCTGGAGAGAAATATGCGCTGAAAGACCAAAAGTTAGGATAGTTCAGAGCAGGAAATTTGGTGTCAGAACATAGCTGGATACTAATTGTATATCTTGTGTAAGTTACTTAACCTTTCTAAGTGTTGATTTCTTTATCTGTAAAAAAGGTGCCACCTAACTTTACAATCATACAGTACTAGCCTTTTCAGATTGACTTCTTTCATTTAGTGATATTCATTTAAGTTTCTTCCATATATTTTTGTGGCTTATAGCTAATATCTTTTTAACACTGAATAATATTCCATTTTGCAGATAAACTGCAGTGTATTTACCCACTCACCTACTGAAGGCATCTTAGTTACTTCCAAGTTTTGACAATTATGAATAAAGCTGCTAATAAGCATTCATATGCAGGTTTTTGTGTAGACTTAAGTTTTCAGCTCCTTTTTGTACATACCAAGGAGCAATAACATCCTTATTCAATAACCTAATTCTCTCTAATTTTATCTACCAACAGAAAAAAAGGTTATTTTTTAACTTATTTTAAAAATACAATTGACTTATTAATTCATAATTTTTATTTCTACTTCGATGAGAGTATTGGTTCAGGTTGAGTCAAAGCCTCATTTATTCATAATTCAGCCAATGTTTACAAAGCTTCTTACCAGATACTGAACAGGGTTCTAGGGATAAGGAGATTCATAAGCTGTCATATCTAAGACCAGTCCAGGGCAACAAGGAAGCAAAAAAGTACATTGTAAGGCTATCCTAAAGGAATATACAAATGTGTATAGAATGCAGAGGCCAGTTCTACATGGTGAGGCTGCTTTTTGGAAAAGGTTTATAGAGGAAGCAAGATGAGATGTCATCTCTACTTGAGTTCCCTTCATATTTCCCCTACCCTCCGGTTAGGACTTGCTCCACTCTCTTGAACTATTTTGAACATTGATAAATATGTGTGATAAACACTTAGCAGTGAAGACTGAATTCACACAAGAGCGGAGTGAAGGAAAATAAATTGATGCATCAAGGGACATGTAGAGTCAACAGGAGTCAACTAAAGGAATAGAATGACAAAACTGAGAGTGGCAAAAAAGAAGACTAACTCCTAGAGCAAGCCTAAGTATAACAGGTGCACCTGTGTGTAGACATGAAATACATACACGTACAGGAACTTCAGTTTGATGTTATTCTCTGCCTCAAGGAGAATTTGATGTGATTGTGACCATATATTTTGATCAGGTAAAGTGAAGTTGATGTCCTGGAGGCCAGCATGATATCCCAATGCATTGGTCAGGTGAGCATTTCTTACTCTATTGGGATAAGATGAGTTGCTTGTGATACGTTAGCATTCAACATGACTAATTATTCAGTTTGGCTTCTCTGATCGTCCTCTGCCATCTCCTGATCAGAAGTGACAGCAAACTGGGCTCAGTACCCTGCCCCTGGAAATCCAGAGGAATCATTTCCTTTGTTTTCTGCTTCCACCCAGAACAGAATCCTCTGATTGAGCTGAGTGTCCGGGCTCAGTCCTATTCACAGCTCCATCTAGTGTAACTGATTTGTGACTTCTCTCTACAAATGTACTGATTACTTAAATTGAGTCTTCATGCTCAAGCATTTAGAGGAAGCTTCAGATGCAAAATTGTTTATAAATTTCTTGAGTCTGAACTCTGAATGTAAAATACATTTGCATAAATCTACAATGCTAAAAGGCAAGCATGGGTCCCATTAAATACTCTCATCATGTCAGCTTTCTGATTGCTACAAGCATGCTGGAGTAGCTACAAACTTAGTAGATGGGTCTTGGTAATGTCTCATTATGGGCTTTGCCATTCTAGAATGAGCTGGATACAATTCTGGGTGAAAAAAATTCTGCATTTCCTTATCACAATCCTCTAGGATCCCACTGTCCTTATACCTTGAATTACTTCTTTACTCACTTCCATTCCTTTTCCCAGTTAAGATCCTGTATGTTTTACTACTTATACAAAACCTCCTGACTCACTCTAGCCTATAGTGGTCATGTTAGACACATCTTATGTATCTCCTCATATTTAATCAGCCTTGCCTACCTCCCAGTTCTATAGATTTTTCTATGTCTCAGCTGCTACCACAGCACATCTATTACAGTTGGGGTCTTAAGATTTTGCTATATGGTCTGGACAAAAATGTTTTTGTCCTGGATTACTGGGCCGCTCACTGGCTATTACCATGAGCCTACTGGTCACTTGCTGAGTCTATGGCTCCCTTGATTATGTTCAGAATTGGATGAACTGCCATGTCATAGTTAGGATTTGGTTGTCCAAACAGCTGTCAAAGAGTTGGATGGCACAACCTCCCTGAGGGGGAATTTAAGTCCCTATAAAGTCAGCTAGACAAATGGAAACCAGGATACAGGATAAATGGACACAGGAAATTAAATTCCTTCTCACTTTACTTTCTATGGACTACTTCACATTGTGCCTTTTCCTATATCCTATATGAAGAAATTCTATGAAAAAAAACACAAATATGCAGAATAACTGATCATGTTTCATTATAGTTCATGAAACAAAGGCCAGCATAGAATTGCACAATCTTAAATAACTTTTCATTCTCCTCTTTTCCATCTACCATTTTTTTCATTTATACTAGGATTGCATATTCTAAATAAAGCATACATTTAAATCCTCATATCAGGCTTTTTCCCCTAGGGAAATTGGGCTAAATGAATTATACCAAGTTATTTCTAGAAAGCCAGCTATCAGGGTGGGATTTGGAATTGGATTATGTTAAAATTTTGTTAAATTAACATTTTTAAGTAGAACACAGGGTGCTAGATGGTGGGTTCAACAGATCACACACAGGTCTTGGAGGAAGTACAAAGCCTGCCTCAAGAGGCCACATGGGGAGGTCAAGGCAGGGTGCAGGCAGAGAGAGTATTAACACCTGGGGCATGAGCCTTTATTAGGAGACACAGGTGCGGTGCTTCGGGGTTTCTGGATTAAAATCAGATTGGTAAATTCAAACCAAATGAGCAGAGTTTTAGTAAGTTCCTCAGGGGCTTTCTAAATGGTGTACAAAGGTAAAGCCCTGGGTGTCAGGGAAAGGTGGGGCCAGAGATGTTGGAGGGGAAGTGCCCCCATTTCAGGTCTTAAAACCTGTTCTCCTTCTCCTTCTCCTTCTCCTTCTCCTTCTCCTTCTCCTTCTCCTTCTCCTTCTCCTTCTCCTTCTCCTTCTCCTATGAGGATAATATACAGAAGTGAGACAGCATCAGAATGTTCTGCTGCTACTTTACCAGGTGCCTTATTCTAACCTCTTACTTTATTCCCTCTGGGCCTCACTCCCCATTTATAAAGTCATCGATCTCTGACAGCATGGAAGCATTTGGAGCTGTAAGCAACATGGTCACAGGCAACTTACAGGTGAGATGGTCACAGGTGGTGCAGATAGGAAGGAGGGACATTTCAAGGAGGCCTCCAGAGGCTACCCAAATGATAGGCCCCTACTGCTCCAAGCAGCCTGAGGTCTGAGTGCCTGCAAGGGGAGCAGGTAGGGAGAAGGTGCAGTAATGAAGAGGGTGGGTGCCAAGGGATGCCTCAGATTGGGAAGCCTATATGTGAGGGGCTGGACCCTGGCTCCTTGTGTTTTGAGGAAATCCACTGAACCTTCCCAGCCTCAGTGTATGTCCGCATGGGAAATGCTTCCCCAATGCATGCAGGGTGTGCCTTGGACATAGATACACGAGGCTGTTCTGTATTTCCACCAGGACACAATGAGGAAAGGCTTTTTGATGTAGAAGAGGAGACCAGTGGAAGCTATGAGGAAATGTAGAGAAAGGAGGAGAGCTCAGTCATGCTCTTGGAAAGCTACAGGCTAAGGAGGAGGTAGGAATGAATCACATTACAAATGCAACATAGATAGCTGAGAATTAATATGATCACTCAGGATACCACTGGACATCATGGAAAGATGCACTAAACTTTGTAATCATGAACCCTGGGCATACCACCTACCAGCCACATGGCCTTGAGTAAGTCTCTTGACCTTTCTGAGATTTAGCTTCCATGAGCCTTTTGTTCTGCTGAGTGGTCTTTGGCAGGGACTTAAGCATTGCTCTGATGTGAAGTCCACTGTTCTATGACATGTCACTGGAGCACAGTGACAATTTATGTCCTGACATAGAGTGATTAAACCTTTCTGTTCACATTCTGGGTTAAATATGGGGAAGGGCAAACAGAATATGGGTTTGGAAACTTGTATAGCCTGCGTTTCTCTCTCTGGTTTCAGGGTCTCATAGACCAAAGAAATCAAGGGTGAAAATCAAAAGTACTTCTAGTCTTCTCCATGGTATAACCTTGAACAAATCCCAAAGACTGTGCTCTGAATCTCAGTTTATGCATCCATAAAATGACTCAAAAATTAAGTATGAGACTTGATTGAGTGATGAAAGTGAAGGCTTTTGTGACTTTAAAAGGCTTATATAAATATTACTCTTAAGGCAATAATAATGTAAGTTTTATTAATATAGTTCCTAAAAGCCTGTCATTTCTTCTCTGAGCATTACCACCATGAGGCTATAGCCTGAGCCAACTGAGCCTATCTGATGGCATCAAAGCAGATTCACCAGCCTTGGGCAGGAAAATTAAAAAGTGCTTCCAGGATGGTCCCTAAAAGGACGTTCTTCAGGCTTTGCTATGACCAAGTAACTTTCTAGAAACACCACCCCCAAAGATTGGTGGCTTTCTTCCCTACAAAGGGCATCTTCAGCTGTGGCCTAGGTTCTTCTGGAACCCCTGTCACTCAGAGTTCTCTTTGGTCTCCTTTTTGAACAACTTTTCAATTAGTGAGCAGGGTTGGTGTTGTCAGAGCACAATTTATTCTGGAGACATATGTAAAGTTCAGCCTTAGGAGAACATTTTGGCTTAGTGCAGATTACCTAGCCAGTGGGCCCCTAACAGATGGTTTCTCCAGTGACTTTCCCAGGGAAGCTGACCAATTTCTTTCTCGCAATCCTTGAATGATAGAAGTTTCTCTCTTTTAAGAATCCATTTTTCTAGGTACTCCATGTGAAAATCTCAGACTCCCTGACTAAATTTGAAGGTGAAGGCTTCCGAATGCAACATTCCTTCCATTTTGAACATAGTACTCCATCCCCTAGAAAGCATGATGCTTGTTTATAACTTTTATTGTGCCACTTTATTTTCTGGTCATGTGCTACTGGCATCTAAGTATGTGGCTTATCTTCCTCACAATATTCTAATGTCCCAGGACAGGGGTCCTCTTACTTTTCTTTGCACCTTCCACAGTGAACTCTGCATGGCATCCAATGAGAGACACAGTCCCTCCATGCCACTAGTGAGATTGATCAATAATTTATAAACCAGTTTTATATGCATTATCTGATTTAAGTTTTCTCTGAAATCCCCTCATCTATGTCCCTTGAGTGTAGGTGCTGTGACTAACCATCATGTGACTGACCATCACAATGTTTTACCCCCAGTTCCCCAACCACAGGATCATCATGTGCCTTGAGCAAATCATTAATTTAGTCCCTCTTCTCATATAAGAGGTGTTCCATGATTGTTTATTGAGTGAATTCTAAAGGAACTATCCTCATCATGGAAGTAAGAACAGTAAAGCTTTTTGAGTTAAAATGATCATTCAAAGGTTTAGTAAATGCTAAAGACTAGACACAAATTCAAGGTTTCTTTTTTTCCAACAGCAACTCTTTTCTAGTAGAAGAGAATTAGGTATGAGCTATGATCATTCTGAGTTTAAGATTAACATTTTTTTTAGCCTCATTAATCTCTAGAATGCATGGTCTTTTCCAAGATGGCTCCTGGCTCCCATCTCTTCATTCCAAGCTCCAACACTGGCCATATTTGGACACCAATCCCAAACTCCAACAAACAGAATCCCAATAGATAGGCCGTGCATCTTGTTCTGTGAATTGGTTCACATATTGGTTGAAATGTAGATTTCTCATTCCTCAAGCATGGTGCCTAGGATTGCTAGGATACCCCAAGCAGTCAGGAACCACCCCATTGATTGATTCTAGCATGCCTTAACAACACTACCAGACTCCATGTATACCTGTCCTGAAGGATAATGGGGGCAAGGGAACCAGTACTCCCCACCTGACACACAGCTCACTGCACACACAAATGCCCCATGCATAAAGCATTTCCTGCAGAGAGAGGAGGCCATAGATATCTCTCTGGTTGTCTCCTGCAGGTGCCCAGGCTGTGGGGTGCCTCTCTAGTTTGCTGAGTAAAACACCTCTCTCTACTTCTCTCATTTCTGTTCCCCAGAGTCACTGTATGAGATGCTTTCTTGCATCAGATTTACCAACCCCAGAGGGTTAGGGAACCCAGGTTTTAGAGTGAGATTGGTCTGGCTCAAATTCCAGTTTTGTCATGTACCAGCTGTGTGCCCTGGGCAAGCCATTAATTTAGACTCTCTGCTTATTGACTTGCTCCTTTGTAAAATGAGGATGGACTTGAATGAAAAACAATATGTGAAACATTTGGCAAAGTGACTGGCACAAATAACCTTCAATATAAGTACTAGTATAATTATTGTATTGTTATTCTGTCATCATTATTGTAATTACCACAGATTTTTCTATTATCTAAAATGTCCATTTAGATGCATCATTTTGATAAAAATCAGGCACAATGCAACAAGAACCAGTACCATCCATGATCCTGCAAGACAACAAACTAAAATTAATTTACAAACATCTATATTTAAGGCATCAGGTTACAATTTAAGTTAAACATTCCACTGAGCTCAATATAGAATGTGGGAAATTCTATAGGAACAGATGGCCCAATTTTTTTCAACAAAATAATGTCATGAGAAAAAGGGAATGTAGGGAAAATGTGACAGATTTAAAGAAAACAACTGCAATGTGTAAACCTTGTATGGTTCTTCATTTAAACATGCCAACTGTGAGGACTTTTTTTGTTGTTGTTGAGAAAAAGGAATTTGAATATATAAGCCAAGTATAAGATGACATTAAAGAAATGTTAGAAATTTTGTTAAGATATAATGGTAGATGGCAGTTATGTGCTAAAATGTTTTTTATTATAAATACATGTTGAATACTTTTAGGTAAAATTATGTAATGCTGGATTTACTTTAAAATCTGGAGAGAGAAATGAGCGTGGGTAGATGAAATAAAATGGGCATGAATAGATACTTTGAAGCTGGGAGACGTGTGCATAAAGGTTAAATTGACCATTCTTTACTATTCTTTCTACTTTCATGCATGTTTGAAAATTTCTGTAATGAAATAAGTATAAAAATAAACCAAACTCCTACTGACATTATTTTACCAGTGTCCTCCCTGTTGTAGCACAGCTTGCATGCACTCTGGGGAGGACCTTGTCCAGACCCAGGAGACGGAGGGGGCTGGCTTCTGCACATTCACAATCTGCCAATCCCGCAATATCTGCCGGCTTGCTGTTTGGGCCTCAGCACTGCTTTTCCAGTTCTAGACTGTCTCTGCCACCTACTAGACATGCTTGATCTCTGGCCATTGACCTAGCTTCTCTAAGCCTCAGAGTCTCGTCTTAAAACGGGAATGGTGATTTCATCTTCCTAGTTTGAACCCTCAAAATGTTTACTCTTTTATCTTCTCCTAGTCTGGTTTCTCCTGTTTAGCTAATCTTCAGCTAGCTGAAGAGCTTGAGCACTTGTGAGCTTACAACGGTGGTGCTGACAATATAGATGAGGCAAGGATGGCAGTCTTTGGTGTGTGGAATATAGCTCGGGGCCAAGCTGCCTCCTCCTTCCTGCACATTGCTGTGAATCATAGTTTCCAGCTATTAAAGTAAAATGTATCTTTCACTGTCAAGCAGTTCCACAAAATTCAAGATTTCTTAGCATGAAAGTTTGATATCTTGGCCTAGACATGGGAAATCTGAGCCAATTTAATATCCTCCTTCAAGAATCTGCAGGTTTAATACCAAGAGTGTTACCTGCTCTCAGTGGCCCTGGTAAGAAATGAACCAAAGGAGCCCAGGGGAGCACATTCAATCTTTGTAAATTCAGATTCCACCCACAGGCATGGGGTCCAGAGACAGGCATGGGAAAAGGACTTTGTCAGCCACTGTCCCAACGAATGGGTTTCAGATGGAGGATCACTATCAGAAGGCCCAAGCCAGGTGGCACCAGGCTTATAGGCAATGGGAAGGATTTTGATTTATATTTAAAGGAACGGGAAACTTTGGAGAGTGACAGAATCTAATTTTCGACTATAAAATGACCAGAATTAAACACCTATCTTTAAGTAGCTACGATTTAGGTCATCATAAAATTAACAGAATTAGTAAAGCTTTCAGATCAAGTGACTTTGGTAATGAGCTTCACCTGGGTGAATTGTTAAAACTGCAGGGACCAGCAGAGTCACTGGAACAGGTCATTCTCACATGCCCAGCCACTCATCGAGGGAGGAGTCCCCACAGGACACCCCGGCTGGAAGATTCAGCTTCCTCAGACCCTCCCAGAAGATTACGACTTGGTAATCTTCATGCAGCTCAGTGATCTCCTTATCCCCTTTCCCAATGTCTGCAAAGGGTAGTTTTATTGTATTGCCCAGCTTTCTAGTTCATGACAGGTAGGCAAGTCCAGTTACTCCACCAGGCCTGAAGCAAAGCTGCTGAACACTCTCTCCTTCCTACTGCCCCCTTCCCTTTTACTAGACAGGTCCTGGTTAGAGACCTCCCTGGCCAGCTGGGCCTCAGCCTGGCAGGATCTTGCCTCTGGTCTCCTGCATGGGACAGATTTAAGGCAAGTCTCCTCTGCAGCCTGTGCCAGCAGCATCCTGTTTTGTCCCCAGGGGTTAGAAAAAAGCTAACCCTCTCCCATCCCCAGATACCCTTTATTTACCTTATATATGTTTGTCATCACTCAGAATTTGTTTCTGTAGCCTGTGTCCATCTGACTGAGGCCCTTCTCCCAATCTTCCAACCTTGAAAGGCTTTTCCTTGTTTGAACTCTCTGGAGCCACTGGTGGGTGTGTAAAATGCACCTGAGCCCACTGCTGTTTTAACTTCATCACCAATTAAGTAAACCTCCTTGGCATTCTCAGATGAAAATTTTATTATAAACTCTAAACATATTTAGAAAGATCTGCATGATCATTATAATACATTTATTCAGTTTGTTAAATGTACTTAAAAAAAATCTCCATGAAATATATCTTCATTGTAAGGTATCTGTTTTTCTTGCAAACGATTAGCTGTTCTGAATCATCCATTTTACTTTGTTGTGTGGCTAAGACTAATTTCTCTAATTAAAGACCATGCATGAAGCTAACCAACTTGCCTCATTCTTTAGAAATGAAGCTTTCAGTCCTGCTTAATACAACAATTCTAATGTGTTGGATGAGCATCTCCCAGGAATAACAGGCTTCAAGCTTCTGGATAGGGGTTTGAGGATCCTGTGATCTTAATTCCAGCCTTATAGAACACTACAGCCCTCCAGGGCCACCGAGGTACCACGGGTGTAGTCTGCCTGAGTCCTGCTGTCTGGCCTTCTGCAGCAATGATTGATTCACCAGACTGTCTGCAGACAGAGAGCCCTGGCAGCTCACTGTCCTGCTGCTGCTGGCTCAGACTGACCCAGGGGAGATGCAGGCCACTATAATGGGTCCCTCAGACTCTGGGCCAGATGAGAAGCTGGAACCACAGGCAACAAGGGCTGGAAAGAGCAGCTCTGAGACTGGGATTTGTCCCTGAGGCCTGTTTCCCTGAGAGATTTTTGATGAGGTTTCCCTAAATACGAATATCAAGTTTGAAAGAATGACAACTTTGCTATGTTGTTTCCTAACCTTCAAATGTGAATACTATATGACTTTCCATTTATTTAGATCTTCTCTTTTTTCTCTCATTAGGATTTTGTCATTTTAGTATACAAGTCCTATATATGTTTTTAGACTTCTAAGTATTTCACATTGTTTTTAAGTGATTATAAATGGTATTGTAATTTTAATTTTGATATCCATGTGTTCATTGCTAATATATAGAAATCTGATATGATATAACTATTCAACTCACTTATTAGTTCTAGATATTTTTGTAGATTCCAAGTGATTTCCTACATAGATACCCACATCATCTGCAAATATGAACACTTATTCCATTATAATCTGCTGCTTTTATTGACTTATTATGCAGACTAAAACTTCTAGTGTTATGTCAAATAAGAGTTCTGGAATGAACATTGTTATCTTGTGCCATGTAACAAAGATAAATAATCTTTCATCATTAAGTATAATGATAGCTGTAGATTTTTTTGTAGATATTCATTATTAAGTTGACGAAGTTACCTCTATCCCCAATTTCTAAAAATATTTTAAGAAATCACTTTCTCAGTAGTGTCCTTTAAAGAATAAAATATTTTTTTAAATTTTATTTATGTTTTGTTTGATCATTTGTTTTAGATATCATATCCAAAAACAGAAAAAAAGAAAAGAAAAATTATTTAATCCAAAGTCTCAAAGATTTACTTTATGTTTTCTTCTAAAAGGTTCTTTTAGCTTTAACTGTACATTTAGTTATTTTTCCATTTTAGTAAGGTTTTATATATGGTGTGAGAAAAGATCTAACTTCATAATTTTATATGTGGATATTCAGTTTTATCAGTACTATTTGCTGAAAAAGTCTTTCTCCATTGAATCATTTTATAATTCTTGCTGAAAATCAATTGTCCACATATGTATAGGTTTCTTATATTATTACATAAATATATTATGTACAGACTCTCAATCCTGTTTCATTGGTCTATATGTCTATCCTAATGCCAAAACCACATAATCTTGATGACCATAATTTGTAATAATTTTGAAATTGAGTTATGTTAGCCTTGATTTTGTTTTTCATTTTCGAGATTGTTTTGGCTACTCTGGATCCCTTGAATTTCCATATGAATTTTAGTATCAGCTTTCTATTTTTGCAAATAAACAGAATTTTGATAGTAAGTATGTTGAATCTGTATAAAGGGGAGTTTATCATTTTAACAATATTAGTCTTCTAATCCATGAATAAAATATGTCTTCCCATTTATCTAGGTATTAATTCACATCAATAATTTTTATAACTTTCAGTGTTCAATTCTTGTACTTTTTCTTTTTAAATTTATTCCTTAAACTTATCCTTGAGAATTTTATTTTTTTTAGTGCATTGTATATTGAATAATTTTCTTAATTTCATTTTCAGAGTGTCATTTCTAGGGTCTAGAAATATAAGTAAATTTTTTTATGTCGATTCTGTAGTCTTCAACATTGCTGAACTCATTGAGTAGTTCTAATTATTTTTTATAGGTTTCCTTAGGATTTTCAACATATAAAATTATGTCATCTCTGTATAGAGATAATTTTTGGAAGTTATCTGGCTTTGAATTTTCTTGGGGAATTTACAACAACAACAACAACTACTACTACTACTACTACTACTACTACTATTACTACTACACACCACCACCACTACCACCACCCACCACCACCACCACCACCACCACCACCCCAACCTGTTTACTTGCTATAGGTCTATTTAGATTCTCTGTCTCTTCTTGAATCAGTTTTGAAAATTTGTGTCTTTCATAATTATGTCACTTTTCTCTGGTTAATTTGTTGACATATAGTTTGTCAATCTCTTATAATCCCTTTTATTTCAGTAAAGTTGGCAACAATGGCCCTTTTTCATTCCTGATTTTTGTAATTTTTTTTTCTTGGTTAGTCTAGCCAAGATTTTTAAATTTTATTAATCTTCTAAAAAAACCCAACTTTTTTGCTGTTAATTTTCGCTGTTGATTTTTATTTCTTATTTCATTTTGGAAGATGATGATGATTTCTAGATCTTTCTTATTTTTAACATAAGTGTTTGCAGCTATTAATTTTTTTAAGCATTGTTTTTGTTACATCACAGACATTTTGAAATACTGTTTTATTTTTTTTTCATCTCACAGTATTTCTAATTTTCCATGTGATATGTTCTTTGATTCATTTATCATTTAGAAATGTTTTAATTTCTACATATTTGCGAATTACTTAAAATTTCTTTGTTATTGATTTTTAAACTAATTCTATTGTAGATAGAACACATACTTTGCATGATTTAAATCCTTTTAAATTATTGACACTTCTTTTGTGGTCTAAAATATAGTTTACATGTTTCTGGTGTAATTGAGAAGAATGTGTAGTATGCTGTGTTGGATGGAATGCTTTATAGGTATATATTAGTTTAGTTAGTTTATAGCTTTGTTCAAGTCTTTTTGTTAATCTACTGTCATTTTAACCCATTATTTCAAATAGAGTATTGAAGCATTATTTTTGGTTATCTATTTCTCCCTTAAAATCTGTCAGTTTTGTTTCATATATTTTGGGACTTTCTTGTTTAGTGCATATATATTCGTAACTGTTACATTTTCTTGATAGATTAACCATTTATCATTATAAAATGACTTTTTGTCTGTAATCATAATTTTTGTGTTAAAGTTGTTTTGTCTGATATTAGTACAGCTACTCCAGCTCTTTTTTCATTACTGTTTGTTGGTATTTCTTTCATATTATTTACTTTTAATTAATTTTGTGTTTGAATCTTAGGCGCATCTCTGGATACAATAAATAGTTGGATCATGTTTTTAAAAATATATTTAGCTAATCTTTTTTTGAGTATTTAATCTATTGACCATTAGTGTAATTACTATTAAGTTACTACTTACTCCTGTATTTTATTTGTTTTTTATATGTCATATAATATTTGCTCCTTCATTTCTCCATTACTGACTTATTTTGTGTTAAAATATTTTTAGCTTAACATTTTGATTACCTCATCACTAATTTTATGTTTAAAATGTTTTAATGCTTTTATAGAGATTAAAATAATTTTTAATCTCATAACTGGAAGGTTAGATTAATACCAACTTAATTTCAGTAGAATATAAAAATTTTGCTTCAGTTTGAGTGCAATGTACTACATTTAGTACACTTGATAGCCCTAACTCTCTAGCATTTACAATAAAATTATTTAAGCATTCCTTTGAAATGTGTTAGAAATACATTACATAAAGTTATACTTTTTGCTTAAAGTTTTATACATAATTTGAACTCAAGAGGATTCAAAAGGCTATGCATATTGTATGTATATGTATCCATGTTTTTGCTGTTATTATGACTTTTTCCCTTCCACGTTTTCCAAGATTTTCTCTTTATCACTTCCTTTCTTTTTTTAATTAAAATTTTTAATTTTTTTATTTATCGTTTTATGATAACATTGGTTAATGAATACCACCAGTAAGCTTCAGTTGTACATTTTAACAGTAAGGCATATTTATATTTACATTGTGTGATCGCCTCCCATAGTTAGATTTCTTTCTGTCACCACATAACTGACCCCTTCTACTCCATTCAACTCCCTTCTTCCCCGTCCCCCATACCTTTTGGTAATGATAAGTCTATTGTCTATATCCATGAGTCTCTGTTTGTTTGTCCTGTTTGTTTGTTGCTTAGGTTTATATCCCACATTAAATAATATCACATAATTTTAAACTTTTTCTGTCTGGCTTATTTCGCTTAACCTGATTATCTCAAGGTCTATACATGTTTTCGCAAATGGCAGATTTCATCTTTTCTTATGGCTGAGTAATATTCCATTGTATATATGTACCACTGCCTTAGCCAATCATCTATCATAGGACACTTCGGTTGCTTCCATGTCCTAGCACCATGAATCATGCTGTTATGAACATTGGTGTGCAAATATCTTTATGGAGATGAGTTTTCAAGTCTTTGGGCAAAATACCAGAAGAGGGATTACTGGGTCATATGGTAGATCAATTCTTAGTTTTTTGAGGATCCTCCATACTGTTTTCCATAGTGGCCGTACCAATTTGCAGTCCCACCAACAGTTATGAGAGTTTCTTTTTCTCTGCATCCTTTCTAATATTTGCTTTACTTGTCCTGTTGATAACAGCTATTCTAACAGGAAATTTGCATTTCCTAGCTAGTGATGAAGAGCATCATTTCAAATATTTGTTGGCCATTTGTATATCTTCTTGGGAGAAGTGTATGTTCAGGTCCTCTGACCATTTTTTTGATGCGATCTTTTATTGTTGTTGTTATCAAGTTGAATGAGTTCTTTATATTTTGATA
Organism: Eonycteris spelaea; assembly: GCA_003508835.1. Classification (NCBI taxonomy): domain Eukaryota; kingdom Metazoa; phylum Chordata; class Mammalia; order Chiroptera; family Pteropodidae; genus Eonycteris; species Eonycteris spelaea. The sequence continues at coordinate 694,806 of PUFA01000288.1, read as the reverse complement.
TTAGACCCTTATTGAGCATTGCTTGCAAAATATTTTTCCACTCAGATGGTTGTCTCTTTACCTTGTTGAAATTTCTTTTGCTGAGCAGAAGCTTTTTAGTTTGATGTAGTCCATTCATTTATTTTTGCTTTTTACTTCCCTGCCTTTGAGGTCAAATTTATAAAATCCTCTTTAACTCCAAGGCCCTTGTTTAGTTCCTGTTTTTCTTCTATGCATTTTATTGTTTCAGGTCTTATGTTCAAGTCCTTAATCCATCTGAGTTAATTTTGGTGTGTGGTGATAGAAAACAGTCTAGTTCATTGTTTTGCAGGTGGCTTTCCAGTTTTCCCAGCACCATTTTATTGAAGAGGTTTTTCTTTCTCCACTGTATGTTTTTGCTTTTTTTGGTTGAAAATTATTTGCCCATGTAAATATGGGTTTACTTCTGGACTTGCAATTCTGTTCCACTGGTCCATGTCTTGTTTGCTGCCAAAACCATGGTGTTTTGATTACTATTGTTTCGTAGTATAACTTGAAGGCAGGCAGAGTAATGCCTCCAGCCTCTTTCTTTTTCTCAGGATGGCTTTGGAAATTTTGAGGTCTTTTGTGCTTCCATGTAAATCCGATGATTTTTGTTCCATTTCTTTAAAAAATGCCAATGAGATTTTGATGGGATTGCATTAAATCTGTGTAGTACTTTAGTAATATGGTCATTTTAACTTTGTTGATTCTTCCAATCCAAGAACATGGAATATCTTTCCACTTCTTTGTATCTTCTTCAATGTCTTTTAACAGGGTCTTATATTTCATATATAGGTCCTTCACTTGTTTCGTTAAATTTATTCCTAGTATTTTATTCTATTTGATGCAATTGTAAGCATTTCTTTTTCGACACTTCATTACTGAGTATAAGAATGCTATGGATTTTTGAACGTTGATTTTGTATCCAGAGACTTTACTGTATTTGCTTATTGTTCTAGTAGTGTTCTTGTGAATCTTTAGGTTTTCTGTATAGAGTATCATGTCATCCTCAAATAGGGAGAGTTTGACTTCTTCGTTTCCTATTTGGATGCCTTTTATATCTTTCTCTGCCTGATTATCATTACTAGACCTCCAATGTTATATTGAATAAGAGTCGTGATAGTGGACAGCTTTGCTTTGTTCCTGATCTTAGAGCAAAGGTTTTTAGTTTTTCCCCATTAAGTATAATGTTGGCTGAGTGTTTGTCATATATAGTCTTATTATGTTAAGGTACTTTCCTTCTATTAATTTTGTGAAGTGTTTTGATCATAAATGTGTTGTATCTTGTCAAAGTCTTTTCAGCATCTATTGATATGATATGATTCTTATTTTTTAATTTGTTTATATGGTGTAACACATTATATGATTTGCATATGTCAAACCATCCTGTGCATCTGAGATAAAGCCCCCTTGATCGCGGTGTATAATCTTTTTAATCTGTGACTGCATTATGTTTGCTAATATCTTATTTAGGATTTTTGCATCTAAGTTCATAAGAGATATTGGTCTGTAGTTTTCTTATGTGTGTGTGTGTTATCTTTACCACGTTTTGGTACCAGAGTAATATGCCCTCATAAATGAGTTGGGAAATATTACCTCCTCTTCAACTTTTTTTGGAAGAGCTTGAGAACAATAGGTATTAAATCTTTGAATGTTTGGTAGAATTCACTAGTGAAGCCATCTGTCCTGAACTTTTTACTTTTTGGTAGGTTTTGATGATCATTTTGTGTCCCTACTGCTGATTGTTCTATTTAAATTTTCCAGATATTCTTGATTCAGTCTAGGAAGGTTATTTTTCTAAGTACTGGCCCATTTCTTCTAGGTTATTATACTTGGTGTTATATACTTTTTCACAGTAGTCTTGTATGATCTTTTGTATTTCTGTTGTGGGTGTCATAATTTTTCCTTTTTCATCTCTGATTTAGTTTATTTATGTTCTTTCTCTTTTTTCTTTAGTGAGTCTAACCATGGGTTTGTTAATTTTATTAACCTTCTCCAAGAATCAGCTTTTTGTTGCATTTATTTTTCTGCTGTTTTTTTTTGTTGTTGTTGTTGTGTTTACAATTTCATTTAATTATGCTCTACTTTTTATTATTTCGTTCCTTTTGCTGCATTAAGGCCTCATTCTTTCTTTCTTTTCTAGTTTTTTAAAGATGGAGTGTTAGGTTGTTTATTTGGGCTCATCCTTGTTTTTTGAGATAGGCTTGTAACTTTCCTCTTATTGATATTAACTTTCCTCTTAATATCGCTTTTGCCGTGTCCTGAAAGTTTTGATATGTTGTACTATCATTATCATTTGTTTTTATGTATCTCTTGATATCTTTTTTTATTTCTTCAATAGCATGTTGTTTAATTTCCATGTATTTGTGTTCTTCCCACTTTCTTTTTACAGTTGATCTCTAGTTTCAAAGTATTGTGATCAGAGAATATGGTTGATATGACTTCAATCCTCCTATATTTGTTGAGGTTATTTCTGTGTCCCAGTATGTGGTCAACCTTGAGAATGTTCCATATACACTAGAGAAGAATGTATAGGCAGCCGTTTAGGGATGAAGGCTCTGTATATTTTAATTATGTCCAGTTGGTCTAATGTGTCTTTTAAGGATGTTATTTCCTTATTAATTTTCTGTTTGGATGATCTGTCCATATCTGACTGTGGGTATTTAGGTCCCATACTATGATAGTGTTTTGGTCTGTTTCTCTCCTTTTGCTCTGTTAGTAATTGTTTACATATTCGAGGCTCTCTGATTGGAGCATAGATATTAATAAGTGTTATGTCTTCTTGTGCATGATTCCTTTATCATTATGAAGTGTCCCTCAGTATCTTTCTTTACCTTTTTTATTTTTTGAAATCAATTTCATCTGATAGTACTGCTATTCCCACTTTTCTCTGAATGCCATTTGCTTGAAATATCATTTTCCACCCTTTCACTTTTAATCTAAATTTGTTTTGGAGTGAGATGTGTCTCCTGGAGGCAGCATATCATTGGGTTTTGTTTTTTGATCCATTCTGCAACTCTGTGCCTTTTTATTGGTGAGTTCAGTCCATTTACATTTAGATGATTATTGAAATATGAAGTTTCTTATAGCCATTTTATCTTTTGCTTTCTGGTAACTCAGTGTTCCATTGCTTCCTTGTCTTTGGTGTCTTTTTTTTTTTTTAATTGGTTGGCTTTTGTGGGTTCTCCCTCTGGTCCTTCTTGTTTTATGTTATATACTTCAGTTCTAAATCTTTTGAGTGTGTTTATCATTACAAATATGTAAAGGAGTTGTATATATACAGTCACCCATTTCTTCTGCACATGCCTTATCTCCATTCTCCTTTGTGAATTTGTATCTTTGAATCTTCCCCTTTTCAATCATTGTTGTCTTAATTTGTTCCTATGTATGATGAACATTCATTACTGTCTTGCAACAGTAAATCTCTTCTTATTATTTAAGCTTATAATACCCTGTTCCTAGTAACAGTTGCACTCCTCTGCCTACTAGTCACCTTACTCCTAATTATGGGGGTTTTTTGTTGTTTTTGTTTGTTTGTTTGTTTTTTTGTTTTTGGTCATTTTGCCTTAGGTGAGCTGACCCCTTCCGGTATTTCTTGTAGTGCAGGCCTCGTAGTGGAGAATTCACTTAGTTTTTATATATCTGGAAAGGTCTTTATTTCTCCTTCATATCTAAAGGAGAGCTTTGCTGGATATATATTCTTAGCTGGTAGTTCCTTTCATTTAAAAGTTTGAATATTTGATCCCACTCTTTCTTGCTTGTAAGGTTTGTGCTGAGAAGTTTGACAATAATCTAATGTGTTTTCCTTTACAGGTTACTGTATTCTTTTCCCTGGTGCCCTGAGAATCCTTTCTTTTTCATTGATTTTTGATAATTTTAATACAATGTGTCTTGGAGAAGGCCATTTTGGGTTGAGATAACTGGGTGTTCTATCGACTTCTTAAAAACCAAGTTCCAGTTCATTCCTTAGATTTGGGAAATTCTCATTCACTATCTGCTGAAAATGCTTTCTAGTCCCTTCTTCTTTCCTCGCCTTCGAGAATGACCATTTTTCTTATGTTTCCTCTCCTGATGGTATCAGTTAATTCTTGTATTTCTCATTCATTATCTTATGTTCTTTGGTTTCTCTCTTCTTCTGATTTATTTCTAGATTTCTGTCTTTGATATCACTGATTCTTTCTTCCATTTGGTCGAATCTATTTCCCAAGTTTGCTATTTCATTTTTCGTTTCTTTCAGTGTGTTATTCTCTCCAGAAGTTCTGTTTGGTTCTTTTTGAGAGTTTCAATCTCCTTGCTAAAGAACTCATTCTGCACATCTAGTTGTTTTTTCAATTCCTGAAATTGTTGATTCGAGTTGTTTTGGTTCTCACTGAGTTTTTTTCAGAAGTACCATCCTGAATTTTCTATCATTTAAGTTTCATAATTCTATGTCTATAAACTTATTATCTGGAGATCTCTCTCTCTCTCTCTCTCTCTCTCTCTCTTCTCTCTCTCTCTCTTTTTTTTTCTGAGATGCCTTGTCACCTTGGTTGTTCATGTGTGTTTAATGGACTATTTTCTGCCTGGCATTAATGAAAGTGTATTCTGCTCTCCCGCCCCGCCCCCCCAAGAAGATTTATTCTATAAAGATCTATCTTTAGCCTATTACAAAGAAGGCATTTTTTTCTTTTGGTTTCCAGTAAGTAGTGTCTAAGCCTCTTGGATCCCTGCTTTATATAAAGTCTTAATAATGCCCTTTTTTTCCCTTGTAGATAATCAATCATGCTCGCTACCCTTAGTCTCAGTCCCTGTCAGTATTAGTGACAGTTTTGGTAGCATTTCCTCAGAGTCCCCTGGGGTTCCACAGTGTTTGGTCATAGGGGATATGGGAGGAGGAGCCCTCTGGGTTGGGGGTTTGGGGCTGAGGTGTTTTGCATCTGTGATTGGTAATAATCAACTGTTGTTTCTCTGCCATACCTGCTTCTCTTCTGTCCCACTTGTCTGCTTTCTTCCCTGATGCCTGGGCACTGCTGCTGGCCTTGTGGAGCTCACAGCTCTCCCAGGCAGGACTGTTCATGGAATCCACCACATCTCCCCTCCTCCTTCTCCTGCTGGGAACTCCAGCTGAGAAAGGCAGCTTCTTTGTTTCTTCCAGTCTACTGATCAACTCCTAGGGTTCTGACCTGTGGTAGCTCTTATGCATAGATCCCACGTTCAGATGTGCTGGTGTGCAGTTTGGCTGCTTTTTGTTGAATTTTAGATGTTCAGCTTATTGTTTCGAGGGGAGAGTTCTGGGGATGTCTCTTACTCTGCCATGTTTCTGACGTCCATTTTCACTTCCATTCTGTTCAGAGAACTTCCTCATTCATGCTTTTAAACTATGTCTGCTTGTAACAAATTCCTTAATTTTTCTTCTTTTGAGACTATCTTGCTTTTTGTTTCATTCCTGCAATATATTTTTGCTGGATATATGATCCTAGGTTGACAATTCTTTTCTTCAACACTTAAAAAATGTTGTGCAGTACATTTTTGCCTTTAAGGTGTTTGATGAGAAATGTATTGCCATTTAAATTGTTTTCCCCATATAAGTAAGATGACTTTAATTTTCAGAAATTTGACCCTGATGTGTATTGCATATATAGATGTCTTTGGTTTTATATATTTTTTGGAGTTAGCTTGGCTTCTTAAAACTATAGCTTTATGTCTTTTGACAAATTGAAAAAAATCATTACCTTGTTACATTTTTTTTTCAGCCTCAACCATTTTATCATCTCCTTCCAGGACTCTGATGTTATAATGTTAGATATTTTATATAGTCCCACAATTTCCTGAACCTTTGTTTATTTTCCTCCATCAATATATTTATTCTTAATGTTCTTATTGGTTATTATCTACTGTTAAATCTCAAATGAACTCATTCTTTTTTTTTATCCCCTTCATTCTAATTATGACCCTATTTTTAGAGTTTTAAAATTTTCTGTACTGTGTTGTTCAGTTCTAAACTTTCTATTTGGTTTTTATCTTCTTTTTTTTTTTTGGCTGAGATTTTCTAATATTTTTTTTTTCAAGAGTGTTCATTATTGCTCACTGAAGCATTTTAATGATGGATGTTTTAAAATCTGTGTTAGTTAATTCTAACACCTCTGCTATTTCAGTGTTCACATCTATCAATTGTTTCTTTTCATTCATTTGACATTTTATGCTTCTTGGCATGACCAGGGATTTTCAATTGAAATCCAAATATTTTGGATATTAAGATATAAGACTGTGAATCTTATTTAAACTTTTTTCTCACAATCAACTTATTGCTGCCATGTGGGGTTAGAAATTCAGGTTTCCAAGTTAGTCTCTGTTGACAGCCAAGATGGGTAGGAATGATGGTTCTGGCTCCCATAGTCTTCCACTAATATTATTAGTCTGGTTGTAAGAGGCAGGAGGGCCTCATTACTGTACCCCAAATGGCCTACATTGACACCATAGGGGCTTCATTACCATGGGTAGTGGTAAAAGTCCTGACTTTCTACCAGGCCTCTCCTGATGTCATTCAGTGTGGAGGGAAGGGATGCCTCATTACTGCCAGGTAGAAGTGAAAGTCTGTGTCCCCATCTGTTCTCCACTGACACTGCTGTCTGACAGATGAAAGTCTCTGTTCCCTACTCAGCCTTCTCTGCCATAGAGAAGGTAGGGTTGGTGAATAGAGTTGGGTGCCTCATTACACCATCATAAAGGCTGAAGTTAGGCTTTCCACTCAGCTTCTCTTGACATGGGTAAGATGGGACCAATTTTTTTTCTGTAGTGTTTGGTTGGATTAGAGGGATTATTGTCTAAATTGTATGTCTTCCTATCCTGTCCCTTTCTGGGTCACTTGGCTAGAGAGAGTAGAATTTTTTAAGCATTTTTGTTTTGATTTGTTTTGTTTGTTTGTTTTTTGTATATACCTATTGGTATTTCTAGGTTGCTGTCTTTTCTGTCTCCATACCTGGGATATGAGGCAAAAAAGAAAACACTGAGAACTCACTGCTGTTTTGTTCCTTAGGTTCCAAGCTCTTTAATTCTTCTGACTTCTTCTCTGCACATTTTAGTCTTATATAGTGTGTTAAAAAATATAATGTACAGGGTTTTTAGTCACACAGCAGAAATAATAGGAGGACTTACTTCTACTCCAACTTTCCACTTTATTATTCATATTTTTGGTCTTTTTTATTGAAGAATAACATACACACAGAAAAGGATACATGTTGCAGATGTACACCTGGATGTATTTTTACAAAATGAGCACATCTATGCAACTGACAGTGAGCTCAAAAAATAAAAAAAAAATAAAAATATCAATATCCCAGAAGCCTATTTTACTATTTCCTAACCTTGATAATTATAACTTAAACTCTATTTTTATTTACATTAGGGTTTAAATTACATGGAGAAAGTCAGAAAACCTCATCCCATGGACCCTTTCTCAGATATGACTTCTTTTTGAGGTACTGTTTCTCTGGCCATTACAATCTCCTCTCAAAGACGTTTTCTTTTTAAAAAATAATTTTGTCTTTCAATTACAGTTGTCATACAATATTATATTAGTTTAAGGTGTACAACATAATGATTAGATATTTATATAACTTACAAAGTGATTACCCAGTTAAATCTAGTACCCATCTGATTTATTTATTATACTATAGTTTATATCCCCATAACTATTTTGTAACTACAAATTTGTACTTCATAATTCCCTCCCCCTTTTTGCCTATTCTTCCAAAACCCTCTCATCTGGCAACTATCAAAATGTTTTTTTTTGTACCTATGAGTTTGCTTCTGTTTTTGTTTGTTTGTTTATTTTGTTCTTTATATTCCACATTCAAGTGAAATCATATGGCATTTGTCTTTCTCTAGTTGACTTATTCCACTCAGCATAATACCCTCTAGGTCCATCTATGTCATTGCAGATGGCAAGATTTCATTCTTTTTTAGGGCTGGATATTATTACATTATAGATATGTACCACTTCTTTATTCATTTATTCATTTATGGACACCCAAGTTGTCTCCACATCTTGGCTATTATAAATAATGCTGCCATGGCCATATAGATGCACATATCCCTTCAAAGTGATATTTTGGGTTTCTTCAGATAAAGACACAGAGGTGGCATTACTAGGTCCTTCTTTGTTTCTTATGATAGCCTTTGTTCCAATGTATTTTTGTCTGGATAAGTACTTCTTCTCCAGCTTTTTTTTTTCATCTTTATTTTCATGAAATATCTTTTTCCATCCCTTTACTTTCAGTCAGTGTATGTCTTTAGATCTATAATGTCTCTTGTAGGCAGCATTTGTAAGAGTCTTTTTTTCTTATCCATTTAGCTGCTCTACATATGTTGATTGGAGCATTTAATCCATTTATATTGAAAGTAATTGTTAATAGATATGTACTTATTGCCATTTTATTATTCATATTTAAATTTTTTTCCTTCTTAAAGAAGTCCCTTTAACATTTCTCATAATACTGGTTTGGTAGTGATGAACTCTTGTATGGGAAGTTCTATCTGTCCTTCAATTTTAAATGATAGCTTTTCTAAGTAGAGTAGTCTTGATTGTAGCTCCTTGCTTTTCATCAGCTTTTTATCATTTCATGCCAATCTTTTCTAGCTTGCAAAGTTTCTGTTGAGAAATTAACTGATGATCTTATGGGAGCTCTCTTGTAGATAACGAAATGCTTTCCTCTTGCTGCTTCTAAGATTCTTTCTTTGTCTTTAACCTTTACCATTTTAATTATGATGTGTCTTGATGCAGGCCTCTTTGGATTCATCTTGCTTGGGACTCTGTACTTCCTGGGCTTGAATGTATATTTCCTTTGCCAGTTTAGAGAAATTTCTGTCATTATTTCTTCAAATAGTTTCTCAAATTTCTTGCTATCTCTGTTTTCCTCGTATGATGAAAATGTTGGTGATTGATATCTCAGAGACCCCTTAAATTGTCCTCATTTAAAAATTTTTTTTCTCTTCTTTAATTCCTCCTTCCACACAACCTCCCCAGCTTCAACCCCTGACCTATGATGGATGCTGCCGTTTCCATTAAGAACTGGATCTCTGAAGGTGGGGCATCACATCCCACACATTCGCTGTGTGCTCCTGGGGCCTGGCGCACTCGGGGTATGGTCTGTGGCTCCACCTGGGGCACAAACCCAGGACCTTCTGCATGTAAAGCAGACGTGCTAACCACTACACTATGGAGCCACCCCCTGGATTCTTTTTTCTTGTTCTGATTGGTTTTTCCCCCTGTCTTCCAAATTACTGATTCATCTAATCATCTGCTTCATCTAATCTACTTTGAATTTCCTCCAATGCAGACTTAATTTTAGTTAATGTATTTTATTTCTGACTAGTCATTTTTTGTTTTCTATCTACATTTTTATGTTGCCTATCTGTTTGTTAAAATTTTTATTGAGTTCATTTACTTTTCCTCTAAGTTTATTGAGCATCCTTATAACCAGTGTTTTGAACTCTGCATCTGACTGTCTCTATTTTGTTTAGTTATTTTTTCTAGAGTTTTGTTCTGTTCTTTTATTTGGGACATGTTTCTTTGTCTCCTAAATTTTATCGACTCTCTGTGTTTGTATCTATTTATCAGGCAGATCTTCCTTGTCTTCTGGTCTTGGTCGAGTGACTTTATACAGTAGTTGTCCTGTGGGGCCCAGTGGTTCAGTCTCCCTAGTCACCTAAGCCTTGTGTTCCAAGGCTGTCTCTTCTGTGGGTCATGTGTGTCTTCCTGTTGTAGTTGAGCCTTATATGCTGTTGGCATGTCAATGGGAGGCATTGACCCTCAGGCTAATTGGCTGTGAAAAATGGCTGTGACTGTAGCAGAGGGGCTGTTGTGCAGTGGTTGACCCCATAGAATAGGATTTCCTTTAACAAGGCTCTGGTGCCCACTGGATTTGCACTTTGGAGGTGTTTTTGTATAGGTGGTTAGATGGTGCTCTGGAGTGTTCTAAAACTTCCCACTGGGTGTGTGGTTCTAGGCCTTTTGCAAGGAGCTCTGGTGCAAGATAAGGTCAGATGCTGTCTGTGCTTGGCCTGGGGCTACCTAGTATGAGTTACAACATTATCTGCAGAAGGTTGCCACTTGCGCTGATCCTGGAGGCACCTGGGAGAGGCTAAACTGTGAAAGAGTCTGGCTCCCACTATTTCCATGCTTAGGGCTGCTTAGCAAGAGGTTTGGGGCACACCAAAGTGAGATACTGTTTGTTTGCTCTTTGTGAACCTTTGAGAGATTTTAGGAAAGTCTGCAGCTTGAGCAGAGACAGGAGTTTATATTGAAATACCATGGAAGTGGCTTAGGTGGGTCCAGAAGATGGGTGGATTGTGGTCTTAGGGAATCACCACAGCAGAGCAGAAGGTATTAGCCAAGTTGATGGAGACTCAGACTTTGCACCCACCTGGGCCTGTAGGCTGGGTGAGAAGAGGTCTCAACAGAGGAACAATGGCACCTGACCAGACAAAGCTGTCCCTTCAGTTCTTGACCTGAAACCAGGCAATTTCTTTCATTCCTGAGCATCTCTGGTGCTTTTCAAAATCCTGCCCCAGTGCTGGAGGTCAGAATGAGTGCATTAATCTGTGAGTGAATCCACGCCTGAGCCCGGGACTCCAGTAGCACTTCATCTCACTCAGCCATAACCTCTGCTGGTTTTAATAGCCAGAAGTTATAGGGACTTTTATTCCAAGCACTGGAGGCCTGGGCTGGGAAGCCTAGTGTGAGGTTGGGACCTTAGCTCCTCAGAAGATCCACTACAGCTGAGATATTCTTCTCATTTAACTGTCATGCTGTGGTTGTGAAGCCATCTCATTCCATGTTTCTACCCTTCAGACCAGTCTAGACATGACATTGTTTATATCCTTAGTTATAGAAGTTCCATTCAGCTAGTCTTCAAGTGGTTCTCAGTGATGGATATTCTGTAGTTTAGTTGTAATTTGATGTGGTCATGGGAGGAGGTGAACACAGCATTCACCTAATCCACTGTCTTCAAAGGTATAGCTCTTCCTATGAAAGATAATTGCCTAATTGCCAATGAATTGTAGGATCTGGCTATTATATACCAGTAGGAAGTTAGAGAACAATTGTAGAAATATCTGAAATAATGTTCCAGAAAATCCTTGAAGTTTGCATATGACAATAGTGCATAATAAATGATGTGGAAATGTTGGAGCTTCCTTGGTAGATCATTGAGGAAGGGCTAAGAAAGCTCATGAATTTAGATATGTTGGAGTAGATTTACATATGAGAACTAAGAGTGAATCTTCTGACCATATTTCCTTGAAAGGATAATAAGAAACTCTTCACTGAGACAAGAAGACATGCAATGGTGAGAGGGCCATTGAAATATTTGAGAAGATGGGTGGAGAGACTGAAGATCAGTGATTATGATGAGGGATATTTCAGTAGTATTGTGTTCTCTAACATCAATGAGAATTCTGAGACTCTAGAGTGGAATAGCAGAAGTTAGATCTTAAGTTTAGAAGAAAGATGGATGTAATTACTGTGATACACAGAAAGGTGAAGTGTTGGTCAGTATGTTTTGACCCACAGGGATTCATCACAATGGTTAACAGACTATCATGTATCTAGGGACCAAATATGTAGTTATGAGCTTAGGGTATTGTTTGGTTTACATGGTGATGATGCTGGGCTGGGTTTTCCTTCATGGGAAAACATGTTAACATTTTCGTGGGGGTGGAATGGTGCTTTGCAGTGTGAGCTCTCCTTGAGGTCTACTTTATTCAAACCATGTACCCCACAGTAAAATACAGATTCCTGCTGGTGGTGGACATGGGATATACTCCTTCCTTTGCTCCACACATGAGATAGGATGCAGACCTTGAGGTCCTGGGATTACTGTAACCTGGACCTCTCACAGGAGGATCTCTGAGGCTGTAAAAGAAAAGGAGAGATTACTTCGGTGGTTCCCGTCCTCCTTCCTTCCTTCCTTCCTTCCTTCCTTCCTTCCTTCCTTCCTTCCTTCCTTCCTTTCCTTCCTTCCTTCTAAATTAACTATCTTTTGGAAAACTCCAGGACTTACAAAGGGAACATGTTCTCTCTCTTTGCATCTTTGGACTTTTGCAGGTAATTCAGTTCATTCTGTCTGCTGCTCCAAGTTATTGTCATAATTTAGGCTCCTCACCATCCTTGATGAAAGAAATAAATTTCAGTTTTGGCAGAACAACCTGATTCATCCTTGCATGCTAAGAAAATCTCATGGCTGGAATTCTAGCCAGGACTGGAACTATTGGGAGGCCTAGTCACCTGTCCCCAGCACTGAAACAAGAGCCTCCTCTGGCCTCTCTTGCACTACCTCCAAATGGTCTGGGCCCTTGGGCCCCATAGACCTGCTTGATGGCACCCAACACCTGCACTCTCTCCTGGCCCAGGAGATCTCCTTTACTTCTGTCATAGTTTCTCACAAAACTCAGGGGACCTAAGTACAGAATTCACCCAGAATACAAAAAGTGATTACTTATTTTTTTTTTTTTGTAATAGCTGTGTGAGTATGTGGTTTTGAAAATGTGCTCAGTCTCCTAGCACTTTCAAAGGTCTTGGGAATTTGATTCCAGCCATCCATGACCCATCTAATGCACTGCCCCTCCCCTGCAAAGGTGGAATATAATCAGGCCTTGGCACCTAAGTATACATCTCAGACAGTGCCATGACTTTAGATGCTGCCTAGAAACTCCTTTTTAGTCCAACAATCCTCACTGGAATTCTAAAGAGCAGGCAGGTGCTAAGCACATGTCCTTGACAGTGAGCTCTGAGTAGGTCCCTCAGAGCTGGTGGTCCCTCCCAAGCTGAAGAGGAGGAGACTGGTCCATCTCCTCTGGGATGAAAGGGCTATTCTGGTTTGAGGGCTGATTTCTGAGAAACCCAAGACTTAACCTCAGCACCAAGAACCAGTAAGCACTGAGAATAATGTGGCTTGGGACCCATAGGGAATAGCCTCTGAGAAATAGATATAGGGGAAGGCTAGAAAATGGAGAGAGAGTGAGGGAAAGAGAGAGTGAGAAAAGAAGAGGGGGAAGGGGAAGAAGAGGGAGAGGAACGTAGGGAGAGGGACAAGGAGAGGAGAAAGGAGAGGGCAAGGGAAATGGAAATGAGAAGAGGATGGTATGCAGGTGTCCTTTAACTGCAATAAGAACTTCATTAATGGACCCTAGGAGCTTCATCTGGGCATTTCTGTCGGGTGATTATGATTTTCTGGCAAGAAAGAGAGGAAGCACATGCTGTTTGCTCACATTTGTAATCAGGATCACTTAGAGCTTGAGCCAGCTGAGCTCAGAGCTGTTTCTAGAAAGCAGCACTTCCTGTTTGAGGGTGAAGCAGGCTGAGTTGCAGGAGAGTCTTGGGGGAGGGGAGACTTGCTGGAACAATCTCCTAGGCAGATGGAGAGTAGACAGTAGCTGAGCAGGATAGGCTGGAGTTCTGGGGTGAGTGTAGCTGTTGTCATGTCTGTCCTGCAGAGGAGGACAGATGCAGCTCTATAGGTATATCAGCCTATCAGGGTTAGTGTCAAGGTCAGCCCGTGTTTACTGATTTCTTACTGTCTGGAAGGCTCTAAGCTGGGCCCAGAGAGATGCCTAACCCTTTAGTATTTTACAATGCTTACAGCACAGTTTAGGAGCTTGGATTTGAGGTGTGTGTACCAGAGGATGAATTTGGGAATCTGAGTAAGGGGAAATCAGGGATATCTCTTAGAGGAAATGAGATTTGACCTAGACAGTCAAGCAAAGGTTACACTTTGACAGGTGGGATTGGTTGGGGGATGGAATGGGGCTTTCTGAAGTCAGAGAAGGTTTTGGATGGGGGGGCCTCCCAGAGAGTATAAGGCATATTAAAATAGTAGCAAAAGGTTAGAAGTATTTTAGGGGATTCAGTATGCAATATTGCAGCATCTTTGTTGAAATAAACCTGGTTCTAGTAGAAGAGTCTTGCTCATGGATAGGAAAAGATGTTACGAAAAACAGAACTCACAAGTGAGAGTTAAAGTCAAAGTCACTCAACTTTGCCATAATTGTGGAATGTGAAACTGAGAGCAATCACATCTCTGATAGTGGCGATGACATTTCTTCCTGATTTTGATATTGAGCTTTCATTTTCATAGTCCTTTTCTTGTATTATTTTTTTTTATGACAGAGTTAACCTGGGCCAGGAGAAGCCCTGGGTGTTCTTAGGCAGTCAGTCAAGGAGGTGCCTAACTGCTCCTTTCCTGGTCTTTGAGGAGCTGCAATCCTGAGACCAGGCAAGGAAGGCTCTTCCAATCTGAAGCCTGAACAGCATTAGCATATTCTGACCCACCATGGAGTGTTAGTTTCACCAAGCTGCAAGATTCTTGGGGTTATGCTCAGCTCAAAGTCAGCCTATAGGAACAAAGCCATGGGGTTGAACGGGAGTAACTTTCATCTTTGGTTTTCTTCACATTCTTTTCTTTCTGCAGTGGTGTGTACATGTACATGCATGTGTGTATACAGGTGTGTATGCTTGTGCGTGTGTATATGCATACATGTGTGTGCATGTGTATGACTGTATTCATAGGCTGACCATCTCTAGGCCTTTGCCTGTTACATAGCCATTTCAATGTGAAAAGGTCCCTTCTCCTCTCCCTAACTCTCTCATTCAGTGTCCTGTATCTTGACACTGGTATTTGAAGGATGAGCCTTTGAAACAAATCCAAGCTTTAAAAGTCAGACTCAGAAAGGGAGTAGGAAATTTTTTTTCTTCTGGATGTGGCAGCTAAATATTCCTGGAAAGAGATGGGCCACAGAGTTCCAAATGCTGAGAGGTTCTGGGATCAGTGTGAGAGGCTGACTATGCTGAGGAAATGAGGTTCTAACTTTAAAATCAAGGAGGGACAGACTCACACACAACACCTCCAATGTGCTTCTTCTTATTTTCCCTTGTACAGTCATATCTTACAACTTGAGCTTTGGGAGATAAGAACATCATCAGGCCTTTACTCAATCAATACTGGTGTGTGTGTGTGTGTGTGTGTGTGTGTGTGTGTGTGTGTGTGTGTGTGTGCGTGTGCATGCATGCACACCAACCACTCCAAAAACAACTTTCCATAAAAAGATATAAATTTTCAAACTCTCTAAAATGTAATAAGTCTGTTAAGTCTGCTGCATAGTAATTAATGAACACCTTTAATCTGTCCAGTCCTGTGCCTGATATTTGGAGCAAGAATATGACAGACACAGTGCCTGCCTTCAAGGAGCTTTTATTCTAGATAGGGAGAAAGATGTGAAAGAAGTAAAAACTAACATATAATTAGAAATTGTGGCACCTACTTCGAAGGAAACCGCAGGGTGCTATGAGAGAGAATCATGGGGCAGATCTAATTTATATGCTGCAGGCAGGTGATAGGGAAAATGGCCTCTCTGAACTTAAATTCCATTCATTCATTTAATCAACATTTAACAAATATCTACTAAGCATCTACTACCCTAAGTGTTGAACGACACACAGCAAATAAAATAGAGAACTTTATGTTTTCAATGAGCTTATCACTTCCAGTGAGAAATGATAGACAAGAGACTAAAGATATAAATAAATGTTAACGTGTTAACAAGTGATAAGTACTATGGAGGGAATTTGAACTGAATGTGGGGTGGGAGTTGTGGGCAATGGCTGTACATTACACAGGATCATCAGGTCAGGCATTGCTGCCAAAGGACCATATAAGGTAAAATTGGAATGAGTAAGGCAGCAGGTACAGTGGGTATCTAGGCTCAGTGAACAGCAAGTGCAAAAGCCCTGAGGCCTATTGTTTCAGGGTGGCTGAGGCTGAGTTGAGTGAGGGGAAGAATGGGAAAGATGGTGTGGGAGAGAAATCTGCTTAGAGGATGCTGGCTTTTGCTCTGAGTGAGATGTAGAGCCCCCTGGAGGTGCAGAGCAGAACAGTGACGTGACCTGACATGTTTTCACAGGACCACTGGCTGCTGTGTATAGGGAGACAGGGAGACCACTGAAGCTGTGATCAGCAGAGGTTGGTGGGAGATTGTTAAAGAAAAGGACACAGAGGATGATTTTCTCCTCTTCCACATCTGTCATGTCCCCAGGGCTGGCTTCAAGCCTGGGAGAAGAGAGCTGGGATTCCCTTCTGGGCCCCAAATTATGAGGCTGAAGGATGTAAATAAGCGCTGAAGACTGTGGAGCCCTGATCTGTGCCTGTTGGTGACAAGCCCAGAGTTGTGATTCTGTGGTTGGGGTGGCTTTCATAGGGTAGAGGAAACCAATTGACTTTAGAGCTGGGATACCTGGGTTGATGTTCCAGCTCAGGTGGGTACCGCTGGGCAAATGGCCTGGTATTTCCCAGTCCTGGATTTCTTCATGGTAAGATGTGGATCTCAGCACCTGCCTCATTCAATAGGTTTTTTGAACAAAAGATAAGAATGCAAAAGTGTTTTTGGATATTTTAAGAGCAGTACAAATCTAAATGTAAAAGTAAATCTAAATTCTCATTCTTATTTTAGTCCTACTCTATCAGGCTTTCAGATTTGATGAGATTGAAAACTTTCTCCTTGAAATATTTGAACCAATGAAAAACATGTTTTCTCTTAACGTGATTAAAATTATTTTTCTTGGAATAATTTTAGGGTTACAAAAATTTGCAACGCTAATACAGAGAATTCCCATACTTCCATTACTCAGTTTCCACAAGTGTTACTATTTTACATAAGTATGGTACATTTGTTAAAACTAAGAGATTAATTCTAGGACATTACTATGAACTAAACTCTAGACTTGATTTGATTTTCATTAGTTTTTCCACTAATGTTTATTTCTGGTTCCAAGATCCAATCCAGGATATCACATTGCATTTAGAACATGTTCTTTGACAGTGGCATGTGGGGTGTAGAGAAGAGAGGCTGGGGGCTGGTTGATGAGGTTGGGTGTGTTGAAGATGATTGCAAGGGGTCCAGGTAGAATCAAATGCTCGACTTCTGTTTTTGTGGAGGTTGAAACTTAAGGGAAAAAAAGAAAATAAGTTTAAATTTCAACAAGATATATTTGTTATAATAATAATAATAATAATAATAATAATAATAATAAGTGCATCTTAAATAAGGGCTGACTAAAGCCCTAGAGAGATAGTCAAGGTAGCTTGTGAGTTTCCTTCTTTATAGCACATCTATGTAAGATAAAAATTAATTTCTTTAGAGACAGGAGGATCCTCCACTGCCCGCACCTGAGCCATGGATTCCAGAAGCAATGGAAGCAGGTGAATAAGATACGCAGAATAACTTAGCCACTTACCAACTTATTTCAGTTCATCTTAGGTAAGAAAGGCCTGCACACTGCCTATTCAAAAATTTATTTGGGCTCAAATTGGTAAGAAAAATGCAGTTTGAAAGTGGGATCTGCGCAAATAGATCTATTATCTATAGTTCCTTTTGGGGTAGAGAACAATGTCTGCTCACCTGTGAGTCTTGTCCTGACAGTCTTAGTCCCACTACAGTGGGGCAGTATCAATTATCCCCTTTCCGCTGAATAATCTTTTCTTGGGAGCTGAATCTCAGGATGGGAGCTCATAATTGACTTTTCCAAGTGCTTTTATGGAAACGTTTAGCTTTTGGCAGATTTCTCAAAGGCTTAGGGATGAGGGAACATCCTTATAATTGTTATGTGTCTACGTCTTGGAACCCTGTCCTAAGATATGGGTGGGTCCCGACACATGTCTTCCCAAGGTGACTTTTTTGCTGAAATGAGACAAATATTGCATCTATCACTCTTGGGAGAAGAGCTGCAGGTCACACCCCTTAAACAAAGGAGGGGGATAGAGTTAAAATAAAGTCTGTTCTGTAAGGCAATGCAAGTGCGCTTACAAGAACAGCAGCCAGGTTAGACATTGAGGATGGAGGCTGAGAAAAGTATTCAGAGTGGCAGACTCTAGTTTGCAAAGCAAGGACAAGGCTGTTGATTCTTCTTTAGAGTCTACATTCATTTTGCAGAAAGGCACAACTTACCAATGATCAAACAGTTCATTTAAGCAATTTCAATAGAGTGGAAGATGAATTAAAGGAGATATTGGAGATGGCATTCATGAATTGAACAGAAAAAAGTTACTCAGATGATCTCTAAGATATTTTATAACCCCCAAATCCTATAACTATATGATTTTTATCTGAAATGACATATCAGCTAAAGTAGATAATTCACATTTTGGTATCCCAGGTTTAGCTCTAAACAACACTGGATATGAACTAGGAAAAAATTTGTACTATTAAACAGCCCTCAGTGTCACCCAGGCCATCCCTCTGCAAAAATATTGCTCATTGACTCACATTTTTAGAAACAATTAATATTCCCTATGATCTCATCCAGTGATTTCCATTCTCTGCTATGCAGTAGAGTCACTTATGAACATTCTGTTAACTACAGATACTGTTTGTCAGCCCTAGAGCTACTGAATCAGCATCTCTCAAGTTGAGGCCAAGGATCTAATTTTCTAATTCTCTACTAAAGATCTCGGTGTGCCAAGATTGGGAAGCACTCTGTCATCTAAATCCCTTCTGTTATAAGGCCGCACCAAGATTTCCTCAAGGCCACTTCTATGATGTGTCCACACATAGTCCTATCTCCTTTTCCTGCAGCCCACTCACCTTGAATGCCATGGAACTGTCTAATGTCTGGTACCGAGAGGTGGTGCATAAGTCTAACTATGGCTTTGTGTGTCAGAGAGAAAGGGTGCTGGAGGACAGCAGGTTGAATACAGACAGGAAAACATGCCAGGGTTAGTTTTGCTTTGATCTCTGTTCTTTATTTAACTTACATTTGGAAAAAGTACATACACAATTTCAAAGCAGGTTCAAAATGAACTTAAATTTACAAATTTATTCTGTCTGATACCATGTTATTTTTTTTAAATCTATGGACAAGGGATGACCTCTTTTTTGAGATGGAAACCCTCTTTTGCATCACAGTTTTTTAAAAGCTGAGATGCTAAGTGCAGTTTGGGGTGGATGGATGAAGGCGAATGCTTTAATGTTTTATTTTTTGCTTAAAACCTCATGAAACAGCACACTGATTTTTAGTCATGAATGTGAAAGTGCTGTAAGAGTTACTTGGAAAAGCTGATAAAGTAGCCTGATTTATCAATTCTGGTGAGTTGTAAGCTCATAATTAGAGGACTCTTGGGAAATATCAGAGAAAAAATTGTTTGTGAAGCCTGTCTGGGTGTCAAATTATTCAAATATTGGTTCTAGATATGCTCCCAGAGGTTTCTAACTCCAAGAAGTGATTTCAAGTGATTTTTTCATTTTTCATTAATAAGAAAACTAAATTTTGATTTTAACAACTCATAGGATAAAAAATTTTCGTATTGAACCTAAATTTTTTTTAAATTTTATTTTGATACCTATTTTTTTCTTGTTTCATCTAGAGAAGAGATGCTTTTTCATGTCTTATTAACATTCGTTGTAGAAAGGCTATGCTTCACACTTCTATGCTCTATTTTTCACACCTGGAACTCTGGTATTAGAGACCACATCCAGAAATTTGCTCCTTATTCACCTGTGAGGATATTTAAGGCCCTGGGTGCCCCTTCACCCACCCCAGGCCAGGAGAGGACCCCAGCTCTCCTGCATCACAGTGAAGAGCTGTGAGGGTTTTCAGGGCCCAGCCCCAGGGGGCACCATGTCCTGTACCTCAGGAGACTACACCCCCTAAAGTTGCTCACTGCACAATGTACACAATTGCAGCTTTGCACGTTGGTGCTGGAGCCCTCTCAGGTGGGAGGGCCAGGAGTCAGGGAGGACCCTTGAGCTATCTCAGAGAAACTGAGAAGAGGATAGTGACAAGATGACTTTAAATCCTGGCAATCAAGGGTGTCTATAGAAAGAGGGATGTCTGGGAACAGAAGTCCTGAGAAAACCTCTCAGGTCAGGATTTAATTGAAGGGAAGAAAACTGGCCACCATAGGCAATCTCTTTTCTGCAGGCCTGTCTCCCCAGCCCAGGCCAGTGACCAGAGTAGGCCCTGTCACCAGGGAAATGGGTACAGAGGAGTCCTGGCCAGGGAAATAGCCTAGGTTCAGGGTAGCCTTCAAGCTTTCCCTGCAGGGAGGTCAGAGGTAAAGTAGCTTAGAGCAGGAAATGAGGTCAGGGCCTCATTCCAGAGATTGAAAAACCAAGGTACAAAGAAGCAGCAGTTTGCTCTGGTCACAGACTGGCCCTGGAATCCAGGCTCCTGACTCTCCCCCAACTTTGTCTCCCATGACAAGGGTAGCTCATAGGCCACAGTCTGCTGCCCTCCAAAACAAGAACCCCACCCTCCCCTTGCCTGGCCTGGGGACTGAGTCATGGTCTAAGTGGGCAGAGAAGTCCAGGTGCCTTTTTTCTCCCTCTTGGATTGGGTGTCCACCTCTCTTCCTGCATCTGTCCAGCCTCTGAAAGTGTGGGGCAGAGGCCAGAAAGGCTGCATGGAGTGAAACAATGGGGTCTGGTGCCCACTAGACATGATCATTTTTATTATAGAGACATAAGAACACTAAACTGGGAACCAGAATTCCTAGCCTGAGTGATAGTTCTGCCACTTACCAACTTCTTTGGACCTCAATGTGCTCGTCTGAAAAATAAGTACCCTAACAATACCTACTGCACTGCTCATTCGTTCATTTAGTTACTCAGCACATTTGTTACCACTTTCTATGTTCTAGATGCCAAGGATACTATTGTAAATGAGAGACACTGAGACTCTCATCTCATGTTGCACACACTCCACTCACACTGCTGTCCATTCACTCTCTCTCACACACACACACATACACACACACTCACACAGATTCATACATTCACTCATGTGCTCTCACTGATACCCTTACACACTCACACATTCATTCATTCACACTACCACCTTCACTATTCATTCATTTGCTCATACACTCACAGTCTCACCAACACTTATTCTTTCCTTCTTCCGGCCCTGTGTTCAGAGCTTTGAGAGAAAGGCAGAAAAACATGCACAGAGCCCTGTCCTCAGGAGTTCACTCACCCTTCCTGGACTTACACGGCATGCACAGGGATACTTGAGGACTCCAACAAGAGAGGTGAATGGAGGGCCCAAGTGGGCACTCATTCCTAAATGTAAGTCACAGTGGTCCTCTTAAGGCTGGCAAGAGCATGGGGAGAGCTAAATGGAAGGGGGCTTACATTTACATGATTGGGTTTGATTTTCTGGGATTAGTTTTAATTTTGAGTCATAGACTCATTTAGACATATACACATATCCAGAAGGATATGTGTTATATATGTTTTTAGAAGGAAGAAAGACTTATTTTTGTTATTTATTGACTAATTGCTACCCTGATGGTGAAGGGATGATAAAAGAACCTTGAAATGGGTGAGAGGGTTAGGGGTACAGAGACATGAGGGTGCTCACTGAGGCAGAGAAGTAATACCCACTGTCCTTTAAGCCTTCTGCTTAGCGGGCCCATCCAGGGAGGGGAGAGGCCTCTGCCTGAGGTGAAGAGGGAAGAGGCCTAGTTCTGCTTAGCCAGAGCTGTCTTCCCCAGGAAGTAGAGCTCTCTGAGAGCCAAGGTGATTCTGCTCCTCTGTAAAGGCCATAGGAGCAGACCTGAGCCATAATGAGCATCACAGATGAGGATTTACTGCTCAGGGTCGAGTGGGGCAAGGCCAAGGGCAGCTCATTTTCCTGAATGTGAGGGCTCTCTGGGCAGTTTCAATTCCTCTGTCACTCTGAAGAAGGTGCCCACTCCTTCCCTTTGGTCCAGGGGAAGCAATGAATGCACTCTGGCGAGAAGCTGTTCTGCTAGCAGGGTGGAAAGGGGCTGGGGAACGAGAAAAATGGTAACTAGGCACTGCTGGGTTCTGGAATATGTCTGCTGAAGAGGGAAGATGCCAAGGTAGGATACTCGGATAAGTGAGTTGTCTCCACATCTGTAGTCCAGGAACCATGGATGGTAGCTGACACACCCAATTGTGTTCAATAATGTTCGGGCCACATGTCCCTGACCCACATATAAGAGAGGGGAAGGGGTGGAAAGGTGTCTTCCTCTCCATTGCAGCTCTCACAGGAGGTTCCCATTTTAGGACTGTCCACAACCTAGAACTTTCTCCTTCTTATCACTATGACCAACTCCACCTCCACCTCCTCTTCCTTAAACCTAGGGAGAGGCCACAATAAGGGGGAAGAAACAAATATGGTTGAGTGCCTACTGTATAGCAAGCATTATAAACCAGCTACCTTCTTTAACCTTCACCAAAATTGTGCTACCCATTTCACAGAGGAGAAAACTGAGGCCCAGCATCTTGCTCATGATTGCACAGCTAGTAAGTAGCAATATTGGAGTCCAAACACGTATTTCCACTCTGTCCAAGGCCTCTGCTCTTTGCACAGCCACATGTTCTATGAAGATCAATGCTACAGACTGCATTTATGTTCCAAGAATCATTTGTTGAGGCCCTAATCCCAATATGTACTTGGACTGAGGGCCTTTGAGGAGGTGTTTAAGATTAAATAAGATCTTAAGGGTTGGTCCCTATTCTGATAGGACTGTTGCCTTATCAGAAGAGGGCGAGATACCAGACAGTCTTTTTGTCCATGTGAGGACACAGGTAGAAAGCAGCCATCTGAAAATCTGAAAGGTTTTAGATAGAGTTTTCACTATGAATCAAACCTGCTGGCACCTTGATCTAGGTTCCAGTCCCTAAAACTGTAAGGAAGTAAATTCCTGTTGCTTAAGCCTCCCAGCCTGTGGTATTTTGTGTGGCAGCCTGAGCCAACATAGACAAAAAAAAGAGATGAGAAGGAGGTACTCTTTCTGTGTCACTGTGTTTCCATGTGCCACTGTGCAGCTGTGCAACTTTGGTTGTTTTTGTAGGACTCTGCCTTCATGTCTTAGTATATCTGTGTCTATGGTCTCTGTAGAATTTACTAGGGGTATCTTATAACTCTGGATGTAGCTGGGTAGCAGTGCCCTGGTGAGATGAGGACTCCACTCTGCCAACGCAGGTTCAAAGGCTCAGAGTTGGCCACAAGGACTTGGTGGGCCTTTGACATGTGGTGTCCATTGGGACCTTAAAGCATGAAAGGCTGATGACTGTGGGGCTGTGCTTCTTACCCATACTGAGCCCACCTCTGCCAGAGTGTCTGAGTCTAGCTTATAAGAGGATTCTGACCCAGATCCAGGGCATCTGCCTTCTGCATGGCAGCCTCTGCTGTCCAGAGATAAGAGTCCTGCAAGCAAAGGGCTCTGGGACACAGATGGAACAGGCACGTAGGCCTCATTCCTACCTCCTGTTTTCCTCCTCAGTGGGAGCAGCTTTTCTCAGGCCCTAGGCTGACAGGAAAAGACTGCAGATATGCCCTCCATCCCCTCTCAACACTTGAAGATGTCCTTAGGAGGCTGCCAAGACACCACTATGATGCCCTACAATGCTTTTCAGAGCACCTGGGTTTATCGCTTGGCCCTGGAGAGTCTATAGCCCCTTGGAGAGCATTATCATATGAGTGAGATGCAGGTGTGCATCACCTGTAGTTCCCAGACCCTAGTTCCTGTGTAAAGCCCTAAGCAAAGTATTGATGGCTCAGTCCTGAGAACCCTAAAGTCCAGGCTGTTGGGACAAAATCTTCTTGAGAATGAAATGTAATAATAACAAGAACAAAAATCCACCTGTCTCAGAAATTGCTCCCAGTTCTAAAGCCTGCTTCTACTCACTTTCTTAAGAAGTGACCCAAGAGTCTAGGTACAGAGATAGCTTTAATCTCCCCATAACCTGAGAAAAGCTCCCCTTCCCCTATAACCTGAGAACAGAGGCCTCCACGGATCCTCTCCAATGCAATTAAGACAGCTTTTCATATTCTCTTCTCTACATCTCATTCAGCTTGTATTCATTTCTGAGTCACACAAGTCCACATTAGTATCCCATATCCCCCTTTAGAGGATGATAATAGTCATAACAACCATTTTTTGAGTATCCATTTTGTTCCAGACACTATCTTAGATGCTTTCAATATATTATATCATTTTATCATCATAATGATCCTTTATATAGGAGTCACTAGTGAATGAATCTGAGATACAGTGACCCTGGGTGACATACCTTGAATCAGGCAGCTGGTAAGTAACCTAGGCAAGATCTGACCCAAGACTAATTGATCCTAGAGTCCAATCTCTTCACCACCATGCTATACTGCATTTTGCCTGCCATTCTTTTTCCCACCCTCTTATAACCAGAGGGTAAAGTGATGACAATCATGACTCTATGTAGCATCCTCATTGGCCCTTGAGACCTGGAGATTTTTTGCTGTAGCATTTGATAGCTGCCTTGGCTGGAGGCTGGACTGAGAGAATTGGCTGTGTTGAGGGCAAGTGCTTCAGTGATCACCAGGCCAGAGACCCTGCTCATTTCTGGATACACTCAGATAAATGTCTACAGATCAGATAAGAGGCCCCCATCCCTGGAGTGAGGAGGACTAAAATCTCATGTCAAACCCCTGTCAACCTGCAGATGATGAGTCAGAAGGAACGAATTGGAGCTGAGCCTGGTTAGGCTGCTTGGGGACATTATTTGCTGCTGTTTCTGGAATACTTTGAACTCTGCAAACAGTTGGTGCTCATAGTTAGTCTCTGAAGGAAACACCCCTTTCCCCACAACCTGAGAACACAGGCCTCTATGTGGTGGAGCACTTCCTCCATGGTGGAGGGGAGAGCACTGATCTTTCATTTTGACCAGATGGACCTGCAGCTTCTCCAAAATGCCAAATGAAAGTAGGCCAGCAGTGATCATCTGCTTTTGGTTCTCATTCTATGATAGCAGGTAGACGTGATTACACTTTGCAGGGCATTGATGGAGCTTGCAGGCTGTTGTTTCAGTCTGAGAACTGGAGAAGGCACAGACAGCCTCTCCCAAATCCCCTTGGGCCTGGTGTTTGGAAGACAGTGATCCAAGTGACTTGAATAGAAAACAGCATTTGGAGGCAAAAAGTAGTAGCAAGGTTTAAAAATTAGGAGTTTAATGTTTGAGTATTGGGCCTTGTGGTCTGGCCATAGTGTAGGCTCCATGAATAAAGCAACATCATAGAGTCCTGCAGAGTCATAGAATGTCCAGGTTATTCCCTTCCCAAAGAAGGGAGGGACTTGGCCAAGGTCATGCAGCAGGTCAGTGAATGCTAGAGAGTGTCTTGGGGTTAACGTCCTGGTCTCCTAGCTGCTTACTTAGTGCTTTTCCCAGTTTTTTCTCTTTATTTTACTCATACTTCACAACCCCCAAGTTCTGGGCTCTCAGTAGTTTTTCAGAAAAAAAAATCAATAGATGGAGAGTCACAAAGTTAAAATTAGATACTGTAAAATTGGAGGCCTCATCACTCTCCTTTGAGCAGACAGAGACTTTGGTGATGGTTTCTCAATGTAGGCAGAGGGTGCCTAGTATGAAGCAATAAGCTGCAGTTCTTAGCTTATATTCCCTATGGCTGATAGACTCAGGCTTCTCCAACATGCTTCAGTCACTTTTATTCAAGCAGTGTGTTGCCAGGGATGATTCCAGCTCCTCCTGGACAACCCAGCTCTTCCTCATGGATACCATGGATACTGTGTGGCTGCCCCTTTGTGTCCCCACACTTTTCTGGAACCAGACTCTGCCTGTGCTTAGGAATTTACCTCCCCAACTGGGCTTCTGCTTCTCACTTTGTCTTGGCCTGTGGGTCTCCTGGGCCCACATGGGGGGACAAGGAAAAGGGCTCTGGACAGGGTGTGGTTTGGCAGGAGTGAGAATGATTATGAAGGAATTGGGAGGAAGCATGGGCCAAGACAAATAAAAAAGACAGTTTTTCTGTGAGGTTTTAGACCTTCCTCTGCTTGTTTATTTTATAATTTTTTAAATCAGTGTTGAAAGTATCAAAACATTAGAAAGCACCAGAGATGGTGTGCCTGCTGAGTATGGGCTGTCCCAAGCTGAAGATTAAGCAGCTTGGAGCCAGGACCTGGAGAAGGCATAGGCTGGCTCTGGGTCTGGAAGAGACCTGGGCAGCAAGGAAAGGGTAGTTAGTGAGCCCTGTGGGGTCAAGAATACCTGACCTGCTACCTCTGGACCTGGGCAAGGAGCAGAACACTGGGTTATGCACAGTCTGTCCTCTTCACACTGGGATACCCTGAGGTCCAAGGCCCAGGACAGAGCAGGGAGAAGAGTCAAGCCTGAGAGGACAAGGGAGGTAAAGATAATAACAGCAGCAGTAATAACAGTCCCTAACCTTTTTGAGTCTTTCATGACATGTAGATCAGGGATTCCCTACACACAGGCCAAGGACAGGTACTGTCAGTGACCTATTAGAAACCGGCCTCTCAGCAAGAGGTGAGTGGCAGGTAAGTGAGCAAAGCTTCATCTACGTTTGCAGCTGCTCCCAAGCACTAGCATCACTGTCTCAGCTCCATTTCAGATCATTAGGCATTAGATTCTCATAGGAGTACTGGTCCCCGGTGCCCAAAAGGGGACATTTAATGCTTATAACCCATTGAAGTAGGCCCTCACATTTCCTGTGGGAGCATACACCTATGTGAATGTACCCCAAAACACAGGCCTATTAGCTAAGCTTTCCTGAGCCTCCAGGACTTCCCCCTCACAATCTCCAGTCATGCTGGTCTGGGGCAAGAGAACAGAATCAACTCTGTCCTGAGGAAGAATAAGACAGAATTTGGTTTACAGGGGTGCTCCAAGTTGCATTTAATTTTTTTTTTTTTTTTTTTTTTATCTAGCTCTAGTTTAGAAGACAGGACTAGTAAATGAGGCTAGGGTGGGTGTTTATGTGGATAGGAGAACAAAAAGCTGAAGGCTGGATTTTGCCATAGATTTGCAGAGTGGACTGCAACATACCCCATGCTTCCATTATTCAAATGGATAACTTCATCTCTGCCCTGATCCCTTTGCTAGGGGAAGATCACATGACACAGGAGACGGAAAAGTATAGGAAGATCTGAGCCCAACATTGGCAACTAGAAACTTAACTGGGAGGGAGGGAGAGGTTCTTGAGTAAATTGCCACAACCAGAATTCCAAGGTGTTGAAGTTATTTCTCTGCAAATGGAAGTCATCCCCAGACACCTTTCCTCCTCACCCCTGTGGACTGGCTGAGTCATGCAATCATCTACCTGCCTTGTAGAACAGGACTCCTCCCTGCTCTCTACCCACTTCATCCCTTCTCTCTCAGCCTCACCTCCCCCTACCCATAATTCAGCAGATATGTAAAGTGAGCAGTTGTCCAGGAAGCACAATTTCAGTTGCTCAAGTAGGAAGATGCTCTGATGGAGTAATGGGACAGAGACTGAGAAATCCAATGGGCTGTCCATTTATTTTCCCTCTGTGTTCAGGGAGGAGGAAGAGGCGGAGGTGAGGAGGAAGTGAAAGTTTCCTGATATTCACCAGATGTGGGTTTCTGATAAAGGCTGAATGGTCAGGGCACATTGAAGAACCTATGAACAGTCTCTTAGGTAAGTAAAGGAGATATTATCTGCTCAGCAACACTGGAGTGACTGCTATGACAGAGCTGCAGGAGAGAGTGACCTCAGGGTTTGGGGTATAGGAGGTAAAGGATATATATGAGTGTGATTATCAATTTTTCCTTCAATGGCTATTTCAAGTGTTCTTTTTAGTTCGATCTTTTTCAGCCATGGGAAATTGGGATCAAGTGCTAGGATGACTAAAATTTGAAGGCCTCTGCAATCCCAGGCTGAAGGTTTTTTTCTTAAGAATGCTTAGTTCCAGATGGCTTCATATGGAATAAAAAAAAAAAAATCAACTGTCAAAGCAAACCTAGAAAGCTTGTCCCAAGAGAGAGGTCTTAGGAATGTTTAGCTTTGGGGGACTTTCCACACCATGCCCTTCCTGGGCTTAGGGGCAAATAGGTGACTGCTCTGAGCCATATTAGTAGGCTTTCTCTTTAAGGTTTCATTAATCACATGGGGCATAGTTCTGAGTCCTGCCATGTTGCCATTTTTTTCCTATGAGATACTTAGACATATCCTCCATCCATTCCTCAAGAGAGCTCACAGCTTTTCCTGGGCTGTTATGGGGAGTAAAATATGTGCCAAGGGCTCAGATAAGTTTATTACAACTGGAGAGTTGAATAAATCTTAACTGAGTGAAAGGTTTATAGAGGGGTAATCCTGGCAGCTCCGTCCCTCTGGGATCTTCCTGGAAAATGTTCTGGCTCTGAGACATCAGAACAGTACAGAAGGGGTTGTGTGCCATGCAGGAGGGGATAAGAGGAGACCTTGTTTTCCCGGGCTTCTTATGAATAAGAATGGTTGAGAGCTCAGGTGTCTGAGATCTCACTCAGGCTGAGTTAAGGCCCGACCCACCCTCAAGAGCTATGGATGAAAGAATGGATCTTCCTTATTCTGAGATTAGAATGGATGGATTCAAAGATTCTGGAAAATGGACTGCTTCTTCTCATTCTTCTGGTATTGACTTTTTTTTTTTTTTTTTGAAAGAGAGGGGAGGTGGGGGAGAGGAGAGAGAGAGAGAGAGAGAGAGAGAGAGAGAGAGAGAGAGAGAGAGAGAGAGAGATTGAGAGAGATTTTAAGGAATTTACCTATGTGATTTTGGAGGCTTGCAAATTTGAAACCTGTAGGATATGTCAGCAGAGGCTAGAAACCCAGGGAAGAGTTGATGTTGCATATCGAGCTCAAAGGCATTCTGGAGGCAGAATTTTCTTTTTCTTCATAGACCTTGGTCTTTTAAAAAATGTATTAAAGTGTATTTGACATGCCATATCATATTGATTTCAGGTGTACAACATAGTGATTTGACATCTATATACCTTACAAAGTGATCACCAGGGCAATTTATTTACATGTCTTCTTTGAAGAAATGTCTATTCACGTCTTCTGCCCATTTTTCAATCGGATTGTTTTTTGTTGTTGAGTTGTATGTGTTCTTTGTACATTTCAGAAACCCCTTTGACAATATACCACTTGCAAATATCTTCTCCCATTCTATAAGTTGCCTTTTCATTTTGTTGATAGTTTCCTTTGCTATGCAAAAGATTTTTATTTTTATATATTTGTTTATATTTGTGTTACCCTTGCTCAGTGAGACATCCAAAAAAACTTGCTAAGGCTAATGTCAAAGTTTTACTTCATATGTTTTCTTCTAGGAGTTTTAAGTTTCAGGTCTTACATTTAAGTCTTTAATCTATTTTCTTCTTATTTTTCTATGTAGTGTAAGAAAGCGGTCTAGTTTCATTTATTTGTGTGTATCTGTCCAGTTTTCCAACAAAGGTTATTGAAGAGATTACCTTTTCCCTATTGCATAGTCTTGCCTTCTTTATCATAGATTAATTGACCATACAAATATAGATTAGTTTCTGGGGCTCTCTATTTGGTTCCATTGACCTGTTGTGTCAGTGCCATATTATCTTGATTTCTATAGTTTTATAGCATAGTTTGAAATCAGAGCGTATACTTCCAACTTTATTTTTCTATCTCAAGATTGCTTTGTCTATTTGGAATCTGTTGTGGTTCCATATAAATTCTATTATCTGTGAAAACTGCTATTGGTATTTTGATAGGAATTGTATTGAATGGTAGATTGCTTTGAATAATAGGAACATTTTAACATATTAATTTTTTTCAATCCACGTGAGCAATATATCTTCATTTGTGTTATGCTTAATTTTTTTCAATAATATCATATAGTTCATGAAGTAAAAGTCTTTCATTTCCTTATTTAATTTTTTCCTAAGCATTTTATTCTTTTTGATGCAATTGGAAATGAGATTGTTTTCTTAATTCACCTTTGATAGTTTGTTATTAGTGTATAGAAATTTGACCAATTTCTGAATATTGATTTTATATCCTGCAAATTTACTGAATTCATTTATTAGTTTTAATAGATTTTGGTAGTCTTTAGGGTTTTCTACATCTGTCATCTGAAAACAGTAAAAGTTTTGCATGTTCCTTTTTTATTTTGGATGTCTTTTATTATTTTTCATGTTTGATTACTATGTTTAATGCTTCCAATAACATGTTGAATAAAAATGATGGGAGTGGGCATCCTTTTTTTATTCCTAATATTAAAAAAAATGCTTTCAGCTTATCACTGTTGAGTATAATGTTGCCGTGGGCTTATCATATATAGTCTTTATTATGTTGAGGTAAATTTTTTTCTATACCCACTTTGTTGAGAGCTTCTATCATAAATAAATGTTGAGAAGACCATATGACTTTTACCCTTTGTTTTATTTAATGTGGTATATCACATTAATTGATTTGCAGATATTGAAACTTTTTTGCATCCCTGGAATAAATCCAACTTTATGGTGATGTATAATCTTTCTTAATGTGTTGCTGAATTTGGTTTGATAATATTGTATTGAGAACTTTTGCATCTCTGTTCATCCAGGACATTGGCATGTAATTATGTAATTTTCTTTCTTTCTTTCTTGTGGTGTCTTTGTCTGGTTTCTATATCAGGGAAATGATGGTTTTGTAGAATAAGTTTAGAAGCATTCCTTCCTTTTTATTTTTTTTTATTTTTTGGAATAGTATGAGAATGATAGGTATTAATTCTTCTTTAAGTGTTTGATAGGATTCACCTGTGAAGCTATCTGGTCCCAGACTTTTGCTTATTGGCATATTTTTTATTTCAGATTCCATTTTAATACTAGTAGTCGGTCTGTTCACATTTTCTGTTTCTTCCTAATCCAGTTTTGGGAGATTGTATGTTTCTGGGCATTTATCCATTTTTTTAAATTGTCTAATTTGTTGGCATATAATTGCTTGTAGTATTCCCTATGATTCTTTATATTTCTATAGTATCTATTGTAACTTCTCCTCTTTTGTTTCTAATTTTATTTATTTTGGCCTTTTATTTTTTTCTTGATGTGTAAGGTTAGAATGTTTATTTGAGATTTTTTTGTTTGTTTCTTTAAGGTCAGGCTGTATTGCTATAAACATTCTTCTTAGAACCACTTTTGCTCTGTGTCATAGATTTTGGAATTATATGTTTCCATTTTAATTTGTCTCAAGGTATTTTTTAATTTCCTGTTTGTTTTCTTTATTGACCCTTTGGTTGTTAAATATGTTGTTTACATCCACATATTTGTGGATTTTAAAAAAGTTTTCTTTTTAATATTTACTTCTAGTTATATTGTTGTGGTTGGAAAAATTCTTAACATGATTTTAATCTTTTTAAATTTATTGAGACTTGTTCTGTGGCTTAACATGTAACTTATCCTGGAGAACCATATACGCTTGAAAAAAGTGTGTATTCTCCTGGTGGGGAGTGGACTCTGGTGCTGGTTGAGGCTGACTTTTGGGACGAGCTGAGACTTTGAAAAGTTTCATGTTGGAATTTTCTCAAAAGACAAATATTTTGGAATTTTAAAGTAGCCACCAAAATAGTCAATCAGGCAAATTAAATGAATCTTTGACATATTTTATTTGCTCCATTTCCAAGGCTGAATTTAGGTAGGAGCTCTTATCATTTGTCTCTATTAGATCAGCTATCATCCTTTTCATGGGCAAAATCTTCAACCAATGTTAGCAGAATCCACAATGCACTTCCTATTAATAGATTTCTCAAAACTCTTTCTAAGAATCAATGAATTCCCCATGAATGAGGAAGTCCTTCAATGTATAAAACCCATGATAAAAGATTACCAGAGTCAGAACCTCGTTATTCATTACACTAGTTCCTGTAATACTCCTATTTTATCTGTGAGAAAACCCAAGTGTCATGGGTGGAGGTTTGTTCAGACCTCCGAGCAATAAACAACATTATTATGTCTTGACACTCTGTTGTCTCTAACCTTCATATGCTGCTAACATTTATTACATCTGAAAGTAAATCCTTTGCTCTAACTGATTTGTGCAATGCATTCTTTAGTATTTCAGCTGATGAAGCTAGCCAATATCTTTTTCTTTCACTTGGAAAAGAAAGAATTCAGCTGTACAGTAATGTCTCAGGGTTTACTGAGAGTTCTTATTTCTCACAAATACTGAAGGCTGATATGGATGACATAAATTTCCTTAGGGGGTTATATTTTGTTACAATATATGGATGACTTGCATTTTTGCTTCTCTTCTCAAGGAAGAGATGCCCTTGGAGTACTTTCCCCAAAACATGGGGGCTACCATGAACTTATAGGGTATTATAGGCAGCAACTAGACCCTGTAGCACAGAAATATTTCCCTTGTCTTAGAGCCAAAAGGGCAGTGTCAGTAATGGCTCTAAACTGAGGAAATTATTATGGGATCCCCTTTAACCATATTTGTACCCTATGCAATAGGAGCCATCCCAACGTTTTAATACTCTCAACACTTTTCGATCAGCCAGTGGTCCCCCACCTTTATGGCACCAGCAACTCATGCTCCTATGAGAACCTAATGCCTAATGATCTGAGGTGGAGCTAAAGCTAGTTCTAGGGAGCACCTGTAAATACAGATGAAGCTTTGCTCACTAGTCTGCCACTTACCTCCTGCTGTGCGTCTTGGCTCCTAACAGGACACAGACCAGTACTAGTCCACAGCCCAAAGACTGGGGATCCCTGGCCTAACCTCCTATGAAATCTTTTTTGTTTACTGCTCCTCAAAAAACTCTTTCATGTTGTAATAAAATTAACCCTGCTAATTTACTGTCAAAGCCCCTCATGACTGCTAAACATGATATATCACCTCTGACACCTCATGATGATTTGCAGGAAAGTCACTTAAGTAATGCCTTATTTTCATGGTTTACTGATGTTTTTATTTAAGAAGTGACAATGGCAAATATCTTTGAGGTAATTGAAGTAGTACCTTTGCCTTTGTCTACTATGGACCAACACACTGAATTATACATGCTCACCTGGACATGCACCTTATGCAAAGGCAAAACTTCCAAAATTTATAGTGACAGTAGATATACTATCAACATATGAGTAACTCTTGCTTTTGCAATATTGTAAAAGCAACGTGGCTTCCTTACTTTTAGCATTAAAAAAAATAAAATTGCCCGTATGTTTCATATATTCCAAAATGCCAAACAGAAATTATTGGATGCTATATTTTTACTTGTTGATTTAATTATTAAAATCCCAGGTCATTCTAATCTTGACTCTATAAAAGCTAGGAAAATCACCTCAGTAGTACTTCCACAAAGGATCCTGCTTTTAAAGGAACCAACAGCAATTTAAAACTCTGTAATAGCCCAAAGGGATATTTCCACAAGTGATAACTTAGAAAAACTAGCTAAAGATGTCCAAAAACTGGCCTTAAAGGAAAAAAAAGTCAAAATTGGAAATTTGATAATATTGGTTTGAAGAAATGTTTCCACGCCTAACTACTATACATGTATTATGCCATTAGTTCACTGACAAAATAATAGCATTCATGGATCAACATTGGTGGGAAAATATTACAAGCCCACAAAAAACAGCTACCTCACTTTTCCCACTTATCCAAAGTACAACTTAAGAAAGCCTGTTCACAGTGCTCCCGGACATTTTTAATTGCTTAACGGACCATTTGAACTTTGGCAAATAAGTTTCATCCAGCTGCCCACATCTCATGGATATAAATATGTTTAGTCATGGTCTGTATGTTTTCTCTCTGGACTGAAACTTTCACTTGTAGATAGGCTATTGTCCCTTCTGTGGCTAAAGTCCTTTTGGAAAAGACTATTTCCACCTAGGGAACCTCTCTATAACTCTATAAGCTATAGGAGGACTCATTTTACTGGTCAGGTGCTTTGACAAATCTGTACCATTTGGCTGGTTTTACAACACTTTCACTGTGCAGACCACACTCAATCCTCAGATTTAGTTGAATGCACTACAGCATTATTGAGACTCAACTGGTAATATTTGTAGAGACCTGTTGGTTCTTCTAAAGCTTACATCCACTTCTTTTGGAATTCATAAACTCCTACTCTTTGAGACAATCACAAAACACTCAATGCACCTAGCCCTTGCCTTTTTTGATCCATGGATAATAGAAAGAGATATACTTTAATGTTGTAAATGCCTAATTTTCTCTATGAAAACTAAGCATGTTCTGGTTGAGTATCTTTTCATAATGCTTTCCAGGAAGATAAAGAAATTAATCAATGTGCTTTGCAATCTGGAAATTGTGTCTATTGGTAAAGTCACTTTCAGAAAGACTCTTCAAACTCACTAGAAAGGGCCCTATCAGGTATTGGTAGAAACCAATGCTAAAGAATAGACTCCTGGTTTCACATGACACATTTCAATGATGCACCTAACCTTGACTGGACCTATACACCAACTGGTGACCCGAAGGTAAAGTATTTCCAAAAGTGAGGCAGATAACATCTGATAAGAGAGCTTTCCCAAGATGTTTAAATCAGGTTAGTTAAAAGGTTTAAAACTATAAATATCTCTTTCATCTATACTATTCACTGACTGGATTGCTATCCAGATTCACAGTCTCTGAATTGGCCACTTATAGGTTGTATTATTGGTAAGACATTATGTTCCAAACAGTCTCTTTTGAGATAATAATCCTAGTTAATTTCTTCATGTTTTAACCTGCATTGTGTCTTCCCATAGGGCTTGTTTAATTCTTTCAGTTTTGGATGTGCCTTTGCCATGTTCATATTCAAAGATACAGACTTTAGATGGGGAATGCCTGAGAAAACTCCTATCTACACCTTCTTGACACTCACTTGTGTCTATAATAGGTTTCCAATTTGTGTATTTTCTCTCTGATGTGGAACACAACACCCAGGGAATATCCTTCCTAATATGAAAGAACAAAAGTCCACTAAATCTGGAAAAACCTAACTCTTGATCAGTGATGTTTTCAGAGAAAAATCTTGATCAGAAAGGGGAAGTGTGAAGATTAATAAACAGAAACCTTACTTAAATTGGAGTTAGAAGGCCCTTTAGGGGGAACTCTCACATCCTACTGCTCACTGTCAATTATGCCAGACAGGAAGAGATGTACTTTCCATCTTCCAAAGGGAGATGTTTTCCTGCTCTACTGCTTCAGCAGGAAGAAGGATATCTTTTCATATGGCAGCGACTCAACCAACAAAAGACTGTTACGACTCAGATAATTAAAAGCCACTGAACTTCAAACACCCAGTTTCCTTGAATAAACTCGATTTATAACAACCCCTCTGAACTCCCTTTTCCCTGGTAAAAGAATGTTTCTCTCCTTTGTTCTCTGGACTCTGACATGGTTGTCCATTGAACTACATGTCCTGAATTTCATTCTTTGTTTTCCCTGGATAAACCAATTTTGCTGGAGAAATATCTGGCTGTCATCAGGTCTGTGTGAGGGTCTGTGAGGGTGTGTGTCAGGGTCGTTGAGGGTGTTATGAGAGTCTGTGTGATGGTTTGTGTAAGGGTGTGTTTGAGGGTCTGTATGAGATTGTCTGTGTGAAGATGTGTGTGAGAGTCTGGGGATACAGGGTAGACTAGGCCAACCCTTGACCTTAGGACCCCACTTGTCAAGCAGTATAGAAGGACAGTAAACAGTTATAGTCATGCACTATAGTGAGTGCTGCTTCTACAAACTGAGCAGCAATGACAAGGGGGCAATTTTAACTTGCTGGAGGAGGGCAGGGCTGCACATGGAGGAGGAGACATGGACTCAGGTCACTGAGCTGAGAAAAGGCCTTGCCAGCAATTGGTATTTCAGATTTTTTAAAGCCATTATAATAGTTTGTAGTGATTCCACATTGTTGTTTACTTTGCAATTCCCTAATGACAAATGATTTTGAGTGTCTTTTTGTATACATTTTGACATAGTATGTTTTCCTTGGTGACATACACCAAAGATAGAAATGCAGAAGTTGAAAGTTCATGAAAGTCCATACTGTGTTTGGGGAGCACTAAGCCTCACAGTACAGCTGGGGCTGCTGAATGGCTAGAGATGAAGCTAAAATTATTTGTTGGACCCAGATTGTGAAGATATTAAAAAACTTGTTTAGAATTTTAAATTTTAGTTCTTAGGAAATGCACACAGAGGTGCCCAGAGTGTGGAAAGCAGTTGACCATAATATAAACCCTGTGGTTCTGCCAGATCACTGAGAGCTCAACCACAATGGGGAATGACTACAGCTGATAGTCCGAGGGCCAAGGGGTGCACATATCCAGAAGCCCTTAATGTGATTTGCCACATTTCATGAAGGAGCCTGAAATCCCAGGATCAGTCAGCTATGGGCCAGAGGCCTCTGTCTTGGGCAGCTCAGAGATGGAGCATAAAATAGGCTTCTGCAACCTTATCCCTTGGGGAAAAGGTGCATCAGTGTGATGGCTAGGAAGATGAGAGAGTCTTACCTGCAAAGCTGATGAACATGATTTCAGGGCTAATTTCCTCCAACAATTGTATTTCATTTCAGAATCATTAAAATAATATTGCTATTCTTTCCATGTCAGTGATATTGCTGGCTAACTTGCATTGTTCTGTGAATATTTCTGCTTTTGAGCTGAGGAATTTCTGGATTTATAAATGGTGTTTTCAAGGAATGGGCACAAAGCCATCTACCAAGTCAGGCCATTAAACTCCTACTCTCTTTTTCTAATTTATTGCGGCCTTTCCTTCAGGCAGGAGGGTCTTTTGGGGGGACAGATGTATTCTCCCTATCCCAGACACCTCTAGGACTGATACCTAAATCTGCTTCCATGTGAGGAGGGAGCATTTATTTACCTGACATGTCATCAGCCAACACAGGGACTATGGTACCAGTGCTGAGCACACTGGGGCGCTATATCCTGCAGAACAACCACAGGAGGCTCCGTCAGGCATGGGCCTCCTAAGCTGGGGCATCATGGTGGCCTGTGGAAGGCTGAGTTGCTTAGAGGAGAAATCTTGACTTTGGAGTCAGGTACAGACAGAACTGGGTTGAAATCCTATCTCTGCCACTTTCTGTGTGATTTTGGACAAGACAGTATAAAGCCTCTGTTCTTAAGTTTCTTCATCTGAAATGTGGAGTTGACAGTCCTGGTAGTATTATATGGAGGATCAAGTGACATTATGAAGGTGACAATACTTTATAAATTATAAAGCATAATATAAATGTCATTTGTTAAGAGCCAGTGCAGTTTAGCAGTTTCAAGCACAGCCGGTAATTATCCTTGTACTATTTGTTAAGTCATATTGTGTTTCCATTGCCACAACTGTAAAATTCACTGTGCTGCCCATACCTCCAACCCTCAGGGAAGGACTTGCTGCCCACTTCCTATCTTCCTACGAGGAAGTGTGGTCATCACACAGCCTCCAGCCTTCAGTGCCAGCCTGAACTTAGAGAGCGCTCTTACCTGATATGATAGCTTTCTTCCAGAAGTGCATGCAAAGCCCAAGTGGGGTATGAGGCTTCTGATTTCCCCATCAGGTTAGCAAGGCTTTGTTGGGGTTGCGTTGTATCCAGAGTTCTTTCTTTACCCTGTCTTACTACCCCACTTTCACAGGTGCTAAAATATGGTATAATTATTATTAATAATTGTTATTGATTTTATCATCTAAGTCCTGAATAGAGTGATTCTCACATTGTCCTGATCTCTGGTATCTCCAGTCACTGCAGCAATTGCAGATGTGGGGTTCCATATCTGCCCTTCCTGGTATATCATTGGAAGAACGGTAGATGTGTCCTCTTGTTCAGCTGCTGTGCCTTGAGCACCCACTACACACCAGGCTTTGCCATGCCAGACCCTCAATGCCATCTCTAACCCTCAGTGACCTCATTGGTAAGTGATATTACCCTACTTTACTGGTGAAGAACCCAGGGATCAGGAAGATTAAGTGACTTGCCCATTTCCAAATTCTAGTAGGTGGCAGAACTGGGTCCTTAAAGACTTCACCACATATGCAACCTTTTCATATATTCTTTGGCACTGATCCTCAGGGGGTGGACTAAGTTACCCAGTAACTAGAAGCCAGTATTCCACACCACCACCCACTTATCAGTCTTTGAGCTGTCTTGTGCTGCTTCCTCATGCTTTGGGTTATCTAAATGCTTAAATAAAAGAAAATTCAAAGTCAATAACCAATTTCTCTTTTAATTACTGTTCCTGCCTTCCTCTTCTGTGGTATTCTTCATATGTGTTTATAATGCATCATCATCACCTCTCAATGCTCTTGGTTGTTCCAGGGGAAGCTCATTAAAATCTTGCTTGGCATGAGGCGGTGTTGGTGGCAATGGTGAATGGAGAAGAAGGAGGGCTGAGGCTGCATCAGATTGCAGAACAGTGTGACCCACCTGAGGCTAAGAGGCCTCTCCAAAGTCTCCAAACTTTGGGTTCTTGGAATGCACATTTGAAATTTTGGAAAATGAGACATTTTGGTTCCTGATCTTGTGGATAATCAAGAGTGAAAATCTTGATCATGCTAATTTGGTAGCCTTGCCCTTCTTAATGTTCTGTTTTGAAGGGAAATATTGATCACACTGTGTAAATCCCTTGGAGAATTGGTTTCTTTTGGTTTAGATAAAGTTAATCATTAATATAATTTTGGCCAGTTTAGATTTGCCTTATCTGGACATATAAACAGAATCATATTTTTTATGTCTACTTCTTTCATTTAGTGTAATAATTTTTGAACTTAACTATGTTATGGCATATAGTGTTACTTTGATCCTTTTTATTGCCAAATAAAGAGGGTCGATTGCATGGGTTCTTTTGTATTTTCTAATTTTTTTTTAAAGATTTAGAATAGATTTATACAAAAGTTGCAAAATATTACAGAGACTTTTCACATACCCAGTTTCTCATCTTATTGACATCTTACATAAGTATGATACATTTGTTACAAGTAATAAACTAATATTGATATATTACTATTAACTAAAATTCATACTTTATTCAGATTTCCTTAGTTTTTAACTGATGTCTTTTTTGTTTTGTTTTGTTTTGATTTTTGTTTTGTTGTTGCAGGGTTGTATTGAGGACACAACTTACCACTTAGTCATTATTTTTTTTCTTTTTTTGGCACCATAATTTCTCTACT
Organism: Eonycteris spelaea; assembly: GCA_003508835.1. Classification (NCBI taxonomy): domain Eukaryota; kingdom Metazoa; phylum Chordata; class Mammalia; order Chiroptera; family Pteropodidae; genus Eonycteris; species Eonycteris spelaea. The sequence goes on along the minus strand of PUFA01000288.1, from coordinate 655,892 downwards.
TTTCTTGTTTTGCATGACTGTGACAGTTTTGAGGTACAGGTCAGGAATTTTGTAGAATGTCTCTCAGTTGGTGTTTGCCCCATGTTTTTCTCATGATTAGATTGAGGTTATGGCCTCTTGGAAGGAAGACCAAAAGATAAAGCATGATTCTCATCTCATCATGTTAAGGATTTACGCTATCAACATGACATTGATTTTAACACTGATCACTGGGATGAGGTAGTATTTGTCAGGCTTCTCCAATGTAAAATTACTAATTTTTCATTTTTCTGTACTGGACTTTTTGGAAAGGAGTTAAACAGAGATTACACTTGAGAGTTATTCCCTCCTTGAGGCAAACTATCTGCCTAAGTTATTCGGAATTCATCTGCACAGATTTGTCTATTATTTGTTTGTTTGTTTGTTTGTTTATATGCACTAAAGTGCTGAAAAGTTCTCTGGGTTTTGAGAAATGCATAGTGTTATGATTTCACTATGTAAGTACTATGCATATAGTTTCACAGTCCCAAACATCTCCAATGCTTCACTTATTCATGGAAACATGGATATTTATTTTATATTTTTTAATCATAATCAAGTACTACTTAATTTATATTACTACTCAAATTATTCTAGCTTTGACCAGAAGAGGCTCTTTTTAATGGCTCTAGTGTTCATTTGACATACCCCATATTGTGTGTGTGTGTGTATGTGTGTTTATTAAAAATTTCTCTAAGGAGGTCTTGTTTCTTATATTGGAAATGGTATTTAAAACCAAAATTTGAATGTGAGGTATACTCTTTGATACTGATGTATCATTGCTTCTTTGCCCTCTCAATGATCAGAGCAAGAAATATATGTGTATTAACCCATGTATACATGTTCACACACATTCATCTGCATCTATAGTAAGTAAAACATAACTTTATACTCATGTCCATAACTCTAATCCAGTACCAAACAGATCATTCTAGCTTTTCCTCATGCTTATCTGTAATCTCTCACTCCATCAGTGACAAACCTGGTTTCCACCACTCCACCATCCATTTACTTAATTCCTCAATTTCAGTATGTATATATGATGGTTTTGTACTACCATATATATTATGACGTATAAACACATACCCTCATGGAAAACAACTTTATCAACTAAGGTATAGTTCTTATTTACAATTCTTTATTTCTTTAGCTTTATAGACCCACCTATTTCCAAAATTACTTAGGTTGGCACCTCCCACACCACCCAAATCTCCTTGTTTTAGGTTATTTTAAACATTTGTAATATAGCTAGATCTTTTGCCACAGTCTTCAAATCCTGCAATGCCCAACCTCCTAAAATTGCATACATTGTGTACATTAAAGTTACAAAGTTCTATGGATTTAAAAAATGTGTAGTGTATGTATCCACATTTCAGAATAATTTTACAGCCTAAAATATTTTCAGTGTTTCATGTATTGAGCCTTTATCCTCTCTGAACCACTGGCAAACACTGATCTGCTTACTGGCTCTCTTCTGTAGTTTTGTATTTTCCAGATTGGCATATAGTTAAAAATATACAGTAACCTTTTCAAACTGGTTTCTTTCATTTAGCATTTATGCATTTATGATTCATCTATGTATTTGCATGTTTTGATAGTTCATTCTTATTTATATCTGAATATTATTCCATTATATGGGTGTACTACTGTTTTATAATTCATTCACCTATTAAAGGGAATGGTAGTTGCTTTCAGCTTTTGACAATCATAAATAAGTCTGCTATAAACATTCATGTACAGGTTTTTGTATGGACATAATTTTTAAATCAGTTGGCTAAATATGATTTTCTGTCTTAATGTAAGACTATGGTTAGCTTTGTAAGAAGCTAAACTGTCTTCTAAAGTGGTTGTACATTCTAACCAGCAATAAATGAGAGTTACTATTGCTCCATGTCCTGGCCATGAATTGGAATTTTATGTTTTTTAAAGCCGTTATGGTCATTTGTAGTGCTATCACATTGTTATTTGATCTACAATTCCCTAATGACAAAGGTTGTTGAGCATCTTTTTGTATACTTTTTTTTTTTGCCATATATGTCTTTTCTTTGGTAAGGTGTCTGTTTAGATACTTTGCTCATTTTAAAATTGTTATTTTTTTTATAATTGAGTTTTGAGTTTTTTGTATATTTTGGATACAGTCCTTTATTAGATATGTATTCTGAAAATATTTTCTCCCAGTTTGTTGCTTGTTTTTTCTTCCTCTTAACACTATCATTCATGGAGTGAAAGTTTTTAATGTAATAAAGTCTAGCTTATCAACTTTCTTTCATGGATCATAATTTTAGTGTTGTATCAAACTCTCCTTAATAAATCAAAGGTCATGTAGATTTTCACCTCTATTTTGTTCTAGGGTTTTATAATTTTGCATTTTACACTGAGTTCTATGATAAATTTGAGTTAATATTTTTGTAAGATATAAGGTCTGTGTCTAGGGATTTTTTAATTAAAAATTGTTGTGGTAAAAATGCATTACATAAAATTTATTATTTAACACTTTCTAAGTATATGGTTCAGTAGGTTCATTCTTTTGCCAATGTATATCCAATTTTTCAGTACCATTTGTTGAAAACACTATCTTCTCTCCATTGAATTGTCTTTGTGTCTTTGTCAAAAATCAGTTCACTTATTTGCATGTGTCTTTTTCTAGCTCTCTATTCTGCTCCATTGCTCTATGTATCCATTCCTTTGCAAATACCATAATAGATGATTATTGCATCTTCACAGTAAATCTTGAAGTTCTCTGTTTATAAGAAGTTTGGACTTTATTCTCTGGATCTAATTGTATAAGCAATGAAGTAACTTGGTAAAATTTGTGTTTCAGTTAGATATCTTTGGAAGAAGTATGTAAGGCATATTAGAGAAGAATAAGACCGGGTATGGAAAGATCATACAATCTAGGTGCCAGATATGGGAGGTAGGTGGTGGCAGTGGGATTAAAGAGGAGCAAGGGAAGGCAGACCAGGAGGGCTTTTCTTCAAATATTATCAAAGCACCACACATTCTAAAAATATCAAATATTCTGGCAGATAAATGAGGTCACATTCATGTCCAAATTAGGATGGGCCAGCTGTGCCTTACCAGTCTTCTCCAGTAATTCAGTCCCTTGGAAAGTTTACTTCTGGACACATTTTTAAAAAAATTTTTAGAGACATACAATAAATTTGATTGACTAACCACCAACTATTTCCAATCCCCATATATGTTGCCACTTCATATAGCGAAATTAGAAGTAGAAACTCACTTTCCAAGACTTCTCTGTAGCTGGGAGTGGCTATAGAACCTAGTCAAATCCAATAAAATGTAACAGGCTGTCTTCGGGGAAAATGTTATTTTCTTGGTAAAAAAGACATAAACAGCTACTGCTGCCTTCCTGCCTCCACACACATAGACACATTTATTTCCACCGTGTTTGATGCTTTATTTTATAACTGGGGCTGTAGTGGAAAGTTTAAAGTCAAAAGGGAGAGGACAAGGAAATTGCAGCAATCTAACCTGACAGCATTAAATAACTCAACTAACGCTAGGAGCCAACTATCCTCAGACTTCTAATTTTATGAGAAAAAGCAGTTCTATATTTGTTTAGGCCATGCTTTGGACAGCTGTTCTACTATTTTCTGTTGAAAACATTTCTAAAAGACATATGCACCTCATTCATCACTATTGTCATTACTGCTGCTCTGTGAGTGGAGATACACTGTGGTTGTGGCTGCTTTCACTGCTCACCTGGACTTGTCTTACCTGATGACTTCTGTATGTTTATTACCAAGGGCAGACTCATTCCAGGTCTCCTGGGCTAGTGAGGCTCTTGCAGAACATGTCAGAGAACATTTTCATCTTCTGTGTGATGCTAATTTGGAGTGGAGAATCTCAGGTTAGGGATGCCTATGAACTGAAATATCTTCAGAGTATAGTGAGACAGCTCCTCCAATTCACCCACAGTCATTGTTTTTAACAGGGCACAAACCCTATAAGGGTATTTGGGTCATGACAGGTAGTTAAATGGAATCCTCCACTGGAAACCATCACTCCTCTTCAATCCTAAAGCCATATTTCTAAATCTGGTTAAGGTCCTTCTTAATTTATCTAAATCTCAACTCTGGTCTATACAGGATATTTCTCTTTAATTATCTGCTTGAGTATCTGTCTCAACCTGTATCTGTGAGCTTCTGGAGATCAAGGTACCATTAGATCACTTATCAGATACTTAATATATATTGGTAAAATTAAACAAAACAAAAAAAAGATGCGGTAGCTTTTAGACATTTATTAATATACTTCTACACATTCTAGGAAAGATAGGAAGGCTGACTGGTAAGGGCAAAGGCTTTCTGCAGAGTATAAGAAACTAGGGGCTGTAATTTCTGTGTAAGAGAGTAGCTCATGGAGGAAAGAGAGAAAGAAAGCCCACATAAGACTCACATAAAAAATCTGAAAGACCAAAAAAAAAATTCAAAAACAAACTCACAAGTATAGAGGACAATCTGGTGATGGACAGAGAGGAGGGTATTTGGGAGACTGGAAAAATGGAGTGAAAGGTTAAAGAAATACAAATTAGTAGCTGATAGATGGTCCAAAAATGGGGAGCATGGCATAGGGAATGCAGTTAGCATTAATGTACTGGGTAGATGAAGAGCCAGAGGAGAGAAAGAGCAATTAGGGGGATCATTTTATAAACTACATACATGTCTAACCAATGTACTATATACTTGAAGAAAATAAAATAAAAAATTTTTAAAACTGTAGAATTTGCCACAGAAAAGGGAGGCATAACTAGAATGCTGACTAGTTACTGATAGGATCTCTTAAAAGAAGAAGGATGAGCTTCCAGACAAGTGTTGGGATAAGAAAGACCTAGGCCCCACACAGTGTGACGAACATTAATGTAAAAGCTGGCAGCCTCTCATAACTGTGCCTCACCTGGAAGGGAGGTAGCGGTACATACATAAATCTCCCTTTGTTAAGCCTTCTGGAGAAGCTGAAAAACCTGTTTGAATTGGTTCAGAACTCAAGGAAATAAGGAAGCTTCTGATTCATGGCATTCAGATGAGTTTTCTAGTTCCTGGGTGGTGGAACCAGGGAATTGTGGCTTAACAGGTGGTCTGCTTGGGTTTCAGTTTTGAGAAAAAGTTTTATCTCATTCTTTCTCTAGTCCTGGCACCTTCCCAAAGTCAGAAACTTGAGTCCGGTTTGTTATATAGAGAATAGCATGGGCTTCATTATCAGAAAGTTCAGGATTCAAAATCAGACAACTGCATTGTGGTATAGTAGTTAAGAGTGTGGCTTCTGGAATCAAACCCAATGGATTTCAATTCTAGGTCTACTGGTATTCTGAGAGGCAAGTTACTTATTTTTTTCTGTGCCTGTATTTCTTTGTCTGTTAAAATAGGGATTATAATAACACCTATCTCACAAGGTTGTTGTGACAAACAAGGAGACATGTGAAGTGCTTAGAAGGGGTCCTGGGAAACAGTAATTACTATTATAATAATGGTGACAATGATATGACCTCGGACAATAACTTAACCTCTCCTAATTTCTCTTTCTTTGTCTCTAAAATGAATATAAACATATCTTACATAGTGGACACTGTGTCACACCATCCAGATCTCCATTTAATGAAGAATTGCTGCCTCAACAAACTTAGCAGCAGCTTTTAGCTATTAGTCCCTTTAAGGATTTTGTCAGATGCACGTCAGAGAAGTAGTTTTTTCAAGGTCATGTCTTGTCTCAGTCCACAGCCAGTGACTGATGAATATAGGCCTTTGTGGTCTGCCCATTTTGGCCCAACTTGGGACTAGCATTTCTCTAGAGATTGATCCAATCAAAGCTGTTGTTACACCTATATAAAAGCTCAAATTCTCCCTTTGCCCACTCGTCATTTTTCTTCTTTCGATATGTCATGATCCCAAAGACTTCTTAATAAGTGTTTTCCCTCTGAAATTTATCTCAGAGTCTGCTTCCTTAGAAACCCAATATATGATATTCAAATTTACACAATTGTTGCCATGACTAAGAGAAATAAATAGAAAGTATTTAGCACTATTGCCAGACAATCTGTTTCCCTCTTTACATCACAAGCTGTCTTTTTAGGGATCCCTTCCAATGTTCTCTATACCTTCTACCTGAAACATGGCTCCTATGACTAACCCAAATCAAAAATGTTTTTTTAGGCCAGTCTAAATTCATTGTTTTCTAGTTCAGGGTAGAGTTTGACAGTTAGCCTCAGGTAAAAAGAGGAATACACGTTCAGCTGGTTTAATGAAATCTGCTTATCCCTATCCCAAATACAATGTTAAGGTGAAGATCATGTATCTCCAGAGAACTTCTGTTCACTGATAGAGTTCCTTCTTCCTTACTCTAGTTCCTCATACCCTAGACTTAATGCACAAGTTTGTCCATAATTCCAGTTGATGCTTTTCCAGGAATCATGCTTAATGACATTAGGCAAAGCACTAATTTTCATAGGGACTCTCAAGGCCCTTTGCAAAGCAAATAAATGCACATTATTAAACAGTTAAAATAATATTGAAAATAATTTTGTAGCAGATTAAACACACTTAATGAAAGAAAGTTTGCAAGAAAGCAATCTAAACACAGAGTTTAGTCAGCAGGTAGTAGAGAGCCCTAGAGATAGTGATAAGTTACATTATCCCACTTACCCTTGTTGGGTCATTTCTTTTAGGTACGTGGAAGCTCTTCTCTAGTTCGGTAAGATTTCCTGCCTAGATAAGTCATTATACTACAATGAGGGGGAGAAAGAGATAACTAAATCATAGAAGAAATTGGAATGAAAATAGAGGACATAAAATCTGTAAAAAAAATATGGGTAATTTGGTGTTTGACATAAAGAAAAAGACAGGCAAAAGGAGAATGAAGAAGGTTGGCTTTTATTATATGGCAATAAATAGGTCTGAAAATAATTGATTCACAATTAGGTATGAAAAACTTCAGAAATGGAGAAAAAAGAAGGAAATAAACAAAATTGACAATAAAAATTCTAAATTTTACCCTGATTTCTCTTTTTATCCAGCTAGGTTTATTTTGTGCACTTCCTTCCAACTGAAGCAAGAACTTTTCTTCTCTATGTTATATCAGGTCCCTTCTTACCCAGTGGCCCTGAACACCTGGTCCTGGGAGTCTCTGTCCAGTGCTGAAAATGGCTGTCTACCTACACTAATAATCAAACTCTTTTTACGTGTGTTGCTTGGGAAAATCTCAGCCAATGAATCTTGCTCTTAACTTCACAGTTGATTTTCTTTGTGGCAAAATGCCAGCTACATTTGGACACATTAATAATAAGTAAAAATGACAATAGAAAGAGGCAAGGCCGCCAACATCATTTAAAATCTCTTCAAGGGTTGACAAGTAATCACTGGACCTGGACCAGTGAAGTGACACTTGAAAAAGAGACAAAGGAAAGTATTTTCTTTGGAATTCATCACCATGAGCATCAAACAGATAAGCATGGTATTTGTTTGAGTGATGATTCTTTAGACCAGGTCAAGCCCTTGGGAATTACAGAACACATGCCCCCTTTATGTCTCATATTTTATTCACCATCTATCAGAGTACCTGGAGTCTTACAAATTAAATAATGTCTCATTTACAGGTAAATACTCTTGGGGAAAAGAACATTATAATTATATTTATCTTAAACCTAAAAAACACAGAAGTGACAGAGAATGAGACAAAACTGTGCCATTAACTGAAAGCAAGTTTATTCTTGACTGAGATGTAATGAAGTAATTAAGCAAGTGGCTATAAAATAATTAATAAGGGATATTAGCATTGAATTATATTCTCCAGAAGAAGATATAATGATGTCCTAAATCCCAGAAGCTCATAATATGACCTTATTTGGGTATAGAGTCTTTTCAGATTTCACAAATTTAAAATGAAGTTATTAGGGTGGGCTCTAATCCATATGACCTCTGTCCTTATAGAACAAGGAAATTTGTACATAGACGTGCACAGAAAAATGACAATATGACGAGTGAATTCCAAGCGAAGTTGGAGGAATCAGACGATGTGTCTATAAGCCAAAGAGCACCAAGGCTACCAGAAACTAGGAGAGGGGCATGGAATACTCCCTTCTCTGGTGTCTCCAGAAAGCTTGGCTCTACCAACAGCTTAATTTTAGACTACTGACCTCGAGAACTATAAAATAATAAACTGTTGTTGTTTTAAGTGGTGTAATTTGTGGTACTTTGTTACAGCAGCCCTAGCAAACTAATAAGCAGGTTCTAGAAAATTTTGCAGATGGGTTCTCAATTCAAAAGTCAGTTTTTATTTTGCTTCTAGATCTATAAAGTCTATTTAAAGTCATTTTTTTTTTCATTCAGCTCAGGGCCTATTACAAACCTTGTATTGAGATCTATACAGAAAAATTTGTATTAAAATTTGTGTTAAGAATGGTAAAAGGAGAAGGAAAAGGAAGGAGAAGGAGGGTGAAGAGGGACTAATGATGGCAGTGGTGACTGAGCTGAAACAAGAAGCAGCAGTGAAGGAGGATGAGAATGAAGAGGTACATTCAATGTTTTCTGTGTGTCAACCTCTGCTATTCCCTTCCACGTGCTTTCTCAGTTAATGCCTTTAATAGTCTATGTGTTAAGCAATCACTTATCTATTTCACCAGCTCAGGGAGGTAAATTTCATGCCCAATTGCAAATTAATAAGATAGTGTACAAGTTAAAAGACATTTAGCTGTATAAAAGAAGAAAAAAAGAGACCACTTGCCTGCAGTGGCTTGAAATAACTAAGGTTTAATTTTCCCCCAAACATAAAAAGAATGGAGGTAGAAAGATGTTGTCAATGATCCAGCACTTACATAGTATCAAGACTGATACCCCTGCTATTCTATCAGACTTTTTTCATGCTTGAGGTCACACGATAATAATATAGCAGCAATATCTCTAGATTTTATATCTTAAATCAAGATAGGAAGAAGAAAAAGAATGGCAGCATCTGTTTTAATAGTTTCTATTGTTAAGAAAGATAAATTATTACCAGAAACCCCTAAAATAACATATATTTTATTGATATGAATGGTAATACATAGCCACACCTAATGTGGTGGGAAAATAAATTTTTACCAGCTGTACAGTGGAAGAACAGGAAAAAAATAGTCTTGGTAATTCTTTTTGGATTAGCCAAAAGATAGTGTGCACCAGATTGGCAGAGTGAGAACATGAACCTGAGTCTCCTGGCTATGAATGTCATAGTCTTTCTTCCATATATCTTATGTTAAGACTGCCAGACTGTTTTCTGCAGGTATATCTTTTGTTCTATAGGACCAAATCCCTTGAATAAAGCTTTGCATTCCATGTTAGTCTGCTAAAGTATCCGGATCTAATTTCTCTGCATTGAGATAAAATAGTATAATAAACTATACTACCTCAAGAGTCAATTGACCTGGATTTTAGTCCCAATTTTATTATAAACTTCCAAGTATTTTTCCTGTGTGCCTTGGAGTAAAATGGAAACAATTAAGTCTAATATTTTTTATTCCACATAGTTTTCCATGTACTCAAAAATAATTTGAGAGTTTTTGATTGGATTAATACTAATAATGTCACACAGCATCATTCCAATATTTTCATAGAGATTTTATATCTTAAAAGACTTTCAAAAGGTATGTTATATTCAGTTGAACCTCATAATAGCCATTATCAAATGGACATAATGAGAAGTCATCCAAGAATAAAGTTATACAGGTAACCAAATTTCTCCCACCCTCAAATTATTAAAACAATTCCAGTAGGGATATTCACATTATGAAACTATTCTTAAGCACATTTGTTTTATATAGCAGCCTATATCTCAAACATTACTTTCATACAATGTTTCTATCCCTATTTATAGCCTCCCCCTTTCTGTTATTCTCCATCGTTTTCTAGCCACAAATTTGTAAGATGGGCATTGGTTTGATACTCCCTTCCCTGCCCCTTATCTGACCTCTACTAGTGAACTACATTCAGGAGACAATGTCTTAGAACTGATGTGATAAAATACATGAGACAAAGTGACCCTATATTCCTTCCTGGGAAGCGCAGGCTGAACTGTGGAATGAGTTTATGAGTATGTTGATGTGTAGTTCTAATTATGTGTTTCTTATCAGAAATATTTAACCTATGGTGTCAGGAGTGCCAGACAGAGCTTTCTTTGGTTAAAAGTCAGCCTAACTAAACTCAGATACTTAACTGAGGTTAGTGAACTTGCTGGTATTCATTCTGCCCAGAAAAATGGCCTTTGTTTCATTATGTTTACAAAAACATAAGTTTTTGTAAAGAAAATGTTATAAATTCTAGGATCATTAATAAGTATACAGAATGTGCCTCTAATAAAAACTTTGATAATGAGTTTCAGAGAAACATGCTAATCCTGAGATGAGTTGCTTTACTGTAAAATAAGGATCTGGTGTATGCAGGTTGAGTAGCTGTCTGACATACTTACATTGGGGATGCTGAGATGCCTCTTTTATTATCCAATTTATGTCTCTGCCTGGTACAGAAATCTAGTTTGAAAAGACAAATTTTCAACATGGTCTGGGAATTTCTTTTTTAAAATTAGAATTAAATAACTAGATTTTCTCCCTATTTATTTTATATTTTCCCCTCTCCCTCCTTTTCTTTCTTACTGATTTTCTTTCTTCAGCTCTCCTCCTCTCACATCCACAAAATCCTCCTCTTCTCTCATGCCCTCTCTTTCTACCTTTCTATTTTTAGCTATGTAACACAGCTGGTTATGGTACTTGTATTTTTCTGTCATGCTTCAGCTCTGTGTTTGAGGCTACAGAGAACTGCTAGCATTGGAAATACTTCAAAGGTAGAAAATGGTTGGAAATAAAATTCAAGAGGTTGATTCTATCAGGAACTTCTGGGATTCCCCAGTATGGCAGATTTATCATTTTGTGAGATAACTGATTGCGTCTGAAATAGCATGAGAGGGAGATTTACATTATGTCCATTACCTGTAAGCAAACAATATGGCAGTACCACAAAATAAAACAATGTAACTGTGCCATTATCCAGTTTGCCATTTCATCTTGGTCAGAAAAAACTTAATGGCCAACAATTAAATAATGTTTCTTATTTAATACCATACTGGTTATTTTAAGGTCATAATTTATCTTAACTGTTTATTTATTTAGATATATTTTGATGATTATATGTACCCATAAAACTATTGTGAAAACATGATACAGAATATTTCCAATGCCTCAGAAATTTCATTTGTGCTCTTTTATATAGTCTCCTTCCTAGTAAGAATCCAATATTCTGTGTTCTATTACCATAGATTAGATTAGATTGTTCTTCAACTTTATAAATGAAATCATACAGAATTTCTGTTTTTGTGTCTGACATAATATACTAGAATAATGTTTCTGAGATTCAACTATGCCATTCTATTTATCAGTAGGTTATTTTTTATTAATAAGTAATATTCTGTTATATAAATTTTCCATGATTTGGTTATTCATTCAGCAGTTGATTAATATTTTGGTTGTTTTTAGTTTCTAAGTGTTATTAATAAGGCTTCTGTATAGGGAATATAATCAATAATATTGTAATAACTAGGCATGGTGTCAGATGGATATTAGACTAATCAGGGCGATCACTCCATACATTATATAAATGTCTAATCACTATGCAATTAGAAACTAATAGTATTCTATGTCAACTACTTAAAAAATAAAAATGTTTAAAAAGGGTCGATACAAATATTCTTGCAGAATTTATTTTGTAAACACGTTTTAAGCTTTCTTTGGTAAATAGCTAGGAGTGGAATTGTTTGATCATATATATATTTAACTTTATTAAAAAACTGCCCAAAAACCTTGCCAAAGTGAATGTTTTATTTTATACTTCCTCAGCTATGTCCAAGGGCACAGGCCTATTAAGACTGAGAATTAATTATATAATTACAGAACATTTCTTCTCCCCATACACCTCACTAGCTCATTAATGAGGCCCCTACATAATAACAAAAAATTACACGTGAAAGAATTGCAATGATCAGATTTTATTTAAGAAGTTTCTAGAAAAACCCAAAGACTACAGATAAGACAAAAATAAGGACCCCTGAAACAACTGTAGTCTCAGACACTTACAGCTACAGTAAACAGTAAACACAGCACAAATCCTAGCCAGTTAAACAAAATCTCTCACACTGAAGGCTTATTTATCTCAGTGATTATTACGCAAAACTTCATATGAAGATTTTAAAAAATTACATGTAAATGCAAAAAGAAACATAATCTAAAGAGATAAAGCAAACATCAGAACCAGCCTCAGATATGACAGAGTTGTTGGAATTATCAGACCAGGAATTTAAAATAAATATGATTAATATGCTAAGGGTGCTTATAGGAACAAGAACAGATGAAAAATGTGAATATTGAGATGGAAACTCTAATAAGAATAAAAAAGAAATGCCAGAAATTTGAAAAAAAATGTAGTAGACTGAATGTGGTCATCAGAAGAGTCAGTGAGCTTAAAGTTATGTCAGTAGAAACTTCCCAAGCCAAAATGCAAGCAGAAAAAAAAAAAAGAATTAAAAACAGAAAGGAAGGAAGGAAAGAAGAAAGGGAATGGACTATAAGGACAGTGGGACAATTATAAAAGATACTATACATCTATTGGAAATATCAGGAGAAGAATGAGAAAAAAGCAGCAAAAAAAATTATTTAAAGTAATAATGACTGAAAATTTTTCAAAGTTAATGTCAGATACCACACAACAGACCCATATTCAGGAAGGTCGGATAACACAAAATAACAAATGGCAAAAAGCTCACATCTAGGCATATCCTATTCAAACTTCAGAATACCAAACAGAAAATCTTGAAAAAAACCAGAGAGTGTTTCTCTATAGAAACAAGGATAAGAATTACATAAAACTTATTTTCAGAAACCATGCAACTAAGAGGAAAGTGATATAAAATATTTAAATGTTGAAAGAAGAACCTCAACAACCTCTGAAATTGTACTCAGCAAAATTATCTTTCAAAAAATTAGGGAGAAATACTTTCTCAGACAAATAAATCTCAGGGAATTTGTCACCATTAGACCTGCTTGAAAAAAAATTCTTCAGACAAAAGTAAAGTGATGTAGATCAGAAACTTAAATCTATATAAAGAAAATCTGTGTTGAGGAAGGCAAAAGAAGATAAACTAGTCTTTTGTTTTTCTTATTGTTTATTGAACCAATAGATAACTGTTTAAAATAATAATAACAATGTATTGGCTGGTTATAGCTTGTGGAGGAGTGAAACAGATGATAGCAACATATACAAAATAAGAAGAAGGTATATCATAAGTACTTGCATTACCCATAAAACAGTATAATAGTGTTTGAATGTGGGCTTTAATTAGTTGTAAACATAAACTGCAAACATGTAGGCAACCAATAAGAAAATAAAAGCATAAAAAAGCAATAGACATGCTAAGAGAGAAGAGAAAATAAATCAAAAATTAAATGCTCAATTAAAACATAAAAGGAAGAGAGGGAAGATTAAAAAAAAAAACAACACCATAGAAAATAGTTATAATATAGTAGATACTAATTCAATTATAATAATAATCATTTTAAATATGAATTGTTAAATACAATTAAAAGACATAATGACCACAATGAATAAAGTAGATGAAAAAAATAAGGCCTACTTGTATGGTGTTTATAAGAAACCCAATTTCAATTTTAAGACAGTAGATTAAAAGTAGAAGAATGAAGAAAGATCTGTTATGTTGATACAGATCAAAAGAAAACTGGAGTACCTATATCAATTTTAAATACAGCCAAGTTTAGAACAAGAAACATTGTCAGAAATGAAAAGGGACCTGGCATAATGATAAAGGGGTCAGTTCTTCGCTAGAGCAAGGCAATCCTTAATGTGTGTGTACCTAACAATAATGCATCAAAGTAAGTGAGGCAAAAACTGATAGAACTGCAAGGAAACTGACATCATCACCAGCATAGTTGGAGACTTCAAAATCCCTCATCACTAATTGGCAGATCAAACAGGCAGAGAATCAGTAAGAATATAGTTGAACTAAACTATAAAATGATTTCATAGAATATTTTATTCTCAACAAACTAGGACTGGAAGAGAACTTCCTCTACTTAATAATAAGACCATTTTAACAAAAGACCATTGATAACATACTTAATGGTGATAAACTTTATGCTTTATGCCTAAGGTCAGGAACAAAGTGAGGATATTCCCTCTCATCATTCTTATTCAACATTGTATAGTATGTCCTACTTAATGCAATAACACAAGAAAATAATATAAAAAGATGTATAGGTTGGCAAGGAGGAAATAAAACTGTTTCTTTGTAGATAATAATTTATGCAGATACTCCCCCCAAAATCAATAAAACCAAAAACAAACTCCTGTCACTAACCAGTGATGATAGCAAAGTTGCAGGATGCAAGGTTAATATACAAAATCTTTCTTTTGTACCAGACATGAGACATTGAAATTTAATATTAAAATCACCATTTGAATTAGCACCCATCAAAATTAATTACATATAAATAAATCTAACAAAATATGTTAGATTAATAGAAAAACTATTAATATTTGATGGCAGAAATAAAAGATCAAATACATAAAAATGTATTGTGTATTCCTGGATAGAAACATTCAGTATTGTTATAACGTTGGTTTTTTCTTAATTTGATCTATAGATCCAATGCCATCTCAATCAAAATCCAGCCAACTATTTTGTGGTTATCGACAAACTGATTCTAAAGTTTATATGAAAAGTCAAAATACACAGACTAGCCAACACAATATTGAAGGACAAAATTGGAGGCCTGCCACTACCCTACTTCAAAAATTACTACAAAGCTACAACAATCAATTATTATTGGTGAAAGAATAAACACATGTATTAGTGGAACAGAATAGACAGCCCAGAAACAGACCCACACAGATATAGTCAAATGATTTTTGATGCAGGGTAAAGGCAAGTCAATGGAGAAAGAATAGTCTTTCTTATTCCTAATGGTGCTGAAACAAATAGCCACATGCAAAACAACAAATTTAGACACTGACTTTTGACAAAAATTAACTCAAAATTCACCATTGGCCTAAATGTAAAACACAAAACTATAAAACTCTGGGAAAATAATACACAAGAACATCTAGGTGACCTTGGATTTGGTGATGACTCTTAGATAGAACACCAAAAGCATTATCCATGAAAGAATAAATGGCAAGTTAGACTTCATTAAAATTAAGAACTTCTGCTCTCTGAAAGACACTGTTAAGAAAATAAAAAGCAAGCCATGGACTGTAAAGAAAGTCTTTGAAAAAATACATATTTGATAAAGTACTTTTATTTGAAATAAATTTTTAAAAATCTTTTTAAACTTAATAATAAGAAAGCAAACAATCTAATTAAAAATACAAAGAAATTGAACCAACACGTCATCATAGAAGATATACAGATGACAAACAAGGATATATAAAAATGTTCAACACCATTTGCCACTGGGGAAATACAAATTAATACAATAGTGAGATAGCACTAAAATCTGTTAGAATGGTCATTTATTTATTTATTTTTAAGTAACAACACCAAATGCTGGTGAGGATGTGTAGGAGTAACAGAAACTCTCATTCATTGCTGGTGGGAATATAAAATAGTACAGTCACTCTGGAAGACAGTTTGGCAGTTTCTTTCAAAAGTAAACGTAGCCTTACTACACGAACAGCAATATTACACTCAGCTATCATCCCAAGTGGATTGAAAACTTTTGTCCACAAAAAAATCTGTACATAAATATAGTAAATTTACTCATAATTATCAAAACTGGAAGCATCCAGAACATCCTTCAATAGGTAAATGGATAAACAAAGTGCTGTACTTTCATATAATAGAATATTACTCAACAACAATAAAATGATCGATAACAATGACATATAAGCACATTAAATATATAATTAGTGAAATAGAGTAGACTAAAAAAGTTACAGAATATTCTAACTATATGGCATTCCGGAAAAGTCAAAACTACTGATAGAAGTTTTACATCAGTGTATTTCAGTGTTTGCGGGCAAGGACGTGGCATACTACAGGAGAGTTTTAGGACAGTGAAACTATTTTGTAGGAAACTGTGATTGGTGGGTACATGATATTATGCATTTGTCAAAACCCATAGAATGTACAATGCAGACTGCTCCCTAATGTAAACTATGGATATTAGTTAATGACAATGTTTTCATAATTGTTCATAAATTGTAAAATACGTATCACATTAATTAAAGATGTTAATAATAGGGAAGCCTGTGATGGAAAATGAAGGAGTGTATGGGAACTCAATACTCTGCTCAACTTTTTGTAAACCTAGATAAAACTGCTCTTAAAAAATATCTATTAATTAAAGTTGATTCCAGAGGAACAATTGTAATTATTTTTGCATTGAATGCCACTTTTTCCTGTTTTTTTATCTTATCTTTTGCAGAGGTATATGAAAGAGCTGAGTATATCCACATGGGACAAGCACTGGGCCAACACAATCGAGATTAAGGAGGAGAGCAAGGGAGAAGTTTTTCTGGAATTGCTGTTTGTGGAAAAAGATAAGACTTTGTCAGAATTTCTCCCTCCAGCATTCTTCAGAATTAGACCCATTTATCATCATTTGCACATTTACACTTTCCTTATGTTGAGTTCAGTAGTGGTTTCTGCTGGTGATAAGTCAGGCAGTCAGCCTCTGCACTTACTCTCTATCCCTGAAAGCAAGGATATGTTCTTCTTGAAGAGCCATGGCTCAGTTGGGGACATTTCTGAGTGGTAGAAGTTTTCTGTTATATGGGAAATGCCCTGGCATCTGTGGAGGAAGGAAGATAATGAGGGACCCCAGGGGGAAGAATAATGAATCTGTCTGTGATTCACATGTCCTGGTTACTTTACTCACATCTTTTTTCTCTTTTGTTTTCTCTGTTAGCAAATACTTGTTTAAATATTCCAGACAGATCTCAGGGGTTTAAGCTATATTAAGACCATTAAATGGAGTGCAGCATTCCCTAAAGTCAGAAGAGGGCCAGAAGCAACAATTAGTGAGAAACCCTCAGATGAATCACAGAAGAGAGGAGAACTGTGAGATCCAGCTGTCTCCATGGGGAAATTCTCCCTCCATAGTTGACCTTGGGTTATAGAGTCCCTCATCCAGAACATGGAAAAAGGGATACAAAAGGTGGAAACTAGGCAGGCCTGACTCACTAAATGAAGTGAAGGACTGTGGCGCTGGGGTGAGAGACCCGTGTATTAGGGCTACTTTGATAGGTTCTGCCTGCTATCCTATTCTAATATCCTTCATTCCAAGCTGTTCTGAGCAATGAAAAGTCAAGACTCTCTATCCTTTTCCTTTCTCTCAGTAATTCCATCTTCCAAATGAAAGTCAACAATCTCTGTTGCCCACCACTTCTCCTAGCCAAAAGACTTCCTGAATCAAATTTCTCAGTTCCTCTTTTGGAGTCAATGTTGACATTAAGAATTTGAACCCACAGCTAAGGGCTAGAATCCCCAAATGAACTTAAATATATGAGCAATAGATGTCTTATACAGTTTTCTTGGAGAGTTGCCAGCATTTATGAACTCCCCCCCCGCCATATATCAGTTTTACAAACTATAATAATAAAACACTTAGGATTGGGTAGCAAAGGAAACTTCCAGACATACTTATGTAATAGTAAGATCACATTTTTTGCATTAAGTATCCTATAGGAAAACAATTTTAACAGAACTGGAAAAGCAGTCTGAGTGGAGAGAGAAAATTAGTAAGGTAGACTGGAGGAGGAGCCAAGGGCCGAATTAATTTGGCTGGGTTTTTAAACTATGTTTTAGAACTTCAGAGTTTTATGGAATAAATTTATATTGTGAAACTATTTTTCAAAAAACATAATCACTACTATAGTTTGATTGGCATTGAATTTATAGTTCAATTTGGTCTTTAATTTCTCAACAGTATTTCGTAACTTATAGTTTACAGTCTTTATATACATTTTATTAATTTTTTCTAAAATTTTAATGATTTTGAATGCTGTTCTAAAGTGTCTTTTAAACTATAAAAATAAATATTTTGTATGATTAATACTATTTTATCATTATATAATTAATAATAAATTGAGATATATAAATTATTAATACATAATTAATTGTTTATTAATTATTGGTTATTAAAAATAATTTACAGATAGTCAACAATTAAGTTTATTTCACGTCTCTTTGAAAAAGTTGTTCTGAGTAAGGTACACTGGTCAAAGGTAATGCTGGTGTCCATTGGAGTTTTCTTTTTAGGATGAGTCTTGTCCAAATACAGATGCTATGCTCAGCTTTACTTGTCTAACAGGTGTCCATGGGTCACATTTGACTCACCTGAATCAGAGACTGTCACTTGGCATCATCCTGAGGTGCTGATGAAACAAGGTTTCCTCTCACTTAAGATTGTGCTCCAGGCCCTTTAAGGTTTCCTCTCTCTGTCAGACCTCTCCCCTCCCCATTCTAGTCAGTGCCACTACCTCCAACACAGTAGCCTGACCTTCCCTCTCAGGTCATATATATATATATAGTTTTTTTTTTCTCCTGGGGAGAAATGAGTAGTCATAGTATTCCCTCCTGTTACCTTTATGTTTTACCTCCCCAGCTTCAAACTCTTGTTTACTCTCTACATCACTGCCAATTCTCTCTTTTTTTTCTCCCAAAGTCCTTGATAGCATGTTGGAAAACATCTCTCTGATCCTTCAACTCTTGAGCTCAAAATAATAGCAATGAGCAAGTATGGTAATTTTATTATATCCTGGGGATGATTGAACTTCCTGGAAAAAGCATTTTTTTGTATGCTTTTGATTGAAGAACTCATTTCTGGGATCCCTATAAAAGCAGGATACCCTTCTGTGAGATTTGTCATTGTAACATTATTACTTACTTATTTTTTTTAAAAAAAGGATGTCATAATAAAATTAAGTAGTACAATCTAATATTTACCAGACACATATAATCTGCTGGATTGTGTATGCTCTTTAATTTTTGACAGTATGTGTTAGACATGGATATCCACAGGAACAATTATTCTCCTGCTATGGACAGTGAGGTCAGCAGACAGTCTCTAGTTCTCAGCTTCTTCATGGTCTGCCATAGCAGAAGGCAACCTGGCTCCAGGTCATATCTTTCCTAGGGTAATACATATGTAGTGACTGATGTGGTGATATAAAGGTTCAACAATTTTTACACTTCGTAAGATAACTCTGATCAATAATGTTTCTACCCTAGCCCTGAGCTGGGTGGTCCAACATTGCTGATTTATACCATAATTCAATCTTGCTTTTTCCTCTCTTCTTTTCATGGGTACTGATCCTAGATAAACATCTTGCATTCCAACTAGTCTCATATTCTGCTATTGGAAAACCTAAACAGTGACAGTTGGTACTTGGAGTGTTCTAAGAAGGTGGAAATAAGACTTTGGAGCTGGATCACTCACTGACCTGTTGGCAATGAGGACCCATCACTGGTGGGAGGTTGATCACAATCGGCCCCTGGCACCAGATGGTGGTCAAGATGTTAAAATTTTTACAAGTGGTGAAATTCTCCAATTTTGATGACAAAAAGTACATTATTTCAGATGTAGGACAAATGAAGAAAACAGTAGTTTTTTTTCATAAAGAGTTCTTATTTTGTTTCTAAGTGCTGCTATTGAACTGGAGAGATTATGAACAGCTGGGGCTAACAGACAATGGAAAACCAGGAATGATAGCCAGAGGACATTTTTGATTGCATGCAAAGTGCTCTTATCTCCTGTTAAGTGGCTCTTGCAAAGCCAAGGACCAAGCCAAGGACTTAATAGAGTCAGTAAACTTCAAAGATAAACCAAACAGCCAAGGAAGGTCTGTTATGCTGAGGCCAGGGCTGTGATTGGGAAAACCTGGTATCTAATGCCTGTGTTGTGAAAATTTGGAGAAGTCAGTGAAATCAATCCTTATTGTTGCTATTATTATAATTATTACTAATTACTATATACTCACTCTGCACTACAATAGACCTTCTTTCTTCCTTCCTTCTTTAACTTTTTATCATTTAGTTTCTTTTTTCCTTTTGCATGTGCAGAAAGTTTTGAAGGTTCAGTGATAGGCTATGAGAAATAGATCATCTGAAGAAGACTGAAGAAGGAGAAATGCTGGACTGGGTGGAGATTCAACTAAGCTGACAATTCAGAACTTTTAAGAAGAAACATTGCTGAGGGTGTGAGGATTAGGTATGAATAAAAACAGATTTTTCTCGAGATACCATGATGAATTTTACTCCCTTTGCTTTACCATTCTTTCTCTCATCATTCCTTTCTTATTCTACCTTTTCTTTCTGAGGATTGGAAATGTAATTAGCATGAGAAAATTACATGTTCTCTTTTCCACCCATGAGAGACTGAGCTTAAGAGAATATAAACAAGATCTTGCTGGCATTCAAAAAAGCCAGAGGCAAAAATCTGAATGCTCCATAATGAGGGGAAGAATACAACCTCTTTATTTCATTTTTTAAATTAAAATTATTGGGGTGACTAGTTAATAGAATCAAATAGGTTTCAAATGTGCGATTCAATATGATATATATTGTGTTCACCACCTGTAATTAAATTTTCTTTTGTCATCAAATATTTAACCCCTTTACATCCTCTTCATTTCTTAAGTAATGAAATAAAAATCAAGTTAATGCAGTGACCATTCCTCATCCCCAAGACCCTAACTCTGATCAGGTGGATAATAGGCAGTACAAAAGGTGCTTTCACCATATGTAGTACTTCTACCAGAAACTTTATAAAATCATCCATATCTTCTTGCCCCCCAAAAGTCTAGTCTTGAGTAAGAATAAGAAAGCTCTTAGTATTTTGATACAAATGACACATACTCTTGGCCAACTTCTGTGGTAAACAGTGTCCTACATACTGATAGAGTCCCACTTTCAACACAGAATCATCTTCTCTTCTCTCTCTCTCTCTCTCCTCTCTCTCTCTCTCTCTCTGCCTAAGTCTTTCTCTATAACTTTAAAATAAATAAAGGGAAAACTTACAGGCCTTTAAAAAATGAGAAAAATCTGTCATCATAATTGGAGATTTTAGCAATTTTTTTACTGATTGATAAAATAATGACAAAAATAAATAGCATTTGAACATATCAGCAAATTTGACTTAATTCATATTTACAGAACACTACATCTCACAACTGAGGCATAAACATTTTTTAAAAGGGGACATTGGGAAATCATGTATATTGAATCTATGCTGAGCCATAAAATAAGTATCAGTAAATGTGAAAAATTAAAATATTGTAAAATATGTTCTTTGACTATGATTGAATTTAATTTGATAACAGTAACAATAAAATATCTAGAAAATTTCCAAGTATGTAAAAATTATATAGTCTACTTTGATGTAAACCATAGTTCAAATAATTAATCATAGTCACAATAGAAATTAGAATATTTTTTGAACCAAATGATATTTGAATATACAGCACATTAAAATTTGTGGGATGTTTCTAAACATATATAGAAGAATACTTATGATTTTAAAAGATTATATTGGAAAAGGAGAAAAGCTTAAAATAAATAAACTACATTTTTGCTATAAGAGAGAAAAATAAAAGCAAGTTAAATCCAAAGTAGCAAAGAAATAATAAAAATCAGAAATCAATGAAATACAGCACAAAAGAAGAGCGAAAATTTCCAAAGTCAAAGTAATTCTTTGAAATTGGGAAAGTCAATACTCAATTAATATGGACTTGCAAGGACTCCTGAAATGACAAAACAATCATGAAAAAGATTAACAAATATGGAGGACACATACTTTTCAATTTCAAAACTTACTATAAAGCTGCAAAATAGTGTGGTAATGGCATAAGGATTGAATATAATTGAGAGACCAGAAATCTAAACATATATGGGCAACTGATTTTTGACAAGGGTGCCAAGAAAACTCAAAGGGGAAAGAATAACCTCTTCAATGGTGCTGGAAGGAAATAAGTGCAAAAGAAAGTAATTGGATGTCTACCTCACTCAATATACAAAAAATAACTCAAAAAGTATATAAAATAAACATATAAAAGCTAGGACTCGAAACTATTAGATGAAAACACAGAGGCAATTTTTATAACTTCAGATTTGGTAATGGATTTGTAGATTTGATACCAAATACAGGAGAATAGCGTACTGATACATACTACAACATGGGTGTACTTTGTTATGGATTGAGTGTTGCGTCTTCTCAAAATTCGTTGTTGAAGTCCAAACCCTCCGTGAGCCTATATTTGGAAAAGGGACCACTAAGGAACTAATTAAGGTTAAATGAAGTCATTTAACCTTATAATATGTAGAGCCTTGATCTGATAAATTAATGTCATTGAGAGCTCACTCTGTAAGCCCCTCTCTTTTTCTCCATGAGAATACATTGAAGAAAGGTTCTATGAGGACATACTAAGAAGGTGTCCATCTACAAGCCAGGAAGAAAATCTTCACTAGAAAACAACCATACTGGCACTTTGACCTTGTACTTCTGGCTTCTAGAACTGTGAGAAGATAAATTTCTGTTGTTTAAACCATTCAGTTGTGATTTTTTAATGATAGCCTGAGCAGAGTAAAACAAACCTTGGAAACAACATAGTAAGTGAAAGAAGGCTGACACAAAAGGTCATACATTAAATAACCTCTTTGATATGAAATATCCAGAATAGGAAAACTGGATAGTGGTAGATTAGTGGTTCCCCAGGGAAGGGAGGTAGGGAAAAATGAGGTGCAATTGCTTAATAGGTATAAGGAGTTTTTCTAGAGTTTTGAAAAAGTGTTGAAGCCAGAGAGAAGTGTGACTGTACAACCTTGTGAATGCACCAAATGCCATTAAATTCTATACTTCAAAGTGATTAATTTGTTATATTAATTTCACTTCATTAAAAATGTTAATTTTTGAAAAAATAATACACTTAATAAGCTCTTGATTAAGAAAAAAGAATACAGATTAAACATAAAAGTGGGAATATCACTACATAAACTGAGATATAAAATAATAACATGATAGTATAATAATAGTAATAAGATGAAGAACAATAACAATAGTTTTCCAATAACTTTACTAACTTAGATTAAATGGATAAGTTTACTGAAAAACACTAATTTTCAAAACCGTTTCAAGAAAAAATTCAAATACTGTATCTGGTTTAAGAAATTAAATTTTTAAGAAAAAGTCTTCACAAAAACTAAATTTCAGACTCAGATGATTTCATTAGTAAACTTTACCAAAGATTTAAGTAAGAAATAATGCCAATCTTATATAAACTTTGTCCAAAAAATAGAGGATAGAATGCTTTCTAATTCATTTTCTGAGGCCTGCATATTTCTAATATCAATGGTTAACAAATATTTTATAAGAAAAAAATCTCCCTCATGAACGCAGAAGCAAAAATTCTTAAAAATTAGTGACCAGCAATACATGAAAACAATATATTATGATAAAGTGAGGTAATCCCAGAAATGCCATTACTCTAACCCAAGCAGTCATCTTTCTCCTGTATTTCTTCAGTAGCCTGATCATCAGTATCCATGATTCTATATTTACTGCCTTACAATTCATTCTTTATAAAGTAGCTGAAGTAACCCTTTAAAAAATGTACATCAGATTATATTCTACTCTGCCTAACACCCTTCAATGCATTCTATACAGTGAAAATAACATCCAAAGCCTGGACATGATCCACAGGCCTTACATCATTTGACCTCCCATTGTCTCTGTCCTCATTCTCACCTCTGTCTTCTCTCTCACCAGATTCCAGCTATGCCAGACATGTTCCTTAAATGCCAAGCACATACCCCAGGAAGTTTGCAGATGCTGTTTTTGCTATTTGAAATCCTTCTCTCTCTTCTTATCACAGATTTGGTTCATTCTTATTTTCTAGGTTTCAGCTCAAATATCACCTCCTCTGTAAAAACCATACCTTGCCCAACTGTCTGTCTTAACTTCTTGTTTATTTTTGTATAGTACTTATCCCAAGGTGAAAATATATAATATATGGTATATTATGTATAATATATCCTATATGTATATACATATATTCACTTATACATATGTATATGTATGTATATTTGTATATGTATGTGTATGTGTGTGTGTATGTGTGTGTGTGTGTATATATATATACACACACATATATATATATATATATATATATATATATATACACATATTCACTTGTCCATTGACACTTCCCGCCAGAATATAAATTCAGTAGGAACAGTAACTGAATTATTTTGGGTCTACTTCTATCCCTGCCACCCAACTAAGAATAACACTACCACATACATACTTTTGAATAAGTGAATGAGTGAATGATCCTAAGATCCCATGAGTAAGGTGGAAGTTGAGTTGTGCTTTTAAGTATCAGTAGAATTTGAATAATAGAGGAGAGAGAGGAAAAATAAGCCAAAGGAACAGTATTAATAAAGACGTGAAAATTGGCAAGGGGGATTGAGATGGTAGTCTGGAGGCATTCCACTAGGGCAGGTAGTTTGTGGAAGAAACATTTGGAGAAAAGGTAGCAAGAGTGTTTCAAGTAAAGGATCAAAATGCCTTCCAAATATTGTTATTATTAGAGAATCTCCATGCCCATCACAAGTGGGTGGGTAGGGCTATCCCAAGCTTATCTACACCCCCAGATGGGTTGGTATTGCTACTTCACCAAATTACTTTAATCTTCTCTCTGGTCCCAGCAATATGGGGATGTTATGAAGTGGGCATAATCAAAATCATCTCTGAGATTTGATGCATGGTCTCTGGAAGAAAATGCAGTCCCTCTTTATGAGAGATTGACAATGAGTTATCAAAATGACATACACCCTTTATCTATCTATATGCATATTATTTTACCACTTGTTTTGCATACAGGCACATACATTCACACACACATCTGTTTCTGTGGCATGCATATGTGCAAATTATATAGGTTGATTAAATATCTTGTTTCTTTCCATGGGGTTCATGTAAACACATGACTTGAAATTCATATAGAATTGTGGTAAAAGGGCAACTCAGAGTGCCTGGATTCACAACATACGTCTACCACTTAAGTTTGTGACACTGTGAAAGTTATTTAATCTACCTGATCTCAGTTTGTCTTCTGAAATGGAGATAAGAGTAGCACCTACTTCACAGAATTGTGAACTTTAAATTAAGTGATAAAAAATATTTAGCACTTGATAGACACTCCAATAATTTTTTTTCTTTCTTATTGTTAAAGGTTTTCATTTAGGGGTGGGTATAGGTAATAGCTTACAAAGTTCACCTTTGCAACAATGGTGAGTGGATTGAAGATGGAAACAAATAGAGGCTGTTGCTTTTCCTCAAGGGATGAGGACCCTCGGGGGTTTGGCTGGATTTGGTGACAAAGCTGAATAGTGTGTCTCACTCTTTCTGGATACACTCTGTCTGCATATCCCTTATTTGGTGGCAAAAGCATTGTGTTCTGGGCACTGGAGATCTGATTATACAGGTGACAATGCTGGAGGAAAGCTGTGGGGGCAGCAGGGACTGTCTAGAAACCAATGGGCAGCAGAAACTAACAGACAAGCATGAGAATGTCCTAACAGATATCAGGGCAATTTCCTCATATAATGAGGGAGAGGAAGGAAAGAAGGAAAGAGGAAGTGTTCAGACAAGTGACCAAAGGATAAAGTAGATGTGCAAACCATCTCCCCAGCCTCTTGGACATGGAAACCTTTCAGTCGAAAAGGGAGACTTGAATTCTCAGAAACCAACAGAGAAGCTGAGTGAGTTATATTGTGGAGTATGAGGGTTTTCCAGACAAGGATATGACAGAGATAATGAGAAGAAAGGTAAATGTAAAACTTATTAGGGCATCTGAAAGACATGGTCTCAATGAGGATACCCATATATTCGAGATCCACTGGATTTAGGGAGAAACTGCCTCCGTTTTCTCGCAAGGCTGCCCATTTCCTCATGGGATCCATTAACTCCCAGCTGGAAGCAGAGGCTGAGTTCTTGGGCAATGCAGAGCTGGATGTGCAGATTGGGTTGCAGCCAGGCACAGTTTATTTACTGCTTCTGAATGGGAGAGAGCAAGAACATTTATCAAGACTGGGCCCAAGACTCTGTTAATTATAGGGATCAACCAAAGTGCAATCAGCGTATTCATCTGGGATGGCTGTTGGGGTAAGAGGTCAGTGATTTAATGTCAGGTGGCTCTGCCATGGGCTCATCAACAAAGGACACAGATGAGACACCGGCTCCCCTACTCCTAAATCAGAAGACAGAGTCACAAGCCTGAGGAGGCTGTCCTCTTTTTCCAAGCAAGCCTGTCACTAGGCAGACACTCCAGGGAATGTCTGTGTGTGGTACCCATGCCCCTGGGCTTCAAAACTTCCTTTGTACACTCAATTTAGTATTTCAATGTTGTGTTTGGAGCTAGAAAGCTTAAGTTCAGACCCAAATTCCTTCATTCTTGGGGTCAAATTACCTGGCTTCAAGTCCAGCTCTGCCCCTTTTTGCTAGCTGTGTGCTTTGAATTGTCAAAAACCAGCATCTGCACACTGAATAAGACAAAGCAGAAAGATGAGTTCATTGCAAGGCTTTTGACTTATAGGTCAGTAAACTCAAGTCTACAGGAATAATGGGATTTGTATGGGGTTAATGTGGAAGTTATTTGACTTTTTTCGGTTGATTGGTTGTCTAGTGGTCTTTCTTTTTTAGATCAGACTAGCCAGTCAGGGGAACAAGAAAGTTTGGAGATAGTATGAATAGACTAAGCGTTTGGACATTGGCTGGTGTCTTCTGCTGATTTCTGAGAAGAGCTATAAATTCCTGTAAAATTAGGTTGAGACTTTAGGCACCTGTGTTGACCATTTCCTTTTTGTCCCTGACATAAATTACTCTGTTCTAGTTTGTTTCAACAGAAGCAATTACTCTTTTTTTTTTTTTTGGCTTCAGTTTCCTAATCTTTAAAATGGGAACAATTAAAGCACCTATCTCAGAGGGTTGATGGAAGGGTTAAAAGTGGAGATTGATTGATTTGTCTATCTGTCTCTTTTGACCTATCTATTATCTATCATCTGTGTCTATCATCTATCATCTATAAATATATATTAAGGGCACATATATTTATATATCTGTGGGAATAATTATAGATAGATATACAGATATATAAGTAAAGTGCTTACATAGTACTCTGCACTTAAAATAGTCAATAAATTGTAAATATTATTATTCCTGTGTCCCAGATATTTGATATAAGAAGGGTAAAACCTAAGTTGCCATTTCTTCACCTCTGTGAGCACTGTACTTTAATGACTTTGTATATGGTAAGAACGTTTGACTAATGTTTATTTATTTCCAGTCTAAATATAGTAGACCACATTTAGTGCCCTGGCATCCAGCGTGCAAGCGAGATGCTTCTCTGCCAAGGTAGCAATGCCCCCATGGCCTCGAGATTAAATTCTGTGTTTCTCAAAACCTTCCCCTTAAGAAAATATTTCTTTTCACTGATCCCACATTGGAGCTCAAGACATTATTTGGTCTAAAGGGACCCCAAATCTTCAAAATATGGGTCAGCTTTCTGTACTCTCAGAGGAATTTTGAGTTGAGAATATATGGTCCTTTAATAACTGGAATTTTGCTTTCATACAATCAATGAAAAACTCATAAAGCTCAAATAAATTCAGGGAATTAATTGGCAATACATAATTTAATGCTTAATGTTGAAGAGATAGTTTCCTTTTAACCTTGCAAGAGTTTTAAGGCAATTAAAAATCAATGGGAAAATTAAATTTGTAAAATGAGACAGCAAACTGAATACATTTACATTTTGTTAATTGAGAAGGTTTCCTGAAGTTTTCATGAAACTTGTGTATTAGGTACAATAAACACAAAGCACAAGTGAGGGTGTGTAGGAAAGGCAGAGGCCAGGAAGCAGTGGGAGAAAAAGGGAGCTATTGTGGCTTGCTGCCTTTAGTGAGATATTTGCCTCCTCCACCCCAGATTTCCCACACCCTCATTGATTACCGTCTGAGGCTCCCCCTGCTGGCAATTCAGTTATTCCAGCACTCTGCCTTGCAGACATCCACAGACATCTGGTCTCTCTCTCCTCATCATTCCTAGAAGACGTCCACACCTCCTCATATTCTATCTCCACCCCTAAACCTGCCATCACCCTTGCAGACCTTACTCCCCACATATTTTTCCTACCCAAGCCTTTCAGGTCATAACCATCCTATTCCTAGTGACCTTTCTCCTCTCTGTGGCAGACACCTGTGTGATCTTGTACTGAAATTTGTCATGTTCAAGAACCATATGAAAATTAATTCAAATAACCCACTCTGACCTCAGCCTCTTAACCTACTAGCACACTTGCTCAAGTGTCCTGACTTAATTCATTCTTCACCCTCATTAAAGACTCTAATCTACCCCACTATCTATCCATCCTGGACTTTCTTATGCCTCTCTTCTTTCCTACCCATAGTCCACGGGTCATTATTATTATAATTACATCCTTAAATATAAGTTAATTTCTTTCATTTCTCTGTTGGTATTTTCCTAAACTTGAACCCAGAAGAACCCAATATCTGCTTTCATCCTGTCCAACATGGATATGACAGAGTTTTGCTGAAGAAAACAACCCCATGGGGCTGAGCCATATCAGTTTATATTCATGACCACTTGCCTTAGTATGGACAGGAAACTACTATGTTTCTCAGATAAACTCACTCTACTACTCCCTTTGCTGACTTTTAATATATTTTACATTTTATTCAGATTCTCAGAGTGCTCCTCTCTTCTAGAGTTAGCATATTACCTCTCTTTATATCCTATTTAGAAAAGAGAAGAGAAAACATCAGACAGAAACACCCTTAAAGTCCACTCCCTCGCCCCCAAAAAACCTTCTTTTGCATTTTATTTATCTTCTTCATCCGAACAAAGCAAAGAAAAAAACTTTGCCCTTGTTTTTTTTTAAAAAAATAGCTAATATTTATGAAGCCTTTTCTATGCATCAGTCACTGCACACCTACTATCAAAATGATCATCTCAACAAATTTATAATGAAGGTATTGTTATACTCCCCCTTTTTTTCCAGATGAGGAAATTGAGGTGCAAGAGATTAAATTTCCTCAAGGTTATACGAATATTAAATAGTGGAGATGGGCTTGGAAGCTAGACAATCTGGCACCAGAGCCCAAAGTGTTAACATTAGACTATGTTATTAGTCCCTGCCCAGGTGCTCTGGATCTTATATTGTTCAACTTTTCCAAGGATTTTGCTTCTCTAGTGATCCCCACTTCTCATACGTTCTTTTTCTTCTCTACTAGATTATTCTCACCAGTGTTCAAATTTAAGTAGCTCCCATCTAAAAGCAAACTAAACAAAAATAAAATCAAAATTCCTTGACCTCTGTTCTATAGTTGAGCTATTCTATGTAGCTGATCAATCAGCATCATATACTTTATCATAATTATAAGATCCCACTAAAATATTAGACAATAACTTTAAATAAATATAAGATGATAAAAGCAAAGAATACATGACCATAAGCAATGCAATATTTTAACAGATTTCTGGAAGACAGAATACATTCGGAAGCATAGTTGTGGATAGCAATGTGAGGAAGTTATGGTGTAAAGTAAGCACATAATGTAGAGTCAGCCTGACAGAGCCCTAGAGAGTCAAGACTTGGAGTCAATAGAAATGGCAGGTGATGGGAACCAAAGAAAAATAGAAGGATTATATGAAGGTGTATATCCTTAACAGCTGACAACCACCATTTACTCCTTTCTCTTGTAAGTAGGATGTGTTTTAATATTGGCAGAAGTGTCAGTTAATTATTTACTAAAAAATTGTACTAAGCATGTGGGTAAAGGTAGAGAAGCTAATTGTCGTTCCAGACTTAAACTTCTAGGTCTTACCTTGCTGACTTTCTCTTAGCTCCTGCTTCAGAACTTTTGATCATGTTGTTCCTTATGCTTGGACAATCTCCCTTCCATCTCTTTCTAACTTCTTAACAACCATTTTTCAGGTCAGCTTAAAGATCTTTTCCTAGAGAAGTGATCTTTGTCTTCTCTACTTAATTTATTTCTCTGAACAGTGTCGTTTATTTCCTTTACAACACAACACAACACATGGCAAAACTGATTTTTAAATTTAGTTGTTTATTGTTCATCTCTTCTACTAGACTATAAAGCCTTTATGAAAGTGGGTCCACGTCTGTTTTATTTCTCCACTATGACTCTTACACCTGGAATGATGCCTGAATATATTAAGGTAGATTATAAATGAAGAGATTGAGAAAGTGTTCTTCAGGAAAGAGAAAAGAAAGAGCAAAGATAGAGATAGAGATTCCTTTTTATGTATATTGATTATGCACTATCATCTCACATGCTATTAATCACGGTGTAATCAATTATCTTAATAATATATTCTTTTATCTTGGGAGAGAAAACTGGGGGCAGAGAGGTTTACTCCATATGCATGGGGATTAGGATCAAATAAATCAGTTTGGAGGTGATGGAGACAATTGTTAAAGAAGATTAGTTTTATTATAGGGAGATATCAAACAACTTCAGAGGAGCTAGAAAGAGCTAGGTTCTGGCACCAAGAAAGACACTCAGGTGACCAAGAGTAAGGTAAGGTAAGGTCTATAAATTTAAACAAGGGGACAAGGAAAAAGCCAAACTAGTAATAACATTAATCTGCTCAGTTAGCCAATATTTAATTTTCAATTAAGCATGTTCTAAAAAAACAAACAAACAAAAAAAACAAAAAAAAAACAAAAAAAACAAGAACTAATTTATGCACAGTTACTAGGTCATAGCCTGAAGCTTCTTAAATCATCTGATGGAAAAAACAATGATCCTAAAGTCCAGGACAAGATTAAAATACCAGGGAGTAGTGAAGTGCTTACAATTGCTTCTCAGAGGGCCTTAGGCAGTGGGTCAGACAGTTCTTTACTTTGCCTACTTTTCAACACTGGAATTTTGGGTCACCAATGCAAAAACAGTTTGATTTCATAGGATAGCCTGTGTTCCTTTACTTTTTTCCAGTCTATCATATAGTTGGGTTGGTGGCATGTGATTCACTGTGGTCAATGGTCTGTGGTTGTAAGCCTCTCCTGGAAGTAGAAGCAGGTAAAAGCTGATGTGCCATCTCCATTCTCTGAACAATGTCAAGGAGAAGAAAAGAACTTCCCTGGAGAAGATAGTTTCCCAAATCACGCCACGATTTGCATGAGTAAAAAACATGTCATTGTGTGTGTGTGTGTGTGTGTGTGTGTGTGTGTGTGCGCATGTGTGTGTGCATGTGTGTGTGTAAATATACTGAGATTTTGTGTTTTGCCTGTGGTGGTAATTATCTTGACTCATATACTACTTAAAGAAATGTCCTAGAGTGTATCTCTCACTGCTTCAATCAAACTGATATTTACTGCTTTAGTTTTTTTCTGATGACGATACGAAAACCCAGAGATCAACATATTGTGAAGAATTAAAACTTTCATTACTTTTATGTGATGACAAGGGCAGAGGAGGCCTTGACAGGTTTGGCTAAAAGACTGTTCCTTGGGCCTGAACTTCCTGCGGCTAGCTCTACAGGTAAAAGAAGATGTTCCTTAGGAGGTGGAAGATCCAAGTCTGAGCCTCATTGAGCTGGTACACTCTATTCCATTCATTCACAAAAAGGGTGGTGGAGCACTTGCTGAGACACAAGATAGTTTTGGTATCCCCACTCTCTTGTTCAGTTTGGGTTGTGATGGAGGCTGTAACCCATGGGGAGAGAGGAGGAAATTCACTAGATATGGTGCATGTGAAAATGAATAAGGCATAAATATCTCTGGAGTCCTTCACTTTCTGTCTTCCTCCCAGAAACATGTAATTTCTCACTTAGACTATCACTTCCATACTCCAAATACTTCAGTGATTTCTCAGTGCTTCTCGAATAAATTCAAACTCCTTCTCATGACTTAAATCACCACAATCACCAGGGTATGATTATGTCTCTTCTCTTGAGGTGTCCTTGGTGTACTCTATGTAGATGGAGCTATTCCCAGCCAGTAATGTAAGCTTCAGCAGAGTTGTACACCCTACACTCAGCATGGTTCTCAAAATAACTATTGAGTAAATGAAATGGATTTTATCATCAAAGCTTCACAAATATGGCACGCTTCTGCCATGTCCTTGCTGTTCTCCCTACTTTATCTCATAGCAGTGCTAACATGTGGATATTTCTTGACTCCTGTGCACTGGTGGTCATCTATCTTGTATGCCATACATCTGTACACTGCTCCATCAATGGAGCCTATGAAGCAGTTTCACATCCATATTCTCAGTGCCTCAAAACTGTACCTGTCATTTACAGGTAGTAGATGCTCGATAAATGAATTTTGAGTAAATCCGACATGAATAGACAAACAGCCTGTAATAGACTCTGCTTCATTGGAAAAGATATATTGACAGTCTTTCAATGTGGTAGACTTTCTGTTCTGCACTCCACTTTCGCCACTGTCCTGCAGCCCTCACTCAGGCAGAGGTCCTCTGTCTAAGCTAGATTCCTGTCTGGAGCTGTGGAGGTTGCTTTTCCTTGTCTTTAATGCCCTGCTTGCCTACTTGTCCTGCAATGATTTTGTCCTTCTGGTTCCCAAATGTGACTCCAGGCTTTGAACCACCTACTTTGCCTCAATATAAAGTGCAAGCTAACTGTCAACCATAATGTGTTTACCCCATTACTTTGGCCTGATTCTGGACTGGAAATTTTGTCTTGTCCTCAAAATATATGCACACTTGATTTACTGCCTACCTGCTAGATGACTAGCTCATCACTTAGATTAAAACCCCTAACTTTGAGGTATACTTAGGAGCTGAGTTGCCTTTAATTCTCTATCAGATACAGATCAACTGCTATAGGATTTAGATGAGAAGGTGAAAAAGCATCAACCCCACTGCCCCACTTTGATTGCCAAACACTCTATTCATTATCTCCAGACCTAGATTTTTACTCAGACAGCTGCTTCACCATTTCACACAGAGAGCTAGGGGAGAAGAGGTTGAGCGCTGCATAATAATACTCAATGCAGCAAATCTTAAAATAGCACATCTTAATCAAGGGCAAACACCCTGTGCTCTCCATGAATGTTGGTGCATCCAAATAAAGAAGGTAGTGAGAAAATATAGTTTATCATATCTGCTCAAGAAAATAAAATTGCTTATTTACTTACAATAATTTTCACAAACTCCTAAATCCTAGAACAGTTTCAATTTTTCTACCCATAGATAAGGATTAGACTGAGAACTGTCTACTAGGGACAGAGAAATGACAACCATTGACATTTACTGATAAAACCAAGCTTGATCGAAACCCATGGGCTCAGTCCCCTTTACCATAAGCTGAGGTCAGAGCTGTTTATAGGAAACCAATTAGGATACTAAATTCTCTCCTTTATTCTGCCCAATCTAACCTCACATCTTTTTATAATGATGAAGAAAGCACCCAAGGGAGAAAAGAAGGCATTAAAAGGAAAAGAAACTAAAAGCTATGATGATTAACAAACTAGAATGAGGGCCTGTTAGAGCTGGATGAAACCCAGAATTTACTCAATTTATTCTTCCTTTTCCATGCCAGTTTCTAACTTTTTTATTGAAGAATATTATAAGTACAGAAAAGGACATATATCAAATGCAGAGTTTGGTCAGTTTTTATAAGCTGAACATACCCATGTACTCAGCACTCAGATCAAGGTACCAAATGGCCAGCACTGTAGATACCCCTTTGAATTATTTTCTAGTCATGCACCTCTCAAGGATAACTAACATATCTAGTATAAGTTAGTTATGTCTGTTTTGTACTTTTTATAAATTGATTGATACAATATGCATTTGTTTATGTCTGGGTTCTTTCCTTCAATACTGTTTGTGAAATTCATTCATGTGGTCATACGCAGTTGTGGATTATGTCTGCTCATTGCAGTTTAGTTACCTTTGGGTGAAAATATCATGTTGTTTTTATTCTACTGTTGATGGGTATCTGATAATTTTACCTTTAGTGAAACTGAAGTCCAGCAGGTTGCAAGGCTGTCTAAGGTTGCATAGTGAGAGTGGTACCCAGCACAAGATGTTTGATTGGACTCCAGCCCAAAGCTCATTGTATTCCACCAAGCTATCTCCCCAACCTCCAACTTTAAGTTTTTTCTTACTTGGTCTGTTGTGCCTATCTATAATATTCTCTTTATATACGGAATGGAAGCCAGACTTGCCACATGTACAGAGAGATGCTAATGAAAGCAAGTTTGTCACTATACTCTTTTCCTAGCAGAGAAACTACAAGTAACAATCTAGATGTACATAAAGTGCATCCCGCCAAAAGCTGAGGTTTTTTTTTGTTTTTGTTTTTGTTTTTTTTTTTAATCTACTCTGAATGTAATCTCTATTGCTAGATATATTCACTTGGTGAGGATTTCTCCTATTTGGGTCACTAGCAAAAATTCTCCAGAAAAGCATATAAATTTATTGACTGAAAATCATCGTTCAGGCAAAGAATATATCATTTATCTCTACTGTTACTCAGACAGATTAGGAGGCAGTGGAAGTGAAGTCAATGCCAAGCAAATGTGGACCTGTTAGAGGAACACAGCTATTTGTGGTGTCCCCTCTCTGATGCTCTGCACAATCTTTCCCTTTTATTCTTTTCTCCACCCCCAACCAATCACTACGCCATCACCAAGGAGCAGTTGATTCTTGAAGAGAAGTTTATTTCTAGTTGAACCAGCTGCCCTTTGACTATGTGCATTTTTCCCCCCATCTCACCATTAATTCTCTCTCTGTCTGTCTCTGTCTCTCTGTCTCTCTGTCTCTCTCTCTCCCTCCCTCTCTCTCTCCCCCCTCTCCCTCCCTCTTTCTCTCCCTTTCCTCCTCCTCCTCTCCTCCTCCTTCTTCTTCTTTCTTCTTCTGTCTCTGTCTCTGTCTCTGTCTCTGTCTCTCTCTCTGTTTCTCGCTCTTCTCTTTCTGTCTCTGTCTCTCTCCACCCCCCATCCCTCTTTCTCCTTCTCTCTTTGCCCTGGTGTCAGGCCACAGATCTAGGCAGGGTGTTAAAGTGTCCTGTGCCCACTTGTTAGAAGGATTCATTGGTGGTCAGGGCTCATGCTATCTCACTGAGGAATAAATTGTCCTGAGCTCATTCAGTTATAATCTCAGGAGGAGGTCAGGACCTTGACTCTGAAAGATGGAGAGAAGAAAGAAGAAGGGAGGGGGAAATGAAACAGCACTTTTTTTTCTACTTTCTCTACCTTCCCTTTCCAAGCACAGATCAACCTTTAGGGTGCCTCAGTTAACACTTGAGAAAAGACTCCTTTGAATTACCTGCATGGTTGCATGCTTATTTTTTCTGTAGTGGGAAGACACTTTCTCTGCTTGAGTCCTTGGATGTTCAGGAGGAGCAGGTTTAGTGGGTAAGTAAAATGAGGTCCTTACCACACCCTCCAGCACTTCGGAACCTCATTAGTAAAATGGAGTAGTGTATTCATCTTACCTTTTTGACAAGTTTGTTGTAAGGACAAAGTGAAATAGTATTTCTTAGAGTGATTGAAAGTCTCTTAAATTATTT
Organism: Eonycteris spelaea; assembly: GCA_003508835.1. Taxonomy (NCBI): domain Eukaryota; kingdom Metazoa; phylum Chordata; class Mammalia; order Chiroptera; family Pteropodidae; genus Eonycteris; species Eonycteris spelaea. Next base: position 620,245 of record PUFA01000288.1, on the reverse strand, counting down.
ATTTTGAGTATAAGAAACATTAAAAAAGAAGATCCCTTAGTTCCTGAAGAAATTAATCACTTTCATGTTCTTATTTATTTGCTTTGACGGCATTGCAGTTAGATCAATAAAATCAAGGAAGCAACTGGAATTAGTGTCATGGGCTGAGAAGCCAGCTGGAAGCCTCTGCCATGACAGAAGAAAATTCTGACTCTGTTTTGTGTTCAACAACTTCTGTCCCTACTTGTTCATAAGCAAACCCCCTAAGAAGTTCCTGGAGGGCGCAGTGAGAAAGTTTATTAATAATTATTGCTTATTATGAAATGTTTACTCTGAATCAGGCATTGTTCTAAGTGTTTTTGGTCTATTTTCTCATTTTAATCCCCCAACAAGCCTTTGAAGTAATGCATTATTTATCCTACAAACCATGAAATACTCAGAAAATAAGAAATTTCTGAAATTTGAATTGCTAATAAATGCTAATCCAGGATTTAACTGTGAATAGTCAGTTCTTCCTAGAACCTGCTCTGTTAAATTTCATGATATTGTTATTACTAAAAGTTAGAGACTCCCATGAAAATAGAAAATTCATGGTGCTTTCACTAGTCTAAGTGGGGAAAAGTTGACTTCTAAAGAAAGTGCTTCCATTCATTTTTCAGCCTGATGCTTCCCAGATGTGAATGAAGAATCATTGGCTTCAAAGCCTCATTGCTGTTAACATCAGCCATTGCCCCAAAGTGTGATGTCCCAGTCCTGTGTTACCTTGTACACCTTCAGTCATATATTGCTCTAATTCTTTCCCTAAACTTCATCTGATACAATCCCTATCAAACATTCCAACTGTTTGCTCTGGATAGTTGTTCTTCATTTATAAAAAATAAATACAAAACGAATAAGCAATAACCTCCTATTTTCTTCTTACTGAGTAGTCCTTTCCCTTCTCTGCCTGACTGTCACCGACCTCTCCTCTGAGAACATGGATTCTTTACAGCAGTGGTTCCCAAACTTTTTGGCACCAGGGACCAAGGCACCTACAAGAATCTAATGCCTGATGATCGAGGTGGAGCTGGAGTGTGATGCTAGCACTGGGGAGTGGCTGCCAATACAGATGAAGTTTCGTACCCCACCTGCTGCTCACCTCCTGCTGGTGTGACCTGGTTCCTAAACTGGCCACAATCATTCTAGTCAAGCCTACCCATGCACTCAGCCAGAGAGCACTCACCTAGGTCCCATGGCCATTTCCAAAATTGTACTTCCTTAAAAAGAAAAAAAAAGTTTTTGCTGACTTTCTCTGTGGCAACCTTTCCCTCCATCCATACTATACCATTGGCATTACCCTTGCCAATGTTACAAATTTGTTTGTACTTTGCCAAATTCATTTGAGCATACTTAACTTCACTATAGCTTTTGAAGATGTAACTATGTTCTGTTTTTAAACCTTGGTTCTCTTCTCACTTGTCTATATGACATTGCTCTCTTTAGTTTCTTTTTAACAGAGGTGCAGGCTTCTCAGTGCCTTTCGAGCTTGCCTCCTTCCACATACATTTTGGTTATTTTATTTTCCATGAGTGCTCCCAACAAAATCTTGGATGCAGCTTTATGCACGAATTTCTCCAGAATCTGAATCTCAAGCCCTACGGCCTATTGTGAACTCCAGCAGCCTGCTGCACATCTACAGATGAATGCTCCAAAGAACTCAAATGTAACATATTTGAGCTGGACTTAGAATTTCTCTTAGTTTTCCAACTCTAATTGTAATTCACCACTCTCCCACATATAGCTAAATTCTGATTCTGTGTCTTACTCCAATTTCCTATCTATCTTCTCTTTCTATTTCTCTTTTACTAGAATCTGTAAACTGGCTTTTCTTTGGAGCCTCCCTTCTTGTTACTGCTTTATAAATGCCTCTCAAATATGCCCCAACCTTTCCATCCCCACCGGTACTGTTTGAGTTCATACCCTTATATGTCCTGCCTGGATTGCTGTCATGGCTTCGGCTACTGCTACTCTTACTGGGGCAAACTTTTTCAAACATTAATTATCTTCTTGCTCAAAACCTTGAAACAGTTTTCTCGATGCCTTTAATTTAAAATCCTCAGTATAGAATACAAATCCTGTTGACTTTTTCAGCATGATGTCCTGACAATTTTCCACAAGTACCACATGTTCCAGTGAATGATCATGTTCCACCTGCTATGTCCAGAGTAGAAAAGTCTCTCTTGTACTTTCTGTCACTGCTATGTCTTTCCTTCTTTATAAATGTCCATTTCCTACCCTTCATCCTTTTTGCCTATTATCCTTCAAGGCTCAGATTATTTTGTTCTCTCTTGGAAACATTTCCAAACTTTTCCTAACAGAGTCAGTCCCCACAATCAACATTTAACTGACCTACAACTTCCCACTGCCTTCTCTTTTTTTCTTACGGATGTGTGAAGGGCTTAGTCTTGCACCTTCATGTCTTGATCTCTAATGCAGTGGTTAGAATTTGTGGGATAAATGAAAAAAGAATCACACCTGGATCCTAGTCCCATTTTGCCATACTGGATACCTACAGTAGACCAGAGACTGTGCTAAGTGCTGTGAAGGATATAATCATGATTAAAAGCAGTATTTCTCCTTTTGGAAAAAATTAATAAGGTATTCATATAAGAGACCGTAAATTATGAGGCAGGATGAAAAAAGTCTGATGATACATAGCATATATCATAAGCCTTGTGTTATGGCTTTTATTGCTGTGTAACAAAGTACCCCTAAACTTAGTGACTTAAAACAGTTTATAATAATACTGTTGTGGCTTAGGAGTTGATGTCAGGTTCAAATTGGGTTATTCTCTATGTGTTGTTGACTGAGTTATTTAGTAGTCCTTTCTTAGGAAATGGGCAAGTCTGGAGGGTTCAAGATAGTTTTCTGGCACCATGATAGAAATGCCTGTATAACACTATCTGAGAGTAAGCATATCATTATCTTAATACAGATATCATTATCTAAGTCAGATCCAGGAGCAAATGAAGCTCCTGGATGTACCTCTTCAAGTAGGTTCTTCTCAATCTAAGACCTAAATACTAAACAGACAAGTCATCTCTTCCCTTCACACCTAAAAGACAATGGTGGGGCAGATGTAGGATAACCATAATAAATACTCCATTTCAGAAAGGAGAGAATGTAAGGGTCATAGCAAAATTCTGAAATCCAGTGAGGAGCATGCTGCTAATTTCCTTAATTTGGACCTTAGTTTCTCCTCTCTGGGAATGACTGTCTATGGTTCTGCCCCTTGAATCTCATTTCTTCCTTCTGAATCATCCTTTCTTTTATAAGAAATGGTCTATGTTTGCAGATGCACACATTTCCCAGCCTGCTTCTTGGCCTTAGAAAGTTGTGGACTCATAAAACTCTTTATTTTAAAATAGCCTCAGTTCCTTTTAGTATAAGTTGATCGTGCATTTATCAATGTAACCCTCTTAAAACTTTATGGGTTCCTATAATCTTATTTTGTGTAATATATTGTTGTCCTTAGCAAAAATCACTCTCATATAAATCTCTTCAAGTCTGAACTGAAGACGTGAAACTGAGAGACTTGGACTGTGAGACAGTGTTTTGTAGGCTAATACCCTTGACATTCTTAGAATCATTTTTCTCTAGTTGGGAGCATCTATAAGATATGCCCCTAAATATTTCTAAAGTCTCACGAAAGGGCTTATAAGCACACCTTTGTTATGATCCTTACCTTGAGACTTTGTTTATTTTTTTAGCCTTTTTTGCTCTAGAGAGGCTGGGAATGAGAAACAGTTCTATTGTAGAATGTAACAAGTCCTGGTTCTTTTATTTTTCCTCTAAATTTTGCTTGAAAACTTTTTACTACATATTCAATTATCCATATCTTGTTATATGCTGCTTTGAGAAAAACAGTTGGCACTTTTGACATTCTGCTTGGTAATTTTCTTAGATAAATCCACCAGTTCATTAGATTCACATTATTTCTTCCACATTACTGTAGAAAACAATATTTTCAGACATTGCCACTATATAACAAGGGTTTTTCATTCTGCCTCCAGTAAAATTTCCTCCCTCTTCTTCCATTTTTCACAAATAGTCTTCTAGCTTCTGCTTGCCGCCCATTTCAAACCAAACATCATACATTTTAGAATTTTGCCTATCTCAAGCGTGTGTGTGTGTGTGTGTGTGTGTGTGTGTGTGGTGTGTATCTATCTATCTATCTATCTATCTACCTATATATAAATATATTATATAGGTAGATGTAATATATATTAATATATCTACCTATATATAATATATATAGTTAGATATAATATATAATATATATTTATATATAGGTAGATAGATAGATGATATGTAGATATATAGATATATATATATGAGAGAGATGATAGATATAGATTTAGATTAGATATAGATATAGATATAGATGATATGGGTATAGGTATAGGTATAGATATAGATATAATTTTTTATTGTAAGTCTTAGTGACTTAAAATATCAGCTATTTTATTATGTGATAGCTCGAGTCAAGTATTTAGGCACAGTTCATCTGGTGATTCTTCTGTTCCTCATGGCATAGATTGAGATCATTTAGTGATACTTAGCTGGTGGAGAGGTAGTCTGGAAAACTTTAATAGTTTCACTCACATCTCCTAAAGCTTTTGGGAGGGATGGCTGAAGTTGTACTCAACTAAAATTGTTGAATACAGAATCTACATATGGACTTTTCAGCTAGCTAAGAGTCATCTAGCTTTTTCATGGTGTCTTAGTGTTCTAAGAGACTCAGGTGGATGCTTCAAGCTGTCTTATGTCCTAGCCTTTTCTCCAAATGTTACCTTCACCACATTATACAAGTCAAATAAGTTACTAAAGCTATCAAAAATTTAAGGTAAGATGAATTCGACTTTACTTTTAAAAGGAGCCATATAAAAAAATTTGCAGCCATCTTTTAATTTACTATATACAACATCCTAAAGCTATGGCAATCTATTGTAAAATGCCAACTTAAATCATGTACAAAAATTTTACTCCTTTATAACTTCTTTCTCCACATTGTGTTTTTGATGTCACAATTCCATATTTATGTAGTATGTACCCATTATAGATTTATAATTATTTTATACCCTTGTTTTTAAATTCTGTGAAGAATAAAAAAGTAGTTATAAACTAAAATCACAGTAATACTATTTGTTATATTTTGTCTATGTATTTTACCTTTGCTGGAGAACTTTATATTTTTATATGGCTTTGAGTTACTGTTTATCAATCCTCTCATTTCAATTTAAATGATTCCTTTAGCATTTTGTAGGTAAAGTCTAGCTGTAATTAACTCCTTTAGCTCTTATTTATCTGTGAAGATATTAACTTCACACTCATGTTTGAAAGAGTTTTGATGAATATAGAATTCTCAGTTGACAGTATTTTTTTTTTCTTTCAACATTATAATTTTATAATCCCTCTACCTTCTGGCCTGCATAGTGCCTGCTAAGCAATCTGCTTATTATCATACTGAGGCTCCCTCAGATGTTATATAATCACTTTTCTCTTGTTGCTTTCCCAGACTCTTTCTTTGTCTCTTACTTTTGACAGTTTAATTATGCTTTTCAGTATCGGTCTTTTTGGTTTATCTTACATAGAGTTCTTAGAACTTCTTGGATTTGTAGATACATGCCTTTTCCCCAAATATAGGAAGTTCTCAGCCATTATTTCAAATAATCTCTCTGTCCCTTTCTATCTCTTTTCTTCTGGGACTTTTATAATGCATATATGGTCACTTGATTGTGTTTCAGAAATCACTTAGGCTTCTTAAGTCTTTTTTTCCTTTTGCTCCTCAGACTTGAATCATTTCAAATGACATGTATTCAAGTTTGCTTTGCTCTGCCTGCTCAATTTGCCATTAAACCAGTCTAGAGAAATTTTGACTTCAATTATTTATTTTTTAACTCCAAAATTGTTTTAATTTTTTTAAAAATAATTTACATCTCTTCATTAATATTTCTATTTTGTTTATATATAATTTTTCCTGATTTTCTTTAAGATTGTTGTTTATGATTTCCCTTAGCTTTTTAAAAGCACATTTAAGACAGTTTTTAAAAATTTATTTTTAATTTAAAATAAATTAATTTTAATTTATTTTAATTACTTTCAAGTATACAGTACATTGGTTAGACATTTATATAGTTCATAAAATGATCCCCAATTGCTCCCTCCCTTTCCTGAACCTCCGCCTAGCCAACGTATTAATGCTAACTGCTTTCCCTATGCCATGCTCCCCATTCCATGACCATCTATCAGCTACTAATTTGTACTGCTTTACCCCTTCACCCCATTCTCCCAGTCCCCTAAACCCCCCTTCCCTCTGTCCATCATCAAATTGTCCATATATTTTTGAGTTTATTTTTGACAAGTATGTTCTTTTTATTCCTTAAATTCTGCATATAAGTGAAATCACATAGTGTTTATCTTTCTCTGTCTGACTTAAATACCTTCTAGGTCCATCAAAACAATATCTTTTTTCATCCTTTTCCTTTTAATGTGTGTGTCTTTTAATCTGAAGTGAGTCTCTTGTAGGCAGTATATGTAGGGGTCTTGTTTTCTATCCTTTCAGCCACTCTATCTTTTGTTGGAACACTTAATTCTTTTCCATTTAAGTACTTATTGATAGGAATGTAGTTGTTACCATTCTTTATTCCTGTTTTTGATACATGTTTTTTTCTTCTTAAAGAAGTCCCTCCAACATTTCCTGTAATACTGGCTTGATGGTGATAATTCCTTTAGCTTATTTTTGTCTGAGAAGCCTATTTCTGTCCTTTAACTTAAATGATAGCTTTGCTGGATAAAATATTCTTGGTTGTAGATCCTGGGTCTTCATCTTGTCAAATAATTTTTTGCCAAACCCTTCTGTCCTGCATAGTTTTTTTTGAGAATCAGCTGCCAGTCTTATGCATGTTCCCTTAGAGGTAACTATTGTTTTTCTCTTGCTGCTTTTAATATTCTTTCTTTGTATTTAACCTTTGGCATTTTAATTATGATGTGCTTGGTGGGGCCTCTTTGGATCCCTGATTTTTGGAATTCTCTGAGCTTCCTGGGGTTTTATGTCCATTTCCTTCACCAGGTTAGGGAAGTTTTCATCATTATTTCTTCAAACAGCTGTTAACATCTTGATTTTCTTCAGTTATGCGATCAGATGGATATTTGGACCTTAATAGTGTCCCATATGCTCCTTAAATTATTTTTATAGTCTTGGCATCTTTCTCTTGCATTCTGATTATGTGTCCTTCTTTCCCATCCTCTAGATAGGGCATTTGATCCTTTTCTTTATTCACTTATTCTTTGTTTATTCCTTTAATATACTTCTCATCTCAGATAATGTTTTCTTCATTTTAGACTGGTTCCCTTTTATAATTTCCATTTCCATTTTTATGTTTTTTTATCTCTTTTTGAAGTTCCCACTAATTTATCTATACTTCCCAAAAGTTCATTGAGCATCTTTATAACCAGCGTTTTTAAACTCTATATCTGTTAGATTGTTTGACTCCATTATATCTAGATCTCTGTTCTGTTCTTTCATATGGTTTCTGCTTCTTTGTCTTCTCATTTTGGCTGCATTTCCATGTCAGTTTCTAGTACTAAGCAAAGCTCCTAAAACTCCCAGTCTTATTAGCATGGATTTGTGAACTAGGTGTCCGGTGGTACAGTCATGAGAGGAGTTCAGCTGCAGACCAAATTTAGCCCAAGCCTCTACTCCTTCAGGCCCATCTGTTAAGATTCAAGCAAGCAATCAATAGATGCTGTGCTAAAATAATTGCCGCAAAAGACCACTCCAGAAATTGAGATCAGTGGCTCCAGTGGGAATCTAGGCACTGCTCAGTAAGGAGCATCTGATGTGCTGAGGATATACCTGGATGTGGCTCAGATGGAGATTTGAGTTGGGGGAGGCTGGGTTTCAGGGAATCCTCTGGGCAGAATGACCTCTGTTATCCAGTTTGGTGATTCAAGCTATGGTGGCACTGTGTCCACTGCACTGGGAATGGGAAGGGCTCAACAGGGAAATGGACACCACCAGCACTTCTGTACAGAGTGAGCCTTGCCCTCTGCCCTCATTTCAACAATGTCTCACTATAAGTCCCTGGTGCCCCCTGCATGCAGCTGAATTGGCACTGGTGCCCAGATGAGCAGGATCTCACTGCGAAAATGTGCTCACAGATGCGGCTCCTTTAAAGAGATTTCTGCAGCTGCTACTGCTGCAGCCTTCATCTCACTCAGCAGTTCGAAACTGAGCAGCCCCATGTCCTCAGCTAGTCCTACCTTCTGCCGTTGTAGGGTGATTTCTTTCTATCGTATGACTTGTTCATCTAGATCCCAGGTGATTTTTTCTTGCTACTGCTTCTTATTTCTGTCACAACTTTGGTTTGGTCACCAGAGGGATGAACAGAACCTCTATTATCTTATGCCATTTTTTCCCCTCCCCCAAGACAGTTGTTTTTTAAAGTTTCTATTTAGTAAGTTTGATATCTGTGTTCGTCAGGGAGATAAAGGTGAGGAGGAGACTAATCCAGTTGGGCAGGGAGCTTTTAATGGGCACCATTTGGCCCTACTCTATGCCAGGTGCATTCTGGAGTGAGAAATAAGATAAAGAAAAGGATATAAAGAAAAAAAAAAAATCCCTGTACTGGTAGAAAAGTAACAGCTGTCTGGGAGATAACATGAGCAAAGAGATAGAAACCTAAAGAACTAGTGAGAGTCCTGAACCAGTTAAAATGCATTTGGGCCCACAGAGTACTGGGTAATTGCTGGCTGACTGCACAGTCTTGCTACAAGCAGTGAGGTCAAGGTGAGACTTGCTAACAGTTCCCTTGATTAAAAACATGGTGTCCAGATCTCATGATGGATGATACTTTTACAAATCACCAAGAACCTATCTGAGGATAAAGTCTCTTAAAGGATTTGGAATATTTTTCAAAATAAACCTTAGATCTATTTCAAATAGATAGTTTTTTTCATTATCCAGCTCTGTGAGGCTCTGTCTGTGTAGCGTATGGGAATATATATAAAGGGTTAAGACATAGATTCCACCTCTTTCCCTGCTTTCTAAGCATTAGCAACTCATTGTGGGCTGCAGGGACTCTCCATTAGTTCATCTCTCCCTGTCTAGCTCAGATATGGTACCGCCTTTTCAAGCCTCTGACACCATCACTTGCAGGCTTCTGAGGAGAGTCCTATAGATGAATAGGAAAGCAAAACATTAGTTTTGAAAACCATCAAAGCTGGGTTGTAGATATGTAAGACTCTTGCCCTAGTTTCTCATTGGCAAGAGGGTCAGAAATGGTTCTGACATTTTGTGGTCAAGATCCACCAACAGCTACACTGAAGTATTACACTATATACATAGAAGCTAAAGGAATGAGATGCAACCTTGGGAAAGAATACAGGTTTGACAGGTGATAGAATGTAGCCATTTAAAGATGAATCATTAAAAATGTCAAAAGAAAAAGACTGGAGGAAGGAAGATAAGCAAATTATCACCTGACTTAATCTAGGATTAGCAGGTATATTCTTATAGCTCACTGGGTTTGCCATTAAAAAGAGAAAGACCTTCCTTTGTTTCTCTGTCTTTGTCTCTGTCTCTATCATCCCCCCAGGGCTACACTATGTAAAGAGTCAATTACAAAGTCATTACAGCCAACACCATGGAGCTGGTTTCAAGCAGCTGGTTTCAGGGGCTTCTGAAAAGGAGTTACTGCTATTGTCTGGACAGGTCTCCCTCACCCACCTTCCTTGACAGTCTGCAAGAGCCTTGAGGACTCAGGGAAGCTGTATATTTACCTTGGCTGGCAATTAGCAGACCCCAGAGGATCTGGTATTAGACATGCCTAGATAAAAAATTAAAAATTATTTTTCTTAGAAAAGAAAAATTAAAATACCACAAACACACTAAATCCTCCTGAAGTTGTGCTCCTTGCTAATAATGTGTTTGCCCTGAGTTACTTGAGTTAATTCTTTAGTGATTATTTGAAGCTGAATTTAAAAAAAGAAACAAAACAAAACCAAACCTTCTCTCCCACTAACTACGGGTAAATATACACATGAAAAAAACAGAGAAACAACTTGATTCTCCCTTTTCACATTCAAATCTTATTAAACATTATCTGGTGATGCAGAATTTTTTTCTTTTCTCTCTTTAAAATTTTTAAAAATTAAATTTATTGGGTGACATTGGTTAATAAAATTATATAAGTTTCAAGTGTATGCTCAATAATACATTGTTATTCAAAACTTACGAATGTATGCTGTTGTGAATTCTGTTTCTAGAATCAAACATTTGCCTCACGTGTTATTCCCATCACCTTTGGCTCTTTGGCCACTGGGCCAGGCAGTTAACACCTGGAACCAATTTCCTCACCTGTAAAATGGAGACAATGCTTTCCTTAAAGTGTAGTAGCAAGGGGTAAAGCAAATGCACATGTGACATATGGAAAGTGGTTCATAATATAACTCTAATGATAAAGAAATTTAGTCATGTAGGTTCCCTGAAAGGGAGGTAAAGCAAGACAATGTCTTCCTACTCCCTGGTCAGTGAGCAAGAGCTCAGTGTTGGAGATTGGATTTCAGGAGAGAGAAAGCCTTCTCAGGGAATCAATTAGCCTCTTTACTACAAAACAGATGTTAAAGTATGCCCAATATGGCTATAAAATTAAGTTAGAGTTGGGCCTATTGTGGGCCCACTGGACCTAAGAGAAAGCTGCCCAAATGTTTTCACTCTACACACAACCATTCAGAAAAAATTTTTCTTGGACATGTCTTCCCAGCCCTCTGAGCTCACACACCTCCAGCTCTGGCAGCAGAAGGGAAGGTTGATCTCTCTGGGATGCTCAAGTTCTACTTCTTGAGGAGCAGATGGCAAACAGAGTCCTACTCCTGCTTCTAAAGAGAGTCAGTTGCTTCCTATTTTACAGCCTGTTGCCCACAAATCTGCAGACTTTGTACCTTACCTATAGCTAATTCTTGATGCTCTAATGTACATTGGACATTGTTGACTATTAAAAATCTAAACGATCTCTTAAATATTCAAATAATTTAAACTTCAGAATAAAAATATTTGCTGGCAGAGGGAAGCCAATAGTCCTTGCATTCATATTTAAATTATCAGATCTTTTGCCCTACTGGAGTCTCCAGCGTGTTGATTTTCTCTTCCCTGTCATAAGGTGATTTAAGGTGAGGCTTTCCATATGAAAAGTATACATCCTACTCCCATGGTGGCTGGACAGCAGAAGCAAAGCCTCTGTGCTCAGCACCAATTCTGGCTTTGCTGGGGCCATGGGCAGAGGCAGAGTTCATACCAGTAGAGCTCAGTCTCTCACAGCATGTGGATGTCCAACCCAGACTCCTCTTAACCTCAGAAGGATGTGACTGGACAATGCCTCACCTTGCTGTTTTTGCCCACATTTCTGGCCTGGCCCTGAGGTTTCTGGGTGCAATGAGGTGGGAATACCTTTAGACCAGTGTTGTACTAGTACAAATCTCTGGAAATGTGAGAGAAACGTGTGCCCTGGTAGGATACTGATATGTGGGAGGGGAAATAAAGTCAATCCCTTTCCCCACTGACACATGGTCTGAAGACATGGTACCATGTCTTCATGAAGACATGGCTTTTCAGAATTCCCAGGATAGCACTTCATTAAAACTACACCTGTCAGTTCAATGACATGTACATGTAATTGACTATGCCTCCTCTGCCTCACCTTTCTGTTCCTTGCATTGCACTCCCTCATAAAGTAGTAGCATGTAAACTGCCGGCTTCAGGCTCTGCTTTCTGAAGAACACAAGCTAAGAAATCACCTTACTCTAAATGAGTTGGAATCCTACCAGCTACTCCAGACCATATTCCCAAATTCTCAGACTTCTAAAAATGTCCCCTGACCTAAAGTATTGATGGCATTGACTATTCATAAAATTACCTTGAATTAACTGATGTTCAGTGAACTATCTTTGTGGCCAGGGGCCAGAGGATGCTGGGGCTACCATGCACTATGCTTTCCGATGATCCTACCCAGAACTTGTCCTTTTGGAATATTTTTCTTTGCTTCTATTCCCAGGCTGCCTGCTGACTACACAGCTCTGTTCTTTCCGAAGTATTCCATAATTATCCCTCCACTTACCTGCTTGTGTAGTTAGAGAATTGGAACATTCTTGGCACTTCCATTATTTTACTTGTTCATTCCTGTACCCAATCTATCACCAAGACTTATCACTTCTTATCCACCTTTCCCCATCTTTACTGTCATCTTCCTAACCCAGACATCTGCCTTAGATACAACAGCCTCTATATTCATTTTCTCCTAACAACTCTTTCTCCTTCCAGAGTATTATTTTCAAAACAAAATTAAAGTTACCTTAATTCTACAGTTGAAAACCCTTTAGAGGCTATCCATCATTCTTAGAATTAACTCAACTTTGTTAAAAACATTGTTCAAAACTCGGCATTAATCTGACCTGTCAGCCTCTCTAAATTCAGTTCATACAACATTTTTCTTCACAAATGGTGTGCCTCTTGGTCCTGGAATTTTGCACATGCTCTTTCCTCTGGCTAAAAGGCTTTCCCTCTTTCTCCTTTTCTTAGTCCTGCTTTTTTTTAGTACTCAGGGAGAAACCAGTTCCTCTGGAAAGCTGTTACTGATCACCACTCTGAGTCCTTAAGTCTGGATAACACAAGGCTTTTCTCTTTATTTTTAAAATTATTTTTAATTTGTTAATTTATTATTTATTATTAATTATTATTATTTATATTATTATTTTTGGTGACAGTGGTTAATGAAATTTAGTAAGTTTCAGCTGTTACACTTTAATATTAAGGTGTATATATGTATTGTATTGTCCATTCCACTCCCATAATTAGATTCTTTCTGTCACCACATATTTGAATCATTTGCCCTGTCTACCTCCCCTGTACCTCCACCCCCTACCCCTGGTAACCACAAATATAAAGTCCATGTCCATGATTCTCTGTTTGTTTGTCCTGTTCATTTGTGCTTTTAGGTTTGTTGTCCCACATAAGTGATACCATGTGATTTTCAACTTTTTCTGTCTGCTTATTTTGCTTAGCGTGATTATCTTGAGGTCCAACCATGTTGTCGCAAATAGCAGTATTTCATGTCTTCTTATAGCTGCATAATATTCCATTCTATATATGTGTTACAGCTTTAGACAATCATCTATCATAAGACACATTGTGGCTTCCATATCCTAGCTACGTGAAAAATGCTGCTATGAACATTGGCGTGCAAATATCTTTTTGTTATGGGTTTTCAAGCCTTTGGGTAAAATACTCAGTAGAGGGATTGCTGGGTCATATGGTAGATCAATTCTTAGTTTTTAAAGAAAGTTCCATACCATTTTCCACAGTGGCTGTACCAATTTGCAGTCCCACCAGCAGTGTATGAGGGTTCCTATTTCTCTGCATCCTCTCCAACATTTGTTATTACTTGTTCTGTTGATTATAGCTATTTTAACAGGTGTGAGATGGTATCTCATTTTGGTTTGATTTACATTTCCCTAATAGCTAGTGATGTTGAGCATCTTTTCATTCCATTTTATGTTTTTGGGTTTTTTTGTCAAAAATTATTTGCCCATGTAAATATGGATTTACTTCTCGATTCTGTTCCACTGGTCCAGTGTCTGTCTTCTTCTGCTAATACTATGCCATTTTTATGACTGTTGTTTTGTAGTATAATTTGAAATCAGGCAGAGTGATGCCTTTGCTTCATTCTTTTTCTCAGGATGGCTTTGGCAATTCAAGGTCTTTTTCTTCCATACAAATCAGATGATTTTTTTGTTCTACTTCTTTAAAAAATCTGATGGGATTTTGATGGGGATTGCATTAAATCTGTGTGATGCTTTAGGTAATATGGTCATTTTAACTAAGTTGATTCTTCCAATTCAAGAATATGGAATATCTTTCCATTTCTTTGTATATTCTTTGATTTCTTTTAATAGAGTCTTATACTTACCATTATATAGGTCCTTCACTTGTTTCATTAGATTTTTCTAGGTATTTTATTCTTTTTGCTGCAATTGCAAAAGGAATTATTTTCCTATTCTTTTTCTGACATTTCATTATTAGAGTATAGGAACACTATGGATTTTTTAACAGTGATTTTGTATCCAGAAACTTTACTGTATTTGCTTATTGTTTCTAGTAGTGTTCTTGTGGAGACTCTAGGGTATTCTATATAGAGAATCATGTCATCCACAGATTGTGACAGTTTGACTTCGTTTCCTATTTGGATGCCTTTTATATCTTTCTCTTGCCTGATTGCCTCACTCGGACCTCCAATGCTATATTGAATAAGAGTGGCGATAGTGGACAGCTTTGCCTTGTTCCTGAACTTAGAGGAAAGATTTTTAGTTTTTCACCATTAAGTATAATGTTGGCTGAGTGTTTGTCATAGATGCCCTTTTTATGTTAAGGTACTTTCCTTCTATACTGATTTTGTGAAGTGTTTATCATAAATAGATGCTGTATTTTGTCAAAGGCTTTTTCTGCACCTATTGATATGATCATATGATTCTTATTTTTTAATTTATGTGGTACATCACATTAATCGATTTGTATATGTTGAACCATCCTTGTGCCTCTAGGATGAAGCTCACTTGATCGTGGTGTATAATCTTTTTTAACATGTTGCTGTATTCTATTCACTAGTATCTTATTTAAGATTTTTGCGTCTGTGTTCATGAGAGATATTGGTCTGTAGTTTTCTTTTTTTTTCTTTTTTCATTCTTTTTTTACTAGGTTTTGATATCAGAGTAATATTGGCCTCTTAAAATGAGTTGAGAAATATTGCCTCCTCTTCAATTTTTTGGAAGAGTTTGAGGAGAATAGGTATTAAATCTTTGAATGTTTGTAGTAGAATTAATTCACTTGTGAAGACATCTGGTCTTGAACTTTTACTTTTTGGTAGGGTTTTTGATGGTTGTTTCAATTTCTATACTACTGATTGTTCTATTTAGATTTTCCATTCTTCTTGATTCATTCTAGGAAGGTTGTATTTTTCTAAGTATTGATCCATTTCTTCTAGGTTATTAAATTTGGTGTTATATACTTTTTCATAGTATTTTTGTATTATACTTTGTATTTCTACGATGTCAATTGTAATTTCCAATCTTCGATCTCTGATTTTTTTATATTTGTGTCTTTTTTTTTTGTTTCTAGTGTCAATTTTATTAACGTTCTCAAAGAACCAGCTCTTTGCTGCATTTATTTTTTCTATTATTCTTTTGTTTTCAATTTCATTTATTTCTGCTCTAATTTTGATTCTTTTCTTCTGCTGACTTTAGTCTTGATTTGTTTTTCTTTTTATAGTCTTTTAAGATAAAGTGTTAGGTTGTTTATTTGGGCTTGTTCTTGTTTTTGTAGGTAGGCCTGTAATGATATGAACTTTCCTCTTATGACCACTCTTGCCATGTCCCAAAAGTTTTACATGTTGTGCTATCATTTAATTCATTTCTATATATCACTTGATCTCTCTTTATAGCTTCGGTGACCCAGTCATTCTTCAGTAGCATGTTGTTTAATCTCCATGTATTTGTGGCTCTTCCCACTTTCTTTTTACAGTTGTCTCGTTTCACAGCATTATGATCAGAAAATATGGTTTGCATGATTTCAGCTGTCTTATATTTATTGAGGCTATCTCTGTGTCATAGTATGTGGTCTATCTTTGAGAATGTTTCATGTGCAATAGAGAAGAATGTATAAGCAGTTGTTTTAGAATGAAAGGCTTGGTAAGTATCAATTATGTCCAGTTGGTCTAATGTATCATTTAAGGATATGATTTCCTTATTGATTTTCTGTTTGGATTATCTGTCTATATCTGATACCAGGATATTTAAGCCTCCTACTACAAACAGAGTTTTGGTCTGTTTCTCCCTTTAATGTTTAGTAATTGCATTATATATTTCAAGGCTCCCTGATTGGGAGCTTAGTTAAGAAGTGTTATGTCTTCTTGCTTGGTGCATCGATTCCCTTTAGCATTATGAAGTGTCCCTCAGTATCTTTCTTTCCCTTCTTTATTTTGAAGTCTATTTTGTCTGATATTAGTACCACTACTCCCACTTTTCTCTGAATGCCATTTGCTTGAAATATCATTTTCCACCCTTTCACTTCGAGTCTATATTTGTCTTTGGAGCTGAGCTATGTCCCCTGGAGGCAGCATATATGGTTGGGTTTCATTTTTAAATTCAATCTGCAACTCTAAAACTTTTTATTAGTGAGTTCAGTCCTTTTACATTTAAGGTGATTATTAAAATATGAGATCTTCTTATAGTCATTTTATCTTTTGCTTTCTAGTGGCTCTGTGTTTCCATTGCTTCCTTGTCCTTTTGTGTCTGGTTTTGCTGCTGCTGCTGCTGTTGTTGTTGTGTTGTTGTTGTTTGTTGTTGTTTTGGCTTCTGTGGCTTTTCCCTCTGGTCCTTCTTGTTTTGTTATATACTTCAGTTCTGAATCTTAGTATATGGTTACCATTATGAATATGTAAAGAATAGCTATATACATACTGTCATCCATCTTCTGCTTGTGCCTTATCTTCATTCTCCTTTGTGAATTTGGATCTCTGAATCTTCCCCTTTCCAGTCATTGCTGTTTCAATTTGTCCCTATGTATGCTGAACATTCATTACTATCTTGCTAGAGCAAATCTCTTCTTATTTAAGCTTATAATGCCTGTTTAGTAATGGTTACACTCCTCAGCTTCTATTTGCCTGTCACCTTACTCCTAATTATTTATTTTTTTGGTCATTTTGTTTTAGAAAATATGATACCTTTTAGTATTTCCTGTAATGCAGGCCTTGTAGTGGAGAATTCCCTCATATTTTGTATGTCTGGAAAGGTCTTTATTTCTCCTTCATATCTAAAGAAGAGCTTTGCTGGACACATTATTCTTAGCTGGTAGTTTCTTTCATTTAATAGTTTTAATATTTGACTCCATTCTTTTCTTGCTTGTAAAGTTTGTGATGAGAAGTCTGACAATAATCTAATAGGTTTTCCATTAAAGGTTATCATCTCTCTTTTCCCTGGCTGCCCCAAGAATTCTTTCTTTGTCATTGATTTTTGATCATTTTAATACAGTGTGTCTTGAGAAGGCCTTTTTGGGTCAAGATAATCCCATGTTCTGTTGACTTCTTGAATTCCAAGGTCCAGTTTATTTCTTAGAATTGGGATGTTCTCATCAACTATTTGTCTGAAAATGCTTTCTGATCCTGGATCCTTTTCCTCTCCTTTTGAAATATCCATTATTCTTATGTTTCTTCTCCTGATGATGTCAGCTAGTTCTTGTATTTCTCTTTAATTATTTTTTATTTTTGATTTCTCTCTTCTTCTGATTTATTTCTAGATTTCTGTCTTTGATATCATTGATCTTTTCCTCCCTTTGGTCTACTCTATTACTCAAGCTTGCTATTTCATTTTTCATCTTTTTTAATGTGTTCTTCATCTCCAGAAGTTCTATTTGGTTCTTTGTGAGGGTTTCAAACTCCTTGTTAAAGAACTCATTCTGCTCATCTAGTTGTTTTTTCAGTTCCTGAAATTGTTGATGTGAATTGTTTTGGATCTCATTGAATTTTTTTCAGAAGTACCATCCTGAATTCTGTCATTTAAATTGCATATTTCTATGTCTGTAAGCTTATTTTCTGGAGATTTTTATCTTTCTTTCTGAATTGCCTTGTCACCTTGGTTGTTCATGTTGTTTAATGGACCATTTCTCTGCCTGGCCATTAATAGAAATGTATTTTGCTTTTTTTCAAAGAAAGATGTATTATTTACTATATAAAGGCGTCTCTTTTGCCTGTTACAAAGAAGATGTTTTTCTCTTAGGCACCAGTGGGTGGTGTCTAAGCCTCTTGTCCCTGCTTTATATAGTCTTAGTAATACCTTTTTTTTTTCTTGTAGATATTCAATTACACTCACTATCATCTGTCTCAGTCTCTGTCAGTGTTAGCAACTGTAATGTTTGCTCATATCCTCCTTTAGAAGATATGTTGGGAGGGGCCCTCTGGTTTGGGGAATGGGGGCTGTGTCTCAGCCTTGTGTTTTGCAACCATGGCTGATAATAATCAACTGTTGTTTCTCTGCTGTCCCTGTTTCTCTTCCATCCCCACTTCTCTGCATTCTGTCCTGACCCCTGGGCACTGCTGCTGTGTGGAGCTCATAGCTTTCTCAGGTAAGGCTGTTCAGGGAACTCACCACACCTTCTCCCCTCTTTCTTCCTCCTGCTGGGACCTCTGGCTGCAAGAGCCAGCTTCTTTTTTCCTCCCAGTCTACTGCCCAGCTCCCAGAGTTCAGACCTATGTTAACTCTTATGAGCAGATCCTATGCTCAGAGGTGCTGGTGTGCATTTTGGGTGTCTTTTGTTGAATTTTAGATGTTCAGCTTATTGTTGTTCAAGTGGAGAGGTCTGGGGACATTTCTCACTCTACCAGGATTCTGACAGGAATCCCTCACACAAGGCTTTTTAAATGTAAGTGTACTTTTCCTTTACTGGTGTATTAGTCAAGACTCTCCAGAGAAACAGAACCAGTGGAACATAAAAGGATATTTATTTTTTGTAATTAGCTCATGAAAATATCAAGTCTGATGAGTCCCACGGTCTGCTGTCTGCAAGCAGGAGACTCAGGAAAACCTGAGGTATATAATTCAGTCTGAATTTAATGGCCTGAGGACTTGGAGAATAGACAATACAAATTCTACTCTTAGGGCAGAAGATGAGATAACATGTGCCATCTCAACAATAAATTTATAAAAGGGGCAAAATCCTCTTCTGGTTTTTGATGCTGTTCTATTCATACCCTCAATGGATTGAATGATATCCATCCACATCAAGGAAACAATCTGCTAAGTTAAATGAATCCAATACTAATCTCATCTAAAACATCTGCACAGACACATTTTATAATAATGTTTAACCAGATATCTGAACATCCCCTGATTAAGTCAAGCTGATACATAAACTTAACTATCACAACAATTTTTATCATTATTTTGATTACATGTTTATGTATGACCATTGGTTTGTTTAATGTTCCTCTTTTCTAAACTAGTAGCTTCATAAAGGGAGGTACGAATTTGTTTAATTTATCACCTGAGCCATAGTAGGCACAAAATAAATAATTTATAGATGATGCATTGATTAATTAATGAATACTTTATAGCACTGCTCCTCAAAAGTGTGGTCTATGGACCAATGCTGATCTATAAACTGTTTATTATTAATCTGTGAAAAAATAAGTATGGAAATTAAAAATAAATGTTCAGAGGTATTGTAGTAATTTGAGAGATTAATTGTATATTGTTGAATCTAATAATAATAAAAAGGGGTTTCCATTCTGTGTGTAATTTTTCTGGCAATTTAGTTCTATTCTATTTTACAAATACATTAGTCCACAACAGATTAAAAAAAAAAAAGACTTTCTTTTACCACAGATAGTGTGAGTGGGGCTAATTTAGAATATTGCTACATTATTAAAAGTGTTTAAAGACAATTTTAAAATAATCAAATAAATATTTGTAAAATAATGATGATCATAATAATGCTGATGATCATAAAATAAGTAGATAAGGACCAGACAACAAAACAATTTGATTAATTTTAATTATGTATGGGAATATATTTTTGGAGGAAAGTCTGATAGTAATTTTTTTTAAGTTTATTGGGGTAACATTGGTTAATACAATTCTATAGTCTTCATGTATGCATTATAATTTCACATCTGTATGTTCTATTGTGTTTTTACCACCCAAAGTCCAGTTTCCTTCAGCTACCATATATTTGACCCCTTTACCCACTTCCCCTTCCCCTATTCCCCTATCTCTGACCCTTTTTACCCTGTATACCTCCCCCTCCTCCACCTTTATTCTCTAGTAACCACTAGTCTATAGTCCATGTCCATGAGTCTCTGTTTGTCCTGTTCATTTGTTGCTTTTAAGTTTATATCACAATATATTTGCAAACAACACCTCTGATAAGGGCATAATATCCAAAATATACAAAGAACTCACACAACTCAATAACAACAAAAAAACAAATGATCTAATCAAAAATGGACAGAGGACCTGAACACTTTTCCATAGAGGACATACAAATAACCAACAAATACTAGAAAAGATGCTCAACATCACTAGCTATTAGGGAAATGTAAATCAAAACCAAAATAGATATCATCTCTCACCTGTTAGAATAGCTATAATCAACATGACAAGTAATAACAAATTGGAGAAGATGCAGAGAAATAGGAACCCTCATACACTGCTGGTGGGACTGCAAATTGGTACAGCCACTGTAGAAAATGGTATGGAGTTTTCTCAAAAAAACTAAGAATTGATCTACCATATGACCCAGCAATCCCTCTACTGAGTATTTGCCCCAAAGTCATGAAAATTCATATCTGAAAAGATTTGCGTACCGATATTCATAGCAGCATTATTCATGGTGGCCAGGACATGGAAGCAACTGAAGTGTCCTACAATAAATGGCTAAAGAAGCTGTGGCATATATATACAATAGTAGTAATTTTTTAAAGAAAAAACATTTTTAGTTGTTTTAAGTGTATCTTTGAACACTATTATGAACATTTGCTTTTATTATGTGGTGTCAAAAAAGTTTTTCCTACATGAAGAGTGGTATGTTTATTTTGAAAAATGCTGAGATACATAAATTTCAGTTTTTTCCTTTTTGTTGTGCTGCCCAGAAATTTGGGATTATATTTATTACTCAATTATAATATCTCTACTGGCTTTTTAAATTAGTATGTTTATTGTATACTGATTTTTATGACATAGTTTACATTTTTAACTTAGACTGTATTACATCTGTTGTATTTAACTTTTTTACTCTTAAAAGAACACTTTTATTGCCATCTTACAGAGATACAATTTTTGCACCAAAATTTCACCCTTTTAAAGTGTGCAAGTTTGTGGCTTGTAGTATATTCACAAAGTGTGTGACCTGCACTATCATCTAATTTTAGAACATTTTAATTTCACCAAAAATAATTTTTATACCCTTCAGCATTCACTTAACATTTCCTCCTCTCCCTAGACCCTGGTTATCATTAATCAGCTTTCAGTATGTATGAATTTTGCTGGATATTCTGAAATTTTTATTTACATTGAATTTTACAATATGTGGTCTTTTGTAACTTGTTTCTTTGATTTAACATGCTTTTATGGTTCATTTGGTTTGTAGCATGTGTCAGCACTTCATTAATTCCATTGTATAGATATACCACTTTATATATTCATCATTTATTGTACATTTGAATTATTTCCACTTTTAGGTTATTACAGAACAATGCTGGTAGGAATATTCATGTACAAATTTCTGTGTAAATATATATATTTTTATTTCTTTTAGGTATATACATAGTAGTGAAATTACTGAGCCATATAGTTACATAGTTATTATGATATTATTGACTATATTCCCTAAGCTGTATATTATAGCCTCATGGCTTACTTTATAACTGGAAATTTGTGTGCCTAATCCCCTTTCCCTTTTTTGCCTGTCCCATCAAACCCCCTCCTCTCTGACAAACATATGTTTACTGTCTCACCTATGTTTGTTTCTGCTTCATTTTATTTGTTCTTTGTTTGTTTCTTTTATAGATTTTATGTATAAATTAAATCTTAAATTATTTGTCTTTCTCTGTCCAACTTATTTCACTTAACAAAATACTCTATTGCAAATATAAAGAATTCATTTCTTTTATGAATGAGGAATATCTCATCTTCTTTATCCATTCTTCTATACATGGGTACCTAGATTTCTTCCAAACCTTGGCCTTTGTAAACAATAATGGAATGAACATAGGGATACATACATCTTTTTGAATTATTGTTTTTGTTTTCTTCAGATAAATACTAAGAAGTGTAATTGCTGGGTTGTATAGCACTATTTTTGATTTTTTGAGTAATCTCTATTCTGTTTAACATAGTGGCTGCAGGAACTTACAATCTCACCAACAATGCAAAAGGGTTCCCTTCTCTCCACATTCTCACCAGCACTTGTTATTTGTTGATATTCTTGATGATAGTAATTCTGACAGGTAAGATAGTATCTCATTATGGTTTTGATTTGCATTTCCCTGTTGATTAGTGATGTTGAGAATATTTTCATGAATCTGTTGGCCACCTATATGTTTTCCTTGGAGAAATATTTATTAAGGTTCTCTGCCCAGTTTTTAATTGGATTGTTCATTATTTGTTGTTAAGTCATGAGTTCTTTATATATTTTGGATTAACTGCTTATTGGATATATCATTTGCAAATATCTTTCATTCAGTAGGTTGTCTTTTGTCTTGTTAATTGTTTACTTTGCTGTACAGAAACTTATTAGTTTGATGTAGTCTCATTTGATTATTTTTTCTTATGCTGCACTTGCTTGAAGAAATATACCTAAGAAAATATTGATAAACACAATGACAAAGAGCTTGCTGTGTATGTTTTCTTCTTGGAGATTTTGGTTTCAGGTCTTACATTTAAGTCTTTATTCCATTATGAGCTTATTTTTGTATATGGTGTAAGAAAGTGGTCCAATTTTATATTTTCACATGTATATGTCCAGTTTTCCCCACAGTGCTTATTGAAAAGACTGTCTTTACTCCCATTGTATATCCTTAACCCTTTTGTTGTAGATTAAATGACTATATAAGCAAAATTTTATTTCTGGGCTCTCTAGTCTATTTCTTTGATCTATGTGTCTATTTTTATTCCAGTACCATATTGTTTTGATAATTATAGCCTGTGGTATAGTTTGAAATCAGGGAGTCTGATATCTCTCACTTTATTCTTTCTCAAGGTTTTTCAGCTATTAAGGGTCTTTTGTGGTCCATGTAAATTTTAGGATTAGTTCTTCTAGTTCTAGGAAGAATGCCATTGGTGTTTTAATAGGAATGACATTGACTCTATATATTATTTTAGGCAGTAAAAATATTTAACAATATTAATTCTTCCAATCCATGATCATTATATATCTTTTCATTTATTTGTATCCTCTTTAATTTCTTTCTTCACCGTCTTATAGTTTTCATAGTACAGGTCTTTTATCTCATTTGTTGGATTTATTCATAGATATTTTATGTGTTTTGATGTAATTGTAAATGGAATTATTTTCTTAATCTCTTTCGATTGTTATTGGTGGATAGGAATAAAACAGATTTCTGTATATTGATTTTGTATCCTGCAACCTTACTGAATTCATTTATTATTTCTAATAGTTTTTTGGTGGGGTTTTCTAGATATAGTATCACATCATCTACAAATAGTAAGAGTTTTACTTTTTTCTTATTGGTTTGAATGACTTTTATTTTTTCTTGTCTGATTGCTGTGGCTAGCACTTCCAACACTATGTTGAATAGAAGTTGTGATAGTGGATATCCTCTGTTGAAATTTTTATTGTAATTAGATGTTTAGTTTTGTTGTACACTTTTACTGCATTTATTGAGATCATTTTTATTATTCATTTTGGTGAGATGATATATTATGTTAATTGATTTATGGATGTTAAACCATCTTTCCATATCTGTGACAAATTCCCTTTGGTCATGGTATATAATCCTTTTACTGTATTGTTGAAACCAGTTTGCTAGTATTTTACTGAGAATTTTGCATCTATATTCACCAAGGATATTTGCCTGTAATTTTAGTTTCTTTCTTTTTTTCTTGGCTTGTCTTTATCTGGTTTTGGTATCAGGGTAATTAATGCTGGCTTCACAGGATAATATGAAAGCATTTTTTTCTCTTTGATTTTTTTGAAAGAATTTAAGGATAGGAATTAATTCTCATTTAAGTGTTTAATAGAATTTACTTATGAAGCCATGTGGTACTGGACTTTTGTTTATTGGAAATTTTTAAATTACTGCTTCAATTTCATTGTTAATAATCTATTTAGATGTTTTATTTATTCTTAATTTAGTCTTGGTAAGTCATATGCTTCTAGAAATTTATTTATTTCCTCCATATTGTCAAATTTGTTAGCATATAATTGTTTATAATATTATTTAATGATCCTTTGTATTTCTGTGGTGTTAGTTGTAATTTCTCTTCTTTCACTTATAATTTTATTCATTTAGTCTTTTTCTTGGTGAGTTTGGCTAAAAGTTTGTCAATTTTGTTTATCTTTTTCTTTATTTTATCATTTCAAAGGACCAGCTCTTGTTAATATTTTCTTTTGTATTTAACAACTGTTACAGCTTTGCTAACCAGAAGCAGAAATGAGAATACATCACCATTCCCTCCATGGAACCGGTAACAAAGGTCGTGTAGTATGCCTGGCAGCTAGAGATAATTGTCTGAGCACAGTAGGCACTGGAGTGGAGCAGAGCTTGTGTCATTTAAAGCAGTTTCAGTGCAGTTTCCTTTAATAAAGGTGGATTCATGTGGAAATTGGAGACCTTTAAAAGTCTGAGATAACTCTCCATCAAGGTCAGCCTCTGTCCAGTGGCCATTGCTCAAGGTATCAAACACATGTTCACTGCCTGGGGCCAGTGGCACATGGCCTAGGGGAACACAGACTCCATCCAAGTAGAGGGATTATTGCATCCAGTTGTGGATGCACAAGAGGGCCAGGCCAAGGCACCACAGTTTTTAAATGACAGGATTAAAATATCCCAATTATTAAAAGGTTTGCAATGAATTAAACCAGTTGTTTAAATTAAAAAAAAAAAAACACACTAAACAACCAATGGATCAAAGAGGAAATCAAAGAGGAAATTAAAGATTACTTTGAGACAAATGAAAATGAAAACACAACTTTTCAAAATTTATGGGAAAGAGCAAAATCAGTTCTAAGAAATTTGTATGTGTGTATATATATATATACATACACATATATATGTATGTGTATATATATGTATATATATATATACATACATACATATATATATATGTCTATTACAAGAAGCAAAAAAAATTCTAAAAAATAACCTAACTTTACACATAAAGGATCTGGAAAAAGAAAAAACAAAACCCAAAGCTAACAGAAGGAAATAATTAAGATCAGAGTAGAAACAAATGAGAGGTTTTAAAAAAAATTGAAAATAGCAATCAAACTGAGAGCTTGTTCTTTGAAGAGATATTTCTTTAAAAATATATATAGGTGTTTACAATCATAACTTTCCCCTAATCACTTTATTTTCTCTGTCCCAGAAGTTTTAGTATATTATGCTTTTGTTTCACTTATCTCAAACTGTTTTATAATTCTCATTGTAATTTGTTATTTGACCCATGGTATCTTAGAGAGTATGTTTTTTAATTTCCAAATATTTGGGGGGGGGTTAGATTTTTTTCCTTTATCAATTAGTTTTTTATTCACTTTTTGGGGGGGAAAACATACTTTGCATAATTTCATAACCTTATTAAGCCTACATATAATTTATTGTAGACACTATCCCACATGCACTTGAGAATTTTTATTCTTCTGTTGTTGAGTGGAATGTTCTACATCTAGATGCTTGCTAGGTCTATCTAGTGTATAGTGTTATTAAAATATTCTATTTCCTTTATGATATGGTTTTTGTTTTTTCTGTCAATTTTTGGAAGTGGGATTTTGAAGTCCCAGACTATCTTGATGAATTGCCTTTTTCTCTATAAAATTTTGAAAGCTTTTTTAAAAAAAGGTATTTCCTTCATTAACCTCCTGTTATGTACGTATTTTTTTTTAATAGAAATTCTGATACATTGACCATTTAATTGTTATAAAATGCTGTTTTTTTTTCTTGTTGGGAAAATTTTCTGAGGTGTACTGGATGCAACTTTCAAGGGAAGGTGGGGATGAGAGACCAAAAAAAGATACTGACAACTCCAGAAATAAATAAGGAGTTTATTAAAGGAATTTTTGGGTAGAGTATTGGGCATCATCAAGACCGTAGATCTCTACACCCAATAAGGGATGGGGGCTTGATATATATATACCTTCGGGAACACAGGTGGCTTGTAGCCAAATGACACCTGCTATTAAAAGCTGCATATTCCAAAGCAGTAAACAACTTAATGGGCCTACTTATCTGTGTGAGAACATTTCTTTCAGGTGTTAGGGGCTTACCCCTCCCTCTCTCCTTCTGTGACTCACATTATGACTGTATTGATATACTTGATATACAAATCTCTGAGGCTCTCTTCATTTTTCTTTGTTCTTTTTGTATTTTGTTTCTCAAATTAATCTCAATCGACCTACTTAAAAATTTTTCCTTCTGTCAACTCAAGTCTGCTTTAGAGTCCTCCAAATGAATTTTTAATTTTGGTTATTTTACTTTTAATTCTAGAAATACTCTTTTTTTAAATTTTAATAATCTCTACTTCCTTTTTGCTTCTATTTGGTGAGACACTGTTTAATTTTTTTTTTTACTGTAGTAAAATATAAATAATATTTATCATTTTAACCATTTGTAACTGTATAATTCAGTTGCATTAAATACATTCCCAATATTGTGTAACCATCACCACTAACCATACCAAAAACTTTTTCATCACCCTCAACATAAACTCTACTCATTAAATGATAACTCTTCCTCCTTCCCTCCACACAGCCCTTGCTAACATCTATTCTATTTTCTGTCTCTATAATTTTGCTTGTTCTAAATACCTCATGTAAATGAAATCTTATAATAATTTTTCTTCTGTGTTTGCCTATTTCATTTTCTGTAAGCTTTTTAAGGTCTGCCAATGCTATAGCTTACATCAAAATTTTATTCTTATTGTATGGCTGAATATTTCATTGTAGGTATATACCACATTTTGTTTATCCATTAGTCTTTTTTGATGGACACTGTGTTGTTCCTATCTTTTTGTTATAGTAACTAATGCTGCAATAAACATTAGTGTACAAATATCTTAGTCTATGCTTTCAATTCATTTACATATACACTTAACAGTGTAATTGCTAAGTCAAATGGTAGTTTTGTTTAACTTTTTGAAAAACTGCCAAGCTCTTTTTCCTGATGGCTATACCATTTTACTTACCCACCAGCAATACTTCAGTATTTTATTTTTTCTACTTTTTCTCTAGAATTTGTTATTTTTACTTTTTTAAAAAAAATATTCTATTTATTTCAGCACATATAGCATGGCATCTTATCATGGTTTTGATTTGCATTTCCCTAATGACTAATCATTTTGTATATCTTTTAATGTATAACTTCTTTGAAAAAATGTCTATTCAAGCCCTTTGCATATTTTGAGTTGGGTTGGTTCTTTTTTGTTTTTAAGTTATAGGAGTTCCTTATATAGTCTAGATATTAATCCATTATCATACAAATAATTAGCAAATTGATCTTCATTTTGTAGGGTTTTTTTTCTTTCTTGATAATGCCATTGGATACACAAAAATTCTTAATATTAGTGAAGTCTAAGTTATCTGTGTCCTCTTTTGTTTCCCAAGATTTTGGTGTCATATCCATGAAAACATTGCCAAAATAATGTTATAAAGATTTCCCCCAGTTGTTTTTTCTTAGAGTTTTGTTATAATATTAGGTCTTAAGTTTGGATCTTTGATCTATTTTGAGTTGATTTTTGTATATGGTGTAAAGGAAAGGGCCAACTGTATTCTTTTACATGCTTATGTAGTTTTCCTAGCACTGTTTTGCTTATATAGTTTCCCTAGCACTGTTTATTAAAAAGACTGCCTTTTACTCGTTGAATAATCTTGGCAACCTTGTTGAAAATCAATGGGCCATGTATGTGAAGGTTTATTTCTGGAATTTTTATTCTCTTCCATTTTTATATATCTGTTCTTATGCCAGTAGCCTATTGTTTTAATTACTGTAGCTTTATAGTAAATTTTGAAGTAGAGAAGTGTGAATTTATTATTGTTTTGGAAAATTGTTAACAAAATTCAAAATTCCTTGCAATTTATATGAATTTAAGAATTGACTTTTCTATTTCCATGCAAAAGCTATTGGATTTTTGATAAAGGTTGTAAATGTGTAGATCACTTTGGGCAGCACTGGCATGTTAATGCTCTTAGGTTTTTCTATACATGAATGTAAGATGCCTTTCCATTTGTTTGTGTCTTCGTTATTATTATTATTAGTAGTAGTAATGTTTTACAGTTTTTAGTATATAAATCTTTTACCTTTTGGCTAGATTTATTCTGATTTATGTGATACTTTCATATTCTATTATAAATGCAATTGCTTTCTTGTTTTACTTTTTGGATTGTTCAGTGATGATGTAGAGAAACATAACTTATTTTTATGTGTTGATCTTATAACCCGCAAGTTTGATGAATTAGTTTGATAGCTGTAGTAGTTTTCCTGTGGATTCTTGGAATGTTCTATTCTGTGGGAAAATGTCAGCTGTGAATAGAGATAGTTTTACAGCTTTCTTTGCAATTTAGTTGCTTTCATTTATTTTCTTGTTCAATAACTAGAACTTCAGGTACAATGTCAAAAAGCAGCAATAACATTGACATCCTTCTCTTGCTCCTAATCTTAAAGGAAAAGCTTTCAGTCTTTTAACATTTAGTATAATATTAGTTGTGGTTTTATTAATATACTCTTTATCATTTTGAAAGAATTTCCCTTTCTTCAGTTTTCTGAGATTTTTATTATTAGAGTTTGTCACATGCTGTCATATTTTCTTCTGCATCATTTAAGGTTATCATGCGTTTTTAAAAATTTTCGTTCTATTAATATGATGCATTACATTTGTTGAGTTTTGGATGCGAATCAACCTTGCATTCTAGGATAAAGTCCACTTGGTCATAGTAAAATATCATTTTAATATGCTGGTGGGTGTGATTTGCTAATAATTTGTTGAGGATTTTTGCATCTGTATTCATAATGGCCATTGATCTACAATTTTCTTGTGATATTTTTGTCTGGTTTTGATATCAGGGTAATGCCTACCTTGTAGAATGAGTTAGAATGTGTTCCCTCCTCTTTGACATTCTGGAAGAGTTTAAGAAAGATTACTGTTAATTCTTCTTTAATATTTGGCAGAATTAATTTGGTACAGAAGTTTTAATGATTGGAAAGTTTTCTATTAATCTTTCAATCTTTTTACTAGATATAGATCTGTTTAGATTTTGTATTTGTTCATGATTCAGTCTTGGTATCTGTGTATTTCTAAGAATTTTATGACTATACAGATTCATCATTTGTTATTGTACAATTGTTCATTGTATGCTTTTATACTTTTTAAATTTCTGTAAAATTGATTGTGATGTTTCTTCTTTCATGTTCTCAAGCTAAAGATTAAGTCCAAGATCCTTGAGTTTTGTTCCTATGTTTTCTTCTATGCATTTTATTGTTTTGGGTCTTATATTCAGGCCCTTAATCCATTTTGAGTTAATTTTGGTGTGTGGTGATAGACAACAGTCTAGTTTCATTCTTTTGTAGGTGGCTTTCTAGTTTTCCCAGCACCATTTATTGAAGAGGCTTTCCTTTCTCTACTGCATATTTTAGGCTTTTTTTTCCCCCAAAAAATGATTTGCCCATATAAATATGAAAAAAAATTTTGGCCAAAAATTTCATTTTAATCTTTAGTATTTTCTTTCTTCAAGTAGCTGTTTGTTTAGTTTGTTCATCTTTTCTAGTTCCTTAAGATGTAAAGTTAGGTTTAGGTTTTCCAGCTTTATTTTTTCTTTCTAAGTTTTTATAGCTAAAGTTTCCAACTTATATTGCTTTTGCTGCATTCTACAGGTTTCAGTGTGTATATTCATTTTCAAAGGTCACAAGACACTATCTAATTTTTCTGGATTTCTCTGGATTTCTTCTTTGACTTATTGTTTGAGCACATGTTGTTTAATTTCCACATATTTGTGAATCAATTTTTCTTTGCTTATTAATTTCTAACTTTATCTCATTGTAGTTAGAAAACATATATTGTACAATATCTATACATTTAAGTGAACTAAGACTTGTTTTGTTGTTTAACATATGGTTTATACAGAAGAATTTCTCATACTGCACTTGAAGAGAATGTGCATTCTGCTTTATTTTTATTTTTATTTTTTTGGATGGAACATTCTATATATGTCTGCTTGGTCTTAGTGGTATATTGTATTAAAAACTCCTTTATTTCCCTACTTATCTTCTGTCTGTCTGTTTTATACATCATTGAAAGTGGGATATTGAAAGCTCCAACCATTGCTGTAGGATAGTTTACTTCCCCTTTCAGTTTTGTCAATGTTTGCTTTATTTTGAGAAAGTTATCAGGTGTGTATTTATTTATAATTGTATGTCTTCTTGCTGTATGGGACCTTTTATTAATATATAATGTTGTTGCCTTTTGCAAAATTTGTAGATTAAAAGCTTATTTTGTCTAATATTAATATAGCCACCTAGCTCTTTTTTATTTACTATTTGCACAAAATACCTTTTTTTCACCATTTCATTTTTAACCTATCCATATCTTTAGATATAAAGTGAATCTCTTGTTGACAGTATATTGTATCATGTTTTATTATTTATTCTTTTAATATCTGTCTGCTGACTAGAGATTTAATCAATTTACATTTAAAGTAATTGCTGATAAAAAAGAAAATAGCTATTTTTCTATTGGTTTTCTATGTGACTTATAGTTTTTGGCTCCTTATTTCCTCCACTATCTTTTGCTTTTAGGTAATATTTTTGTAATAAAAAGTTTTGATTACCTGAATACATACACACACATGCACACAAATACACTTATATTCTAATTCTATCTATCTATCTATCTATCTATCTATCTATCTATCTATCTATCATCTATCTTCTTTGTGATTATCATAGATATTATATTTAATATTTTAAAGCTATGACAATCCAACTTGAATTTGTATTGACTTAAATTTCTTATAAAAACCTTTAACCCTAAAAAGCTCTATCTTTTTTCTTTTTGTTACTGATGTCAAAATTTACATCTTTATAAATTGTGTACCCAATAACATAGATTAATTATTATTTTATATATTTATTTATAAAATCGTGTAAAAATAAAAAGTGAAATTGCATATCAAAATTACAATAAGTTTAGCTTTTATAGTTGTCCAACTATTTATCTTTCTCAGGGATCTTTACTTCCTTATATGGTTTCATGTTGTTGTCTCATGTCCTTTTATTTCTTCTTGACATTTCTTGCATGGCAGAGCTAATGGTAATAAACTACTTTAGCATTCGTTCATCTGAGAATATCTTGATTTAATTCTAATTTTCAACAAAATTAGATACAAAATTTTATAAATGATATAAAATTCTCAGTTGATAAGTTTGTTTTTTGTTTTCTCAGCACCTAGAACATAACAACCAACCGCCTTCTGGTTTCCAAGGTTTCTGATGAGAAATCAGCTGATAAAATTTTATTGAGGATGGATATCTTTTATGTGACAAATCACTCCTTTCTTGCTGATTTCAAGATTCTCTTTTCTTTAGACAGCTTAATTGTAGTTTGGCTCAGTGTGAGTTTGTTCGAATCTACTGGAGTTTGTTGAGTTTCTTGAATTTTTATATATATTTCATAAAGCTCAGAACATTTTCTGCAATTATTTCTTCAAACAGTCTTTCTTCCCCTTTCCTTTCTTTTTCTCATTCTGGGACTCTCATAATGCATATGCTCATCTTCTTAATAATGTCTCATAGGTCTCTCGAGCTCTGTTTACTTCTTTTCATTCATTTTTTTTGTGTTCCTCAGACTATAATTTCACTTTTCTGATCTTAAAGTTTACTGATTCTTTCTTCTTATAGCTCAGATTTCCTTTTGAACTACCTTAGTGATTTATAATTTTATTATTGTAGTTTCAGCTCTAGATTTTAAAATAATTTTTTCTTTATTGATGTAATCATTTTATTAAAACATCATTTCCTTGTTTTTGTCTATGTCTTCCTTTTTTAGAATTAAAAAATGCAGCTTTGAATATCACACATAGGAATGTTCATTTTACATCTTGCATAAGAATGCTATGTCTTTTAGGATTTTACATTTTCAGCGATCGAACTACTAAAAACAGAATGCTGTAAGTAAAGTGATGGCATTTGTTTCCAAAGACTATCAATATACTAAAGTGATGCAAAAATAATAATAAAAGTCAGACATTTCATGGCAAACTTCAGGGGAAAGGTTGGGACTGTACTCTGTGAGTTATCACAGGGGAAATGCAGCCACAAGTGCTGCTGGCAAGTATTCTCAAGGCAAATGAAAAACAAAATTAAAAGAGATGTTTTGAGTGTTTGTCTAGTTATTTCAATGTTAGTCTTCCTCCCAAATAGTTTCTGACAGCTTTATTTTTTTGAGCAGGCCATGCTTTCCTGTTTCTTCATTTGCCTTGTGATTTCATTATTGTTGTTGGTGAAAATCAGACTTCTGACTCTTATAATGTGATAATTCTGGAAATCAGATTCCTTCTTGCTCCCTAGGTTTCACTTTTTTTTTAAATGTTAAAGGGCATCCCTTTGCCAGGGAGCAGTCTGAAGATAAAGCTTAAGGACTTTTAAGGTCTTTTCTGAGCCTGTTCTTTTTCCTGTGGTGACATTTTAAATTTCCCCTTAGATGTGGTTACTTCTGAATGTCCTAATTCTCAAAAGTCTGACACTCAAAATAGAAAAAAAGGGGAGGTACCAATAGCAACAACAAAAAAAATATTACTTTTATTTTTAATGGGGTCCTTTTGTCATAGAGTAAAGTGCAAGGTATTTGAGTCTGGAAACAGCAGTCACCCCTGCTCATTCTCAGCTTCTAATAAGAAGAATCTGAAATTCTTTAGAAAATACTCAGCTTGTAACAGCACTTGACAAGCCCACAGCACAGACCATGTGCTTAACTATGGTCTGATTAGCCATTGCAGATGATCCAGCATGCCCTTGTGGGGTCTTAAAATATGTGTAAGAACCTAGATCTTAGTAGTCAGACAGGTCTAGGAATTAAAAATCTCTCTTACATTAACTGTAACACTAGTCAAGTCATTTAGCACCTCAGATGATCTCACAGAGTACCATGAGGACTAAATAAATGGAAGAGGTAAATAACCTGTTTCACTATCTAGCACATGAAAATAGCCAAAAAAAAAATTTAAAAAATAATAAAATAAAAAAGGAAAGAATAAAGAAAAAGATAACTATTACAAATTCACTCAGGAAACTTTGAAATTGAGAAAGTAAGACATGCACATAAGCAAACCAATCAATAAATGAGTTTTTTAAAGTTCAAAAAAGTACATTGGATGCTATAAGGGAGCATATCATCAATGGCCAAATAAGTTAAAAAGACTGTTTCTTTTGCACTCCCTTACTGAGATTATCATATAATATTTTATAACATAGTACTTTTACGAAGTGAGGTCACTATCTTTGCTAAAACCATAGCAGGGCATGTTGTGTAAAAAGTTATAGCTGGGGCTGCTTAGTCCAAATTTAACTTAGGTGTACTTAGAGATTGAATAATATGGGCTAGGAGAAAAGTAAAAGTAGAAAGAGCTACCTTTGTTAATTTAGAAGAGGTGACCATGAGGTGTATTGATCCTAGTACTGGTTTTTCTCATGACTGTCTTGTGTGGGCAATGGGGAAGACCACAACCTGAGGAGAGGAGGTAGGGTGACCCCTGAAGGAAGACACACTGCCCTTTCCCTAAAAGAGGCTGACTGTGAGGTGGAAAACCAGGCCTGGAATGTGGGCTTTAGTCCTGGTGTGAACAGTGAAGTCTCTCTCTGTAGAGCTTGTGTTTTTCATCTAGGATGCTGAAGGCACTCTGGATGTTCCCACTGGCCTTCTCTAGGATTGAGGGGAAGCTGACTTCTTCCAGTAGGAGTGGATATTGACCATTTTGGAAGCCTCTTTGTGAAAATTCAAGAGAAGCAGGCCAGGCCTTATGGGCTCTGACAACAGCCAAATCTGAGGGACAGATCATACACAGCAGAGCAGGAGAGCTTGGGCCACACTGCAGAGCTTCAAGTCTGTTTCCATCACCTACTGCCCGTGAGACCTTAGGAAAGTTACTTAACCTTGAAAAGCCTCAGTTTTGCTCATCTGTCAAAATGGAGATAACAGTGGCAAGAAGGATCACTATGGGGATTAAGCAAGATGAGCCCCCATATGCCTTCGCGTAGTGGGCTAACATCATGAGCTGCAACAGTAAAAGGAAATCCTCATGCATTGTTGCCAGCTGTGACCTCACCTAAGCTGAACGATGCCAGGGCACTGTGGTCCCCACAATAGCATGGCAGAGCTAGAAGGTAATGGGGGTGCAGAGATTATCATTCTAGGGCCAAAGGTATCACAGCAGGTGGGGCTAGTGAGTCAGGGAATGTCTGGATAACTACACATAACCTCATTAGTGCTCACAAGTAGAGGAGACCTGAGAACACTCAGATGACATTTACTTAGCCTTATAAGTGATAATATTTAATTTAGCTCTCATAACCACTCTGAATAGTAACTGGACAGGCAGGGATATCCCAGCAGAGGAAACTGAGGCTCAGAGAGAAAACAGTTTGTAGTGGTACGTTTGGCTGGGAGAGGGCAGGATGTGCATAGTATGTGACAAAACTATGATAAGAACTTGTGTCTTTTAACACACTTCCCTTTGCACCACAGAATCTCTTCTAGTCAGCCAAGACCCCTATCCCTGCCAGGTGATGTTGGCCCCAGCAGCAAGCTCCAGAAGTTTGTATCACCTTGCTTTGCTCCTGCTCCACCTCAGCCCAGGGAACCAGAAATGCTGCTACCACTGTCTCAGTGCCCATCCCTGGGTCTTGAGGACCATGGGGGAGCATCATATATTTCTGTAGTATATTCAGAGGACTTTCCAACTTCCCTATGGGCTGGCTGGGAACAGGTATCAGTAAGCGCTTCCCGAGGGCACCAGCTGGTAGAGAGGAACTGCCTTCATCCAGTGGAGGAATTTGGTGGGGAACGGAGACAAGTGCATAGGGCTGTGCACAGTAGGACAGCCACCTGCTGCAACCATGTAGCACCTCCAGGGGACAAGCCACACTTAGTCGTGGTGTTTGTGCAACTTGGACATCAGAAGCAGTTCATTGTGACAGAGAGGAAGTGAGGACCAGTGACTGCCCAGTGAATGGATGCATGGGTAGATACAAAACAGACAGGGTGAGTCAGGGAGCCCCTCTGACCTGGAGGTGGGCACAGAGGAAGGGAGAAGTTTTACCAAAACCAAATGGATTAGCTGAGACTGTCTCTTAGAGTTACATTTAAAGGCCTCACAGAACAGGTTGGTAATGATTTCCTGGACTCTCATTCTAGAGCACCAATAAATTAGAGGTCTTTAATATCTGAAGGTGAGAAGCTCATTAAAATGATAAATGGCATTTCTCTCAGCAATATATAAGCCAGGCTGTCTCAGTATAGGTAAAGCTCAGGGCCTGGCAAACATGCAGAGACTGGAATTCAGTGAGGAATGAACCTTAGCCTGAGGCTTATGGAAGTGAGAGCATTTCCAATATCCCTGGGTGAGGCCAAGAAATGAACTGTTGCTCCTGGAATAAGGCCATGGGTCTCAGTGAGCCTTGCGAATAGATAGAAAGGAAAGCCTGGAAGCAAGGAACTGAGAGAGGGTTGCAGCCGAGGAGTGAGTCTTTGAGACCCACACAACTCTTTTTTTTCTTTTTTTCTTTCTTTCTTTCTTTCTTTCTTTCTTTCTTTCTTTCTTTCTTTCTTTCTTTCTTTCTTTCTTTCTTTTTCTTTTTTCTTTTTTCTTTTTTTTTTGCCTCCTTTCAACTTGATACTTTCACAGTTCCATGATATCTTAGAGAACTGACAACATTTGCTTTTCCGGGGACTGGTTTTCTGAGTCGCATCCCTCACTACTTTTTTTCTAGCTGTTGTCTCCTCAGAGTAGAGTACATTTCTTCTGTATTCCATTTCAGCAGAATATCCCTCCACTTTCTGCCCACAGTGGGAAAAATGAATGCATTAATTCATAAGACACAGTAGAGGCATATGGTGGCTTCTGGGTTATCCAGCCCTGAGAGTAGCAATCACTTAGGAAGAGAAGATATAAAATCAAAATTTGAAGTCTAATGAGGAATGTCAGGTACCATGGCAAGATGATAAAGGAAATATTTTGGGAACAAGTCTTCCCCACTCCATCTACGCAGAGCACAGAGTTCTGCCTGCTCCATTAAACAAGAGGCAGGCCCTACTTGTTTCTCTATACTCCTGAGCGATCCTAGGAGTCCATTCCTGCTTGAGTCTGGGATAAGCTTCCTTTTAGCAGCTTCTTTTATCATTCTGATTTGTTTGTGGGTCAACCATACATGGGCATATCTAGAAGGCTCTTATATCAGCATAGCAAAGAATCCTAATATGTAAGGCAAACTAGGTTTTTAGAATGTTTAACAAAAGGTTTTAGAAATTGCAGAACTATACAGCTATCATTCAGAGAGATTCTTGCTTTTGAGCTTTGTGGCTGAGTTTCTCCAATATGTCTAGCACCTCTCATATTACTTTGAGCTGCACACATCAGACAGGGCACTTTCCAAGCCCTTTTAGGTCACAGTCCTAGATGAGAGCCCAAACCTATGTCTTTCAGGAGGACCAGACCCCAATGGGCCCTTCTCTATGATCCAGAACCTTCAGGGGAACAGTCAGCTCTTTTGTTAAAGAATAAAATTAACTATGTAAACTTGAGGATCTAATTGGGCTTTATTAAGCAAATCATAAATTGGACAGCACATCTAGCAACTAGAAGGGTGTTTTGAGGGGTCACACAAAACGAAAGTTTTTATGAGAAGAAGGATGAAGCTAGGAAGCTATTAATAAAAGAAACTATTTTTAGACCAGGGCATCTTCTTTTGGGGGCAAGGTAAAGGCAAGGGTTTTTATCATGCAGATTGCCTTTTCTTTCTACAGGGGATGGAAAGAGGCCATATGACAGATTACTTCACTGGTGTTGACCAGAAAACTCCAGACTGGTTGAATAAGGTTACATTTCTGGGAGTGACTGAAATAGCAGTTAGATCAAGTATTAAATCTATGTTTGGTATCATGGGTTTTAACATAAGTGATGATATTCTGGGCCTATGGTTTTCCTCTTTTATACTGTGTTTTGTTATCTTCTGTGGGACTAGTTAGCTCTGGGGGCTAGAAAGTGGCTAGAGAGATGAATGAAGGGAATTAAGACAAGAAGAGAAGACTTTTCTTGTAATGAATAAAACAAATTCTTGCATTTATTTACCAACCTGTTTATCTAGTTATTACGAGCAAAGCACTGTAATGGTGCTGGGGGTACAGTGGAGAACAAGAAAGGATGTTTTGTGATTACAGAATTTGCATGTAATTAAGCAAATGAATAACATTTGTCTACATAAACATGTTTACTTTGGAGATACTCATGATATATTTTTTCTTTGTATACTTTTAACACGTGAATTTGATCAGTCATAGAAGTAATGCTGGAGAACATAGGAAATGTCTTTGCAGTCGTGTCCGTGGCTGACCATTCAGGCCCAACTAGATGCTTTACAGCAACTTAATGCACCATCACACTCTTCTCTTCTCTTCTCATAGATCCCTGGAAGCAAATATTGTAAATGGGGTCACGAATCACAGAGCATAAGAGAATTAGAGGCTCTGCAGTTTGTAAGGGCATCTTAAGTGATTTTCAAGGACACCCTCTATACTCCAGGGAGCACTACAACCATCATCTTAGACAGAAAAATACTTCTGGTTTATTACAGAAACCTCTGCTTCCCAAAATGTGACTTGATCACTTCCCATGTCACATGTTCTGGTGTCTCACTCCAAAAAGCTAGAGTATCTGTAAGAGCTTAGGAGCCAGGAATCAAAGGAAAAATCATTTCTATTCATTTGCATCATGGATCTATAGGTACGAAAACTCATTTACTCTAGGATTAAAGTGTTTTCTTTCAAATGCCTCTTGAGTGGTTTAATAACAGTGCAGAAAGTCTATCTGTCCAGGAGATGATGGAGAAAAAGCAACCTAGCTTTGTCTTGGGAAATAAGCACATCTTCCTGTCTCCTGTACTGGTTCCACACAGGATGCCAAATGCCTTTCTAAGATACTGCATAGTGCACAAAAACAGGGATTAAATCTAGCAGAGATGGGAGGCTTTTATTGAAAAATAAGCACATTTTTTATGTTTTGCTTCTATATTTTATAACTTTCTTGTAACTGATATTCTCTCCTCTTTTAATGTTCTGTGCTGCTTTCTTTTCCTCTGTTCTCCCATATGTAACCAAGCTGACTGCATCTGTCTATTAGAAACCTGCGGCTGAGAGAAGGCTCAACATTAGATATTTATCATCTCAGGAAGTCTTTCCTCAGATAGCTGGCTCTATACCCCCTTACCTCTTTATCTTATTTTGCTAAGTAAGATGAGTTTCTGTCATTGCTTAAAATAATTTACTTGTTTTTTATATATCAAGGCCCAGGTTAAGAAATGGACAATGCAATGCATTTATTATTCTCTCCCTCTTCTGTTTATTCTACTGTGAAATTGTTTTCCAGGTAGTGATTTATTCTGTCAAGACTTTCTGCCCTTGCTGGGTAATTTGCTGTGTTTGGGGAGAAGATGCTAACCACATGGCCCACTATCAGAAGTGTCATTACCGTTTTGTCAAACATCAGCACTGCTATTGTCTTCTGTCACTCAACCTAGCCCTGTGTCTTTTATTCATTTTCCAAGTCTGTTTTTTCTGTAGTAATGATTGATACCTGGTCTCAGAAAGAAAATGAGTGAGGAAGCTACCTACTAGATAGAGAAGATCCCCCCAGAAGTGACATTAGAAGGCTTTCATTAGTGATAGGAAGTTGGAATTCAATATGTAGCTATTCCACTATCTGGCCTGTTCTGGAAAGTATGGCATGATGGTCAGCTGATCTTCAATGTCATGTGTTAATATTAGAATTTATAGCCATGGGTTCTGACGCCCTGGACTCAACAAGAAGCATGCTGAGAACAAGATACAAGCAGGTTTCCTGAATACTTGTTTCTCCCCTTTGGGTGGAAGGTAGTAACAGATTGACTCCTCAGAATGACTCTTAGAGGGACTATTAAATGGAGACCCTGAGGGAAGCAAGAAAGATGATATGAAGGCTTCCTGACTATGACTTGCCAAAGAAGGATATTGCATTGTAAGTCAGAGCTTCTCAACCTTAGCACTATTCACATTTTGGGCTGAATAATCTTAGTTGTGGATGTTCTGTGCATTGTAGGGTACTTAGCAACGTTCCAGACTTCTATCTATAAGAATACAAAATGCTAGAAGCACCTGCACCTCTCTCCAAGTTGTGATAATTCAAAATTGTCTCCAGACATCACCAAATGTACTTTTTTATATTCCTTAACAGTATTATATTATTTAATTGTCAGGACAGCCCTGTGAGGTAGATGTGATTTTGATGCCAATTTATTGATGCCACAAAGAGGTAAAGCCATTTTCCCAAGGTCATACATCTTAAAATCGGACTTCAAATTTCTATAAAATCTCTTTATTACTATACTTTATCTTCTAGAGGCCTGTGATTAATCCCTGGACAGTATAACACACTCCACCAGACAAATGTGCACTCTGGTGTAAAAAAAAAAAAAAAAAAAACTAAACTAAATTTATCATTTAGAAGACACTTTGATTTGACTATTCTAAATTTATTTTTGTCATCAGATTTTTCTTTATAGTGGGATTGTGCCTACCTTAATTTTAAAATGCGTTTGCATTCCTTGAGCACTCAATAGCAATTGTGTGCATGTGTGCATATGTGTGTGTGTGTGTGTGTGTATGTGTGTATATATTGGTTGGAACTGGGTGAGATGGGGTTGATCAAAAGAGCTAGTCTAGAAATGAGCAGGAACTTCACCTCTGTGAAGTGATGTAGAGTAAAGATCTTGAAGATTATGTGGATAACACATGAAGCAGGGAGAAACTGAAGGGCATCATCATAAACCGCTGTAGCTGAGACAGACACAAAGTGAATTCTTCCCAGTGACTAATCAACCCTCACCCATAACCTCCAGAGAGAATGGACAGTGTGTCCTGGATGTAAATGAAGCCTGAGTCTTTTTTATTAAATTCCTCAGCACAGCACATCTTCTTTTTCTCATTGTTTATTCTATTTTTAAAGCACCAAATGGTGTGTGCTTGCATGTGTACCAGTGTGCCTGAGCATATGATTGAAAGGTACATTGGGGTCAGAACACCTTGGTATAGGGTGACTCAGACTCAGGTAATGTCACTCTGACCTTAGGTAAATTACTTTGCCACACTGCACATCTTTATGGTAGCAATAAAATGATGACAAAAATCATACCTACAAGACAGAGTGGTCCTGAAGATGAAATGATGCAAGATATATAAATCCTGCCCTCCAAGGGTAGGGATATTATTTTCTCTACAGAGCCTTATGCTTCACAGACTGGGCCTCATCAATATCAGTCTTATCTCAAAGGCATTTGGATCTTGGGGTTCCAAAAATCTATTAAATATGACTTTTTTAGACACTCAAAAATATTTATACAAAAATAATGTTAGATAATGTCTACATAACATGTGCTGAGGAAACATACATGATATCATTTGAACAATCTACAAATATTTATTAAGAGAGTGCTACATGATGATATTGGGATATTCTAGGCACAAAGCAAAGTTGCTGCCCATGGAAACTGCATTCTGGTTGTAGCTAGTGGCATTTGCAAATATCTTTGGGGAAGATCATCCCTGCCACCTATTCCTGCCCCTGTTTCTCTTTCTAACCTCAACATTTCTATTGGTGAGGAGCCTGTCTCTCCTTTACACCATGCCACACACTCTTTGTGTGAATTATTCTCTCTTCTCATTTTCTGTGTTCTGACTTCTTAAATAAATAGAAATAAGCTTGGCACAGCAAAATTAGAACTTCAGATACATTTTTCCCCTTTACTATTTCCCTTTATTATTCCCTGGAGATCCAATTAAGAAAGTTTGGAGCAGAAGGCCTAGTGTCAGCAAACCCACTCCTCCCAGGCTCCCTCAAGATCTGCATCAAATGTACCTCAACCCCTATTTTCTCTTCCCCTCCTGTCCCTTTCCATTTCTCCTTTCCTTCCCCAGCCAAGAGGAGATCACGCCCCCTCTCTCTTGGCTTCTGGTCTTCTGTAGGCATGGACTGACATTAGTATATTGAATTGTTAGGGTTAAATAATAAGGGGTCATGGAGTCATTGCAAATTGGATACCACCTACTTTACACAAAGGCATTCACGTTCGCTATCTGTATGATCCAATATATAACGTTCAGAGTACAGATCCGGGTAGAGACCACCATTTTGCAATACTTGGTGGACAAGTTACTTGTCTTTTTTTTTTTTTTTTTACTAAGAATATAGAATTTTTGAGATAATAAGTGGTAAGGCTAATGCCAGAACCCAGAGGTAATGTTTACCTTTCCACAAGATGTTATAAAATATATCTGAAGCACTTAAGGGAAGTATAAGCTCTTCTTAAATGGAAAAAAAAAGTCTCTCTTTTTGAATGGAAATGTTTCTCTCTGAATTTAGCTTTAAATTTATTTCCCAAGTGCTACTTGCTGACTTCAATGGTCTCGCTGCCACACGCCTCCTCTCAGAGCCATCCTGTCTCCATGCTTCAGGTGTGAGTCCAGCACAACTATGAGAGAGACGAAGGGAGGCTTCTGCTGCCTGCTGGTCTTTTTTCAACAGGAGAGAGATTACACTGGTACGTGAGATTTAGTCTGTGAGAGAGCAACAAAAGTGATAACAGAGAGCAAGGGTGGAAATGGAAGAAGGGACATGAGAAGTAAGTACTACGGAGAAAAGGAATAGCCTGGAGAAACAGACAGACAAAATGATGATGTCCTTCCTGGAAAGAAAGTCAGAGGAGCCCACGCATGCACGCGCACGACACCACAACACACACACAACACACACACACACAGCAGTAGGGGCAAGACATAACCATGGAATGAAATGTGACAGTTCTTATCAAATTACTGTGGATTTCAGTATGCATGATGTGCTTTTATTATTAGCAGGAAAGCCAGAGCATTGTTCTTTCATGACTAGATAATTTCATACATAGTAAGATATTGAAAATCAACTCAACAAGCCACAAACATTTTTTTTCCACTGAATTATCTAAAAATAAGTAAATCAATAATGAAATTTATTTGCCACGACCATGATACTTTCACATTATCTGCCCTCATTTTTATGAGATTTCCCAAGAGATTCTGATTTTAGCTTTTTTTCTGTTTCCTTCTTCTTTTTGTTTTATGTACCTATGTATGTATGTATGTATATATATATATGTATATATG
The DNA here is from genome assembly GCA_003508835.1 of Eonycteris spelaea. Classification (NCBI taxonomy): domain Eukaryota; kingdom Metazoa; phylum Chordata; class Mammalia; order Chiroptera; family Pteropodidae; genus Eonycteris; species Eonycteris spelaea. The sequence goes on along the minus strand of PUFA01000288.1, from coordinate 578,020 downwards.
TATGTATGTATTTATTTTAGGGGCCAGTTTTTTTTCCCCCTTACTTAATCCTGCCAAACTTATCTCAAGATGGAGTGTTTGATGAAGAAAAGAATGGGAACTCGGGCACAGAAGTTTTTGGGGTAGAACAGGTCACCTTGTGATGTCATTATACTACCTAGCAGATATCTGTGAAGTGGGATGAGGGGAAGTAAAAAGTGATAGGGATGTGCTAATCAATTAGTTTATAAACTCTGGCAACCAAAATCAGCCCCTCGGAACAAGCTTGATCTAAGCTCTTCCGGCTTCCTTGACACATTGAAAGCATTATTTGCTGGCCAATACACTTTTATACTCCTATCCCACAGCCTTAATGTTAGTAATTCCTTTCTGCTAAAAGTATTCTTTTTCAGAGCACTTCTGCATCTTTTGTCTTATTTCTGCATTATGATAGTTTTGTGAATGGTACACACTGCTTTTCCAATTTGGTAACTGAGGCATACAGGAGCTCAATATATGCTGACAATTTAATAACTAGGATAACTGAAACCTAACAAGATGAGAGATAAAAATGAAAAGTTACCTAAAATAATGCTTCAGAAGTGAGACTAGTCAGTGTTTCATCTGTGCTTTTTGATGGGAGTTTGTGTGTCTCAGGGAAATATTTTGAGAGGACCAACCCTGGGGCAGCTGCCTTTGAACCCTTTCTCCTTACTTCCCATGGTTCACCCTGTAGCCACATCTCCAACTCCTTATTAGCAGACAATAATGCGAAGGGCCTTTGATTGTTTGGTTAATTTAGTGAAATTAGATTAAATTTTTTACTTTTGCTACCAATTCTTATGCACGTCCTTCAAATCTTGTCCATAAACCCTTGAGGCTCTTATACTTTCTCTTATAGAAAGCCATGTTTTGGTCACTATCCCATTTTCTTCACAACAACTGCCAATAACTGTAGAGGGTCTGAGATGTTACTCTACTTGAAAGCTAATAAGACATCTCGCCATAGCTTCAAGAACAGTGGTAGATGGCACGAGACTTCTGAGTCAGAGATGGGACCATTTATTAGTCACAGCAGCAACTGTAGCTGGAATATCAGTGTTTTTATGTTAATTCTATGAGTTCCAGTTTCCTTCAGGGTGATGTAAAAAGGGCCAGATGACATCTGCACATGCACTAGGTTGCATTATAGGACAGGACCCCTGAGCTTAGAGAACCTGATTCTTTCATAATTGAATTAAGCATGTTCATCCTTTGTTCCAGAAGGAGTCATTATTTTTGTTCTACTGACAATAAGCGTACATGTCTTTTGCTCTGGAGTGGGGGTCCCCAAACCCCAGGCTGTGAACTGGTACCAATCCGTGGCCTGTTAGGAACTGAACCACACAACAGGAGGTGAGCAGTGGGTGAGCTAGCGAAGCATTATCTGTATTTACAGACGCTCCCCAGCACTAGCATCACTGCCTCAGCTCCACCTTAGATCATCAGGCATTAGATTCTCATAGGAACACCAGTCCCTCATGCCAAAAAGGTTGGGAACTGTTGCTCTAGAGGATGACACATCTTTATCAATCAAGACTGTTTGCTACACTAAAATTCTGAAAATAATGTCTGGAACAAATGTCAGTCACTGCTTCTCTCCTAATACATGCAGGAATGCTAGAGATTCATGAAAAAATGTCTCCCAGCAGACTTCCAAAATTCGTTCCAAAAAGACTTCTGATTTCTGCTTGAGATATATTCCCGATGTTTTGTATACAGTAAGAGACTGCCCTTGGAGTAAAGTTGGGTCAATAATGATCTCACCCTCTTCTAGCAGTCATACCTCTTCCAGTTTTTGCCTGCTCTGCAATACTCTTCCGTGCTTTCAAATGTGTGTGTGTTTGTGTGTGTATGTGTGTTTGCGCGTGTGTGTTCCTGAACTTTTGATTGTTTTGGCAAGATGCTTAGTCTAATAAAAATTACTCTGCCATTACCCGAAGCTTGATTTTAATGGTGTCTAATTTATCTATGTTCAATTTTCTTTCTCTTATGATTGGTCCTTTTTATTTGTTCTATTGAAGAAACTTGTCTATTTCAAGGCCATGAAAATATAGTCTGTATTTTCTCTATAATCCATCTAGTATTGATTTCTGTGTAGAGTATGATATAATCACACATACACATGCACACATACATACATGCACAAGTATGTACTGTCTGAGCACAATTCATTGAAAAAGATATCCTTCTTATACTATACTGCAGCACTATTTTAATAATAAATCAAGAGATCCTATATGTATGTGCTTTTTCTCTAAATTTTATCCTCTATTCCATTGGTCAGTTTACTCATTCTTGAGTTGATTGCATGCTTTCTTAATTAATATAGCCTTATAATATGGCTTGATAGCTGGTAATGTAAGTCCTCAAGTTTTGTTTGTGTTCTTCAGGATTATTTTTGCTATTCCTTTGCATTTCTATAAGAATTTTAGAATTGGTTCACTAATTTACCCAAATAATGTTGGCATTTTTGTTGGGTTTTACTGAATCTATAAATTAATTTTAGTTAAAATGGCTTTGCACTATGTAGGCCTCTCTCCTCTCATCTAAGCCATCTTAAGGAAAAGGGCTGATGTATTTGTTTATAGTCTCACAGGATAAGAGAGGACTATATTTCAGTGCCTATGAATTCATTAGAATGAACGAGCCAAGATCTATGGGACTCTGGGCTGGCTTTTGCTGACTGCCACATACTCTTCCTAAGGCCCAGAACTCTCCCTCATTCTTGAGCTCTTTCTCTGCTGCCTGCTCTCCATGGCATGGAGGAACAGATGTTGAATCACTCTTAGACAGCATCAGATTGGCTCAGCAGGCTTTCTAAAGCCATTCTGAAGACTTCTTTGAAAATATCAATAGTTATCATCTATTCCTTTATAAAACATTTAAGATAGGCAGGAAAAAAAAAAAAACGAAAAAAACAAAAAAACCAGCCCCAGAATTGAGGAGCCAGGTGAGTTGTTCTCTTCTCCAGGAACGATGGCAAAGGAACACTTAACTGTTCCCCTTCTCTTTACAAATATGTGGTAAGGCTATGTAGCCTGATTCAAGGCGTTGCTGTTTTCCTGTTTGTCTTAACTTGCTAAGGTGGCTGGTCAGATGGTCATGAATCCAAAGAGCTCCTGGATCATCATGCAGATGGTAGCTGGAGGTGGGGGGAAAGATGGAGGAAGAGAGATGCTCATTCCTCCTTGCTCACAGGAATGGGCAGCAGAAGGCTCTCACTTCCCTTCCCTTCCCTTCCCTTCCCTTCCCTTCCCTTCCCTTCCCTTCCCTTCCCTTCCCTTCCCTTCCCTCCCTCCCCTCCCTCCCCTCCCCTTCCCTTCCCTTCCTTCCCTTCCCTTCCCTTCCTTTCCCTTCCCTTCCCTTCCCTTCCCTTCCCTCATGAGTTTATAAATGATTGTGATTTTCCAAAATAACTACTCAAAGTCACACTGTCAATCCCCACGCACCTCTGGTCCATTGAGGACAGCCAACAGACAGTTTTCTCCCTCAGTAGAAAGAAGTAGTAGTTGTTTTAAACCGTATGGTGTTCAGATCTGCTTCCTGGGGCTCATGACTCCATCATCCTCTCCAGATTTTTAGAAGAGTCCCTATGACCCGAGACAGTCTTACAGTTTCTGTTCTACTCTCTTCCTCATGAGTACATAATTGGATGATTATAACTACTCTGGACACCTAATTCACATGCAGATGAACTTGTCCCCAGGAACATTGGTACATTTTAACAAGTAATTAGCCATTTTAATAGCTGGCTCTTACCCTCTGGAACCTTTGTGTGTTTAAGGGAGACTGACAGATCAAAATCAATCTCAATGAAAGAGATTAGTTTTTTTCTCTTAGAGGCAGTTTGCCTCCTTCTGGGCACTCAATAATCATTTTATTCTTTACTATAGTCTTTCCTCTAATATTTTTGACTTACCTTGGCTGACACTATGACACTTACCTGGCTGGTCATCTGTTTCCCTGTGTCGTGTGTGTTGTGTGTGTGTGTGTGTGTGTGTGTGTGTGTGTGTGTGCGCGCGCGCGCGCATGCGCTCATGTAGTGCATGGTATGTGTTTGTGTGCTGTGTGTGTGTGTGTGGTGTTTAGACAAGGAACAGGGCCAGGAGGCAGAGTGGGGCTGTGCCAAGATCAGGGCCTGTGGCATATCTGTGTGCACTGAATGATTGCTAGGAACACCTTCCTGAAATGTCCTTTCTCCCCTTTGCCTTTGATTTCTTAATAATTGCTTGTACAGGCTGGTCTCTCCTTACCTCTTTTTCACCACTAGTCCCTCTGTTCTGCCTCCTTATTGAACTCTTTGAATGAAAACTAAGCCCTTAGATAAGAACACCTTCTTTTTTAAGCATCTTGACATCACAGTAGTTATGTAACAATAAAGTAGCTTAGTTTAAAGTTCTAGAGAAAAAAAAAAGACATGAAATCATGTTCGTGTTTGCAAATGTATCATCTTAACAAGTGTCCATGCTCTCCCACTGGTAATTTAGTCCATTATTCCAAAGAACATTAGAATTCTATGGCAGCATCAGTATGGTGGGACCCAGCTAACGAAGTCATTTCCATGAAAATGCTATGGCAAGCTTGGCAAAAACAGCTTGTTTTGTGCAAAATTAAGAAAAAAAATAGCCTAAATCACCAGTGGTCTGGCTCATCTCCAGATTCACCTCTTGTCATGTATATTCCTCATTTGTGTGTAGGCCAGAGTTTAAGATACAGAGCCTTGTCCTCAGATTGCTCCTGTGGCAGGATCTGGCACACCCACAAACCCCAGACCTTAGCTGTAGTCATTCATCTCCTCCTAGGTGCCACAGCTTTGGGACCAGTGCATGCCCTGACATCAAGCACTGTTTCTTGAACTCTGCTATCATTTGCTTCATTTATTGAATATTTGCCAGGAACTATAGTAAGTGTTCAATGTGTGTTATTTCTCATGAGGATCATAGGTAGGAAACAAGCATTACTGCATCTGTTCTAAAGTCAAGGACACTGAAAGACTAAGTGACTTGGCCAAGGTCTCCTAGCTAGTAAGTTGAATAAACTCAGGTCTACATTATGCCAATGGTCATGTGCCAGACTCTAGAGCCTTGTAGTGCATGTGGTCATAAATGCTCAAATGAATGACTGATGAATAAATGAAGAAGGATATTGGAAATAAAGCACACTACTTATTCATTTCTAAGACAGGGGCATGGACATTCCTGACTGGAGGAAGCTCAAACTAGATTAACTCACAAAGGTGCAAGGTTCTAATCCTTGACTACTCCATCCAAGCCTTCACTCCTCTCTTGCTGCTCTTGTTGGATGAACAACTCCCTTTGGATAGCATAATTATGACTGCTTAACTCTGCATCTAGAGTAGCTTACATGTTTTTTTTTTTTTCTAGAAGCTTCTCTGGAGCCTGGTCTCAGCACAGGATCTCTAAACTCTCAACAGCCAGCCCATTCTAGCCCAGCTGCTATTCCTGTCTCTTGCCTTGGTTTTAGGCCAGCACAAGGACTTTTCTAAATGTCTCAGAAACTACCTGGTCTTGGGAGAGGTGAGTTAGCCTTTAAAGGACCTGGACAAGTAAAGTTCCCAGGCAAACATGGAGAGACATTTCTTAAGCTTTCTGAGACTGTCAGTTATTTCCAGAGAAGAGAAGGGCCAGAGTGTGGGGAAAATGCACACCATTCTAGATGTTGACAGAAATTTGCTTTTCTTCCCTGACTGGTAATGGGGATAAAAAAGTCCATGCTTCTCATAGGACCATAGTTAGGGTGTCTGTCTGAAGAGGGACCAGAGAACCTGGTACCCACCAAAGGGAACATTGGACAAGGATCCTTCTGATTCCCTACCATGGCTTTTCTCTTGTTTCCTCTTTGGACTCATCACCCAAGGCTAGCATTTCTCTAGTGGTATGTGAGGGAGAATTTGGATGGCAACAACAAATCAGATGAAAGTACAGGGTACAAAAACTGGTGAGCAAGTTACCTGCTATTACAGCCAAATGGTGCTGTATAACAAATTATACGTGACTTCAGACAATACTATTTTGTCATGGGTCATCTTTTTTTTCAGTCAGACATCTAGCTAGAACTTGGTTAGTGATTGTTTTGAATCACATGGTCTTGACAGAGGTCACCTTGACAGTACTCACCTGGATGATAGTCTGGCTTGGAAGGTCCTAGGTGGCTTCACTAGCTTGTCTGGCTCCTTGCTGAGACTGGAAAACTTAGCTCACATGGACTATCACTCTGAGAACTGCATGTGGCCTCTCCGTGTGTCTTGGGCTTCTCGGAACATGATGTTTGTGTTCCCAGAGAGTGTTCCCAGAGGGAGCATTTTGAGAGCAAGTACTGTAATGGACAGAAAATGAAAGCTAATAGTTTTTGCAGTCTGGTGGAGAGGGGAGTTTGTGGAAGAATTTATAGCTATTTTTAAATTTGCCAAACCTGCTTTTTTGAGAGAGCAGTAGTAAAAGGGACACGATAGTTAGACTTGAGCCATTGACTGTTCCTTTTTCTCTAGAGCCAGTTGATGTTTTTCAGTCCCCAAATGGCCAAAATGGAAAGAGACAGCTTTGCTAATATTTCATTCAAGGAATGATTTTGAGTGTCTGCCATGTACAAGGCACCATGTGAGGCATTTGGGAGTACAATCAAGTCCTAATCCTAAAGACCCTGAGGCACTGACTAAACATCATGATGTACTGAATAATAGGTTGGTGTGAATCCAAACCATGTTTTTCTAGTTATCCTACGGCTCTAATCTTAACTGTAACTAGAGATCTTAGGTTCCAAATTCTTAAATCTAATGCACAGAATATCTTTAAGAACATAGTGTTTTCCATTCTTCACAAAGCCCTCTCCTGCTGCTCCTGCTTAAGGCTATTCTTTAAGACTTGGTATGACTGCTGTATGCCAAGGACTTGCTCATTTTTCCTTATGTCCAGTAAGGCGATCTTATCCTGGTCTTGCCCTTTGTCCTCTCTCTGCATCCCTATTGCAGAATTCTCTGTATGGCAACAAGGGATTCAACTGTCCCCTCTGAGTGCCAGGTCAATGCTATCATGGGACTGAAAAAATAGCCATCTCTAGAGCATGGATGTTGAGAATGGGGAAGTTCTATGCCCATGCTGGGCCTCTGCAATCCTGGATGGTGTATTCTGTCCTGATACGTCGGATACACCCATGGGGCTAATTGGTCTCAGGTGCCAGAGCCTACAGTATCCAGAGGGAAAATGATTAATTTGTTTTAGGGACCAAAGGAAAAAGATTTCCATATTTTGAAGGATGTTATTCCATCTTTTCTATTACCTTTTGGAAAGAATAGAATTATAAATGAAAACATTACTGCTACTAGACTTCTACAGGAGAGTAGTAACAATATACCTCAGGGGCAAACAACACACCCTGCAGGAAGACAAGGCAAGGAAAAACGGTGGACGTTCTATGCTTTACAGAGGAGTAATAGTGACATCTGAGGAAGAGTGACTGAGCAAAGCCAGCATCATAAATCCTTTATGGTCTCATTTTTTGGCCAGAATTGGATACAGTCTTTAAAAAGAATCTCATTTGCCTACAATATTTCTCCTTGGTTAGAAGAAGTTTTTTAAGTGCCAGGGCATATCTGCAATTCTCTAGTTCCCTAAATAAAAGTAGCTTTCAATTCTCATTCTTCTCCTTGGAGACATGCTCACTTCTTCCTATCCTCTACTCCCCAACCAAAAAAGGACACAAAGCTGGCTATGCTTCCTGTAGGCATACGGCTCATTACCAAGTATAAGAGAAGATGGCTTTGTGATGGTTTCAAATAAAGATCAAATAAACTTTCCAGACTCAAAACTCATGAGGAGACAGAATCCCCACTGAGGACAGGTGTCTTTCTGTCTATAAAGTGTCTTGGCCTAGTCTTAGTTGCATCACAAGGATAGGTCTTGAGTACATCCAAATGATTTAAGGGCCTGAAACTAAATTTTAATAAAGGTTGGTATGCAGCTGACTTTAAAAAATAACTTGATCCAGAACTTGAATGCCACCAGGACCTTCCACACTTTTGATTGTACTCCTGAAAGTTAGGGTTGTCCTCTCAGCCAAACACCTTCCACACTGCTGAATGCGGTGGAGGTGCTATGCTTTACAGAGGAGTAATAGTGACATCTGAGGAAGAGTGACTGAGCAAAGCCAGCATCGTAAATCCTTTATGGCCTCATTTTTTGGCCAGAATTGGATACAGTCTTTAAAAAGAATCTCATTTGCCTACAATATTTCTCCTTGGTTAGAAGAAGATTTTTAAGTGCCAGGACATATTTGCAATTCTAAGCATCTCTCCGGCTCAGAGAGAGGAAATGAGACTGGTTCTCTTGCATCTCAAAACACCTAAGAAATATCTAAAAAAAATTTTGGTAGGCTTGAATGGAGCCTTGGGCCTGTCCTGGACAGAAGCTCTACTTAAGCTGCATGTTTGGGGGTGAAGAGAAGGTTGTCTCAAAGACACCTCAAACTCAGCATGTCATTAGCTGAGTTCTCATCCCTCTGTTTTCTAAAACTGGCCTTTTCCACTGTGCTCCAGCAGCATCAATGTCATCAACTTCATCCAGTACCAGCAGTCAGGAGCCTAGGGCTTGACCTTGACTCTGTCCCTCACCCTGTATCTGATCCCTCACCAGTCCTTTACTTCTTAACTTTCTCTGAACCTCATCTATTTCTTAATATCTTCAATACAATTATATTCTAAGTTAGGACAATCTCCTGCTTGCCTTGGAGAAGCTAGCCTTGTGGTATAATGGCCAGAATCTCTGTTTGCAGGAGAGTGACCATCTAACATTGTTGTCAATGTTACCTACCATGTTAGTTTCTCACAGTTTCTATAACATGTTAGCACAAATGGAGTGGCTTCAAACAACACAAATTGTCTTACAGTTCTATAGTCAGAAGTCTGACATGGGTCTCACTAGGCTGTAGTCAAGATATCAGCAGGGCTGGCTACCTTTTCTGAAGGTTCTGGGGGTGAATCTGATTTCTTGCTCACACAAGTTGTTGGCAGGAATTTGTTCAATGTTGATTTAGGACTGAGGTCCCTGTTTTCTTTCCAGTGTCTGCTGAAGATGGCCGCAACTCCTAGAGGCCACCTGTATAACTTGGCTTGTGGGCCCTTTCTTGCTTCCTCAAAGCCAGAAATTGCAGGATGAGGTCCTTTCACTCAGGATCATTGATCTTAATTGACTTGAAGGAGGTGTCCAGAATTACACAAGACTAAAGATTTGTCAATAGAGCTCATACCCTAGTTCAGGTTGCACCCAAACAGAGCTTTCTCCAAGGTGAACACAGGACAGAACAACTACCCTCTAAGGATTTTGAGAACCCAGGATTACAGGAGAGTGGACCAGTTAGTTGTCTGGTAAATGTACCTCCAAGTTCTTGGTTTGGCACAGATTGACTAAGCTGTTAACCAAACTTCAGCTTTCTGACACAAAGCAAAACTGAATTCCATTCTTCCCTTATAATTACCTACATACATATGGCTTAGTCTTGGCTAACAGCAAATGAGCAGAAAAAATGTGCTTGCACAATTGTAAAGTCTTGGTAAGTCCAAAATCTGATAAGGGAAGCTGGGAGGCTAGAGACTTAAGAAAGAGTTGATATTGCAGTTCAAGTCCAAAGACTCTGATACAGAATTACCTCTTGGCTGTAGGAGGTGAGTGTTTGTTGTAGTCAGGCCTTCAATTGATTGGATGAGAACCACCCACACTATGGGAGATTATTATTTTTTTTATTATTCAAAGTCCACTGACTTAAATGTTAATCTCATCCAAAAAAACCTCCACCAAAACATCCAGAATAATGTTTAATTAAATGTTTGGGCACTATGGCCTAACCAAGTTAACACATAAAATTAACCATCACAAGTCCACTGCTTGTCATTTTGGCACCCATATGCACATATTTAAATCATACTTAATCTCTAAATAGAGACAATAGCAAGATCATAATTCTGCCTAATGTGATACAACTCCCACATATGACCAAAATTGCGCTAGCCATTTCCCCAGGAAAAAAAAAAAAAAACGGTCATTACAGACAAAGAACTTAAACAAATGCACAAATCTCTCCTGCCCCTCATTTATTGTTACACCTCTCTGACCCATTCTCTTGCCTTCTTCTATTTTACATTATTGTGTTGAGTTCACCACCTGGATAATCTAGGATAATTCTTCATCTCAAAATCTTTAGCAGTAATTGCATCTGCAATGTCCTATCTAAAACAGGATATTCACAGGTTTAGGGGATTAGGGGATTGACTTCTTTGCGGTACATTGTTCTGCCTACTATAGCCACTTTGCTTGAAACCCTTCACTGGCTCACCTTTGTTTCTAGTATAAAAAAGTACATCTTGTGAGTGATACTTGAGGGACACCAAGAGATTCACTACAGTTGTGCCTTCTGTGAGTTTCAATACCAGGTTCAGTAGGAAAGACCCAGGACTGCTGTCTTCCTCTGGATTTGAATCCAGGACCTGTATCAAGGGGCGGTAGAGCCTTCATGACTATGGGCACCTGACCCTGTTATCAAGATAGGCTGCATATAGGCTGCCAAATATGCAGTGAAAATAGATTTTCAGTCATACAAGCAGATGGCCTGGAAAGCAGTGAGAAACCACAGATAAGTCAAGAGAAATTGAGGAGACTAGAAGGGACTGTGTATGACAAGTGCATTTGTGCATGGGGCTGTGTGTGAAGGCATGGTGAACTTCAGGAATAAAACCCTGTGTGAAACCCCAGCCCACTCAAACTGTCTTGAATGACTCTAAAGTCTTCGTTGAAGAGATGTTGCTTGATTCTTCAACAATCCATTGCTGCCAGTGACTTATTACATGGGCTCTAAACAAAAATTGACTGAATCAAATTCTGTCTCTTCCCTTCTCTAGATGAGGATTTTGTGTAAATAATTTAACCTGTCTGTGCCTCTGTTTCCCCATCTATAGAAGGACCATTGTGTGAGTCAGTGAATTTAATGTGTGTAATGGCTGACAAGAGCATGTGAATCAGCATAAGCTCCATTTAAATTTGTGTTATTACCCACATGAGTCTATGGAAGAAAGATCCACATTAGATTGAATGGTGGTGAAAACAACAGAGAATTTGAAATAAAAAGACCAGGATTTAGATAGCAGCCTAAAAATTTGCCACCCATAGGAACATGGGAAAATAATTTGGGGGGGGGTGGTATTTGCACTTGTAAAATGTATATAATTTTGGATGATTAGACATAAAGTGCTAAAAATACTTAGTATACCATGGCACATTACTAGACACTCCATAAATTCAAGGTAAATATTATTTATTATAATTGTTATCATTATCCCCATCCCCTCAACTAACTGTTGCTGTTAAAAGCCTACCCCTAAGGTGTCTTGGCTTAGAAGGATAGGACTTAATTAAAGCTAAGCTGCCACAGGGAGGGTGTGAGCACACGCTCTGAGATGGGCTGATTGAGTTTCGCATCACTCAGACAGAGTCCATGGTCAGCTTGGCGGGTGCTCAGCACCTGTATTGTTATGTCCATTAAAGGCCCCCAGCAGCCATCGACACTCCTCACAGCCTTTTTTCCAGACTCACGACAAAGCCACTGAACTCTTACCCCAGTCCTTTCTTTGGATAGCACCCACTAATCATTTGGAGCCCAAAAGAAAACTAAGCTTTGTTTTTTTAATTCTCTTTGAGTTGATGTGAATGTGTGTTCAGAAAGCATTCCAGGTGGGGACACAATGTGAGCTATGTTGTGGGCCCGGTTTTGACGGATTGGCTGTGGGGAGACCCAGTATTATTACTGGCATGGAATGAATAGCATGAGAAGGTTATAGCAGGAAATTAATTTAGGGGAGGGAGATAATAATAACAATTATAATAATAGATAATATTTACATTGAATTTATTATATACCAACACTAACCTAAGCGCTTCATATGTTATGCTTCTTGGAATTCTAACAAATTTATGAAGTGCATTCTATGGCAGTTCCTGTTTCACAGATGGAAACCTGGGGCACGTAAGAAATATGCTCAGGATTGATGCCTAGTAAATGTAGATCTAGAATACAACCCTGGGCAGAATTGTTTCAAAGCCTGCACTCTCAGCCCCTGCCTGTCCCAGGCCACATCTAGACTGGGGCAGATTACAGAAAACCTTGAATAATGAAATTTATTTTATAGGCAACAGGGAATCATAAAAGAATTTTGTAGATAGGTGACCTAGTCAGAACAGTACTCCAGGCATCAGTTCATGGGTGAGCCAGATGGGTATGGAGACAGGGCAACCTGTCTAGGTAAGAGGAAAATGTCCAACAAGGAGAAGGAATGAAAGGGTGGTGTCGTGTGTGTGTGTGTGTGTGTGTGTGTGTGTGTGTGTGTTCACATGCACATGTGTATGTACACAGGGGGGAGTGCTATTCAATAGCTGCAGGTGAGCTTCAAGCTAAGAGTCCCATTTGTAAATTCAGACCAAGGTTTATTAAGAAATAATCAATTTCTTCAGCCATAGGAGTTTAGAATGGGTAGCTAAATTGGCCACTCTCATAGAGACAGTATATGGAGTAAAGCCTTGTCATGGAAGGAGAGGGAACAAATTATAGCTATGGAATTTGTCTGCAGTGTCTTCTTTCATGTATAAATACATTTTATAAGCTTTATGCAAAAATATTACAAGAAAATTAGATAAACAAGGAGAGAAGTGACAGCAGAAGGTTAGGTAGCAGGATATCAATGAATTTTAGAATAACCCACTCACTAGCCCCACTTCTGCCCATGGTTTTCTCCAGAAAGACTAAGGGCATTGACCAATGTCCTACCTTCCAACTTCCATAAGGGGGAGAGCAGAGAAAGGAGAGCTGAAGGATAAAACTCTAAAGTCTCTGACTAGCACCCTCAATGACTCTGAGCACACTCTAGAATTCAAGACGCTAAAAAAGAATTCTAAAAGTTTGCGGCACTGAGCAGACCAGAGCAAAATAGACAGTAAACTATTTTTTCCCCTCTTGTTTGTGTGCCTTGTATAGTTTATCTAGCAATTTCTCTTTTATTCTGTTAGCATTTAAGGAAGGATCTTTTCAAAGATGTATCACAGCTGTGCTAGAGAAAACCAAAGATAGGAGGGTTTGTTTACACCCAGGCCATGAAAACATACATAATGAGAAGCATATTCTTGGGCATGGCGGAGTATAACAGGCTGGTGGATACAGGTATCAACACAAAAGAATTCCAGGATGAAGAGGACTTGAAAAGGAGTGGACACTGAGTGATACAACTTAGCCCAGTGTCTTTTTGGCAGTCTTCCCATATCACACCTTGTAGGAAATGAGGTTTTGCTTAAATTCTAGCAGTAATTTTCGAGCTTTAGCTTCAGAATTACCCTGAGGTCTTGTTAATACACAGACTACTAGATCTCATGCCAAAGTGTCTGATTTAGTGGGTCTGAGGTGGGGGCCTGAGAATTTGCATTTTTGTCCATGTTCCTAGGTAATGTTGGCACTGTAGTTTGAGGACCACTTGGGAATTGCAGAAACCATTGTATTTCCATGTTTCTTGGTCCAAAGAGTTGGTCATTGTAGCAGAAGAGGGGTTCTGGTGAGCGTGAAGAGAAAGGTAAGATAGCAGATGTGGACTAACGGTGTAACAGATTTCAGAATCCCAACTCTGTCACTTCCTACACCCCACTAGCTCTCAACTTCAGCTCTACACCATCCATCTGGTCCTTTGCCTTCCTGGAACCTCATCTTCCTACTTCTCTAAAATAGGAATAATAAAACCTGCCTGGCCAATTCATGGGGCTTTTGTGAGTTATCATGAGATAATATCATGGAAAGCTCTCCTAAGCAAAGAGCTGCTATTAAATCACTTCAAAATTTCACTGTGTTCTGCTCTCCAACCAGACTCTCTTCCCACTGGGACAAGAGATGGTGAACAGGAAAGAAACCCTCTCCTCATGGAGCACCAGTCTCTCTCTTGTGCACAGAGGTTGCCAAGCTGTATCTTGAATTCCAGACTGTGCTCAGAGTCTTGAAACATTTCAGAGTGTGGGCAGTCCTGTGCTCTTTAGATTCAGCAGGGGCTCCTCTCCCAAACCTGGCCCCAGAAATTCCCCTTGATGTCAGCTTATGTCATATTAAGATTGTGACATCTGGAGAGCCCTTAACCAAGCTCCCAGATATTTGGATCAACAGGGGGCTTGCCAGAGACAGGGCATTGCTAGCACAGCAGTAAAAGCAATCCCTAGCTGCAGAATATTTCCCTGGGCAGTCAGCCCAAGAAGAATAATAAGGTTGTTTGGAAACTCTGATTAAATCACTGGATGAGCTAGTTGAAGGGAGAGCTAGTTAATATTTATTGAATACCTAATGCAGCCCCAAAACAATCTAGGAGCTTTTATATATATTGATCTCATTTGACTCTCACAGCATCCTATAAATTTGAATGTTATAGTCATGTTAGAGAAGAGAATACTGGAGTGCAGTGAGTTGAGGTAACTTGCCTAGGATCACACAGTGGGTAGTGGAAGCAGAAGAATTTATAGTGAAAGAGACAAGCATGGACATTAGGGCTTCTCCAACTTGAATCTCCCTTAATCCTACCCCTCTACCACACTCTCCACAGACCTCATGGCCAAGGGCATTACAGGAAGTCAAAATCGGCTCCTCTTAGTTTTTGTTTAGTGGTATGTATTTATGCGGTGCAGTTAAGAGATACATGTTTATGGATTATGTTATGTGACAATTTAATGAATAAAAAGGAGTAGAACATGAACACATTGGGAAAAAAAGCATAAATATTTTTCTGACTTGGCTAGAAATACTGCTATCAACAAAGATAGCATAAAACAATACAAGGCTAAACTGGACATCTATGACAAAATGGTTAGTATGCACCATCAACACAAATGTTATTGAAGACTAGTCAGTGTGCAGGAGAACTGGTACTCACTTGCCACAGGAAAGTGAGAGAGATTTCCCCTAAACTGACAGCAATACTAAAATGGCACACAATGTTAGTAGAACCAAGTTCGTTAAACTTCAAAAATAAATAAATAATTCAACCATGCTAGAGAAAGGACTAGATTATCTTTCTGTCCTTGTTATAGAAAACTGTTGTGAAACCATTGTGGCACATCAAGTGGTATTAGCCATTTCTCACTGAAAAGGTAGCAGTGAAGAAATTATAGAAGTGTGTTAAACATTTGATTGAGTAATATACTATTTTTCTAGATTTTGTGATATTTCTTGGTCAGTTTTTCAAATTGGTAATTTGTTGTAATTTATCATTCTAAAAATGCTTACTGTTATAAAGCTGCTTTTGTATTTATAATATTGTTATTTTTTCTTTTCTTAAAGAATTCCTTCCCCTGTTGTACAAGAACAAGACTCAGGCCTAAGACTACTGGACCCACCCAGTAAGATACCTACTGTCTTCCCCTGTAAGGATGTGGGAGGCAGATTGGGCAATTGGTTTAGGCATTTTTGGATACCTTCTTACTTTCACTTTCTTTCTATTCATTTTCCCCTGTTACCAGGAGGCCTGGGCAGTTCTCACTACTCCCTCATGGTTTCGTCATGGAATTTTCTATGGTCTCTGTTATAGCATTCAGGGCAGTCTAACTGCATTAAAGTTACTTGTTTATATATCTATGTCTCCAATATGACCACAAAGTCCTTAGCAGCAATGATTGTGTCTTGCTCACTTTTCTGTCTTCAGAACCTAGCCTGGTTCTTGGCACCTATTAGGCACCCAATTAGTGTGTATCACATTAATAATAATTGATCCTGGGGAGATGTCCAGAACTATATAAGACTAAATATTTGTCAGTACAGCTCATACTCTAGTTCAGATTGCACCCAAACAGAGCTTTGTCCAAGGAAAACGCAGGACAGAGCAACTTCCCTCTAAGGATTTTGAGAATCCAGAATTTTAAGAAGGTGGACCAGTTGTCCTCCAAGTTCTTGATTTGGCACACAATGACTAACCTGTTAACCAAACTGATTCTTCATCCTTTCTGACACAAAGCAAAACTGAATACCCCTTTTCCCTTGCAATTACCCACAGGCATGTGGCTTAGTTTTGGCTAATAGAATATGAGTAGAAAAAATGTGCTCACACAATTGTAAAGTCTTGGTAAGTCCAAAATCTGATAAGGGAAGCTGAAAGGCTAGAGACTCAAGAAAGAGTTGATGTCACAGTTCAAGTCCAAAAGACTGCTACATAATTCCCTCTTGGTTGAAGGAGGTCAGCATTTGTCCTAGTCAGGCCTTCAACTGATTGGATGAGGCCCACTCACACTATGGGAGATTATATTTTTTATTCAAAGTCCACTGACTTAAATGTTAATCTCATCAAACAAACAAACAAAGAAACAAATGAAACACCTTCATAGCATATCCAGAATAATATTTAACCAAAGGACTGGGAACTATGGTCCAGACAAGTTAACACATAAAATTAACCATCACGAATCTACTGCTTGTCAATTTGGCACCCATATACATATTTTTATGAATAAAGTAGCAGGAGAATAATTCTGCCTAATGTGATACAACTACCCTGCCTACAACCTAAATTGTACTAAACTTTTCTCCAGAAGAGAATGCAAAGTCTTTGGGTAATGTTTACTCTTCTTCTTAATATCACATAACAAATATTATGATTTCAAAATTAACAATATTTAAATACTATAAGTCAATACATCTTTTGTCATATAATAAGGGATAACAGAGGAAAGGAGACAAAGATATTATACATGCACATATTTAAAACAAACTAAGAAAGGAATACTCATGACAATTATAGTATTTTTTGTTTCTGGACACCTGATGGTAGTTGGTATTTGTAACTGCCCTCTTCTACTATCTATTTTGTATTCCCTTTGTCATCTGCAAGCATCTCGGTTGGTTCTTTATCTGATGGGGTGACCCAAACCTTCATTTAGCCCTGCCTGGGTTGGGATATTGTAGTCTTCCCTCGTCCTTAATCACAGAGCATAGTGATACTAAGAGATTCCCTAAGGGATCTCCTCCATCCCAGATATACTCTTCCTTTCCTCTGCTGTGGCATAGTAGTGCAATTTCCCTTGATAGTCAGGATTAGTCTCCCAGACCAACATCTTAACTCCCTTCTACAACTGTTGATTTAGAAGCATAAGAAGCCCTTAGTGGATGGGTGACAGTCTTAACTTCTAGTTTAGTGGTATCATTACTATATCTCCTGGTGGGAGCATTTCTCCTTCTGGAACTAATGCCTCCAGGCCAGCAGAAAATAAGGTTATGGGAACAAGAGGCAAACATTTTGCTAGTGGGTCAATAGAAGTAATAGTGAGTAGCGTTACTCCTATTTGCACCTCCTGATTTCTGGTCTTAAAATGTAAAAACGACTGTGCACTAATAGACTTTTTTCCCTTTCTTTTCCCTTTTTCTGATTGCTGGAAGAAAGGAGAAGATCAAGAGGCCTCAGAGGCATCAGAATAAGGAAGAAACCTCAGTTCAAAGAAAACCACAAAGTCATCTCACTATTCAGAAACACTTAAGTGGATATTTATGGAGTTTCTTGCAGAAAAATAGCCCCATAGAGATATTCACATTTAAATCTCCAGACCTAGTAATATGTTCTTACATGCAAAAGGGACTTTTTTTTTTATGTGATTAAGTTAATGATCTTGAGGTGAGAAGAATGTTCTTAATTAACTGGGTGGGCCCACTGTAAGTGTAAAAATATTCACAAAAGAAAGAGGGAGGCAAATGGGTCAGAGTCAGAGGAGGAAATGTGACAATAGAGGTGAATGAAGCGATTATTGTCTGTGAATATAGATGAGCTTAAGTGTCAAAGAATGGAGGAAGCCCTAGAAGTTGGAAAACACAAGAAAATGGATTCTCCCTAGATCCTTCAGAAGGTATGCAGCCATGGGAACAACTAGATTTTAGCCCACTGAGACCCATACAAGACTCATGTCTTCCAAAACTGTAATAATAAATTTGTATTTCTGGCTACTAAGTTTATGAAATTTTGTTACAGCAGCAATAAGAAACGAACATAGTGAGTGACTAATAAATATGTATTGTGTTAAACCATTGAAATGCTAGAATTTTTTAAAATAAACCTTTAAACTAATCTAAATAAAACACTTAGGGACTAAAAAATATAGCCCTCACTTTTGGATGGTGAGATTAGAGAGCTTCGAAGTCACTCACTTTCTCCTCTTGAGAGCAGCTCCTCATTTAGATGAGCCTCTAGACCAACCTTGCTCTGAGTGGTTAGTTTCTATTCTTCACTCCTAGGTGTACAAATGGCCCAACAGGCTCTTGATGGTGGCATTTAAGCAGCCATGACTCAGTTAATACTCACTGAATGCCAACACTGAATTTTTCTAATGCTTTAATTGGTGATTATTCTAGACACCTCATTTAAAATCCTCAGCTTCTGCCAGAATATACGATCCAGCCAACCTGATGAGAGAACCTGTGTAGTGGCAGTGCAATGTGCTAATTAAAGGGGTCCTGTTCTCCTCTGCTCTGGATTAATGGGTTTATGTCATTTATATCTTACTCCTGGAAACTTCTGTCCCAGACCTAGTAGATCATCAATAAATACTTGTTGAATGAGTCATTTAAAAAATAAATTGAAGAAGACACAAATAAATGGAAACATATACCGTGCTCAGGGGAAGGAAGATATAATATCATTAAAATGGCCATACTACCCAAAGCAATCTATAGATTCAATGCAATCCTTACACAATACCAATGACATTTTTCAGAGAACTAGAACAAATAATCCTAAAATTTATATGAAACCACAAAAGGTCCTGAATAGCCGTGACAATCTTGAGAAAGATGAACAAAGTTGGAGGCATCACACTACTTGATACACTACTATAAGGCTACAGTAATCAGAACAGCATGGTACTGGCATAAAACAGATACATTGATCAATGAAACAGAATAGAGAGCCCAGAAATAAATTCATGACTACATGCTCATTAAGTATATAACAAAGAAGGCAAGAATATACAATGGGATAAAAACTCTTTTCAATATATGGTGTTGAGAAAATTGGACAGATACATGCCAAAAAAAATGAAACTGAACCACCTTTTACATCATATACAAGAATAAACTCAAAATGGTTTAAAGTCTTAAATGTAAGACCTAAAGCCATAAAACTTCTAGTAGAAAACGTAGGCGGTAAACTCTCTTTATTGCTACTAGTAATTTCTTTTCAGATATGTCTCCTTGGGCAAGAGAAATGAAAGAAAAAATAAACAAATGTGGCTACATCAAACTAAAAAGTTTTTGTACAGGCAAAGGAAACCATCAATAAAATGAAAACACAATGTATTGAATGGGAGAAGGTATTTGCCTATGATACATCTGACCAGGAGTTAAGATCCAAAATTTTTAAAGAAATCATACAACTTAAGAATAACAACAAAAACTATACAATCCAATTCAAAAATGGGCAGAAGACATAAACAGATATTTCTCCAAAGAGGATATACAGATAGCCAACAGACATATGAAACAATACTCAAGACCACTAATCATCAAAGAAATGCTAATTAAAACCACAATAAGATATCACCTCATACCTGTTAGAATGACTATCATCAACAAAGCAAATAACAAATGTTGGCAAGGATGTAGAGAAAAGGGAACTGTAGATGGGATTGCAGATTGGTAGAACCACTATGGCAAACAGTCTGGAGGTTCCACAAAAAAGTAAAATTGGATCTACCTCTTGACCTAGTAAACAAACTTCTGGGTATTTATCCAAAGAAAACCCAAACAATAATTTATAAAGATCTATGTGCCCTTATGTTGATGGCAGCACTATTCACAATAGCCAAGACGTGGAAGCAACCCAAATGCCTATCAACAAACAATTGTATAAAGAAGTTATGGTTCATATATACAAAGGAATAATACTCAGCCATAAAAAATAATGAAATCTTACCATTTGCAATGGCATGGATGGACCTAGAGGTTATTATGCTAAGTGAAATAAATTAGAGAAAGATAAATACCATATGATTTCACTTATATGCAGAATCTAAGAAACAAGAAGAACAAAGTAATCAAAAACAAACTCACAAATATAGTGGACAATTTGGTGACAGAGCAGGAGGATTGGGGACCTGAGAGAAAGAGGTGAAGGGTTTAAGAAGTACAAATTAGTAGTTAAGAGATCGTGATGGAGATGGGGAGTATGACACAGGGAATGAAGTTAGCAGTAATGTAATGTCTATGTATAGAGGCAGAGGGAAGATAGAGAGTAATAAGGGATTGTTTCATAAAGTAGATAAAAATTTAACCAATGCACTGTATACTTGAAATTAATAATAAAATAAAATGTTTAAAAACACAAAAGAAACAAAGAAAACTGTAAAACATTGCTAAGGGACACAATAAACTTGAATATAAATACATGCATGCATACATACATACATACATACATAATTGTTGCATAAATAATCAATAAATACTTATGGAACATCTAGCAGATAATCAAGAAATACTTTTTGATGATCAATAAATACAATGAATGGCTGAGTGGGTAACCTGAAAATCTAGAACAGCCAGGTTTCACTTGGTTCAAGACACCCAGGATCTGAAAAATCTTTTACCCTAGAAAGCCAGGGAAGGTTGCATGAGCTCTCAGTGTGCCAGGGTGCTAGCTTAATGTGGATGAGAATTTTTGTAAAATGAAATTAAAAAGCAGCCTGGATGTTTTATGCATCACAATGGACATGTCAGAGGAGCTGGATGCCCCAATGTGTACTGTATACAGGTGTCATACCTTCCAAACATTGAGTAGAAGAGACCCAATATGGTCAGTTACTCTCATGAGCCACTGTCCTCTGCGAGCAATGTGTGAATGGAGGGTAGTGGCATGGGCTTCAGAGTCAAGTAGACCTGAAATCCAAATCTTAGGCCATCACTGATGATATACAAAACTAAATAAGCTACACAGCCTCTCCAGACTCTAGTTTCCTCATAGATAAAATAAGAATAATAATGGCATCTACTTCACAGTATTGTTCTGAGATTTAGCATAGTGTGTGGCACTCAATAATGTTTCTACATCTCTTCACTCACACTACCTGGTTGGTGCACTTCTTTCATCGTGAGTCTAATTTTCTCTTCAGATGTCCCTGAGCATAGAAACTCAGTGCTGGGAGGGACCTTAACAAGCACAGAGGACAATCCTGTGGTGTGTGTATTTGAGGGGACTGAGGTCTGCAAGCATTGGGCCTTTGCCAGAACCCTACAGGGAGCTGATATCTGGTAAGGCTCTGTCTCTTGTGCCACACTCTACCTTCCTCACTGGGAGCCTGTTGTTTCTGCATCTGGTCAGGGTGTCAGCACCTTCTACAGGGGGAGAGCTTGGACAGTAAGAGGCCAGAGGAGCACTCATATTAATACTGCCCTGTATTCTCTCCAGGGTGAAGGGCAGGGTTTCAGACTGCACTGGCCTAGAACCATGACACTGAGTGTGAAGAAGTAGGAACCATTTGGGCTTTTCTGTTACAGCCACAAAATAGGGCTTTGAGAATTATCCCAAATGAAGGAAATAGAGGTTGAAGGGTATGGAGCATCTTTCTCTATATATCCTTTTTCTGGGAATGCAGAAGTCAAACTCTGATGTAGTGCTAAACTGTTCATCCAGCTACCACTTGGCTCAGTCACATTCATCACTGTGAGCCCTGAGAGGCAATGAGAGAATCAAATGCTCAGACTCCAGAGATGGGATCCTTGTCTATCTCTGTGTGTCATGAACAAGCCCACACAGTGACATGTGTGGCTATTTCTTCTAGTGCATGCACTAATTTTTCATAGAAAATCTCTAATTTAGTTAGAGTCATGCTTTCCTTTCAAACTTAACTCCAACCAGCAAGTGACTGCACTGCAATGTAGTTCATTTTTCTCCCTCAGTATTGAATTTCCTAGTAAATTTCACTAGTGAATTTCCTTATTTTTTTTAGACTATCCATGTCTAGTTCCAAATTTGTGCAGATAAGTTGGGTGTGTTGTCTTCATTCTGAACAGAAGGATGAATTGCTCTTCTTCCTAACACTTGAAGCAGGTGGCACAGAATTCTTTCCATTCATTCAATTAAATGTTGGGCAAATTCTCACTGAGTGCCCATTCCTTGCCAGGCACTATGCAAAATGCTGAGCAAGCAAACATGCACAAATGATCCCTTCCCCTTAGGAGCTCACAGTACAGTGTGGAGACAGAAATGCAAGTGATTTGCAAATATACAAGGGGATAAGTGCTGCAGCAGCAGAAGAAATAAAGAGCTGGGAAGTTAGGGAATTTAGTGATTAAATAGTTCTCCTGGGAAGGGGAGAAGTTGAAAAGCTTTGTGACAGAATACTTGAAGAACTATAAATGTAGGAGACAGGCTTGCTAAAGGAAGAAAATAAGAAAGAAAAGGAGCCTCTTAGACAGGGAAAAATGTCCTCATTACTTTGGCAAACATTTCCTGTGTGTGCACCATGTGCTGTGAGCTGTGCTCGCGTTGGGATTGGTAATAAGGCTTTGAGAGTGCCCTCTACTGGGAAGATAAGGCACAGTGATGCAGGGGAAGTGCCATGATGGAGTAAACCCCAGAGGCTGTATGCAATGGGGCAAGGCAGACTGGGAGGATTAGGGGGAACCTCACTGAGGTGGAGATACCTGGGCTGAGACCAGGTAGACAATAAGGATGTGGCTAGGGTGAAAAGGAGGAATTTCTTGTTTAAGGATCAAATATTGAAGGTATAGGATAGTGAAGGTAAATGCAACAGAAAAGAGCTCAGAGTAGAAAACTATAGAAGACAGAAGGAGGTCAAACTGGGGCTAGAAATACAGGCAGGGCCAGAACTATGGTTTTATCATGAATGCAGTAGAGAGGTTTCAAAGGAGCTTAAGCAAGCATATGTAACAGCCTTGTTTTCCTTTTAATGATGATAACCAAAAGTCGTTGGACGCTGTCAAGCTCTAGGCCAAGCCTTTAATGATCCTGCTATTTGCAGTATAGAAAATGAGAACGCATGAGAGAGAGAGACAGTGAGAGACATATCAGCTTCTCTCAACCCCTTGGAACTAGTATGGGTCCTAAAACCCAGGTGCCTTCCATAATGTTTATTAAATAAATGACTCTGCATTTATCTCTGTAAATGCCAGCTTTCTTGGCTTCAGCCCATTTTTTCTTCATTACTTTTAAACCCTTATTTTGTGATCCACTCTGTTAGTGACCCATAATAGGCTATGTCATTCATAATTAAATAAGAGTACACTCTCTGAATCCATCCTGTTTATATCTGCCTAAAATACAGAGCACAGAACAGGGCTGATAAATGTCATCTGTCATGTAGTTTGGGAAAACAAATGAGATTGACCTGACCAAAATAAAGAGTTGGCAGAAGGGACTTACCTTGCAGATAAATTTGGGTCCTTCTTGCAACTAGATATTTTTTTCTCTCTGCCCCCATACCATCCCTGCTCATCACAATCTATATATATCTTTAAAAGAATATTTTATATGTCACCAATTCCATGACATCTCTTAGTTCTCCAGAACCAAATGTAATAATCCCTTCACCTTAGAGTTCTCTAGCACTTAGCTTATTTTACTCATTCATTCCATACATATTTATTGCAAGTCTTGTAATTTTGTAGGCACTATATTGTACATTGATTTACAAAGAAAGATGAATAGTGCTTTACCTTATATTACATTCATTTACATACTTGTTTTAATCTACCTTCTGTCACTTGTGGTTTGGGCAGGTTATGTAGAATCTCTGAACTTTAATTTACTTAGCTATAAAAATTAGGATAATATTACTTCTTCTACATAGCTCTGCAAGTAAATGCAAACCCAGCAGTGTTTTATATATGTTAAATGTCTAATGATTTTTTTCCCCTCTGTATACTAGATAGTAAAAAAGAAGGAGAAGGAAAAGAAGGAGAAGAAGAAGGAGGAGGAGAAGGAGGAAAAGGGCTGCCCTGTGCTCTTCTCACTTCCAGGTTGTGAGTAGCAGTGTCCTTGATTTGCTTGTGTTCATTGTACTGAGTTAACTGCTGAGGGAGATACCTTTCCAGAGAGTTAACTGTTTTGCTTTTCAGAGCTGGAATGTCTGCACCTGGCCCTCAGGCTCCAGTTCAGTGGGCCTTCCTCACCCCCATAGTCTTGTCTGTGGTCTTCCTGGAGAGCAAGCTCTTTAAGTACATTCAGAGCTCAGAGCTTCACAGGGTATAGGTTAGGTTGGATGAGGGGAACCCCTCTAAGCCAAAGGAAAGGCAGTAGTCCTTGGCTTCACAGGATCCTGAGGTTAGCATGTCCTCATTAGGGGGCCTGTGAGGACCCTCCAACCTGTGGGAATGTTACCAAACTCCTGATCTGGTTTTTACTGTCATTTCCTCCTATTTGTCTTTTGTTCACATTCT
Source organism: Eonycteris spelaea (assembly GCA_003508835.1). Taxonomy (NCBI): domain Eukaryota; kingdom Metazoa; phylum Chordata; class Mammalia; order Chiroptera; family Pteropodidae; genus Eonycteris; species Eonycteris spelaea. Next base: position 553,552 of record PUFA01000288.1, on the reverse strand, counting down.
TCTTTCTCTTTCTGTCCCTTTCTTTTCTACCCATTTCTGTCTCTTACTGGCCTTCCTACTTTTTTTCTGTGCTTTGTTCCACACCACACTTTGCTCTCTACTGCCAGTCTCCCCTTCTCCCTGGCTCAGGCTCCAGTTCTACCTCTCCATCCTTCTGTTGGACTCAAGTAAGTCCCCCAAATATTTGTTTTACATAAACAATGTTTCTTACACAGTGCTAAGTACTCTGCAGAACCAACACACACAAAACGAGCTTCCCTTAGTTTTGGAAAGCTTACAATCTTCCTGCAAATTTCTGTACCTTCTTTCCCTTTGGATGATGAGTCAGCGCCAGCCTCTCTGCTCCCGCATAACCTCCTGTTTCCCTTCTGCCCCTTTCTACTTTCTGTCTCTTTCTCTATCCCTTGCTGCTCTGTCTCTTAAAATGCCACTGAATTCTATAAAAAAAACTTTTTCATATATTACAGAGCTGGCTCTCTTGGAAATCTCACTGCATTTGATATAAACGCATTTAATGCAAGTAAAAAGCTATTTAACTAAATAAATTATGAAAAAAATTACAGCAAAGTTAAATTTCATACAAATTATTTAAAATGAATACTACAGATTTTGGTAACATGTAGCAAACATCTACATGCATTTTTTTTTAAGCTTTGCAGAATAAGGAATGTTGGAATACATTGTCTTTTTATTGCACACACAGTTTTCTTTAGCTCCACTGTGTCTAACCAAAACACACAATTTTGTTTAGATAGCCAGTTTGTAAAGACATTCCATTAACTTTAAATGTGTTTAGATTTTTCACTACTGGTTCACAACAATTATGAAATGAGAGAGGGTAAGATTTTTGTTTTGCTGGTCTTGGGTGCCAAGCAGAACTTTCCCAACCTGGAGGCTAGTACTTCTGTGGATTGAGCTTCATCATTTGCCAGAAGTCTCAGGGGAGGAAGGAGGACACTAAAATGAAACCATGAGTAAAAAAGAACTATTCTGGCTATAACTGAGCTGAAATAGGCAAATCTCTAGTGGAAGGGTGGAGCTGGAGGTAAAAACTTAAAATGCTAAGGATATAGCTGCTTAGGAAAAGGGAGGATGCTAAGCTCTGAGTGAGATTCCACTTCTTCAAATGGTACTTCATGTACTGTCCCAACTACTGTCTTCCCCCCCCCCACCAAGTGCAGACATTTTGTTTCACTTAACTTTTGGAAATTCTTTAACCATGCCATAATATTTTATTCCTCTATGCCTTTGTGCTTGGTATTTTCTTCTCCTCAAATGCCATTTCCTTTTGATCTGTCTATTATATCTTTTTCAATCTTGAAGACTCAGTGTTGGAGTCACCTTCATGAAGTTATCCCTCTATCCTGCCTTCTTTGTGCACTCACTCCACCCTAAACATGTAGCAATAACAATTCCAATATTTTATAACTTTATACTTCTATTCTCTTACTATATTAGATGTTATACACAAAAATTAATTCAAGATATATTAATGACCTAATAATTAAAGCTCAATAATAAAACCTTTAAAAAAAAATAGGAGAATATTTTTGAGACTTAGTGGTAGTTAAATATTTTAAAAGATATGTTAAAATGAAATATACATTAAAGTAATAAATTTAACTTAAATAAATTAAAAATTTTAGGCCCATAGAGAACCTGTTAAGAAGTGTATATACAAACCACAAAGAAGGAGAAAATTGTCACAAATATATATCTAGGAAAGTACTTGTAGCCAGAATAAGGAATTCCTATATTTTAATAATAAAGAACCAAGCAACTCAGTAAAAGTGAGCAAAATATTTAAACAGGAACTTCACAAACAGGATATATTAATGGTCAAAGCAAAACAAGCCCCGTACTAAGAGAAAAAATCTTTGTAAACTGTACATCTGATAGAAGACTGGTATCAAATATACAAAGAATGCTTAAAAATCAATAACAGGAAAACAAAAGACAATTTTTAAAAAGGAGCAAAGGATCTGAGCAAATCCTACTAATAGGAATATACAGATGTCAAATAAGTATATGAAAGAATGCTCGACATTGTATGCTATTAGGGAATTGCAAATTAAAATAACAATGAAAGACCTCTACACACTTAATAAAATAGCCCAAACACCAAACTGTCAAATGCCAAATGCTGGTGAGGAATGTGAAGCAGCAGGAAATTTTATTCTTTGCTGGTGGCTAAACTGGTACATCCACTTTAGCTCTTTTCTGAAGGCTGTGGACATTCTTGGTCTGAAAAGACAGGATGGTCATTTGTTAGGTATGATCCTGTGGGTCATCATTATGGGTGCTGGATCATAGAGAGAAGATGATCATTATAGTCTCCATTTTATAATCCAGAAGACATAGATAATAGAATAATGATATAGCTATATACAACTGTGCAACAAATATACTATTACAGATTGACCTCTGTGCTAAGTGATTAACAAATGTCATTTTGTTTAATTTGGAAACTATTTAGGTAATTATTACAATCTCCATTATTCCAGAGAATAAGACAAAGGCTTAAAAATGCAGTGTAACTTGCCCAGATTACATGGAAAGAGATAAAGTATGAAATAAATCAAATATATAAATAAATATATGGCAAAGTAAATTTCTATTTATGTCTTATTTTCTGTATATCTTAATGTCTAGAATAACTGAAATATTTAAGATGTTAAATGTTTTGTTTTGTTGTTTTTTTTTTTAAAGAAATAAATGGCACAAGATAGAAACAGTGTTTTAGGTGTTTAAGGGGAGAGAAAATCGCATGATTCCTGAAAGAACTGAGGAGCAGTCATGGAAGAAGGAACTCATGAGCTGTATCCTGAAGGGTTAATTGTGCTGGGAGGAGATAGAGTTGAAGCAATGGTAGAAAGAAATCCAAGTGGAGGAAAAACCCTATTTTATCTCCCAGATTCTCTGCACTGAAACTCAGTTTCTTTGGATAGGTCAGATAGGTCTCATTTCTTATTTTAAATGACTTGCTTATCCCTCCCTCTCCTCCTGTTCTTGTTAGTCCAATCCTGGCTCGCCATCTCTTAAACATTCTCTACACTAAAGAAATAAAAATCTTAAAGCAGATGCCATTATTATTATTATTATTATTATTATTATTATTATTTAATGTTATGCAAAACTGGCCATGACATGTCCCTCCTGACATATCTGCAATAGTTTTCTATCTTTGATAAAATTCACCTTTCTCTCCCCCTCAATATCTTTCCAGTAATCCTTCTTCCTTTCTTCATCTCATACCTTCTCTTTGTGTCACTCTGGACCGTTTGTAGTTCCATATATGTACCATACTTCTTCACCCCTCCATGCCATTAACACTGTGCTCAGATGCCTTTCTTTTCTCTCCTGATGACTTTTTTACCAAGACTCAGCCTAGAGGCCCCTCCCTCAGAAAGCTTCACTGACTCTCCCTGTCTGCTTTGCTTATCCAGAGTTCCTTGATAACTCACATTTCCTTCCCATCAAGACATTCCCAATAGGCTATTATAACTGCTTCCATATCATTTTGTTGTCCAATAGATTGTGATCTCCAATGAGGAGGGGAACAATAAAGAGAAGGCCAGGATCATATGGCTTCACTGGTGAATTCTGCTAAACTTATAAAGAATTAGCACCAATACTTTTGGAATTCTTACAAAAAATAAAAGAAACACTTCCTAATTCATTCTTTGAGGCCGCTATTACCTTGATACCTCAGCTAGACAAAAACATCAAAAGAAACTACAGACCAAAATTCCTTAATAATAAGGACGCAAAATTTCTCAACAAAATACCAGCAAATTAATTCCATAGTATGTTAAGAGGATTGTACATAAAGATCAAGTGGTATTTACCCAAAGAATGCAAGTTTGATTCAACATACAAAAATCAGTCAATATGAAACATCACATTAATAGAATGGAGGAAAAAAATTGCATGATCTTCTCAATTGATGCAGAAAAAGTATTTGATGTAATTTAACATTTCATTGTGATAAAAAAAAACATTCAATAAAATAGGAATAGAAGAAAATTTCCTCAAAGTATATGAACATTGCAGAGCTAACATTATATTTAGCAGTTCAAGACTGAAAGCTTTCCCCCTAAGATCAGGAAAAAGGCAAGGATGCTCACTTTCACTTCTTGTGTTCAATCTAGTATTAGAAATTCAAGCCAGAGCAAGACTAATAAATAAAAGGCATACATGTTCATGGACTAGATGAATTAACATTTTTAAGATGGCCATACTACTCAAAGTAATTTTGGCCAAATTCAATGAAATCCCTATTAAGTCTTAATGGTGGGGTTTTTTTTGATGTTGCCGTATATATAAAATATAGAATTCTTATGAAATCTCAAGAGTCCTTAAGTAACCAAAACAATCTTGAAGAAGAAGAACAAAGTTGAAGAAGTCGCGTTTTTTTTTTATTTAAAAAATCATTACAAAGTTGTGTTAATCAAAACAGTGTGGTATTAGCATAAATACAGACATACAGTCATGTATTGCTTGACAATGGAGATATTTTCTGTGAAATGCATCATTAGACAATTCCTCTTTGAGTGAACATCATAGAATGTACTTACACAAATTTGATGGTATAGCCTATTACACACTTGAGCTATATGGTATAGCTTATTGCTTTTAGGCTACAAACTTGCACAGAATGTTATTATACTGAATGTTGTAGGCAATTATAATACTATAGTAAGCATTTGTGTATCTGAACATAGATAAGGTACAGTAAAAATATGATATAAAACATAATAAATGGTATACTTGTATGGGGTACTTACCATAAATGGAGTTTGCAGGACTGGAAGTTTTTCTGGCTTTCAGTGAGTGAGTAGTGAGAGAATGTGAAGGCATTACTGTACATTATCATAGATGCTTTAAACACTATGCACTTAGGCTATGGCAAATTTATTTTAAAACATCTTTCTTCCATAATAAGTTAACCCTAGCTTACTATGTGTAACTACTTTACTTTAAAGATTTGAAATTTAACTTAGATGTTTTGTAATATCACTTAACTTAAGACACAAACGCATTGTAGGGAAGTATATAATATTTTCTTTCTTTATCTCCTTATTTTATAAGCCTTTATAATGTAAACTTTTTAATTTAATTTTATTCCTTACTTTTAAAATCTTTTTGTTAAATCTAAGACACCAATGCATGCATTAGTTTAGACCTACATGGCATCTGAATTATCAATATTACTCTCTTTCACCTCCAAATCTTGTCCCACTGGAAGATCTTCATGGCAATAACAAACATGGAGCTGCCATCTGAAGGACCTCTCTGAGGCTCTTCTTGAGAAGATGTTGCCCTTCAGAAATATGTCCATGATAGATTAGTTTTCTCTTCCCTTCTCTGCTCTTCTCTTCCTTCCTTCCTTCCTTCCTTCCTTCCTTCCTTCCTTCCTTCCTTCCTTCCTTCCTTCATTCCTTCCCTTTTTTTTTTTACCATAGATTTGCTTGTAAGCAGATAATGCACCAGAAATATTCCTCTATTAATGAAAACATTTTGGCCTTGAGGTCCCTGTTTTCAATCTTTTTAAGTAACTTGTTGAGGTCTGCAGAAGCTTCCACTAACTCTTCACTGTGAATTTTCTTGGGTGTTTTTCTTTTATTTTTCTGCAATTTCCTTTTTTTCTTCCCTCTTCTTTATGCATTTCTGTTCCTGTTCCAACAACTCCTCATTAGTCAATCCTTCAGAAACTATCTTTAGTAGCTCTAAATGTCATTCTCATACATACCCAGGTTAAAGTTGTTTGTCATTTCAACCACAACCTTGTTTATTTTTGCAACCTCCTTATTTTTGGAAAATCCTTTGAAGTTGTGAATGAACCTCTTGAGTGTCTTCTTCCAGATGCCATTTATACACTCCTTGGCAATATCACCCCAACCCAAAACAAGGTTCTTTACACAGTCATTGATGTTGTAATCCTTCAAGAATTGTATCAGTGTCTTCTCAGTGTTTTCCTCAGTTCCTGCAATAGCCTAGGCAAAGGTCTTCCTTAGTTAGGAGGCCTTAAAAGCTGTTAGAACTCCTTGATTCATTGATTAGATCAAAGAAGTGGTATTTGGAAGAGAAACATCACTTTCATACTGAGATGAAAATTACCAATAAAAGGAAGACATCCAGGAGCATTATCCACAATAAACAAAATTTTGAAAGATATGTTATTTCCAAACAATACTTCTCCATTTTGTTGGTGTAGCAATTCAGAAGGGTATTTTGGAAGAAGTGATGTTATCCATGACTTCTTATTACTTCTATAGTACACTGGAGACATGTGCTTATTTATATTCTTGAAGTCTCTATATTCTCACTGTGTCACATCATAAAAGGTTTCAATTTGTAGCCTGAAAAATTGTTCCCAAGCAATACTGTTAACCTGTCCTTAAAAGCCTTGAAACCTGTCATTGACTTGACATTCTCATGGATGAAAGTTCTTTCAGGCATCTGTTTCTAGAATAGGGAGGTTTTGTCTTTATTGAATATTTGCTCTGAAAATTCTTTCCCATCAATTTATCTAAAATTTCAAATAATTCTCTAGTTGTTTTCACATCAGAACTCACAGATTCACCACTCACTTTCATATCATGTAATGAATAACAATTATTAAGTAATTTAAATCACCCAAATCTAGGAGTATATTTAGCACCGTAGTCAGTGGAGTCATGTCCCACCTTCTTTTCTTTTAACATTGCAAAGAAAATTTTGCTTTGGCCATGATTATCATCATGCTGAAAGGAATATGCTTCTGTGTCTGGTCTTCAATTCAGGTTATTAGAAGTTACTTCATGTCAGATATAGGCCCTTCTAGAATTTTTATTACTCTCATTACCTTCAATAAAGCAGCTCCTTTGACAGCTTTTGTCACTTTGTTTCTATTCTACAAAATTACAGCTGTGATGGAATGGGATATGCCTAACTGGTGAGCCACAACTATCTTTGATTTTCTATCTTCATAGTCCTTAATCACTTTTATTTTTGTTTCCAGGTCAATTATGGAGCCTCTTACTGGTAACACTAGCAGTGGATTTTTTTATTTTTAGTTAGGGGCCATGATAAACAAAACAACATGATACTGAGTCAAGCACAAGAGAAAATAATGCATGCAAGAGATGCCGTTAATATGAGATATATGAGGCTGCTGCCAGAGTAACATAGTATACTGTTTACAACAAACTTTTTTAATAAGTAGAAAGAATACATTCTAAAATAATAAAAAGTATAGTATAGTAAGTAAATGAATCAATAACAGTTATTTATTATCATTTCAAGTATTATGTACTTTATACAATTTTATGTTCTCTACTTTTATATGACTGGCAACACAGTAGGTTTGTTTATACACACATCACCACAAACGTGTGAGTAATGTGTTGCACTACCATGTTGTGAAGGCTATAGTATCACTAGGTAATAGAAAAATTTTTAGTGCCATTATAATTTTTTAGGACAACCTTATACCTGTTGTCTGTTTTAATGTCTGAAATGTCATTATGAGGAACATTTGGAATAAAATAGCCCAGAAATAAATCATTGCATATACAATAATTTAACTTTGACTAAGGTGCCAAGGTCATTCACTGTGGGAAATTTTTTTTTAAATAAATTGTGCTAAGCAAACTGGATATCCACATGCGAAAGAATGAAATCGAATCCTTACCTTACACCATATATAGGAATTAATCAAAATAAATTAACGACCTAAACATAAGAGCTAAAACTCTTAGATAAAATATAGAAAATATTTTCATTACATTAGATTTGACAATAATTTATGGGATGTGACAACAAAAGGAAAAATAGAAAATTTGACTTTATTAAAATTAAATCAAAGGACACTATCAACAGAGTGAAAAGAGAGCCCACAGAATGGTTGAAATATTTAAAAGTCATATATCTGATAAGAGATTAACATCCAGAACATATAAAGAACTTCTGCAACTCGATAATAAAAAACGAATACCTTAATTCAAAAACTTGTCAAAGAACTTGAATAAACATTTTTCTAAAGAAGATACACAAGTGGTCGATAAACTTATGAAAATATTTTCAGCAATACTAATCATTAAGGAAATGCTAATCAAAACCAAGATGAGATGTCAATTAAAATGGCTACTAATTAAAAAAAAAAGTTTTGATGAGAATGTGGAAAAATTAGAACCCTTGTCTATTGTTGGTGAGAATTTTAAATTAACAGCTGCTGTGGAAAAATCTGGCAACTATTTAAAAAAATGACATAGACTTACCACATGATCCAGCAATTTAATCTTATGTATATACACAAGATAATTGAAAGCAGAATCTCAAATAGATACTTGTATAACAATGTTCACAGTATTAGTCATGCCCATGAACAGGTTAGCAATCAGATAACATTTGGATAAACAAAATGTCTTACATACATCCAATGGAATATTATGCAGCCTTAAAAAGCAATGAAATTTGGATATATGCTACATCATGGATAAAACTTGGAAACATTATGCTAAATGAAATAAATCAGACACAGGAGGACAAACATTGTATGATTCAAATTATATGAGTTACCTAAAAAATTCAAATTCATTGACCAAAAAAAAAAAAAAATGAATAGAGATTACCAGAGGGAGGAGAAATGAAAAAATAGCAAGTTGTTGCTTTATAGGTATAGAGCATTAAAAAACAATTTAGCTGAGTAAATTTGGAGATCTGTTTGGCTTTATTAAGTGATTCATGAATCAGACAGCATTCCTTCTACCAACTAGAATTGTGCTCTCATGGGATAATAGATAATGGAAGGTTTTAATATTAAGAAGAATAGGGCAATAAAAAACTATCTATAAAAGAAGGATTATTTTTAATCAGGCTATCTTCTTGGGATGAGAGAGAAGTAATGTATTACGCAGATTGGATGGAGACTGCCCATGTGACAGATTAGTTCATTGGTGTTGACCAGAAAATTCCAAGGTGGTTGAATTAAGTTACATTTCTTGGAGTGATTGAAACAGCAATTAAGTTAGATGTTAAATCTCGGTTTGGTATAATGAGCTATAGCTGAAGTGACATCATATTGGGCCTGAGATCTTCTTTTAATGAGTTTCTTTTGGGGATGAATAAAATGTTCCAAAAATGGATAATGGTGATAATTGTACAATGTTGTGAATGTACTTAATGCCCTTGAATGGTACACTTAAAATGACTAGAATGATAAATTTATGTTATATGAATTTTACCACAATAAAATAAATATTCTGGAAAAATTCATAAAAGACAAAAAGGAAATCTAGGGAAGAGACGACACTATGGAAAAGGGAAGGAGTCAAACTTTTAAAGAGAGTATAGTCAACTTTCTTAAGTGCCTGAGATATTCTCAGTAAGATAAAAACGTATTTGGAAAATAGAAATATGTTTATGATGTTAACAAGTGACATGGAGGATATAGTAGCCAGATTACAGTAGAGACAATGAACAGAGATTGATATCTTAAGGCAGTAAGATTTATGGTTGTCAGTGTTGTTTTGGTTTATAGTCTTACCAAACTCAAGGGATTCATTTTGCCTGCACATGTCAAAGCCAAAAGAGACATAAACAGGTGTTTGAAGCAAAGAAAGTAGAGGTTTATTTAAGGAAATGACACCAAGATTAGAGACGTAAGTGAGCTAGTGGTCAAAGACATGGATTCCCTATAGCCTCTAGAGTATAGGTTATGTAGGGAAAAATTTATTAGTCATGATAGCTAAGGGAGTTTGGGTCATGGGCTCTACCAATTGATCAGTGCTAGGGTAGGAGAGAGTTGATCATTGCAGCAGGTACTGATGTCAATCATGGCATCATTCTGCTGGTTTCAAGGGGACACTGGTAGGGTCACTCCACCTTCATTGGTGTAGAGGTATATGATATCATCTTTTGTTTGACGTGACTGAAACCCTGTTTCTGTAGTCAACAGACCTGACACTTTGTTCCTAAGACTGATGCTTACTTAAGGGTTTAATAATTAATAGAGGAGTCATGCATAATGCAGAAGGATATGCAAAGAAAAAAAGCAAGTGAGTCCAAGGCCAGTTTGAATCAAGGAGAAAGAGAAGAGAAAAAGTCATTTTAAAGAAGTGAATATTCACACAGTTACAGTGGGAAATTGAGTATAGTAGAATGGACATTTTTATATGAAGAAAGATGTAAATGAAGCAGTCTCTATCTCCACAGATGATAAATGGATTTCAGAAAAAGAAAGTTTGTCGTTGAATAAAACACGTGGTGAAGAGCATATGGGAATAGAGGAAGTTTGTCATTTGTTTGGTTTGTTTTATTTTTAAATGGTAGACAGGTTTCCAGAACAAACATAAGTGGAAGGAATGGCAGCAGATGGAGGATGAGGACAATATTTGGATGAGAATATGTGAAGCGATATATGATTTAAAAAGTTTGGGGCAGTGCTTGATTTGAAGCAACCAGGCTTATGATTTGATGCCCACTTTGTTCATAGCTAAAAAGTGACAGGTCTAAAAATTAGCTAGTAGAATTTTTTAAAAAATATATACATTTTTCATATTTGGAGAAAAATTAAAAAATGCTCTATTTTTAAAATTTCATTTTTGAACATTTCCTTTTTATATTCCCATATAATGTAATGATAACAGCCCAGGTTCTGGGTTCAGAGTGCCTGAGAATAAATTCTGATTCTTCTTTTAATTAGCTGATAGAGGTTGGTCCGTTTTCTTTTTCAAACTATAATGATCTTACTTGTATAATAGGAATGATAATGGTTCCAACATTTTTTTTAAACTTTTGATTCGCTTTGTTTTTAAGAAAACATAAATTTATTTCTCACATTGGAAGTGAGGCTGGGAAATTCAAGATCAATGTACATCTTATTTATTTATTTGTTTGTTTGTTTTATTTATTTATTTGTTTATTTATTTATTTATTTTGGCATTAAATAAGATGTTGTAAGAAAAAAATTTAGAACCTTGCCTGGGGAACAGAAAGCGCTGATTACCTGGTAGCCTTTTCCCATCCTCCCTCTTCTTCCCTTCTTCCTGCTTTTAAACCTCCTTCTTTGAGGAAGTTTTTGTGCATAGAAGATACATTTAGGACAATTGCCCAAACCAGACTTCACTGCTCATTGTGACGTTCCTGGATCAGCAGCATCACTAATATCTATGAACTTGCAAGAAATTCAGAAAATTAGGCCCTGCTCAGAACTGCTGAAACAGAATTTAACAAGATCCCAGGTGCTTTAAATACACAGTGTAGTTAAGGAGTGCTGCTGTGCTGTGGGTTTCTGGATAACGCTTTGGCCTTCCATTCTAGTGTCATTAATATTTGGCTTTTTATTGTTTAATTCCACTCCTACACTCAGATAAATTAAAGAAAAATGAAAATGACAATGATAAAAATTGTTAAGGAGGCACTTTGAGTCAAGGTGGTGTGAAAGGTAGACACCACACTTACGTCCTCTCCTGACAACATCAAAATTACAATGAAACTACAGAGCAACTATCATTGGAAGTCATCTGAGTCCTGGATGAATGGAACTCAGCTGGGAACACACAGAAGGGACCACCTTGAGACTGGAAGGAGAGATGGAATGTGAAACCAGTTGGTCCCCACAACCTCATGTGGTGATTCAGAATCGAGAAGGATAGCTTGATTACAGAGGTCCTCCCAAAGGAGTGAGAGATCCCGGCTCTACTCTGGGATCCTCAGCCCAGGGTTCCAGTGCCAGGAAGAAAAGTCCCCACAACTTCTGGCTGTGAAAACCAGCAGAGATGTGGATGAGTGAGACAGAAGTCTGTGGGAGTCGCAGCCATTCCTCTTAAAGGGCATGCATGCAGACTTACTCAGTGATGGACTACTCACTCTGAGCTCCAGCACCGGGGTAGCTGATCGAGGAATGCTAGAAACATACAGGGAGGAACTGAGTTGGTTGGCTTTAGGGCAAGGGCTGGAGGGTGTCTTTCTCCTAGACAGAGGTGCTAACAGAATTCATCTTTCCTGGTGGGCAGCCATCACATCTGAGTCTCCATAAACCTGGCTAACACAGGTTACCCTGCCCAGATGATTCCCTGAGGCTCCACACTTCTCAACTTGTGGGTCCACCCATGATACCTCCAGTGTTTTTTCCATACAAATAGCCTGCCTTGGCTCATGCTACAGACTTCTCTAAAATCTCTCAAAACCCAAAGAAGCAACATCTGGCCTCGGCAGGCCATGTACTTCTTGCTGAGCAGCACCAAGCCCAGTACTAGAAGCAGCTGGCCTCAGTTCCTGGCTTGGCCTCTTATGGAACCTCTGAGCCCAGCGCGGGTGACAGTCATCTGTGGATTGCTTGGTGACTCTTTCCAGGTGGCCTTGTTTACAGGCTGTGGCTAGACCTGCAGCTAGAATTCTCCCAGGAGATCCTTGGGCTGGCACACCCAGTGGCTGGCTTTAACTGGAAACAGAGCATGACTCAGGGCTATATCTGAGGAAAACTCACGTGATGGGAAGACTGGGAAGGAACCAGAGCCCTGTTAAAGTGAATCCAACTTCATCATCTCCTCACCGGCCAATCCTCACAATCAATCAGCCTTAGAGTCAATACCTCCCACTAACATGCAAACAGCAACAAGACTCAACTATAACAGGAAAACACATACGACTCATTTAAGAAAAACACCTTGAGCACCTGGCTCAGGTGACTAGAAAAGACTGTGCCACTGGGCCACACAAGACAACTACTACATCAAGCCACTCCACTGAGACCAGGAGACTTAAGAGCCATACATAACACATAGAAAGAAACACAGGGAGGCAGCCAAAATGAGGAGACAAGGAGACATGTCCCACATGAAAGAAAAGAACAAAACTCCAGAAAAAAAAAAAAAACTAAACAAAATGGAGGCAAGCAACCTACCAGATGCAGAGTTCAAAACACTGGTTATAAGTATGCTCAATGATCTTAGGAGAAGAGTAGATGAACTCAGTGTTAACTTTAACAAAGAGGTAGGAAACATAAAAATGAAAATAGAAAACAAAAAAGAACAAGTCATAAATAAAGGATAAATTAAAGGGAATCAACAGATTAGTTGAAGGAGAGGTTTGAATCAACAATTTATAAATAATGTAGCTGAAAACACCCAATCAAAACAGCAAGAAGAAAAAAATCCAAAAGAAATGGATAATTTAAGATGCCTCTGGGACGGCATGAAGTGCAACAAAATTTGCATCATGGGGTACCAGAAGTAGAAGAGAGAGAGAGAGAGAGAGCAAGAAATTGAAAAAAAAAAATTGAAGAAATAATGACAGAAATCTTCCCAGACCTGGCGAAAGAAATAGATATACTACTACAGGAAGATCAGAGAGTTCCAAATAAGATGAACCCAAAGAGACTCACACCAAGACATATCATAATTAAAAGCCAAAAGTTAAAGACAAAGAAAGAATCTTAAAAGCAGCAAGAGAAAAGCAGTTACCTACAAGGGAGCTCCCATAAGACTGTTAGCTAATTTCTCAGCAGAAACTTTCCAGTTCAGAAAGGCTTGAGACAAAAATTCAAAGTGATGAAAAGCCAGGACCTACAACCAGGATTAATCTACCCAGGAGAGCTATCATTTAGAGTGGAAGGATAGATAAAAAGCTTCCCAGACAAGAAAAAACTAAAGGAGTTTATCACTGCCAAGCCAGTATTACAGGAAATGTTGGAGCGGATTCTTTAAGGAGAAGAAAAAAATGTATCAAAATATGAATAATGAAATGGCAATGAATACACATCTATCAACAATTACTTCAAATTAAAAAGAATTAAATATCCCAATCAAAAGATAGGATAGCTGAATGGATAAGAAAACAAGATCCTTAAATATGCTCCTAGAAGAGACTCACTTCAAATCGAAAAACACACACAGACCAAAAGTTAGTGGATAGAAAATGAAAATTAAAAAAAAAAAATCTGGGGTAGCTCTACTTATACCAGGTAAAATAGACTTTAAAACAAAGATTATAACAAGAGACAAAAAAGGACCCAGCAATCCCACTTCTGTGTTTTTATATGAAGAAATCCAAAATACTATTTTGAAGGGACAGGTGTATCCATATTCCATCGCAACATTATTTATAATAGCTAAGATATGGAAGCAACCTGAGTGTCCATTAATGAATAAATTGATAAATACGTGGTACACATATATAGTGGAAACTTACTCAGCTATAAAAATAAATAGATGGATGGATGGATGGATGGATAGATAGATAGATAGATAGATAGATAGATAGATAGATAGATAGATAGACAGATAAAATCTTCCCATCTGCAATAACATGGATGATCTAGTGGGTATTGTACTGAGTGGAATAAGTCATACAGAGAAAGACAAATGCCATATGATTTCACTTTCATGTGGAATCTAAGCAACAAAATAAACACAACAGAAACTCATAGACATAGAGAACATTTTGAGGGTTGCCAGATGGGAGGATATTGGGGGGTTGAAAAAGCAGAAGGGATTAAGAAATATAAATTAGTTATAAAATAGTCATAGGGACATAAAGTATAGCATAAGGAATATAGTCTATAATATTGTAATAACTATATTGTGTCAGATGGGTACTAGATTTATCCAGGTGATCACTTTTTAAGTTACATGAAAGTCTAATCAGTACGTTATACTCTTGAAACTAATATAATATTGTATGCCAACTATCATTTAAAAGCAAAAAAAAAAATAAAGTTTAAAAAAATTGCCTAAGGAAAAACTTTTTTTTCCCAATAATGTTTCTTAGGATCAGAAAGAAAAAGAAATTTCTGAATTTTCCAAATCTAGTCTTATACATGTTTAACTTATTCCTCACATCAAGCTTGCAAAGTAAGTAGGAGAAAGGTTTTGTCCCCATGCGTGTAGAATAACTTGAGGACCAAAGGTGCTGAAGGTCATGGTAAGAATATAAACCACCCAGACTGAATTGTTGTCCTCTCTGTGAATACAAGATCACAGTACAAAGAAACTTTTCTCCTTTCCCAGAGGAATTATCTTAAACTAAATGTTTGTGCAACAGTAAACAGGGGAAGGAATTCTATAGAGAGCCAACTCTTCCTTTAGCATCAGGGTCTCTGTTAACACCAAGGCTGATAACACAGTGGCTGGGACTTTAAGCCTGAGTCAGTGCAGAAACCACAGGGACTCTGGACCTCTGGGTGGTATGCAGTCAGCTTTTAGTCCTTTTTTATCCTCTTCTCAGTTTGCCAAGCCATTCGAGACCCCAACCAATCCAATCGCCGGTCTTCTGAAAATAAGACCAAGTAGGTTCAGGAGAAATTTCTCCTCCACTGATAGAAGTCACCTAGCAAGGTGGAAAATAGCAAGGAGATACATTAGACAATTAATCCCACTGGTCAAGGCGCTGACACTTTAATGTGCATTTGGAGATTTGTGGCCTCACTCCAGGGACCAGAGCAAAAGAGAGAATGATTATAGGCACCTGTCAAAGGGACAGAGAAATGACATAAGTGACCCAAGGCACAGCTGGTTCAATTATAATATAAAACTTTTGTTGGAGATCAACTCTCCTTAGTGATGGCAGACTGATTGACAAGTGCTGGGTGGAGAGAAGAGGATAAGGAGGGAGAGGTTGTGCAGAGCAGCAGAAAGAAGACATTCACACAGCTCTGGTTTCTAGCAGGGCCAGCTGCATTCACAACACTCCTTTTAGGAAGGCTTTGCTGACAAACCCCACTTGTCAAGAGGGCGGTTTTGGCCTCCAGAATCAGTGAGATTAATCACTCTGCCCCACACCTTGACCTGTTCTGGTATAAATGAGAATAAAGGATGTAGTCTCTTTCTTAAGACTGAATCTCAGGGAAGGAAATTCCTTGTCTTTCTGGATAATCTATTCTAAAGATCACTGAAAAGAAAGATTTATTTGTTTTTTTGCTTGTTTGTTTTGCCAAATGTCTTCCCCCATTTAAAAACTAAAACAAAAACTATATTCATGGTCAGTAAAACATTATTATTTCAATCCTTGGCATGCACACTTTTACAGACAGCCACTTTTGTTTCTCGGGGATTAATGTGCTAGAGAACAACAGTCATTAGCAACAATGTCAAGAGTAAATGTACCCAATTCTTTTTTTAGCGTCTTCCTTTACATGCAAGGACTTCAGTTTCCATACAGCAGGATGTTTAAGAATAACTGAAGTAAGGGGTGGGGAGATAGTCTGGGCTAGTGAGTCTGGCATTTGGGTTCTGGCCTAGCACTTTCACTATGCAACCTTGGACAGGCAGAAAACCTCTCTGGACACCAGTGTCCTTGCCAGTAAATTGACAGTATTAACCAAATGATCTCCTGAAACTCTATCAGAGGGTATGATTCTACTTTCTTAATCTTACCAGCTTCTAATTATCAATACTCCCTATCCTTCTTTAGTTTACATTTTAATCACTATTAAGATCAAAGAATGAATTGAGAATGAAAAAAGAGGGCTCAATTTCTTCTACTTGGGGATGTGTGAGAAGTTCTGGTTCCAAGCCTAGCAAGTAAAGGGGCTGTGATGACAGTTTGCAATCAGGCCTGTGTTTATGAGTGAGTATTGCTAATTCTTACCCCTTTCTCTCTCAAAGAATTTCTAATCTAGAACTCTCTTAATTCCTTAAGGCTTTGAGAGTTTGCCAAGATCCACGGAATTAAATATTTTGTAATTTTTTTCTGGATAAATATGAAGTAACTAAATAATCTGCTTTTTACCTTCTTCGTATCTACTCTTCATAGTTCAGGGAGAGCTCATGTGCTCAAAGGGAGCCTGACCCCTGAGTAGGATGTGTTCTTTGAAGGTTATTTATTGCAGTGGCGGTGGATGTGAGCTGTGTCATCCCTATCTTTTTCCTTAGTCCTCTTCATAACAAAGCCAAACAGCTACTTAGAATAAAAATTTTCTGAAAGTCATGAGTAGTCTCCTACTCTAATTCAACACTTGAATTAAGAGACCTTGGAATTGGGACAATGCCATGTTAAATGTTTGCTCTTTCAGCCTGGAGCACTTGTTAATAGTCCGCTTGGAAAAACTATTGAAATGCTCTGCCATAATTACCTCCAGAGTTAAAAAAATAACAATAAATGTGTTTGACTATTTTGATGATTTTATCAGAGAAGTAAATCAAATACTGATATCGTCTGGCATAGAGTAGAGGCACAAGAAATATTAGATACTTTTTTAAACTATTTAATTTTTTTTCAATTACAGTTGACATAAAATATTATGTTAGCTTTATGTGTATAACATAGTAATTAAACATATGTATACCATATGAAGTGATCACCCTGGTAAGTCTGGTACCCATCTACCACCGTAGATAGTTTACAGTATGATCTATTTTACATCCCCATGACTAATTTTTTAACTGGCAATTTGCACATCTTAATCTCTTCACATTTTTTGCCCATCTCCCTAACCTCCCTCCCATCTGGTAGCCATCAATTTTTCTGTACTATGAATTTGTTTCTGTTTTGTTTGTTTATTTATTTTGTTTTTTAGAGTCCACATATAGTGAAATTATATAGTACTTGTCTTTCTCTGCCTGACATACATCAATTAGCATAACACCCTCTAGGTCTACCCATGTTGTCACAAATGGCAGGATTTCATTTTTTTTATGGCTGAATAGTATTCCATGTAAATACATACCATTTCTTCTTTATCCATTCATCTATCTATGGATACTTAAGTTGCTTCTGGATCTTGACTGTTGTAAGAAATGCTGCACATAACACAAGGATACATATATTAAATTAGTGTTTTGAATTTCTTCAAATAAATATCCAGAAGTAGAATTGCTGGGCCTGTCTTTGTTTTTTGTTATAACCTTTGTTTTAAAGTCTATTTTGTCTGGTATAAGTATTGATACCACAGCATTTTTTTCTATTTCCATTTTTATGAAATATCTTTTTTATCCCTCAAATTTGCTCTCTGTGTGTCTTTTGATCTAAAGCGAATCTCTTGTAGGCAGCATATCTAAGAGTCTTGTTTTCTTATTCATTCAGCCATTCTATGTCTTTTGAATGGAACACTTAACCCATTAACATTCAAAGTAATTACTGATAGGCAAGTAATTATTGCCATTTTCTTACTCATATATTTTTTTCCTTCTTATTAAAAAAGTCCCTTTAACATTTCTTCTAATACTGGTTTGGTAGTCATGAACTTCTTTAACTTTTTCTTATTTGGAAAGTTTTTATTTATTCTTTAATTCTAAATGATAGCTTCACTGGGTAGAGTAATCTTGGTTGGAGGTCCTTATTTTTCATCACTTTGAGTATTTCCTTCATATTCCTTCTGGTCTGTCAAGTTTCTGTTTAGAAATAAGCTGACAGTCTTAAAGGAGCTTCATTGTAAGTCTTTTCTCGTTTCTCTCTTGCTGCTTTTAAAATTCTTCTTTTTTTTTTTTGTCTTTAACCTTTGATATTTTAATTATGATGTGTCTTGATGTGAACCTGCTTGGACTCTTCTTGTTTGGGACTCTCTGAGCTTCCTGGATTGCATGTTTATTTCATTCACCATTTTCAGTCATTATTTCTTCTAATGGGTTGTCAGTCCTTTGCTTTTTTTCTTCTTCTAGTACCCCTGTGATGTGAATATTGGTACATTCAATGTTGTCCCAGAGGTCCCTTGAACTATCTTAATTTTTTAATTTTATTTTTGTTTTATGTTTGGCTGTTCTGATTGGTTGTTTTCAGCTACCCAGTCTTTTAAATTGCTGATTTGATCCTCTGTTTTATCTAATCTACTGTTGATTCCTGATTGTATTCTTCACTTTTGATCAGTTTTTTAAAAGTTTCTGTGTCCTTTTTTATGTTTTTTATCTCTGTTGAAATTCTCAATGAGTTTATCTATTCTTCCCTAAGTTCATTGAGCAGCTTTATAACCAGCGTTTTGAACTCTTCAGCTAGTATATTGCTTACCTTCATTTAGTTTAACTTATTATTTTTTTTCCTAGAATTTGTTCTATTTTTTTATTTGGAACAGGTTTCTTTGTCTCCTCATTTTTGCTGACTCCATATGTTTGTTTCTATGTATTAAATAGATCTGCTAACATCTCCCAGTCTTGGTAGAATGGACTTATGTAAGAAGTGTCCTGTGAGGCCCAAGGACAGTGTCCCTGGTCACCTGAGCTGGATACTCCAGGTGTTTCTTTTGTGTGGGTTGTTTATATCCTCTTGCTGTAGTCAAACCTTGATTGTTCATGTCAGGTTAATGGCAGGGACTCTCAGGCTGATTTTCTGTGAGAAATGGCTGTGATTACAGTAGAAAAGCTGTTGTTCAGGGGCTGCCCCACAAAACAGAATTGCTTTATTAGGGCTCTGGTCTTTGCTAAGTTCACCCTTTGAGTGTGTTGTTTTTGAAGGTGGTTGTGGGTGCTCTGATTAGGTGGTCTGAAGCTGGCCACCAGGTATGTTGGTTCTGGGACCTTTTTGGAGGGGTTAAGGTGCAGGCCAAGGTCAGCTGCTGCCTGTGCTCAGTCCTGGGCCATCTAGTATGAGCTACAAAGTGATGTGCAGATGATTGTCACTTGTGCTGGTCTTAGAGGTACCTGAGAAAGGCTAAGCTATTTACTGAGCCCAGCTGCCACTAGTGCCAGGCTTGTGTCGGCTTAGCAAGAGTTACATGGCATGCTGAAGTTAATCATTGCTTGTTTAGTGTTTGTGAACCTTTGAGAGATTTTAAAGAAGTCATCAGCACAAGCTGAGATAAGCCATTTGTATGGAAAAGCTGCTGGAAGCAGCATAGGTAGACCAGAAAGTTAGGTGAGGTGGAGTCTCTGGGAATCACTAGTGCAGGGTGAGTTGTGTTAGCCAGGTTAATGGAGACTCAGACTTGGTGCCCATATGTACCTACAGGCTAGGTGGGGGGAGGGCTCAACAAAAGACAATAACACCTCTTTTCACTTCTGTCTAGGAGAAAGCTGCATCTCCTGCCCTCACTCTGAAGCCAGCTTCTCCTCCATATGTCCCTGGCACTTTTTCAGCTGCAAGTGAGTCTGTCTGCAGGTAAATCCATGTGTGGGTCCTCTAAGAGGAACGCCTGAGATTCCAGCAGCCTTCATTTCATTCAGCCATAATTCTGTTGGTTTTCACAGCCAGAAGTTATAGGATCTACTCTTCCCAGCACTGGAACCCTGGATTGTGGAGCCCAGTGTGGGGTTGTGACCCCTCACTTCTTATGGGTGGACTTTCACAGCTGACATATCCTTCCTAATTTTTAAACACATATGTGGGTGTGAGTCCAGCCCATTTTGCATCTTTGTCCCTCCTACCAGTTTTGATGTGGCTATTCTTGATATCTTTAGTTATAAGACTTCTGTTAAACATGTCTTTAGATGGTCCTCAATGATGGATGTTTTACAGTTTAGTTGTAATTTTGATGTGAGCATAGTGTTTACCTGCTCTGCTATTTAACTGGAAGTTCAGGAGGAACTTCCTTTATTGTGCTTCCTTTATTTTATTAGGAGTAAAAATAAATAAATTTTATACATTTACCCCCTTTGGGACACTGAGGGTATCCTAATTAATAAATTTTATTTTCCCAAAAATTCTGAGACAATGATGTCAGCTAATAATGGAAGACAAGAACCAGTGAAAAAATGGGACATTTGAATTAAATGGAGAGTATATGGTCTAGCTATTGAGAGCAGTGGCAGGATGAACTTTGGTGAGGAACATGGAAGGATTCCCAGGCCATTTTGAGATAGAAGAAAAGCTGTGGGATCAATGGATTGCAAATTGTGATGAGATTGAAGAATTACCACAGTAAGCAGGCCAGGGTTAAATTATTGTATTCCATGTAGGCTATTTGACTTTATTTAAGGGTCAAAGTATTCCTTGGTGACAAAATATCTAGGCTATAAGAAGGGGAGTGGTTAGCCACTGTATAATGAAAGAATAAACACCTGAGGATGGAAGGTTAGGACATGAGGGCCAGGAAACTCATGAAAAGTGGAGCTCAGAGAATGATGACTAGATTTGGGGTGGAGAGAGGCCAGTAAACAGATGCCAACAGCTTTAGTGCATAGAAGGGAAAGGCCAGGATAACAGTGGATGGCAAATAAAGAGAAGGAAGAGGAAGGGGTCTCTTAATTATTGGGAGCAGGAATTTCAAGTGGGAGGGGTCTTACAAGATGGAGAGAGAAGAATGACAATTGATATAGGTTATAGACATTTACAGCTATTGAATAAATGAGTAAACTTCGAAAATAAATGCATAAACTTCAGAAGCACACCTTTACTCTTTCCTTTCCACAACCATACAATAAAACTAAGCCTCATGGGGTAAAGGAGAAAATCTTTATTTTTATTTTATTAGCTCACTTTCTCACATATTTACAACTTAGCCTACCCTTGCCTAGTTCAGCAGACAGACAACTCATACTTAGTCCAACTTTCAGCATTACCAAATAAGAGAGAAACAAAAGCACTATTAATGGATCTAGGACTCATCTCTCTCCCACTACTTCTTTCCTCTCTGCCTTTTCCACTCAACCTCTGTTTGACTACATGCTTGTTTTGCTTAGTATTTCAAGTCTTACGATAATTTCAGAAAACATTTTCCATTCAGAAAATGCAAATGTATTCAACATGTTCTTTCGATCACTAATTTTCTCATCGATGTTTTCATTACTAATTTTCTCATTGATGTTTAATATATTTATAATTCTAAAATATCTCTTGAACATTTAATTTTTAAAAGTGATTCCAATAACTTCCCTAAATGAAATAGAACTTTGTGATCTTTTTTATTGAATGTTTGGAAGTAAACTTCCTATTTCCAAGGGAATTATAATTTTTCCCAGTTCAAAATTCATCTTAGAGTAGGGGGTAAGCATGCTTTTTAAATAACTTTATCCTTTAAAACTGAAATTGGATTGAACTTCATTGCGAGCTATACTGAGTCAAGTGAAGGGAGTATTTTGGGCTGGGAAAGTTTTTAGAAACCCAAAGTTTGATCAACACAGCCAGGCTCTACCTCCACTGTGGCAGGATACTATCTCATTTGGGGATTTAGGGATCCACATCCTGATGACAGTCTATTATATTCAGTCTGTAAATAAAGATCACATTAGTCAAAGGCCTGGCTTGAGTGTCCTCTTGTGCCTTTTACAAAACAATAAGCCTAAGGCTCCCAGGGGGCAAGACAGTGTTGTTTTAACATTTGCAAAGTTTTGTATCTAGGACCTAGTGATTGTAATAAGAGCTACAATTTCTTGTGCACTAGTTGTATATAGTATGTTGAGTACGCATTTTATAGCTATTTTATATTTAACAGCAAAATGACCTACTGAGGTAGGTATTATAGTTACATCCATTTTAGACATGAATGTAATAAGGCCTAGAGAGATTAAATCACAGCTCAAGACTACAGTTAGAAAAGTAGCATAGTCAAGATTTGAAAAACAAGTCAGACTACAGAAGGGAGAAACAGGCCTTGGACCTGGGCCTTCAGACTTCAAACCAGTGCTTTGTCTTATTGTTTCATTTTAATTGTGGGGGTGATTAACTACAAAACTGAGTTGGGAGAGAGTTTGAGAAGAGGAAACACTTCAACTTCCACATATCTTTTTGCTCATTTATCCGCTTACATTAGTCCTTCATGGAGGGAGAGGCAACCTCCTCAGGCCAGTGACTCTGATGCTTTGATCTGAAGGGAGGGGTGAAGACCATATCTCTTGACAGCAAGCCTCTCTCAGGGCCAGCCAGTTTGTTAACTCACTTCCAGGATCATTGCTGGTCAGCTTGGATTCTTCATGATTAAATTAGGCTTTTTGAGATGAGGGCTTGATCAAAGTTTTTTATTCTGGCACTTTCTCAGGTGATAAATAAGGAGATACATTTGGCTTAGCCTTAATTAACTCAGTGCTAGGGATCCTTGGGTGCCAAAAGGAAAAGATAAAGAGTTGACTTCACCCTGAGTCTGTGGGCATCTCTTATGAATATAAGTATGCTTATCAGAAGGGAGTTCTTTTTGACCACTAGCAAGTCGTGCCCTTCTGTACCGCACCCTGCCATGTTCCTGTTCTGATACTCCACCTGGCTCCCCTCAATCTCATCAGCTCTTTCCCTTTCTGTTAACTTTTAAGAAGTTCCTCAAGTCCAACATGAGACATGAAGAGGTCCCATGTTTCAAGAGGATAGCTTTGCCAAAATCTTTACCACCTCTACTGGTTAAAAGTGTCCAACATATGCTTTTCTCTTGCTTTTTCGCCTACTCAAGTCCCCTCCTTAGTACCCAGGAAATTGCCTAGGGAGTTCTCTACAAAGGTTTTTTTTCCATGTTTGTTTGGCCACTTCTGCCACCACCTTTCTGCTCTCTAAATAGTCCATGGTACCAACCTTTCCCCTACTCCTCTCCCTTGATCTCCAATTCTCAGGCACTAAGACAGCAAAATATTCACGAAAGCCAAGAACATGGTTTCACAGGCTCTTTTAATCACCAAATCTAGTGCGATTTAGTCAAATACATGAAATTTCGTGCTAATCTCATGGAGAAAAGCAAATATACCCATTTGTTTTTCTCCCGAATCTACTACTCACATCCTCAAAAGTAATGTTCCTATTTTTCATGTCACTTCTCTGAACAAAAATCTTCAATATATAATGAAGAATATATGGAGCACTTATATATTTGATGTAGCTCAGAGATGGAGCCGACCACTGAAGGTCAGGTGCTCTGACCAGTGTGGGGCTGCAACCCAGCTGTAAGTAGCACCTCTGAAGTTTTTGCGGCCAACCAGTAACCTCTGGTCCCCACACTCAGTGTTATCCGCTAACAGAAGGACTACATGGTCATTTTCTCATTGTGACTGTAATTGGGAAAAAATATACAGACACTCTCCTTTATGCAGTTCCTTTCATCAGCTTTGGGTTTGCTAGTGGGAAGGTAAATATGAATGTACATAATGAAATAGCAGCATGAATGAAAAGAAGGGACTATTCCATATGAACTTAAGATCCAGCATTTTGACTAAATCATCTTTAAATGGATATAACACAGGAAGAAAAAACTAGAAATAAATTCTTATCCATAGTCAGTATCATATTTTTCCTAATGTTGGTAAATGTAAATTTTAGACCTGTTGTGTGACTGTTTTTGTCACTGATTGTCATTGAAAATCAGGAATTTTAGCATACGATAAAAGAAGAAACAGATGTAAGATTTACAAAGTTAGGTAAAGCCTTATAATTTATAAGTACATATTATCTTATTTCTATCTACTGAAGGCTTAGAAACAATGGGAAATTTAGTAGTGATGAAAACCAATAGTACCCAAATTGTAGTCATTAAAATGCCATTTATCACTTTAAAAAGACAAGGGTCCTTGAAAAAATGGCAGATTATAAGTCTGTGACTGAAATGTACAATTTGAGCTTTGGGACATTTTGTTCTGCTAGAAAGCCAAGAAAGTAATCACAGACTAACAAGATCATGTTAAAAATACCCAGAGGTTATGTTAAGAGGCTCTCGCTAACTCAAAGATGAGTATTTCAACTTTAATCAGTTTTAATAACTGTTAAAGAAATAGAAATTAACAAATTTTTAATTAAATAATAATCTATAATAAAATATTAAAATATTAGGAAAACTGGTCATTAGTGGAAAATTTTTGTGAAAAAAACAATTATATTGAAAATTGGTAAGAATCAAATATGTATTCTATCTTTCTTATATAGGTCATAGTACATGGTAATTATGTACATAGTATGATAGTTATATGCATATGATGTTATATGTATATCAGATATATGATAGTTAATATGTATATTACATCTTATATAACTCATAGTATAGGATAATTATACCAGAGTATAACTTGATAATGAGAAGTTTTATATACTTTCCTAAAAATTTTATAGATTATGAACAAATTATATTGTAAAAATATTACTATTTGGCAACTTCTAATTAACTTAATGGTCTAGGCAACATCTATTAAAAATCACAAATGAAGGACAATAAAAATATTAATGCCATCTGACTGAAATACTTAAGCATTGTCTGTGAAGTAAGATTATCAAAAAATCACATTTGATTTCTCTCAAGCCTCTGGGTATACCTAGCAACATATAGAAAATACACAGATGAAGAAATATATTTTAGAAAAGATTCAGATATTTATACAATCAAAAACTGTACTTTGGGAAACTGTGCAGAACACATTTGTGGTTACTTCTACAAAGAGAGAGTGAGAGACAGAAGCACACACATACACACACACTGCATATAATGAGAGAGAGAATGTGACAGAGAGAGTGAAAGAAAAGATGAAAAAAGGAGTTTAAGAAAAGATAGGTGATGGAAAACATAAAACTGACAACCAGATAATTGATGATTCAAAGAATTATTGTTACAATTTAACTTAATAATTAATTAATAATTTTTAATTTGAAGAAATGATTTAAATTTCTTCCCCCATTACTACCACCTTCCCCCCTTTCCCTACCCTCTGGTAACCACTAGTCTATTGACCATGTCATGAGTCTCTGTTTGTTTGTCCTGTTCATTTGTTGCTTTTAGGTTTAATGTTCCACATATAATGATAGCATGTGATTTTCAACTTTTTCTGTCTGGCTTATTTTGCTTAGCATGATTATCTTGAGGTACATCCATATTGTCACAAATGGCAGTATTTCATCTCTTCTTATGGCTGAGTAATAATCCATTGTATATAAGTTCCACAACTTCTTTAGCAATCATCTGTCATAGGACACTTCAGATCCTTCCATGTCCTGGCCACTGAAAATAATGCTGCTATGAACATTGGTGGTACAAATATCTTTTCGGATATTAGTTTTCAAGTCTTTGGTGTAAATACCCGGTAGAGGGATTGCTGGATCATATGGTAGATAATTCTTAGTTTTTTGAGGAACCTCCATACTGTTTTCCATAGTGGCTATACCAATCTGCAGTCCCATCAGCAATGTATGAGGGTTCCTTTTTCTCCATATCCTCTCGGCATTTGTTATTACTTGTTCTGTTGATAAATGCTATTGTAACGGTGTGAGATGGTATCTCATTGTGGTTTTGATTTGCATTTCCTAATAGCTAATGATGTGGAGCATCTTTTCATATGTTTGTTAGCCATTTGTATATTCTCTAGGGAGAAGTGTCTGTTCAGGTCCTCTGCCCATTTTTTTTTTTATTAGATTGTTTGTTGATTACTGAGTTGTATGAGTTTTCATATATTTTGGTATATTAGACCCATATCAGAGGCGTTGCTTGCAAATACATTTTCCCATTCAGATGATTGTCTCTTTACCTTGACAGTTTATTTTGCTGTGCAGAAGCATTTTAGTTTGATGTAGTCCCATTCATTTATTTTAGTTTTTACTTCCCCTTGCTTTTTCAAGTCCAAGGTCCTTGACTTTAGTTCTTATGTTTCCTTCTATGCATTTTATTGATTCTGATCTTATCATCAGATCCTATCCACTTTGAGTTTAATTTTGGTGTGTGGTGAAAACAGAAGTCTAGATTCCATTCTCTTGAAGGTGACTTTCCAGTTTTCCCAGCACTATTTATTGAAAGGCTTTCCTTTCACACTGTGTTTTGGTCTTTTTTGTCAAAATTATTTGCTCATATAAATATGGGTTTACTTCTGAACTCTTGATTCTGTTCCACTGGTCGCACGTGTCCATTTTGCTGTCAGTACCATGGCCTTTTTGATTACTGTCACTTTGTAGTATAATGTGAAGTCAGGCAGAATGATGACGCAGCCTCATTCTTTTTTTCTCAGATTGCTTTGGCAATTCTGGGTCTTTTGTTCTTCATACAAATCTGATGATTTTCGGTTCCATTTCTTTGAAAAATGCCAATGAGATTTTGATGGGATTGCATTAAATCTGTATAATGCTTTCGGTAATATGGTCATTTTAACTATATTGATTCTTCTAATCCAAAGACACAGAATATCTTTTTCATTTCTTTGTATCTTATTTGATTTCTTTTAATAAGGTTTTGAAGTTTTCATTATATAGGTTCTTCACATTCTCGTTAAATTTTTTTCCTAGGTATTATTCTTTACGGTGCAATTCAAAAGGAATTTTTTCCTACTTTTTTTTTTCCTGACATTCACTGTTAGAGTATAGCAACGCTATGGATTTTTAACATTGATTTTGTATCAGAAACTTTATTGTATTTGTTATTGTTTCTAGCAGTGTTCTTGAGGAGTCTTTAGGGTTTTGTATATAGAGAATCATGTTATTCCAAAACAGTGACAATTTGACTTTCTCATTTCCTATTTGGATGCACTTTTATCTTTCTCTTGCCTGATTGCACTCCCTAGGACCTCCAATGTTATATTGAATAAGAGTGAGTAGTGGACAGCCTTGCCTCTTGTTCTTGTCTTAGAAGGAGGTTTAGTTTTTTCCCCATTAAGTATAACATTGTCTGAGTGTTTGTCATATCATGGTCTTTATTATGTTAAGGTACTTTCCTTCTATACCAATTTTGTTAAATGTTTTTATCATAATTGGGTGCTGTACCTTGACAAAAGCTTTTTCTGCATTCAATTGCTATGATCTTATGATCTTATTTTTTAATTTGTTTATGTGGTTATCACATAATCGATTTATGTATGTGAACCCTATGTAATTGCATGAAGCCGACTTGATCATGGTCTATAATTTCTTAATATGTTGCTGTGTATTTGTTTGCTAATATCTTATTTAGGATTTTTGCATCTGTATTCATGGGAGATATTGGTCTGTAGTTTTCTTTTTGTGTGTGTGTTATCTTACCAAGTTTTCAGTACCCGATAATATTGGCTTCATAAATGAGTTGGGAATATTGTCTCCGCTTCAATTTTCTGGTAAGAGTTTGAGAAGAATAGGTACTAAACCTTTGGAATGTTTGGTAGAATTCACTGGTGAAGCCATCTGGTCCTGGGCTTTTACTTTTGGTAGGTTTTTGATGATTGTTTCAATTTCCGAACTGCTGATTCTATATTTAGATTTTCCAGTTCTTCTTGATTTTAGTCTGGGAAGATTGTATTTTTCTAAGTACTGGCTATTTCTCTAGGTTATTAAATTTGGTATTATATTTTTTCATAGTAGTCTTGCATTATCTTTTGTCTTTCTGTGATCAGTCGTAATTCCCCTGTTTCAGCCCTGATTTTGTTTTATTTGTATCCTTTCTCTTTTTTCATTAATGAGTCTAGCATGGAATTGTCCATTTTGTTTACCTTCTCAAAGAACCATGTCTGTGTTGCACTTATTTTTTTCTATTTTTGTTTTGTTTGTTTTTAATTTCATTTATTTCTGCTCTAATTTTGATGCTTTCTTTCTTCGGCTGATTTTAGGCTTCATTTGTTCTTCCTTTTCTAGTTTTTTAAGATGAAACATTAGATTGTTTATTTAGGCTTGTTCTTATTTTGGAGGTAGGCCTGAAATGGGCTTTTGTTTTTTGATTTTCCTCTTATGCCTGCTTTTGCTATGTCCCAAACGTTTTGATATATTGTACTATATTATCATTTATTTCTATGTATCTCTTGATATCTCTTTTATTTCTTCTGTGACCCAGTTATTCTTCAGTAGCATGTTGCTTAATCTCAATGTATTTGTGCTTTCTTCCTGATTTCTTTCTGCAGTTGATCTCTAGTTTCAAAGATTATGATTAGAGAATATAGTTGATATGATTTCAACCCTCTTATATGTTGAGGCTATCTTTGTGTCCCAGTATGTGCCTGATTCTTGAGAATGTTCCATGCACACTAGAGAAGAATGTATAAGCAGCTGTTTTGGGATAGAAGGCTCTGTAATTTCAATTATGCCAGTTGTCTAATGTGTCATTTAAGGATGTTATATACTTATTGATTTCTGTATGGATGATCTATCCATATCTGACAGTGGGATATTTGGTGCCCTACTATGATAGTGTTTTGGTCTGTTTCCACTTTTAGGTCTGTTAGTAGTTGCTTTACAGATTTTGGGGCTCTGTGATTGGAAGCATAGATATTCATAAGTGTTATGTCTTCTTGGATGCATGATTCCCTTTATCATTATGAAGTGTCCCTTCAGTATCTTTCTTTACTTTTTTATTCTGAAAGTCTTTTTTGTCCAATATTAGTACTGCTACTCTCGCTTATTTCAGAATGTCATTTTCTTGAGATATCGTTTTCCACCTTTTCACTTTGAGTCTATATTTGTCTTTGGTACTGAGATGTGTCTCCTGGAGCAGCACGTGGTTGGCTTTGTTTTTTGATCCATTCCTGCAACTCTGTACCTTTTTATTGGTAAGTTAAGTCCATTTATATTTAGGGTGATTATTGTAATATGAGATCTTCTTATAGTTTTTTATCTTTTGCTTTCTGAAACTTGATGTTTGCATTGCTTCCTTGTTCTTATGTTTCTGTTTTCTTTTTTTTTGGTTGGATTTTGTGGGTTCCCTCTGGTTCTTCTGTTATAGTTATATACTTCAGTTCTGAATCTTTAGTGTGTGGTTACCATTACAAATATGTAAAGGATAGTTATGTAGAGAGTTATTCCTTTTCTTCTGCACGTGCCTTATTTCCACTCTCTGTTGTGAATTTGGATCTCTGAATCTTCACCTTTTCCGTCATTGTTGTCTCAGTTTTTTCCCTATATATGCTGAACATTCATTACTATCTTACTATAGTAAATCTTTTCTTATTTTTAAGTTTTATAATGCCCTCTTCCTAGTAAGGGTTGCACTCCTCTTCTTCTATCAGCCTACTAGTCACCTTACTCCTAATTATGTATTTTTGTGTCATTTTGTTTTAGGTGAGCTGACCCCCTTCAGTATTTCTTGGAGTGCAGGCCTCCTAGTGGAGAATTCCCTCAATTTTTGTATGCCTGGAAAGGTCTTAATTTCTCCTTCATATCTCTAGGAGAGCTTAGCTGGATACATTATTCTAGGCTGCTAGTCCTTTTACTTAATAGTTTAAATATTTGATTCATTTCTTTCTGTCTGTGCTGAGAAGTCTGAAGATATCTAATGCATTTTCCTTTATAGGTTACTGTCTTCTTTCTCTGTCTGCCCTGCATATTCTGTCATTGTTATTGATTTTTGATAAATTTTAATATAACGTGTCTTGGTGAAGGCCTTTTTGGGTTGAGATAATTGGGTGTTCTGTTGACTTCTTGAATTCTAAGCTCCAGTTCATTCCTTAGGTTTGGGAAACTTTGGGACTATTTGTCTGAAATGCTTTCTAGTCCCTACTTCCTTTTCCTCTCCTTTGAGAATGCCCATTATTCTTATGTTTCCTCTCCTGATGGTATCAGCTTGTTCTTGTATTTCTTTTTCATTATTTTTCATTCTTTGGTGTCTCTCTTGTTCCTTCTGATTTATTTCTAGATTTCTGTCTTCGATATCCCTGATCCTATTCCTCCATTGGTCGACTCTATTTCCAAGCTTGCTATTTCATTTTTCAATCTCTTTCAGTGTGTTCTTTATCTCCAGAAGGTCTATTTCGGTTCTTTCTGAGGGTTTCAATCTCCTTGCTAAAGAACGCATTCTGCTCATCTTGTTTTTTCAATTCCTGAAAATGTTGATATGAATTCATTTCAGGGTCATTGAATTTTTTTCAGAAATTCCATCTTGAATTCTCTGTCATTTAAGTCATATATTTCAATGTCTATAACCATATTTTCTGGAGGATTTTCTCTTTCTTTTCTGAATATACCTTGTCACCTTGGTGTTCATGGTATTTCAATGGAATATTCTCCACCTGGGCATAAATGAAGAGTATTCTGATTTTTATTTTCAGAAAGAAGATTTATTATATAAATGGTTTTTTAGCCTGTCGCAAAGGTGTTTTTCTTTTGGTTTTCAAGTAGGCAGTGTCTAAGCCTATTGAATCTGTTTTATATAAAGTCTTAATATATATTTTTTTTCTTATGTATGTTTAATTATGTTTGCACCTTTCAGTCTCAGTCCTATCAGTGTTAACGACAGTTTTGGTATCATTTGCTCAGATTCCCCTTGGGCTTCTGTGGTAGGGGGCAGGGCCCTCTGGGTTGGGATGGGGGCTGCGGCTCAGCCTCAGTTTTTCAACCATGCTGGAAAAAAATCAACTGTTTTTTCCCTGCTGTCCCAGCTTTCTGCCGTCCCCATTTCTCTGCCTTCTGCCCTGATGACTGGGCACTGCTACTGGCTGTATGAAACTCACAACTCTCCCAGCAGGCTGTTCAGGGAACTCACACACCTCCTCCTCTCTCCCTCCTCCTACAGGGAGCTCTGGTGGTTGCAAAAGGCGGCTTTTTTGTTTCTGCAAATCCACCCCTTGACAACTGGGGTTCTGACATGTTGTAGCTCTATGCGCAGACCCCACACTCAGATGCGCTGGTGTGCAGTTTGAGTTTTTGTCGTGTTGTGTTGAGTTTTAGATATTCAGCTTATTGTTTCAAGTGAAGAGATCCAGGCATGTCTCTCACACCATCATGTTTCTTGTAAATAATTTTAGATGTCATAATGTATTATGATTACATTCATAAAATTGATCCTTTGTTGACATCTTAGAACAATTGAGGAAAGCTGTATATGAATAACATGTAAATGTCAATGTCAGATTTCTTAAATGGGGCCACTTAAGTATTGTAATGTATAGAATTCTTTTGTTTTAGGCTGTAGATGCTCAAATATTTAGGGGTGAATTTTCATGAATGGTGTGTTGTAACTTACTTTTTAATTGGTTCAGAAAAATAATTACATGTAGGTGAATGTTTTCATTTTTAATAATAATTCAGAAGAAATACATCTTTTAGAGATACATAATAAAATACTTTTAACAAGATGATGTGATTGCTTAATAAAATAATCTAGAAATGAGTATATATATAGTTGAAGCAAGATGAACCTTGAACTGATCATTATTGGAGTGGAATTATGGAACATTGGATTTTATTACACTATTCTCTCTTATTGTGTGTATCTGTATTTCCATAAAAAACATTAAAGCAATAAAGATTTTATTAGGTTCTAACATCCCACTTACACACACACAATGTGCTCGTAGGTTTTGATGAGGTGAGAGTGATACAGAACCATTCATTAGGATGAATAAGGGCTCCAGGAGCCTAGTACATCACCAGGATGACAGTTGGATTCTGAGTTATAGAAATAGGAGGTTCCATTCTTCAGAGCAGGAAGGGCCACATATGACCTTCCCAAGATAGACAGAGTTTACTCCAACGTGTTACAAAGCTTTTGTCTCCAGAAAGTCTCCTATCAGAGGCCATCCCACCACCTCTACTCATGTTGCATGTCATTTTCTCACAGACCTTGATGTCTGGGCATATCTAATACCTGGTGTATATTCAAATTTCCCTAATAGTCTAGGAAATGTTGTTTCGGCAATGATTTATTTGAGTCAGGATCCAAGACTATATTGCACATTTAATTTTTATTCCTCTTCATTCTTTTCTTCTTCAGTAAGAGACCCCTGCTCTTTCTCTGTTTATTTCTGTCATTGTTTTCTAGAAAAACTCAGTTATTTATCTATCTATTATACTATCTATTTATTTATTTATTTGCAGAAAGTCATATAGTCTGCATTTGCTTTCTTGTGCAGTTCTAACTTGTTTATCAGCCCCTGTCGTTATTTTTAAATGGATAATTAAACCTAGATTGATTAGACTCAGGTTCCATTTTTAAAGGGAAGTAAACCATCATGATGGTGCTGGAAATTTCCTATCTCATCTCACCATGAGGCATGAATGTCTCTTTTCCCTACTTTCAATAACCTGAAGATTAATCAGTTAAAAAAAAAAAAGAACAAGATTTATCAGAGTGCTCACTTGGGTCAGTCTGACTTCTTTTTATATAAAATCCACCATCATTTTTTTTCTACTGATGTTTTTCACATCTAACAATGACTATTGCTTACATCCCAGTTTATTTGAAGTGCTGATTTTCTAATTCTACTTTCCTTTTATGTTCATAAGCTAATATTCTTCAAAAAGGAGAATTTTCCTCATAAACTCTGGCTACTATGAAATATAAATTTGTATAGATAATAAAGGTTGGTTATTTTTATTTAGTTTTCAAATTTTATATTTTTGTGTTGATTTATAACAACCAATTCTATTGGACATTTAAAATCATTCAGATACATATTATATTATACAGATATATAGAGATATTATACACATCCATATAATTGATATGTTTCAGTCTATTCTAACACTATATTGTTTTATTGCCCAAATTGTTACATCTTAGGTCGGAGAGCCATTTCTTCAGCAAATGATTGTATTTTTGTCATGTCTTGTTGACATGACACTGCCAATATTTTTTATCTTTCTTCTTTCTGCCACAATAATAGTTTCTAGACTTATCTTTGTATAGTTCTTTCTCCAGACCTAAAATCAGGTGTTTTCTCAAAAGTTCCTGGATTCTTTTAACAGGAAAATGCATTTATAGACCAGAATTTATGAATCTGAATGATTTTTATTTAACCATTATAATGATCATGGATATAGTTACTATAATTATTAATATTTTTATTAGATGAAAAACTAGAAGTTCAGAGAAGTCAACAATTTCATCATGGTCAGGCTAGAATAATTAGGATCTCAGATATATTCTACTTGACATGAGGGGATATAAATATAACTAGACTAAATATTTTTTGTCCCTTGAAAGTTATAATCAGGTGAGGAGATCACATGTGAGAAATGATTTAAGGCATTTCGATATGCCAAAGAATCATAGATGCTGGGTCTCATGGTGATAGGAAGTTGGTTCCTGCATAAAAAAACAAGGTAGGGATGCTTTATGGAGAGTTTGTCCATCATCAGTTAAAAATGGAGCAGGCAACATGTAGAGGCTGTGATACTCATTAGGGATGTTTCCAAAATCAAAGCCAGAGAAGATGATTTGAGTTCAGATGGTTGTTTCAGAGGTGACCCTAGGAAACAGGAGTGAGGGGCTGGATAAAGAAAGGAAGGAAAGGATTCCATACCTAGGTGTTTCACCAAGAGAAAAGAAAATGCGTCCACGTAAATGTGTGAATAATCACAGCGGCTTTACTTATAAGAGTCAAAGTTGGAAATAACTCAAATATCCATTTACAAATAAATGGGCTAAAAATATTATATTTATACAATTAAAATACTACTTTGCAATAAAAAAGAACAAATTGATGTAAAAAACAACTTGGATGAATCTCAAAAGTATTATTTTAGGCTAAATAGTTCAAACTGTATGATATATTTATATGAAGTTCTAGAATTTGAAAAACTAGAGAGAAAACAAATCAGTGGTCACTTGAAATGAGGATGGGAGGTGAAGAGAAATGGACTACAAAGGGTTTAGGAAGCTTTTTAGAGTGATGATACACCTTGGTGACACTTACATAAGTGTGTACATGCATAGTTACATCTAACCACATCAAATATTATACTTAAAATAAAGTGCATTTAATTTAAGTTATAACTCAATAAAGTTAATTTTTAAAGTCAATAAAGGGGTGTCACGGCAATGGCTGCTGTAGACAATGGGCTTATCCCTGCAGGACATCTGAGAAGCACAGAGAATGCCTTCCAGTACTGTTATATAACAAAAAAGTATCAGGGATATTTATCCAATGGCTGCTGTCTCCCTCTGTTGAAGGCTGCTCCTGGAGTTGTCAAAGTCCCTGCACTTTTAAGTTTGAACCTACCTGCTTTTACCATTAGCCATGGTAAACCTTCTGTGATTTGTCACTGATCCCTTCCCATACACCTAACACACCTGAAGTTGCAGCGTGTAATAATTAGTATAACACCATCAATAACAAAGGCACAATAACAATGACTGATGCTTCTGATTGCTCCTCTTCCCTGTAGTAGCTGCTCTTTCTGGAGATAGCACATTGGGGAATTGCCAAACCAGGTTCATATTCGAACTCACATATCAAGTTTTCATTTATACCTATATTCATAGTAACGAACTAATTGCCTAAATTCTTCCATAAGAGCACAGTCAAATGGGGAGAATATTTAATTATGTTTTAATGACGACTGATAACAATTACTGTGTATTTTTAATATGAAATATCTACATCATGAATTTTAAGAAGAGCATTCTGCCTAGATAAATAAGCTAATTTTGAACTGTCTGCAATTTTATTTCCTATTAATATTCTATAGGGTAACAAATTTATATATATCCATGGTACATTACCCTACACTCAGCAATTCACGAGAGACCTCATCATGACTCTGATGACATGCTTTAATTCATTCTGCTGGATCCTGGGTCACTATGATTTCTTAACTCAAGTTGGTTTTATGGTTATTTTAAAAATCATAACCATATATATGTGTTATTTTATTTCTGTATTACTTTTTGGAATTAGTCAACATCGTTTGTTTGGGTACAACCTCTCAGCTGGTTGTCTCTTGGCCAAGTGTTTTAAAGCATTGTGATACATATACTTTCCTATTCTGCTATAATTGTTTCTATATTATTATATAAATACTTATAAACCTTAGAATACAATATTGTAATTCTTGCTGTAAGCCGTCATGTGTACTTTAAAGAAATTAAGAGTTAAAAGTAATCTCCTTTTTTTTTTTTACCCATATATTTACCATTTCAGGTGGATGTCCCATTTTAAGGGAATGTTTTTAAAAACACAAAATTTGACCGAAAGTGACCAGACTGTGGGAAGCAAATACCATGTCAAAGGAGGAGAGTTGAGAAAAACTAGGAAATAGTCCTGTCAAGATGAATATAAATTCTTAGTGTCATCATTAATTCCCTGACTGTTATGAGAAGCTTGTTTCCTAAGCTCAGGAAAGACTCTTGGTAAAAGAAATGGTGGCAACAGAGTCTCTGGATTCTCCGTTGACCACCACTGCTCATGCCCAAGGGTATTAAAATAGTTCTGGAAATGTGGCGTTGAAGCCAAGCAGCTCTAATACAACTGTACTCACCAAGTCTAGAGCCCCAACTCCTTGATTTCAGGATCTAATCTTACCTGGATGCAGCCTCTGCATTCCTTTCCTTCCCAGGATTCACAGGGGTAACTCCAGTCTTTCCCTTTACCTC
Organism: Eonycteris spelaea; assembly: GCA_003508835.1. Lineage (NCBI taxonomy): Eukaryota > Metazoa > Chordata > Mammalia > Chiroptera > Pteropodidae > Eonycteris > Eonycteris spelaea. The sequence goes on along the minus strand of PUFA01000288.1, from coordinate 517,551 downwards.
CATCCTTCCAACTGTTCCCAGACTGTTCAAGCCTGACCTAAGGCAGGGAGGCTTTTAATTTTATTAAATTAGAGTAGTTTTAAACTTTTCAGTGCACAGGAAATACACACACACACATACACACATATTATATATATACATATACAGTATACATATAATACACACATATATATGCATATATATAATATTATGTATACATATATACATATATATTTATTTTTTAATAAAATGAATGAGATACTAATAAGCACACAGAAGGAAACATCATCCATAATCCTTCTGACTCCAGAGATAATCATTCTTAATATCCTTGCTGGTGAACTTTTCTCATAATTTTCCTGGAAGTAAAAGTCTTATCAAATAAATTTGACCTACCCTATATAATAAGGATTTTGGGGAGCCCTGAAGCAAAAAACAAAACAAAACAAAACAAACCATTTTATCTCATTTCCTCAACTTGTTTGACTATAAATGTTATTATTTACTTCTGATAAGACTAATTTATTAGAACTCTACTCTGTGCAATACTCTTTGGAAATGCTGGAATTTCCTAATAAGATCACAACCCAATTCCTCCAAGGTGGACCATAGAGGAAGAAGATTCTCCCTCCTCCTTCATTTATTTCTTTTAATTATTTCCCATTAATTGTTGCTGTTGCACCAACTGGCTTTAGGAAATGTTGCCCTCCATGATTAACTATACCAGTGAGAATCTTGTTGGACATTTTAAAAAAGACTTAAAAGACTCAGAGAAAATAAAAAGGAAATGAACACTGTGAGTCAAGGCTATTAAGTTATCTGTCTCAGAAAACAGAATTCAGTTTTCTTCCCCAGGAGGTACTCCCTGGCTAGTTAGAGCCCATTAAATGTTAAAAACTCTGGGTACATCTTCAGGTAAGCCTGGACTCTCCAAATATTGGTGCAGGAGAATCATGTCAAGGAACACAGATATTTTCTTCAATGTTGGTTAGTTCCTTTCTGAAGACCTATGTCTTCTCATTGCTCAATGCCTGAAAATGTCCATTCCTCTAGCAACTGGGTTCTGCTGACAAACACTGATGGACCCGGTACTTTCTAATGAAAGTGAATGTTTGCAGAGAATTACTCATATCCTCCTGTAGCATTGTTATTTCATTCATAAATGTGGAAAGCTGTGTTCTTCAGAATCCCTGGCTTCTAGAATCAGGGCTCCCCATCCCACCTGCTAATAAAAAAAATGGTAATTCAGGCTCATCACTCCCTGGATCACCCTCAGCTCATTCTTAGTGTTTTCTGAGTTTCAATTCAGGCTAGAGTCAGCACAGCTTAGAATGTTAAAAATCTGTCTCTTTGTCATTAAACTTTTTGGATTGACAGGTTAGATCATTTCTCCAGGGCAAAAGTCAATTGTATTACCTGCTTTATGAGACCTGTAGCTTCAACAGATAGGGGCAGCTCTTTGCATTCAGAAGAGATAGGGATGGTGCACCCTGCTTCTGCCTTCTGCTCTCTCTCAAAACTTCATGGGCAATATGTGCGTAATGGGCTGCTAAGCCATTAAAATGAATGATTATTTTAACAGAAAATATTTCAATAATTAAGCAACAGAATAACACATCGAAGATGAGAGGCGATGGGGTTCAAAGAAGCAGCATGTGCCTGCACCTGTGGGATGAGCAGAACATGTAGTTTCATTATAAATGATCCACCTGTTCAGGATTATCTAAAGGATGCCACTAGGCCTCTGTTTTCAGCAGGTACTTGTATAATAGTCCAAGAAGCCTCGGCCAAGTCAAGAACACAGGTCTATCTGAGCTGGCTATTGAATGCCCCACCTCTCATCAGACACTGCTGTTGAGTTTTAATAAGGAAAAAAACATGAAGGAAGTCTGATAAATAAATAATCTGAGAACCAAGGTGAAAAATTCCATCAAGGCAGATATGATTCGGGATCCCAGCTTGAATAAACAGTCATTTTAGTAATTCAACTTTCATTTTCATTACCAAAGATCCCTAAACTCAACCGTTAGATGTCTTTCTTGAGGACCCAAGTTTACTTTAGCTTATGTGCAACATTTCAGTCTCTTATATATTGTCTCCTAGTGAGAAGATAAAACAACAGGACACTTTCATTGCAAAAAATTATTATAACTGTGTATTAGTGATTTTTTCAGAAAATAATTATCATTGTCTTGCTTTGGAGAAGTATATGAGTAATAGAGAGCTCTATTATCCCAGGTTATGCTAGGTGTGTTTAGGGAAACTCTCTCCCACAAATGTGTGTCTCCCATATCACCTGTGCCTCTGGACACTCTCATTCAGCATTGCAGTTCATTCTTCCTTCTCCTCTGTGTCCACGCGACCCATACATTCCATGTACCTAAGGAGATGACAGAGGTCATAGGTTAGTATGAAAGACACTTGGCTTCTGCAAGATAACCTATTACACATTTCTAACCCTTGAAGCCTGCAGCCACTTCCAAAATGGACACGATTGTTACTGCCAGTCCTCCAAATTCTAGACTTGAGAGGCTCAGGTATTGGATGGAGGGCACTGGCTTTGGCCTGTCTGTCTTCGTCTCTGTAGCTGCATTTCCTCATGCTCCCAGGAGGAAATCCAAGTCTTTCATTACCTCCTGCCTTGCCTAGTCTCCAGCCTGGTCATATGATTATCACCTCTTACAGTTCGCAGCTGCCTCTATTCTTCATGACATTAATATTCCTTCCAGTCTCTGGGAATATTTTAGAGAGAATTTAGAATTGAATATGAAAGGCACAGCTTTGTCTGAATGTTATTATTTCTTTTCTTGTAAATCATATATAAATGTCTAATAACTACACTTTGGAGGCTCTGGTCTCCTAACATCAAGTTATCTGAGGGCTTCTAACTGACTCTGAGTCTTTCTCTCCATACCCCATTAGGTGATCGCTAGGCTCAGTGAAGCATGGAGCTGGAATCACTTGTAAAAAGCCCCAACATAAAACTATGGGATAGGATCCAGTAACCACTTTAATTTCTCTAAAGGAAATGTATTCATAGGATAACAATGACAGAAGAAAGTGATGCACCATTGTATTATTAGCTGGAGCTCTGCTTGTAAGTCTGAATTTAAAAATATAGATGGATCCATGGGAGATTCTGGTTTTTCAATGCTGATGAAACTTAGACTACAGGCAAATGTCAGATAGCCTATTCACCATTTCAACACCAGAACCTCAGATCTTGCCACCAGACAGACTCACCTCTTATGTACTTGTGATTTGAGATTTTTTTTGTTTAAATCAATCTTAATTGTGCTTTCAAAATGGAAGATGTATAAGGAATTTTACATATCTTTTACAGTGAACCAATAGTTCTAAACATTAGTTTGTACATTAAAACAAACTGAGGAGCATAAACAAACAAACAAACAAATAGTGATGCCTGAATCCATGTTCCAAATTCTGTTTAACTTGTTCAGGCACAGCCTGGACCATGGTGAGTTCAATTTCCCAAGCTAGAGACCCATCTAGACTACCAAAGTTTTCCCAATTTTAATGGGTATCAGAATTGCCCATAATTTTCTTTTATTAAGTTTATTGGGATAACATTGGTTAATACAATTATGTAATTTTCAGGGTACATTATAATTTGACATCTGTATATTCTACTGTGTGTTTACTGCACAAAGTCCAATTTCCTTCAGGTACTATATATTTGATCCCCTTTACCCACTTCACCCTCCCCCTATTTCTGTATTTTTGACCCTCTTTAACCCGTCTACCTCCCTCCTCATCCCCCACCCCACAGGTAACCACTAGTCTATAGCCCATGTCCATGCGTCTCTTTATCCTGCTCATTTGTTGCTTTTAGGTTTATGTCCCACATATAAGTGATATATGTGATTTACAACTTTTTCCGTCTGGCTTATTTGCTTAGCATAATTACCTTGAGGTCCATTCATATTGTCACAAATGGCAGTATTTCATTTCTTCTTATGGTTGAGTAATATTTCATTGTATATATGTATCACAGCTTCTTTAGCCAATCATCTATCATAGGACACTTCAGTTGCTTCCATGTCCTGGTCACTGTGAATAATGCTGTTATGAACATTGGAGTGCAAATATCTTTATGGATATGATTTGATAAGTCTTTGGGGTAAATACTCAGTAGAGGGATTGCTGGATCAAATGGTAGATCAATTCTTAGTTTTTGAGAACTTCCATACTGTTTTCTATAGTGGCTGTACCAATTTGTAGGCCCACCAGCAGTGTATGAGAGTTCCTTTTTCTCCACATCCTCTCCAACATTTGTCATTACTTGTCTTTGTTGATTATAAGCTATTCTAACATGTGTGAGATGGTATCTCATTGTGGTTTTGATTTGCATTTTCCTAATAGCTAGCAATGTTGAGCTCTTTCATATCTTTGTTAGACATTTGTATGTCCTCTAGGGAGAAGTGTCTGTTCAGGTCTACTGCCCATTTTTTTGATTGGATCATTTTTATGTTGTTGTTGTTGTTGTTATTGAGTTGTATGGGTTCTTTGCATATTTTGGATATTAGGCTCTTATTGGAGGTGTTGCTTGCAAATATGATTTCCCATTTGAATCCAACGCCCATAACTTTTTAACTACCCAGTTCTGCTGCCCAGGACTCACTTCAGGTCCACCAAATCCCATTTTCTGGTGGCGGGGCCAGGCATATTATATATTTTAAAAATATTTTTTATTAAAAATTTTATAAATGAATCTTATGCAGCTCCTGGATAAGACCCATTTATTTAGGCCAAAGTCTTTAAGACTCAGGAAAATAAAATGTATTACACAATAACCAAATATGTTGGTTATTGTGTGAGAGAGAAAGAGGTTTTTAAATTTTTAATTTAATTTTTTAACCATTTGCCTCAGAGTTTGGTTAGTTTGAAGAGAAGAGATCATATAACCGGAGGCAATTATAGAAAGGAACATGGAAGTGATGGAGTGTATTGCTTTAGTACAGGATTTGTTCAGGTATGTTTGAACGATATCTATTGCTTTGATTTCTTTATGGTCATTTTGTTTGCAATTGAATAAATACATTTTATATATTAATATACTCATGTTTACTATGTATGGATCTAAAGGGCCAGAACTGGAATAATAAGTCTCTTTTAAAAAATGTCCCAGTAAATGCTTGTTCGTAGCAAAAATAACAAACATAAAAAAAGGTCCAAATACTGAATAATCCATTCCAACAATAAGAATTTCATGTAGCAAAGTTTCAGCATATTAATAATTTCAGAATTAAGGATTTATTTTTTTCCCTTATGGCACATGAGATTATACATGTAGGGTGTAGAGACTTCTGAGTGGGGTGTTAGAGGGTGGAAATTTGTGGGAGAGTCTGAAAAAACACAGGGGGAAGAGAGCAGAGGAAAAGGACAGGGGGAGATGGGAGGATGGGACATTCCTTCTCCAAGGCTGACCAGCTTGGTGAGGCTCTTAGGAGGAACACAGCAGCGGCAATGAACTGATGTGAAGATAGCAAGCCCAATATAAGTGCCAAGCTTAAAAGTGTATCCATAAATAATGATGACTTTATTTCCCTCATTGCTAATTAGAAACAATAATATACAAGGAACAGAAGTTACTTAATGTGTAATTATTCAGTCGCAATTTTCAAATCATAAATATGGATTACTCTGAGTTATCATATTCAAGTCATCTGAAATAGGGCATCAAATGCAAATGTGATTAACACATTCATGTGCCAAGCAGCTCTGGAATGAGAGGGTTTTTTTTTTTTTTCCTAAATAAAATGGTTATCCCAGCCAGGTGTAGGTCATATCATTGTTAAGTAATGGTCTCCTTCCCTGTTTTCCTGACTGTCTTTGAAGGATTGAGGTAGGTTAGTAGGTTCTTGATGGACCACAAGACTAGAGGCCAGTGCTAATCTGATAACTGGTATTCTGTTTAAAGATCAGAGGGGAAATGAGCTGGACAAGGAACATCTGGCTCTGCGGAACATACCTTAGGAGGACAGCCACACCCCACACCATGCCTCTCCCTAAGTGAGTTTCACCCTCACTGTGGCATCTAGACTATCCACATGCCAGTGGTGCCCAGAGCCACACCTTCATCCAGACTGCTCTACTGATCTGCAGACTCTGACAGCTTCACTTAACTAGTTTCTTTGTCCCAACTTAAACTGTACAAATACAAACCTTAATCTATGTCTTTCCTCATCAATCTGTTCTTACTTCATTTTTTATTATCTCAGAAAATAATACCAAGCCAGAAATGTAAGATCTCAAGACAAAAATTGCTAAGCCATAAAAGTAAGAGTCATTTTGACACCTCCTTCCTCTTACTTCTCACTTTTCAAACCATAAGTAATTTTTCTCATTTCTACCTCTAAAATATATTTATAATCCCTGCATACTTTTCTACCTCCACAGCCCTATCAGAATCACACTCATCTCTCTCACCTGGATTTACAATAGGCCTATTAAATTCTCTTCTCAATTATGCTTCTTGCCTCTTTTTAATTCCTTTCTTGACACAAAATCCAGAGTGACCTTTAAAAAATATGTATTACATTGCCATTTACTTTTTTGCTTAAGATTTATCAGTAGCTTCCTCATTCATTTCACATAAAGCCCTGGAGCCTTTACCTAGTAGATTGTCCTCATATGTTATGGCTGTCTCCTCCCTCGGCCACCCTGTCATGTGTCCCGACCTTCTCTGCTAGTTGCTCTCCACCTACAGTGAATTTTTCTTGGTTTCTTGAAAAGACAGTGTTCTCCTGCCTCTGGGACTTAACATGTCATTCCTTCAGACACATATGCCCCTTTTCTAGTCTTCTCACTTAAATTTTTTTTTTTATTTTTTAAAGTTTATTCGGGTAACATTGGTTAATAAAATTATATAATTTTGGGGTGTACATTATAATTTGACATCTGTATATCTATTGTGTGTTTGCCACCTAATGTCTAGTTTCCTTCAGATACCATATATTTGAAACTTTTACGTACTTCACTATCCCCCAGCCCCTACATTTGACCCCTTTTACCCCATCTACCTCCCTCCTCTCTTTCACCACCCCAGTAGTAACCACTAGTCTACGGTCTATGTCCATGAGTCTGTTTGTTTGTCCTGTTCATTTGTTGCTTTAAGGTTTATGTCCCACAAATAAGTGATATTATGTGATTTTCACCTTTTTTCTGTCGGCTTATTTCTCTTAGCATGATCTATCCATGTTGTCGCAAATGCAGTATTTCATTTCTTCTTATGGCTGAGTAGTATTCCATTGTATAAATGTACCACAGCTTCTTTAGCCAATCATCTATCATAGGACATTTCAGTTGCTACCATGTCTTGACCACTGTGAATAGCGCTGCTATGAACATTGATGTGAAAATATCTTTTCTGGATATAGGTTTTCAAATCTTTGAGGTAAATACCCAGTGTAGGGATATTTATCAGCAGAGGATAGCTGGATCATATGATAGATTTATTCTAGTTTTTGAGTAACCTTCATACTGTTTTCCATAGTGGCCGTACCAATTTTCAGTCCCACCAGCAGTATATGAGGATTCCTTTTTCTCCGCATCCTCTCCAACATTTGTCATTACTTGTCTTGTCGATTATAGCTATTCTAACATGTGTGAGACGGTATCTCATTGTGGTTTTGATTTGCATTTCCCTAATAGCTAGCAATGTTGAGCATCTTTTCATATCTTTGTTAGACATTTGTATGTCCTCTAGGGAGAAGTGTCTGTTCAGGTCTACTGCCCATTTTTTGATTGGATTATTTTTATGTTGTTGTTGTTATTGAGTTGTATGGGTTCTTTGCATATTTTGGATATTAGGCTCTATTGGAGGTGTTGCTTGCAAATATAATTTCTCATTCAGATGGTTGTCTCTTTACCTTGTTAATAGTTTATTTGCTTGAGAATTTTTTTAGTTTGAGGTAGTCCCATATATTTATTTTAGCTTTTACTTCCCTTGCTTTGAGGTCAAATTTATAAAATCCTCTTTAAGTCCAAGGTCCTTGACTTTGTTCTTATGTTTCTTCTAATCATTTTATTGTTTCAGGTCTTATATTTAGGTCCTTAATCTATTTTGAGTTTAATTTTGGTGTGTGGTGATAGACAAAGACTAGTTTCATTCTTTTGTTGGCTTTCCAGTTCACCCAGTATCATTTATTGAAGAGGCTTTCCTTTCTCTGCTGTTGCTTTGGGCTATTTGTCAAAAAATTTTTTGCCCATATAAATAATTAGTTTACTTCTGGGACTCTCGATTCTGATTAACTGGTCTGTGTATCTGTTTTGCTACCAATACCATGCCATTTGATTACTGTCCCTTGTAGTATAATTTGAAGTCAGACAGAGTGATAACTCCAGTCTCGTTCTTTTTTCTCGGATGGCTTTGGGAATTTGGGGTCTTTTGTGCTTTCATACAAATCTGATGATTTTTGTTCCATTTCTTTAAAAAATGCCAATGATATTTTGATGGGGATTGCATTAAATCTGTATAATGCTTTAGTTAATATAATCATTTTATATTGGATTTTTCCAATCCAAGATTATGGACTATCTTTTCCACTTCTTTGTATCTTCTTCAATGTCTTTTAACAAGGTCTTATAGTTTTCATTACATAGGTCCTTTACTTGTTTAATTAAATTATTCCTAGGTATTTTATTCTATTTATTGCAATTGCAAACATTTTTTTTCTGACACTTCTATTGGAGTATAGGAATGCTATGGATTTTTGAACATGATTTTGTATCCAGAGACTTTTACTGTATTGCTTATTGTGGAGTCTTTAGGGTTTCTATATGGAGAATCATGTCATCTTCAAATAGCGCCAGTTTGAGTTCTTCATTTTCCTATTTGGATGCCTTTTATATCTTTCTCTTGCCTGATTGCACTCCCTAGGACCTCCAATGTTATATTGAATAAGAGTGGTGATAGTGGACAGCCTTGCCTTGTTCCTGATCTTAGAAGGAAGGTTTAGTTTTTCCCATTAAGTATAACATTGGCTGAGTGTTTGTCATATATGGTCTTTATTATGTTAAGGTACTTTCCTTCTATACCAATTTGTTAAATGTTTTTATCATAATTGGGTGCTGTATCTTGTCAAAAGCTTTTTCAGCATCTATTGATATGATATGATTCTTATTTTTTTAATTTGTTTATGTGGTGTATCACATTAATCGATTTGCATATGTTGAACCATCCCTGTGTATCTGAGATGAACCCACTTGCTCGTGTGTATAATCTTTTTAATATGTTGTTGTATTTTGGTTTGCTAATATCTTATTTAGGATGTTTACATTTGTGTTCATGAGAGATATTGGTCTGTAGTTTTCTTCTGTGTGTGTGTGTTATCCTTACCAGGTTTCGGTACCAGCAGTAATATTGGCCTCATAAATGACTTAGGAAATATTGCATCTTCTTCAATTTCTGGAAGAGTTTGAGAAAATTAGGTATTTAATCTTCTTTGAATGTTTGGTAGAATTCACTGGTGAAGCCATCTGGTCCTGGACTTTTACTTTTGGTAGGATTTTGATAATTATTTCAATTTCCATGCTGCTGATCAGTGTATTTAGATTTTCCAGTTCTTCTTGATTCAGTCTAGAAAGGTTGTATTTTTCAAGTATTGGGTCATTTATTCTAGTTTATTAATTTGATATTATAAACTTTTTCATAGTATTCTTGTATGATCTTTTGTATTTCTGTGATATCAGTCATAATTTCCTGTTTCAGCCCTGATTTTTGTTTTTATTTGTGTCTTTTCTCTTCTTTCTTTTGTGAATCTAGCCAGGAGTTTGTCAATTTTATTAACTTCAAAGAACCAGTTATTTGTTGTATTTATTTTTTCTATGTTTTTGTTTTGTTTTGTTTTCAATTTCATTTGTTTCTGCTCTAATTTTGAAGCTTTTTTCCCTTTTGCTGATATTAGGCTTCATTTGTTCTTCTTTTTCTAGTTTTTTAAGATGAAAGCATTAGGTTGTTTATTTGGGCTTGTTCTCATTTTTGGAGATAGGCCTATAATGATATGAACTTTCCTCTTATTGTGGACTATCATTATCATTTGTTTCTATGTATCTCTTGATCTCTTTTTTGTTTCTTCTGTGATCTAGTTATTCTTCAGTAGCATGTTGTTTAATCTCAATGTATTTGTGCTTCTTCCTGATTTCTTTTTGCAGTTCATCTCTAGTTTCAAAGCACTGTGATCAGAGAATATGGTTAGTATGATTTCAACACTCATATTTATGAGGCTCTCTGTGTCCTCTATGTGGTCGATCTTGAGAATGTTCCATGTGCCCTAGAAAAAGAATGTATAAGCAGCTATTTTGAGATGGAAAGCTCTATGAATGTCAATTACGTCCAGTTGATCTAATGTGTCATTCAGGATGTTTTCTACTTATTGATTTCCTATTTGAATGATCTATCCATATCCAACTGTGGGATATTTAAGACCCCTACTACAATAGTGTTCTCCTTTAATTCTGTTAGTGCTTTTACAAATTTTGAGTTTCTCTGTGGATGGCGCTATGGTATGATAAGTGTTATATCCTTCTTGTTGCTGATTCTCCTATAGTGTCATCCCTCAGTATCTTTCTTTACCTTTTTTATTTCGAAGTCTATTTATCTGATATTTGTACCACTACTTCCACTTTTCTCTGAATGCCATTTTCTTGAAATATCATTTTTTCACCTGTCACTTCGAGTCTATATTTGTCTTTGGAGTTGAGATATGTCTCCTGGAGGCAGCATATGCTTGAGTTTTGTTTTTTGACCTATTCTGCAACTTTGTACCTCTTTATTGGTGAGTTCAATCATTTACATGTAGGGCGATTATTGAAATATGAAGTCTTCTTTAACTATTTTGTCTTTTGCTTTCTGGAAGCTTGGTATTTCCATTGCTTTCTTGACTTTGTGTTTCTGGTTGTGTTTGTTGTTTGTTTGTTTTTTGTTTTTTGTTTTTGTGTTTTTTTGTGTTGGCTCTTGTGGATTTTCCTCTAGTCCATCTTGTTTTATTGTGTATATATACTTTGGTTCTGAGTTTTTGGTGTTGGTTACCATTACAAATGTGTAAAGAATAGTTTATACACACACACAACACACACACACACACACACACACAGTCATCCATTTTCTTCTGCACGTGTCTTATCTTCTTTCTCCTTTGCGAATTTGTTCTTTGAATCTTCCCCTTTTCAGACTTTGTTATCTCAATTTGTCCTTATGTTGCTTAACATCCTTACGATCTTGTTATCACAATTCACTTATTATTTAAGCTTATAATGTCTTGTTTTTAGTAAGATTTGCACTCCTCTACCTTCTATTTGCCTGATAATCACTTTACTCCTAATTATGTATTTTTTTTTGTCATTTTTTTAAGTTAGCTGATCCCTTTCAGTATTTTTTGTAGTACAGGCCTCATAATGGAGAATTCTCTCAATTTTTGTTTGTCTAGAAAGCGTCTAATTTCTCTTTCATATCTAAAGGAGAGCTTAGCTCGATACTTTATTCTAGGTCGTAGTTCCTTTCACTTAATAGTTTAAATATTGATTCCATTCTTTTCTGGCTTGTAAGGTTTGCACTGAGAAGTCTGAAGATAATCTCATGTTTACCTTTATAAGTTACCATTTTTTCCTTCCTTGGCTGCCCTGAGAATTCTGTCTTTGTCATGATTTTTGATAATTTTAATACAATGTGTCTTGGTGAAGTCCTTTTTGGGTTGAGATAATTGGTGTTATGTTGACCTCTTGAATTCCAAGCTCCATCTCATTTCTTAGATTTGGGAAATTCTCATCTACTATTTTTCTGAAAATGCTTTTTAGTCCCTGTATCTTTTCCTGCCTTTGGTAATGCTCATTATTCTCCTGATGGTATCAGTTCTTGAATTTCTCTTTTATTATTTTTTATTCTTCAGTTCTTTCTTCTTTCTGATTTATTTCTAGATTTCTGTCTTTGATATCACTGATCCTTTCCTCCATTTGGTCGACTCTTTTTCAAGCTTGCTATTTCATTTTTCAACTCTTGCAGTGTGTTTTTCTATCTCTAGAAGATCTATTCTGTTCTTTTTGAGGGTTTCCAATTTTCTTGCTATGCTTGTCTAGTTGTTTTCAATTCCTGAAACTGTTGATATGACTCGTTTCAGAATTCACCGAATTTTTTCAGAAATGCCATCCTGAATTCTCTGTCATTTAAGTTGCATATTTCTATGTCTGTAAGCTTTTCTGGAGATTCTTCTCTTTCTTTCTGAGATGCCTTGTCGCCTTGGTTGTTTATGGTGTTTAGTGGACTATTTCTCCGCCTGGGCATTAATGGAAGTATATTCTGATTTTTTTTTTTCCAGAAAGAAGATTTATTATATAAAGGTCTCTCTTTAGCCTGCTGCAAGAAGGCTCTTTTCTCTTGGTTCCAGTAGGAGGTGTCTAAGCCTCTTGGATCCCTGCTTTATAGAAAGCCTAAAAAATGCCTTTTTATTTTTTTTGGTAGATATTTAATCACTCTCACTACTTCAGTTTCAGTCCCTGTCAGTGTTAGCAACAGTTTTCGTAGCATTGCTTAGATTCCCCTGAGGCTCCGCAGTGATCAGTTTCATAGGATTATGGGGAGCAGGGCCCTCTGCGCTGGGGGTTGTGGCTGTCACTCAGCCTCAATTTTGCAATTGGGGCGGGCAAAAACAACTGTTGTTTTCTCTGCTGCTCACTTCTCTGCTTTCTGCCTAATGACTGGGCTGGCATCCAGCCGCCACTGGAAGCTCACAACATTCCTAGGCAGGGCTATTCAGGAAAACTGCGCCCCCACAAACTTGCTGCTCCTTCTCCCTCTCCCTGCTCCTGCAAGGAAGCTCTGACAGCTGCATGAGGTAGCTTCTTTATTTCTCCCAGATCACTGCCCAACACTTGGGGTTCAACCTGTGGTAGCTCTTATGTGCACCCCACTCTCAGACATGTTGATGTGCAGTTTTGGGTGTGTTTTTATTGAGTTTTAGATGTTCAGCTTATTGTTGTTTTCAAGGATCCAAGGACATCTATCACTTTGCCATGTTTCCAAAGATATCCCCTACAAAGGAAAGAATTCCTTCATTCATGACTTCCTCCTCCTCTCCCCAACCATGACTGAGAGGTGTCTAGTCTCACCACCCATCCCCGCAGGTCCCTGATCCACAACCTCACTTTTCCTTCTCATTTTTAATGGCAGATCATCTCTTCAGAGAGGCATTCCTAGCCATCCAAGCAAATAGGCACCTCTTTTGTTCTCTCCTACAGCACCCAGACCTTAACTTCACATTCAATATCCAAACATTATAATCATGTATTTTTCAGTTTCTTAAGGGAATGAATAAGCACCATCACTTTTTTAGACAGAAAACTACTTCATAATGTGATGAAAAGGACCTATGACCAAAATTTAGTAGACTTGGGTCACTCCTAATGGAGTCACTGCCTCATTTTACACTTTTAGGCAAAATCTTTATGCTTCTCTGGGACCCTTTGACCTTGCCTGTTTATGTAATAGAATTGAAATGCACTATCTGTATGGCTTTCAATAATAATAAATATTTCAACTCCTGACAATTTTATGCAACAAGGCATCAATTATGTATATACAAGCATCCCTTGTGGTGCCTCTTTGGTTACCTTTGTCTGTCTAGAAGCTTTGCAGATCTAAAATTTTAATAAGTATCTATCCATGTCTAATTCCAGGGTCCTAAAGGACTATTTGAAATTGCCCTTGTGTGTTCGTGATCATTTGGACTGAAAAGCAGTGAATAGGAGAGAAGAGAGCATAGTTTGTTGCAGACTCTTTGGTGTCTGGAAGCTGGAGGACAGCAGATTCAGCATATAGACAGCTTGAACTGAAGGCCCAAGGGAACCACATTTGTGGTTTTCACATGGATGAGTTATACTAATTTCAGGGCAATCTGGGATCTGACCCACCATTGTACCAAAGGCCCAGAACCACAGAGTTTTAACTGAGCAACTGCAGAATTTAAGGAGGCTGGCCTTTATCCATGGCAGTTCTCTGTATCCAAGAAAGAACTGGAGGCACAGATAGTCAAAAGAGCAGCAAGTCATTCAAAAAATAGAAAAATTAGATGTCGTCTTAAACACTTTTGGTTTCCTAAATAAGAATTATCATTGAAGCGGCAAACTGGAAACTGCCAGTGGCACCAGCAACATTGGCCTCATCCTTGATACTGTGTCTGAGATATTGTCTGCTGACAGGTAAGGACATAATCTAAATAAATTTTGCCACTTTAGATACAAATCAGTTATGCATTTTCTTAAAGTAATGAATCTGCCAGACTGAAGATCTCAGGACTTTTATAAGGCGACTTTTTCCCCCTCCTACTTTTTGTACCCTTGAAAAATTTCAGTCCCCAGTTCTCGCTGACCTCAGATAGAGTTGTAATGTGTTGAGAAATACACAACACCAAGGCTATCTTTACTACATGACCAGGCAAAAGAAAAAAGAAGATAGCACAAGATATTTACAAGCCAGAAAGTGAGGATAGAGAAAAATGAGAAGGGAAAAAAGATGGAAAGGAGCAGGGAGAGAAGGAAAGAGGGATGAAGGGAAGAGGCTACAGAAGGCGAAAATAATAAGCTTGAGAGAAGATAGAAAGGAGGATAAGAAAGAAAGAAAAAGAGATAAAAGTCGGGGGGTGGTTATGTAGGAGGTTAAGCAGGTAGCAAGAGTAGGTGATTTGCATGTTTTCAAAAATGCGCATTGAAGCAGATAAAATCAATTACAGCATAAATAAGATTGAAAAAATCACAATCTGTACATACATGTAACAACAACTTAATGAATTTATTAGCAATATATAAATACACAGTGAAATCCAGGCCTGGGGGAAACTATCTTTTTTTCTCCATGTCCTTTCTCCCTCTTGGCTCCCATAGATAAAAGAAAGTCATTTCCTTTTACTGAAAACATTTTTTCTCAGACCCTGGTGCTCATTTGTACGTTCAATTTGAACAAAGTCTTGATTTCTGCACCACACTGGGTTATAAAATAAGCTGCAAATAAGACCTTTTCAATTATGCTGAGACTAAGCGCATTGGACAGCTCCCCTATTCCACAAGCTCCACCCTGCTTATCATTTTGTAATACACTTCTTCTAGGTTTGGCAGTTTGTGCTATATTACATTCTTCTAAAGGTCCGCGACCAATGTGTATTTTACTTCTTTTTCTTGTGTCTAGAATATTTGTGTATTCACTAAAAGATGCTTTAAGGGCATTGGTGGCTGGGGATCTATTACCTAATCTTGTTTGATGTTCCCATCCTACATAGTTGGCTTTATTCAGAACTGAGATATTAAAGTATATTAAAACTAGATGTACTCACTCTTTGTGTCAATATTGGTCTCCATTTGACTCATGGAGTAGATTTGAAATAAATTTGAAATAATTATAGATTCACAGAAAATAGTGAAGCTAATATGGAGAGGTTCTATGTTTCCAATTTGTCCAAAGGTTACATTTTATATAACTATACACAATATTAGAACCAGGAAAATGGACTCAGAATTTGTGCATAATTCTATATCAATTTATTAAATATGTTGGTTTGTTTAATAATCACTGCAATCAAGATACAGAACTGTTTCATCATGACAAAGATTTCTCTTGTGTTATTCCTTCACAGTCACAACCAGCCCTTGTGACCCCCAAATCCCTAGTACTTGTTAACCACTAATTTGTTCTCTAGATCTATAATTTTGTCATTTCAAGAATGTTATTATGTAAATGGAATCAAACAGTATATAACCTTTAGAAACTGGTTTTCATACACTCAGAATAGTGCCATTGAGAGCCATCCAAGTGGTTTCATATATTAATAGTTTGTTCCTTTTTATCCCTCAGTAGTATGCTGTGGTACGTATGAACTACTGTTGGCTAAACCATTAACATATTGAAAGATAGTTTGTCTCTCTTCAATTTTTTGGCTATTATAAATAAATCTGATACAAGCAATTATGTATATAGGTTGTTGTGTGGGTATGTTTTAAAAATCTTTGGGTTAAATGCCTAGGAGAGCAATTGTTGTGTTATATTGTAAGTATATGTTAATTTTTTAAATCTGAACTATTTTCCAAAATGACTAAACAGTGGTACATATGTATTAGAAATATGTGAGAGATTTGGTTTCTGTAAATGTTCAATAGCATTTGGTATTGTCACTATCTTTAATTTTAACTTTTCTTATAGGTGTGCAGCAATATCACCTTGTGGTCTTAATTTGTATTTTTATGATGTCAAGTTATTATGAATATTTTCTCATGTGCTTTTTGTTCCATGTGTATATCTTCTACAGTGAAATTTCTCTTGATATCTTTTGTCCATCATCTAACTAAATGTTTCTAATTTTGCTGTTGAGCTTTGATAGTCTTCATATAGTTTAGATATTAGTTTTTATGATATATATGGTTTACAAATGTTTTCTAACACTCTGTTTATTCTTCTTGACATGATCTTTGCACAGTAAAAGTTTTAAATGTTGATGGAGTCCAATTTATTGATTTTTTTCTTTCATAGAATCATTTTGATGTTATATCTAAAAATTCTTTACCAAGAACTATCTCCTGAAAAATTTCTGTTTTTTTCTAAAATTTTTAGTTTTTCATTTCACAAGTAAAGCTTCATTTTCAGTTAATTTTTATATAAAGTGTGAGTCTTAGATTGAAGTTTGTTTGTTTGTTTATTGCCTAATGAATTCCATTGTTCAAGTGTCATTTGTTGAAAAGACTACACTTCTTTCATTGGATTTCTCTTGAAACTTCATTAATACTAAACTGGGCATATTTGTGAGGTTCTATTTCTGTATTCTTTTTTCTGTTTACTAATCTATGTGTCTATCCCTCTGTCAATGTAACATTTCTTGATTACTGTAGATATATAGTAGACCTTACTATTAGGTAGAAAACTTATCTCATTTATTTTTATATTTCCAAAATATTTTAGCTATTCCAGTATTTTTGTATTTCCACATAAGTTTTAAAATAATTTGTTTATACACATATAGGCATACATTGTTGAGATTTTGATAGAAATGGAATTAAACCTGTACATCAATTTGGGGAGCATTGACATATCTATTATGTTAAGTCTTCCAATTCAGGAAGATGCTATGTCTCCATTTTTTTAGACCTTTTTTGATTTCTTTAATCAGTGTTTTGTTGTTTCCAACATACAATTTATATACATGTTTTATTAGATTTACACCTAAGTATTTCATGTTGTTTTTGGTGATTGAATGGTATTGTGTTTTAAATTTTTGTTGTCACCCAAACAGAATTTTTGTTTTCCTTTCTGATCTGTATGACATTTATTTCCTTTCCTTGACTTACTGCAATGTTCAGAAGTTCCAGCACCATGTTAAATAAGATGGACGAGAATGGACATTCTTGCCTTGTTCTTGATAATAAAGGAAAAGTGTAAAGTCTTTCATCTTTAAGTATAATGTTAGTTGTAGGTATTTGAGATATTTTATAGATAATGTTTATTAAGTTGAGGAAGTTTCTCTCTATTCCTAGATTTCTGAGTTTTTTTTATAAATTAAATTAATGCTCAATTTTGCCAAATGTTTGATACAATTATGTGACTTTTATTTATTTTATTTTTTGCCTTGCTAAAGTATTTTTGTACTATTTTTGTCTGATGTCAGTATCTGGGTAATGTTAGCTTTGTACAATAAATTAGGAAATGCTTCTTATTTTGTATTTTTTGGAAAAGACTGTGTAGACATGGTCTTAATTCTTCTTTAAAAATTTAGTAGAATTCTTCAATGAAATCATTTGGACCTGGGGATTTCATTTTGGGGAATTTTAAAGCATGAATTTAATTTCCTAAATAATTGTAAAGCTTTTTCAAATTATCTTCTTTATATTAGGTAAGTCTATGCTTTGTGAGGAATTGATCAAGTTCATCTAATTTTTCAATATATGTTTCTAGAGTTGTTTGTTGTATTCCCTTATTGTTTTTTAAAGCAGACAACTTTTTTTTTCTTTCCTGTAAATTCCACATTTACATCATTCTTCTGAACATTCTTGATCATAAGTGTAATGATTACTTGAGATTATGTTTGATACCATACTTCATTTTTGACTGATGAACCTGCTGATATGCAAATGCCTTGGGTAGTGATCCATTCTGAGCTTCTTGACACATTTTAATGCATACAATGAAATCAACATCTGCACTGTCTAATTCTGTCCTTCTGTAAAAGTTTCTAGAGCAGAAGCATAGCTCTCTCCATAGTATTCATATATCTCTTTTCTCAGTGGAATTATTTGGATTAAGTTAAAAAGATTTCTTTGCAACAGTAACAACATCACAGTTTGTATGTAGTTGCATATTCTATAGTGATATTCCCACAGGTGATTATTTTAAAACATTTTTGTTACTGAATTTGTCAAAATATTAATAATGCAAAATGATTTGTTACATGTCTCTTATATAGCCTCATAACCCTTTCGATGCTGCCCTTGCTCCACATCCCCAGTGCCTGGGCAAGAGAAACAAGGTTGATGGCACCTGCCTAGAGCTGAATATCCCCATAGTAACTCTTTTTAGCTTTCACATTCAGCCTTGGATGTGACTCTCCTGGGAGAACCAGGAAAACTTGGACTTTGCTAAGGTTCTGTGAATCTCAGCCTATACTGTCCCAAATATATTAAGGAAGCTATATATGCAGAAGTTAAAATAACTTAAGGAGAAGAAACAAAAGACCAAGTCAAGGACAGAGCAGAGAGAAGAAAAGAAAGAAGTGTGGAGCCCTTGTGAGGTGCTTGCAGTGATGCTGCCTTCCAAATCACAGCTAATGACCAGGAATCCTTCCTCCTATTCTTTTGGCCACAAACATGTGCCCTGGGGAACTTTGTGCATGGGCAAGGAGTAAAAGATGTTATAAATGGAGAATAATTGCTTTACTCCTCTCTTCTCACCTCTTAACTCTTAAAAAAGATCTTTGAGTGGATAAAATATCTTTAGGCTCTACTTATAGTTTTCTGTTTTAAATTTTTATTGCTACCTCTTCCCCCAGATATATCTATTCTATCCTCTAAGGGAAATAAGTAGCCCTTGATCACAATCAGATAATTAAAACTGCTTATTGACATGCACGAGAATTCAGAATAAGGTAGTCCATGAGAATCATAGACCTTTTTGGCTCACTCTGTTTCATCCACTCAGCTAGAATACTTTTTCCTTTTAATTAGTCCACTGGTGAGAGGAACAAAATAAATGGGGAGGAGTTAAACAGGCCAATTATTTTTATTTTTAGTCAATATAATTCAGGTATCATTTACATACAATACAATTTATAGTTTTTATATATACAATTTAATTACTTTGACAAATGTATACAACCCTGTCAAGTTAAAAATAAAATTCCATTTTTTTCAGAGATTTCTCTTGTGCATTCTAATGGAAAAACACCCCCAAATTTTCTCCCTATATAATCAATAATCTGGTTTCTCTCACTGCTAATTAGTTTTTTCTATTATAACTTTATATAAATTAAATCATTCTGTATGAAATCTTTAATATTTGATTTCTGTCATTTAGTATGTGAGATTCATCTGTTTTATATGAATCATATATTAATTTTTTTATTGTTGGATAATATTCCATTGCATAAACATATATTTTGTTTATCCATTTATTTTTAATAGACATCTGAGCCGTTATAAATAAAGCTTTCACAGTAGGCTGAATAATGCACCCTTTCCACCCAGAGATGTTTATGTTTTAATCCCTGGAATTTGTGAATGCTCCTTTTATATGGCAGAAGAGATATTGCAGGTATGATTAATTTAAGGGCTGTGAGATGGAGAAATTATTCTAAGTTATCCATTAGGAACTGGTGCTAATAAGAGAGAATCAGCAAGAGTCACCGCATGTTGTGTTGAAGGGTGTTGAAGGTGTTGTGATGACAGAAGCAGAGATTAGATTGAAGTGCTTTGAAGATGAAGTAAGAAACCATAAGCCAAGAAACAAGGCAAGCTGCTAGAAGCTGAAGAAAGGTAAGAAAACAGATTACCCCTCAGAGTCTCCTAAAGGAACCAGCATGGCCAAAACCTTGAGTTTAGTTAAAATAATTGATTTTTGATTTCTTACTTCTAGAATTATAAGAGAATAAATTTGTATTTTTTAAGCTACCAATTTTGTAGAATTTATTATAATGGCCATAAAAAAATAAAACTAATACAGCTTCTAAAACCATCCATGTTCAAGTTTTTGTGTTAAATGTTTTCATTTTGTTTGGGTAAATACCTAGGGGTGGAATAGCTGGGTATCATATAAATGTATGATAAGCTTGTGTTTGGCTTTATAAGAATATGCCAAACTGGTTTCCCAAATGGTTGCACAATATTATACTCCAGCAGCAATGTATAAGGGATCCAGGAAATCCAAATCCAATCCAATACTTGATATTGCCAGCCTTTTAAGTTTAGCCATTCAATGAGTATATGAAGTGTTAAGTCACTGTAGTTTTAATTCACATTTTTCTGATGACTAATAATGGTGAATTTCCTTCAGGTTCATATTGTCAAATTTTATATTGTGTTCTGTAAAGTGTCTACGCAAGTGTTTTGCTTATTTTTCATTGGTCATAAGAAAGGATAATATATTTAATGTACCTTCATCATTATAGTAACACCTCTACCAAACCTACCTTCCACCAGTCCCTCCTGACCTTATTCATCATTTTCTGAGACTGAAGTTTAGTAAAACATTCTCACCCGAGAACTTTTTAAAAAGACATGATGACATGATCATAGTCTGAAGAGATGAATGAAAGATAAATAACTTTGTAGGTCTATAACAAAATAATGAAAGGGTGACATTTGTCCTTTGGGATAATCCTATCCTGATCTCTAGTTTCTTCTTCCTTATTAATTAATTAATCTGGAACTTTTGCTAATATTTCTATCCTCTGAACTTTATTCCCAATATAACTTGCTCTTAGCTAGTTGTCACAGCCTGTCATTCTCTACATATCTAAGTTTTAGCTAGGTAATCCTTAAAAGAATCCCGTTCTTAAAGGTATTTACCTTTGAATAAGAATAGTTGGAACCATAAAAGGAAAGATTGTTGAATGAATGGATTGTAGGCACTGTGACATATGGTGAATGAGATATCTTGAATGGCTTTTTGTTGAAGGATATAATCATGTATGGTATTCTATTCTACATTTGCCAAGGACATTAAATAATCAGAGGTATCACTCAGGTGAAATATCCTTAGCCCTGACTTTTTCTCATAATGATGAATCTTCACCATAGTTCAAACCTTGGTTCTGTTCACGAAGCATTTTTTTTTCCTGGTCCAGCTCTATGAAGTACATATAAAGCCAGAACAATAAAATTTTAAATGATGTTGATGACTACATATTTTTAATTTTTTTCTTGATAATGAATATATATCCAATTTCCTGTTTGAAACAGAAAAAAAATTTTGTAAAGCTAAATGCCAAGTCTAATTTCCTGTATTTTCTATGATGAACATATAGTTGGGGCTTGCTTGAGGCTAGAGAAACTTTCAGCACTCAACAGTGGCCAGTAGAGTTAATTATCTAGTGCTTTGAAGGAAAGACAGTCTATAAAGGAAGATGGCCTTCACCCCAATAGGAAGAGATGAATAAAACGAACCTCACTAGAGAAAAAGTAAATAAAATAAGATTATCCCAGAAAAGGTTATTTCCAATCCTTGGACATTATTATTATTTTTTTACCCTAGTAATTGAGTCCTCACTTGAATCCATTATTTTCAGCATTGTCCCTGCTTTATAATGAGAGAACTGCTCTGATCTTCTTTTATATTTTTCTGCTTGGCTGACATTAGATTTCTCCATTGTCTGTACTGATCTCATGTCTTTTATTTTCCTCTGGCTCTGAAATGTAACCACAATCAGAGAAGTGATATCTGGCAGAAAATCTTATAAAACTAGAGAAGGCCACCCTTAAGGTAAACAAAATGGTTTAGGAAAGCCATTCTTTCTGTATCTGTTGGTTTTCTCCAGTGATCTCTGCTAGCAGCTGACTACTCCTTAAATTACTGTTTAGATTTCTTTTCTGGGATCCCTTCTCTACGTGTGTTCCACCTGATGTGAATATATTTTCATGACTCCTGTTAAGGTATTGTAACTGTTTGCAAAATGCTTCACAATGGGCCTTGGCAATCCCTGCACATTAGTGTCTTATCTGATGCCATTAAGCAGAGTTTTTGGAAAAGCAACAAGGGAAAGTTTGGATGACATTCTGTGGGTTTTTTTACATGTATGTAAGATGCCACAACATTCAGAGAAATTGAACCTAAGGCTTTGCATGAATTTACTCATGATATTTAATTGGCATATGTAATATGTTTATGTCCTACCCATTTATACGATTAGCACATCTTATGGAAATAGAAAGAAAACAAAAAAGATGACCAATTACAATATGGTTGACAGGCTAGAATCAGAAAAAAAGAAGGTGCAATTATTACTAACAACATCAATTGATGAGCACATCACTTGTATGACTGATTATCAACTAGGTGTCTAAATTTCCCAATTAGAACTGAGTCTAGCAAGGTTCCATAAGGATACCCATCTGTGGGAAGTTCTCAATTAAGTGGAAAGAACAACTTTGGGCATTTAAACATGGAACACCTGTTCTCCTTATCTACTAATTAAGTAATGAATAAAAGCTTAGTTAGAATAGATCCTATAAAAGCAGAATCAAATCAAAGCCATAAGAACCTCAAAATATATTAGTCTAGAGAGCTACTAATAATAAACTTAAGGAATCATTATCCCTGACAATCGCTACAAATTAAAATTAACAATCAACTTGTTGGGCTGGATGATAAGAAGAGAGAAATGTTCCTTAATTGAACACTCCCCCTGAAATCATGGCAAGGTACAAAACTTTTTAAACATAGATTTCATTTAGAGAAGTTTTAGATTTTCAGAAAAATCAAATGAAAAGTACAAAGAAGTCCCATTTATACTTCTCACTATCCCCCAAGCAGTTTCCCTTTTCTTTCACAGCTTGCTTTTGTTCCCACTTCAATGGTAATTTATGAGCTAATATTGATAATTATGGTCAGCGCTGAGCTGATCTAGAAGGGAAGGTTGGATGATGAGACGCCGAGTTGGAAGAATGCACAAAAGGCTGACATGAGAATGAAAGGGCAGGCATCAACTTTATTCCGGGGAGTGCAGTATTGCACGCACTTCTCCTGTTCCCCTTCTTGTGTTCCCCTTCTGCTCTTCAGGGGACCGCATGGCTCCACACATAGCAGACTCCAATAGTGGCATTCAGCCACACATACAATAAGCTGAAGTATGTTTATATATTTTAGGTGCAGGCGCCCTACTACACTAATATAACATTCTAAATCTGGGGTCTTATTCCTAGCTGCAAGGCTGGATCACAGTCAGACCTGGGATCCTCCAGGCCTGGGACCCAGACTCCACCTCTTCAGGATCGCAGCACAGCCTGCAGTCTGGCTCAGAAGGCATTACCTTGGGCCCATGATCCACTTGCCATTCCTGGAGTGGCTTAGCCCCGCAGGGCACCACCTCCAGGATTCTCTTTACCCGCTATACCTCTGGGCGCTGCTCAGCACACCAGGAGCATTGTGACATGGCAACTTGTGCCCGTACCCATGTCAATGATAGCCCCCATCATTTCACTACCTGTTCCATGGTATGAGCTGTCTGTGTATCAGATATCCTCAGGGATGGGAGTCTGACCATCTACATAGGGACTCGGCATGTCTCCCATCTCAGTAGGCTCTGCCAGCAGCTCTGCTTAGGACTGCACTGATCCCAATAGGGGGTGCAGTTGACCTGACAGGGGACTCACAGAGAACCGTGCCCACTGTTTCAGGTACATCCCTCCACTTAGACAGTGTAGGAATCTGTGCAATTTCTATACAAGGAGTCTTCCTTAAGACTGCAGCCCCACTCCAAGGGGTACATGGACTGCACAATTATGGGATTAGTGGCAGCGATGGCCTCACTAGCCAGGAGGGCTGCATATGACAGCCAGTTCCTTCTCTATCAGAGAATACTGCTCTTCTGTGCCTTTCCATTACTAGGATCAGAAGCCTATTGGTACCTTCTGGGAACCATGCTTCTGCCACAAGCCCCATGATACAAACCCTGTATCATCTCCTTACACTGTAAGCAGGAATGGGAGGGCTGGATCTATAACACATAGAGTTTGGGCTTGTGCTACAACTTGCTTTGTAGCTTTAAAGGCCTCCTCTATCTCAGGGGTCTAATCCCACTGTGCATCCAGTCTCACTAGATGGTGTAGAGGCTGCGTCAAGGAGGCCAAATAGAGAATGAATACTCTCCACCCCAGTGGTCCCAAATAGGTTTGGGGCTGCTTCACAGTCTCAGGTCGGGGATATGCCTGTATCTTATTAATCACCGCCTCTAGCATTATTTTTGTCTTACCCAACCAGACAACTCCCAAGAATTTAACAGAGGACCCAGGTCCCTGGAACTTGTCCCAATTGACTGCCCAACCATAGTCAGCGAGAGCTTCTCGCAGGCTGGTTGCCACTGTTTCTAGTTCTGTAAGAGAATCAGAGGTTAACATTATATCATCAATGTAATGATACAAGTGCACTGTGGGTGGTCGTTTCCACGTGGCTAAATCTGGAGCCATGAAACCATGGCACAGGGTAGGGCTGTGCAGATAGCCCTTGGGAAGTATGAAGAATGTCCACTGTTGCCCTTCCCAGGTAAAGGCAAACTGTTCTTGACTTTCTGGAGCTATGGCAATACAGAAAACAAACAAACAAATAAACATTTGCCAAGTCCACCACATAATGGTTCATATGACAACCGGTCCATAATGTTTATGACATTTGGCCTCGCAGCAACTTTATTCAGTTCCCGATAGTCAATCGTCATGTGCCAGGAGCTGTCAGGCTTCTTCACTGGTCGTACAGGAAAGTTGTATGGGCTATGAGCAGGATGAATAACACCAGCTTCTTTCAACTTCATTATTGTACATCCTATTTCCTCATGACCTCCTGGCAGGTGATACTGTTTTGTGTTCACTACCTGGGTGTCCTGAAGCAACACCAATGGGGCACGGTGTGGATGTCCCCTGATAATAGTTTCACTACCCAGATGTGAAGGCATAATTCACTAGCAGTGGTATTTGCAAAATATTGATCCCCAAAATGTACCTCTGTGTGGGGGATATGTATACTTGGTACATCTGAGGAGGCGATCTGCTGATACCCAGGACCTGCTGTGTGCTAATGATTCGACTCCCATAGCCTTCTATGGTTGTAGTGTGCCTGGGAAACTTGTCTGGATTCTCATAAAGCATGATGCTGTCAGCACCCATGTCCACAAGGGCTAATACTCTGCACATTGTGGGGGACCAATGTATAGTCAGTTTCACATGCGGCCTCAGGTCAATGGGCTCCCCTGGCAACTGAGTGCCCCACGCCTGATCTCTAATCAGGGAGATAATTGGCTAGCCGCACCTCACGGGTTGTGGCTTTTCCGGAAATAGGAGCAAATTGCTGGCAAGGGTACAGCTGATTCCACAGCAGCAGCAACACTTCATTAGGTTTCTACTCAACCTTTCCTGCAGTAACCCCTGCTGCAAGGAGATCAAACCGCATTTGCCTGCAGCTCACTCTCACAGCCCAATGGGCTGGGTGCTGCTCTACTTTTGCTTTTTTCAACCACATCTCCCTCCAGGCATTGGCTGGTCTGGGAGTGCAGTGGGCAGTTGGGCACATACTTGGGTGGAACACTCCTTGCATTTCACTTCCACTTCCCCCAACCTAGCCGTGGCAGATGTTACCTCGTGGATCTGCCTATCCATATAAGGGGCCAGCATGGTGCCAAAAGTACCAGCTGCATCAGAAGTCAAAATCAATCCCTTCATAGGGGTTGTAAATACCTCTTCATGGGGCTTGTTTGCTGGGTATGAAACATGACTGGTTGCATGCCCATTTCCCAGATTATCTGGACCAGATCTAAGTAAATGGTTCATCTGCTCACTGTCTCTGGCAGCTTCCGCAGTTGGCCCACACTGTGCATGCAGCTGACATGAGCCAGTTAATTAAAGAGTGGCTGCTTGCGCCTTGTGCCCAACATGCCACTTTCTGGAGGTGGTGCCTAAGGGATGGTATCATCATTATGAAGGTCAACTTAACCAACTTTTCCAGAGATAATTCAGTCCTTTGGGCCCTGTCATCCTACAACCGAAGCAGCCACCCCGGAACCATTTTCCCTGCTCTCTGCCATACATGTTTCCTCAGGTCCCAGAGTCCCACGGGGCTGTACTGGATCAAGGTGGTTTGCTTTTTAACCTGGGGGTGGGGGGGGGTTGCGATCAGCTTGCTCTCCACCCACCGAACCCCAGGGCCAATGGCTTTTCCACTTCGATCGGCTGTGGTATCACTGGCTGTGCCTACCCTGGTGTTGCCAGTGAGCTCCCAGACTGGGATGATGGCAGCGATCCTTCAGGGTCCTGCAGGGTACGTTCCGCTGCTGCCAGCTGCCTTTCAAGCACTTTTTCCTGGCTTTGTAGCTGCTGCACCCATTGAGCCTGATCCTGAGCCTTCAGGCTGGCCCACCGCAGCACTGCCAGGAACGTCCAGGCCACCTGACCCACTGCCTCCCTGTAAGCGGTCAGGACATTTGGCTCCAACATCTCCAGGGCTTTCTGGATGACCTCCAGATGAGGCTTCACTGTATCCCAATCCTCCAGGGACATCCATGTAGCCAGATACGTGGCCACAGGGTACCAGTGAGCGGCATGGGGCCACATGTCTTCCACCCGGGTCTCCTCTACCTGGGAACCATCCGAGGCACTGGGGGCTATTAACACCTCATCGTGCCGGCTATGCCAAGTGTCAGCATCGAGTTGATCGAGAAGGGAAGGTTTGATGATGAGACGCCAGTTGGAAGAATGCACAAAAGGCTGACATGAGAATGAAACAGCAGGCATCCACTTTATCGTGGGGAGCGCAGTATCACATGCACTTCTCCTGTTCCCCTTAATGTGCTCCCTTTTTGCTCTCTAGGGGACTGCATGACTCCACACATAGCAGAATGCAATAGTGGCATTCAGCTACACATGTGTGATACAATAAACTGAAGCATGTTTACATATTTTATGCTCAGTGGCCCTACTACACTAATGTAGCATTCTAAATCTGGGGTCCTATTCCTAGCCACGAGCCTATATCACAGTCAGACCTGGGACCTGCCAGGCCTGGACCTACAATTATTATTAACTAGAGTCTATAGCTTACATTAAGATTCACTTTTTGTGTTAGAGACAAAGGTTATGACAAATGTGTAATGACATGTATCTACCATCATAGTATCATACAGGATAGTTTCACCATCCTGAAAGTCCTTTGTGTTCCACTTATTCATTTCTCTCCTCTTCCAATTGAACCCCTGGCTACCTGGCTAGGTTGTGTGTGTGTGTGTGTGTGTGTGTGTGTGTGTGTGTGTGTGTGCTTGTGTGCACATACACGTGCACATGTGTGTGTACTTCAATATTGGTTCCTTTAAATTCTATGGTATACATTTTTAACATATTATTAGTCTATCCACAGATAATATTATATTAGTTCAGCAACAGTATAAGGAACTTATGGCCATATATATATTTTTTTAACTCTCTTGGCTTTTAAAGTGATATGTAAGAAATGTTTTATTTTAACCATATCAATCTTTTAAAATCTTTGATTTTTTTGTATTGGTCCAGATTTCTATCTGCTATCATTTCCCTCTGACAGAACTTCCTTTAATATTTATTTTAGTGAAGTTCTCCTGGTAATGAATTCTTTCAGCTTTCATATATCTAAAAATGTCTTTACCTTCATTTTTTTAAAAAATGTTTTTTAAGAGTTTAAATTTTTCACTTGATATGTATGTATTTATATATGTATGTATGTATGTATGTATGTATGTATGTATGTGTGTGTGTGTATGTATGTATGTGTATATATATTTTGTACTCTAAAAGTGTCTCTCCACTTATTCTGGTTTTCATTGTTTCTGGCAAAGTCTTATGTATTTCCTATCTTTATTCTTTGTATGCAATATGTTACCCCCTCCTCTGGCTGCATTTAGGATTTTTTAAATCCCTGGTTTACCTACTCTGGCTGTAGGTTTCTTCATCTTTGTGTGCATGTGTATGTTTGAAATTTATTTATTTTTTTTTTGTATCTGTGAGTTTAGTTTTCAACAAATTTTAAAAATGTAGTGGCATTATTTCTTTAAAAAATGTTCTGCAACTCCTCTTCCCCCATCTTATACCTCTCCTTTGGACTCCAAATATCTATATATCAGGCCACTTGATATTATCCGCAAACTCATGCTTATTAATTTCAATTTTCTTTGTTTTTTGTATTTTATTTTGGTTAGTTTTAATCTATTTATCTTCAGGTTCACTAAGTTTTCTTTTGTAGTTAATATGATGTTAATCACACACAATAGATTTCTTGTGTTTTTGCTTTGTGTTTTTTTTATTCTTTCCTTTTTCTTCTGTATCTCCTTGCACACTTTGTTTTCCTCTACCTTTTAAATATATGGAAATATTTATTATAATAATCTAATGTACTAAAACAATACATTAAACATTTGTTCAATCACTGTGTCTATATTAATGTAATTTTCTCATTATTGGTCATATTTTTCTTCTTTTTGTGTGCTTGGTATTTTTTGAGTGGATGCTGGCTTTTATAAATTTTATATTGTTATGTGCTTGATTATGTGGTATTTCTTTAAATATATTTGAGCTTTATTCTAAAGTACAGTTCCTTGTAAATTTTGATCTTTTCAACACTTGGATTTAAGCTTTGTTAGGTGGGATCAGTACAGCTCTTAATATAGGGCTGATTGGACCCACGACTGTGGTAATTTTCTTATGAGTAGTGAGTAAATTATAGAGCTCATTCATTGGTTTCCCTTGCTTCTGATATCACTGTCTGACTGTTTTCAAGTGACTTAAATCATTGTTTCATATATTGTGTCTGCTGTGATAGGTTTTTCGAAGGTGAGGAAATCCAGTCCATTTTACTCCCTTATGTCTGGAAGCAAAAACAGATGCGAAATTTGAATTCATGCCTGTTTGATTCTACCCTTTGATCTGTTTTCCACATAACACAAGGTATACTTTGAAAGTGAACCTAGTATATTTTAAACTACGTTGTATGAAAACTCAGTGGTATATTCCTACTATGAATCTTTGCAATTATACTTAAAATTTCAAATATTGATTTATCCCTTCTTTCACCCAAGCCTCACAAGAAAAAGTACAAATTTCAATGGGAGGAAGTATGCCTGGCAAAAAGTAGAAACAGACCTCGCCACTACACTCCAGTATTACTTAATGCTTTCTAGAGGGGAAAGTCACTAGCTTAGTTTACTTTCTATAAACATGAAAAATAGGACTAAGTCTATATAACCATTAGACTAATTTAAAATCCTCCAGGACATGATTCTATAGTGTAGGTGTTAGCAAGTCTGATTTACATGCAGAAGGTTCTGGGTTCATGCCCCAGTGGAGCCACAGTCCATGGTCTATGGCCATGCCACCTTGAACAAGCTCGATATCTGATCTCAGCAGCTAAGCAGGGTTGGGCCTAGTGAATACTTGGATGGGAGACCACCTAGCAAGACTAAGTGCTGTAGGCATAAATAATAATAATA
Source organism: Eonycteris spelaea (assembly GCA_003508835.1). Taxonomy (NCBI): domain Eukaryota; kingdom Metazoa; phylum Chordata; class Mammalia; order Chiroptera; family Pteropodidae; genus Eonycteris; species Eonycteris spelaea. The sequence goes on along the minus strand of PUFA01000288.1, from coordinate 487,873 downwards.
ATAAATAAATAATTAAAAAATAAAATCCTCCAAGATGTGTAAGTGGGATAGGTAACTTCACATGTTACTTGTCCTCTAAGCTCATTGCAAATAGATTTATAAAGTTCTCCTGGACTATAGTTGTTTGCTTTCTCTTCAATAATAGAGCACGGCATCCTTAGGTACAGAATTCTCTAAATCTATTGGAACATTCCAAAAATACTCACTTGTTAACACTAAAAAGAATATCGAAGGACAAAAAGTAAACAGGAAATATTTAAGGGATTGTGTTCTGATGACAAAAATTGTACTCTGAGCTTCATGATTCTGGCTATGGATTTATGTACCTTAAACAAAGGTGAATTGGTAAGCTGAAGCTTTTTAACTCTGTAGAATAACAATAAAGTCAGTTTCTAATATAAAATTTATGTAACATCTCTGATCTTTTCTGCTCTACTCAAGAATTATTTGTTTCCAGAATTCTTTGCTTTTTACTGAGTTTCTGACTTCCAACATTAAGGGCCTTTTATTAAGCAAGGCTTTTCTACTCCTTTATTTAGGAAGAAAAGAAGTTTCTTTTTTATCCTCTGATATTCTTAGTGTTTATTTTATGCCATAGAAAGAGTCCATCATGGGAAGGGGAGTTTATTTGGGGCACAGACTTGGTATCAGAAAGTAGAATCTCTCCCTCAGTGCTTAGCTTAGTAGCCTTCACTTTATACAATGGTATGGCTTGTGTATGGATTGGAGATAAGCTGATTCATTAAACAGAGTTATAAGCATGCTGTCTTGGGAAACATGTGAAACTGTTCATGACTAATGTATATGAAAAACATTTATTAAGCACTTAATACATACCAGAGACTGTTCTATATATATACATACATATATATAAATATATATATGTATGTATATATATTTATATATATTTATTTATATATTTTTATATAAATATATTTCTATTTATTTATATATATTTATATAAATATATATAAATATATTTCTATTTATTTATATATATTTATATAAATATATATAAATATATATACATACATATATAAATATATATGCATATATATTTATATATGTATGTATGTATATAAATATATATATACATATATATTTATATATGTATGTATATATATATATATAATATATATATATATATATATATATATATATATATATATTTGTGTATATATATATTTGTATATATATAAATGTATATATATATATTTATATATATGTACGTATATATAATCAAGTCCATGGTATAATAGTATAATGAGCTTCATGTTAAAAGTAAAGAGAGTTTAACTACTAATTTCAAGGTAACAAATGGCAGAGTCAAAATTCGAACCCTTATAGTCTGATTCTGGAGCCTGAACTCTACTACACTATACTACACTGTATGACTTTCACTATATAAATAGAGATTTTTACTCCAAATATCTGCTCAGTCTCAAAGTTGTTATGGATATATGGCAGAGAATTTGCATATGTAAATGAATATATGTTCATACTTATAAATATATTTATTTATGGAAATATGAATATATGCTTGAGTATATAAGTGGTATGTGTATATATTTATTGGTATAAATTTATTTGCTTAATATACTTGGGATACACACATACATGATTTTTTATTGTTCACAATTTCTGAAATATGGCTACTCGATAGTTTAGTATCCTGTTATAGTAACTTAATATTATAGTTATTTTTCTATATCATTAAATATTTATACAAATCATCATTTTAATTGTTTGTGACCTTGCTGTTATTTATGTAAACATTTCCTTTTAGGTTTTTTCTTTAGGCACTTTCTATTTAATCTCATTTAAATATGTAATGAAGCCATTTCTAGTAATTTCTGAATATAACTGTGGGTAATATAATATCTTCATGGTTCTTGATGTATGTGCCTAATTGTTTCTTGGGAAGGTTATAGAAATTTATTGCTATTCTTACAAATAGCTATGGGAATACTTGTCTCAAAAGACTATCTCTGGCATTAATTATTAATATACTTTTGTAGTTGAGGCTTGGCTTCCTTTTGTTATATAGCTCTCATTTTAATTGTTTAGTATCCATTTTACCTAGAATCAAGGGCCTAGACTGTGTGAAACTCTGACCTAAATTTTGATAATAATTGTAATAATTCTTTTCAACTGCATTTTCTGATACATGTTTGCCCACAGTTACATTTCTTGTGCTGCAAAACTAAGTTGACACTTTGGAGTTTGGGATGTGCTGATTCTCTAAAGTAGTAAATATCCTATTACTGGCAACAGTTCCTTGGGTTTTGAAAAATTTATCCCGTTGTGTTCAACATTTATTATTCCATATTGTTACCCCATAGAGTACAGAGAGCTTGAGAACAGTTTCTTTGAACTTGTAAGTTTCTTGTGGGAACCCAAACATAGTATCCTCAATAATACATTTTCTTCTTACATTTTCATCTTCAGATGCTTTTCACGAGTTCTTGTTTCTGCTGTGGTTTTCTGAGAGTATATGGTGTATGTTTGGTGTTTCATTCCAGGGAAGAAATGGAGTAAGAAGGAGAAATGGTGAGAAGGCATAATAAAGGGTTGCAACTTAATGACATCCTCATCTGGTTTCCATCATGGGTTCCACACATTGGAACCCAGTATTACATGGCCTTTTCTGCTCCACTGATGCTAGTGAATAGCCATCTGGATCCAGAGCTTCCATTCAACAGTAAGCTCAGTGGGTGAGACATGACAAGGGCTACATGCACAGAGACTTGGGAAAGGAGACACAAGTCTCATGGTCCCAAAAGACAGTCAGACAGCAATATTTGAAAAGATGTTTCAGTGCAACATAGTTAAGGCTCAATCATGAAAGTGAAACTTGGACAGATGTTTAAATTATCGAAGGATATCACTCATGGACAAGATCAGGGCCAGTGCACGTAGTGAAACTAATTATGCAGCATCTTGCCAGAAAAAATCATGAAGAAGTATCTTTTACTATAGTATCTAATTGTTGGAAAGTGATAGGATTGAAAACTTTGTTCAAGTTTAAAACCAAACTAGAGAATTTATGAAGTCATCTATCCTTGGCCTCTACCACCTATAAACAGGGAAAAATATGAATTTCCTGACCTCTCAGTGAAAAAGTTTCCTAGCATTTCTACAGGCTAGAGAGAGGATTCAGGACTGGGAGTAAATAGATATAGACTCTCCATCACCTACCTCTGGAAGGGATTGATAAAAGGCTGCCAACACTTTACCTAAAGGTAGAACCTGTCTGGCAGCTTCTTCTGATTTCTAGCTTGGGTCCCATCAACAGCTGATTAACATCTTGAAGAGCTGTCCCTTTTTCAGTAATGACTTTTGGGGTTCAGATTCTTTCAGAACTCTTGGTTAGTGTCTCTGCTAGTTCTCTCTCTCTCATTTTCTCTCTATCCCTTTATCTTCCTCTCTTTCTCCTTCCCTTGCCCCACCCTCTCTCCTTCCCCCACCCCAACATTTACCTATGGAAGTCAAAATATTAAGTGCTCGTGTTTTGGAAGCCTCTGTCTTCAGTCACCAGACTTCCATGCTGCCCTAGGTCTTCTTGAGGGACTCCAAAATCCAGGATCTTTAATAAACATGTAGAATCTTTCAGTAAATAACTCCCATGGTTCTTTCTTTAAATTAAGCAATATTAGCATCTGTTAAGGTTAAGAAATACTTCTGAACTTGAGAAACTCATAGCATCTGGAAGGCCCTGGACTAGAGCAAGGGCTCAGATGAATTCAGTATAGAAGGTTGTTATGCCTCTCTGCCTAAGCATGTGTCCTATACTGTACATTGGGGACAGGGAGCTTTTGGGGAAAATTAATAGCTAAACTATGTTACAAGAGTGTTGCAGACAATGCGTGTAATTAAAGAGTTTCATATCTCCAGTAAGCAACAAAAGTGGGATTTGAACTAATTTATTTTTTCTGACACCTAACATAAAATCTAAGCTCTTTCTCCTAAGCCAAGAGCTTTCCAGGGACCTCCGAGTATACAGCTCCATCACTCCTAACCCCTACCTCCAACCACAGGCCTCTTCATATCTCTTCGCCTGACTGAGATAATTATATTTGTTTTATTTAAAACTGACTAGCCATAATATATCAATTTGAGGTTAGCTGGAAAGAGCTGTAGCCAGTCTGCTGCCCAAGGAACTCTCCTGCCTGGGGGGAGGACCCTGATAAATAGGATGAGGAACCAGGCAGTTTCACATCTGATTTTAGTAAATGGCTTTGTGCTGATTTTTTTTTCCCAAAATGTCCGTTACTGACAGACTAATTTCTCAGCATAAAAGTGAGGGTGCACACAGAACAATGCAAATGAAACAGAGATGGCACTGACATGGAAAGAATAGCAATATTATCCTAATGGCTCTGAAATAAAATATAATCATAGGAGGAAATTTACCCTGAAATCATATTCATTGGCTTCACAGGGAAGTCTTTCCCCTACCCAGTCATGCCACAGGGTCCCTGGTGAATTTCTTCCCCATGTGACTCAGGTACAGTGGCATATCTTAATGCCCTTCCCAGGGCAGAGGCCCAGCTCCTGCCATCACCCTGCAGTTACAGACTGCCTTGTGAGACTCCATCTCCACAGGGAAAACTGACTGACTGCATTAGGGACTTTGGGGCACAGCCCTCTTGACAGCAGCTTTGACTATTCCTCTTTGGGTTGAGCCCACGGTCATCTGGAAATTGCTCCAAGGTTACTCATGCTGAAGGGCAAATCCCTGCTTTTCAGAGCTGAGGCCACTCAGGTGACCCTCATGGCTAGAAATTAAATTGAGAACTTTTAAACAGGGCAGGTACTCTCTTCATGTTAGGGGCCCAACAAATATGTCTAGTTTTATCTTTACTTACTTAGGACCTTAGCTGTGTTGAAAGGCTTCTTGCTCCCCAAAACATGGCAATGGCTCCCATAGCTTTGTGACTTTCTTTAGACTACCCTTTCCTCCTCTTTCAGTATAGGGATTGAGAGCAAATGTCCTCTCCTCTCTGGACTTCTCCTCTCTGGACTTCTCCAGCCCCCATCATGTAATTAACAATCCCTTTTTCATACTTGCTTCATGACATAGGGACTTACCACATGATATGACTGGGAATAGTTCTGCTCTGTCTCTTCTCCTTGAAATGGGAGCTCCCTTAACAGGAACTAGCTTTTTACTTCCATGTTCCCAGATCCTCACACAGCAGTTGGCAAAATGCACTCTCTGAAGCTGTACCTGGCCCTGCTTTGTGGATTCATCTTATTACCCTAAGCTCTGGACATTGAATTAAGCCAGGTCCAGTACATGGCAGAGAATTCATGCTCACTCCAGTGATAGAAATGAGCCATTTTCAGGTCCACCAGTGTGGGAAATTCAACCAGTTTCCACAAGGTCCTGAGCTGAGTGCTTTTCCTTCTTGCCCCACCCCTCCTCAAGCACACACACATGCACACGCATGCACATGTACACACACGCACACTCCATCCTCTACCATCCTTGATCAATCTTGGGTTGAATTATGTGCTTTTCAGCCCTCTGTGGTTAAAAAAAATTGCTATCTCTGAATCCACCCCTTTGCATTCTATTCAGTGCAGTGAGACTTTTCCAACACTGGTTCTTGGAGACTGATGGTACAGATATAGAGTAGGGAGTGGGAGATACATAGAGCATCAGCTGAGGGGGTGGCATATTAAAGATATATTATAATGACATTTCCTGACTAAATTTTATATTTTGATCTTCAACCTCTATCTAGTTGGTAAAAGCCTCTCCCTGTAATTGGGGAACTAAAAAGGTGGTGACAGTAATAACTCCAGATATGACCCCACGGCCAGGATACCCTCTGATCATTTCTCTGACATTCCTCAGTTCCTGGACTACCTCCTCCTCATCACAGATTCTAGTAAGGGTGCAGGTATTTCTGCAAGCCAGGCTCTGCCACAGCATCCCCTCTGGCTAAGGCATTTTATTGGAATGGGTAGTGCTCCCTTCCCTCCCTCTCTGATGCTTCAAGTATGCCAGGCTCTCACTGAGACGCATCATCATTTTCATTAACTAGCCATTTTCAATGAGTTAATGAGTGACTCTTAGAACTGAACCCGAGACAGAAAGAGGTATGAACACATACCTCCCGGAAGTGTGGTAATGAGCAAGAAGCTTGGAGTGAGGCAGGAGGCAGTGACCTAGAGGAATGATGCTGAGAATGGAACAGCTCAAAAGGAGTCAGAAATAATCTCATGCGCCGCTGGGTCTCTGCTCATCTCAACTTTTCTTGTGAAATCGTACGTTTCTGGAGTTGTAGGAAGAGAAGCAGCCCAGTCTTCTGTATTTAGGTCAAATCCTTGACACGTGCCTGCTTGATAGATAGGATGCACTAAAACAATATCAGTGTGATAAGTGAATCAATAGTTCAGCATTTATAATTTACTAGTCTAATTCCAGAGGTTCTGGAATTCAGTTTCATTTTGATTGGTGAAGTGAATGTGCAAAATGGATTTACATCCCAACAGTATCTTGTGAACAGGATAAAAAACTTAGCATTTAAGTCAGTTTCATGAAACAGAGAAAGAATTGCAGTTTTTAACAAGTGGTGCTGAAAAACTGGTGAACCACATGAGGAAGAATGAAGTTGGACTCTTACTTCTTACCATATACAACAATTAAAATGAATCACAAGCATAAATGTAAGAACTAAAATAATCACACAGTTAGGAGAAACACATTGATAAACTTTCATGACCTCAGTGTTATCAAAGTATTCTTACATATGACATTAAAATCATGATCAACAATAAAAAATAAATTAATTAAACTTCATTAAAATTTAAACTCTTTGTGATTTCGAAGGATACAATCAAGAAAGTGAAATGGCAATCCAGAAAATGAAAGAAAATATTTGCAAATTATACATATGATGTATTCAAAATTTGTGAAGAATTCTTGCAACTCAATAATAAAAAGACAAATAACCTAATTAAAAATTAGCAAAGTTATGAACAGACATTTCTTCAATGAACATATACAAATGGCTAATAAACATGTGAAAAGGTGTTCAACATCTATCATCAAAAAATACTCATCAAAACCACAATCTGATACTACTCATCCCCATAGGATGGCTAGAAAGTCGAATATAAGTGCTGGAGGAAGCTATAGAAAAATTAGAGCCTTCATACACTGCTGGTGAGAATGCAAAATTGAACATCTGTTTTGGAAAACATTTTTGGCAGTTCCTCAAATGACTAAATATAAGGCTACCATATGACTTTGAAATTTCACCCAAGAAAAATGAAAACATATGGCCATACAAAATTTGTACAAAAATGTTTATGGCAAAATTTTTTAAATAGAAGCTAAAAGGTAGAAATGTTCATCAATTGAATTTTGGTATATTATTACCATAGAATATTATATAGGCACAAATGAAATACTGATACATACGACAACATGGGTAAACTTTGGAACTATTATGCTAAGTAAAGAAACCAGTCCCAAAAGACTACATATTATATGATTCTATTCATAAGAAATGTCTAGTATATGGAAATCTATAGAGACAGAAAATAGACCAGTGATTATTTAGGACTGTGAAGGTAGAAGGGCAAAGGGAAGTAGAGGGTGGTGGCTGAAGCTATGGTCTGAATGGACTGTGATGATCTATACATACCAAAAACACTAAATCGTACACTTTAAATTGGTGAATTTTATGGTATGCAGATTATATCTCAATGAAGTTGTTTTAAAAAGTAAGGTTCTTTAAAGTGAAAACAAAGTAAAATTTCAAAGTTAATTGTTATCTATTGGAAAAAGTTTCCTGCTACATAATGTAGAACCAAACAAGTGGTCTCTAATAAATGAATTTTTGTTGACAATTTGTGCAAGCCTTCTTTTCCCTTCTTATAGTAGAATTTTCACCCCTGTGCTCAGTCTAGTTGGCTATCCTTAGTCTAAGTAAGATCAGGGACTCTGGAGCCAGATGTTCTGGATTAAAATCCTGCTCTGCCTCTTGCTACTTAACTGTGCTCAAGTCATTTAACCTCCCTGTGCTCAATTTCCTCATTTATATAATGAACGTTCATTAACTGTTAACTCTTATTATTGTCATCTACTGAGAGGTACTTGATTTAGATTCAGAGTTCCTGCATTGTCTTAAATAGATTTTATAACCTTTCTGGGTTTCGGCTTTATCTCATGAAGATATCATGAGAATTCAGAATTAAAAGATGGCAAAAGATGTACTCTATTGTGTATAGCACATGTTTTTTTTTTTTTTTAATCTGGTATTTGCAAGAATCATAGAGATTATAATGCTCATTTTATTGATAAGAAAGCCAAAGCCCAGAAAAGGAGCTCAGCCTGGATTAGCTTAAATTCGATCCCTAAGCACTCAAAGTCAGTCCTGACTTGTCTTTTGCAGCAAGGAAGAGAGATCCAGGCCCATCTCCTTCCAACTCACACTCACTACTTTTCTCAGGGCATATAGGCGGGCAGGAAAAAGATTGTATTAACAGAAGGAAGCATCAGCGTTTGTGGGGAGCTGGGGCTGCCTCCACAGCCCTTCTTCATGAACATTTGTTGGTCCTGGGCCCTTCGCATGCTTGACTTTTTCTTTTAGACTCCAGACCCATCCTCCCATGTCTTCCTTCCGCTGTCACCAACTGCAGTTTGCTCCCTTCACCCTGCTACCAATGGGAGCAATCCTTCCTTAAATTTCACCCTCCTTCGTTCAGAAGTAGGCATGGCCTCTCTGAAGTTTTACACAATGTTTAACACTCCTAGCACTGCAGAAAAGATAATGCAACAGCAAGCAGAGAAGTAGCCTAAAAGCTTCACAGAAAAATGTATTCTTTGGTGTTTGTTGCCCATGAGAGAGACTACTTTGCTGGTATCTCCCCCAAACTCATTACTATTGTTCATGAGTTTCCCCTCTCCCCTCATCCCCATTTCCTTTACAGGGTGCCAGGTGGCCAGGGACTCAGCTATAAATTGTGCCCTGCTTCCCCTCTTTCTCTTCCTCTTCCTTCTGCTCCTGTTGGCCCAGTCAAAGCAGGTGCTCTATGCCTGGCAAAGCCACACTGTTGGATAAACAGTGCCCCATGTTCCAAAGCTGTGGTTGATAGTGGGGGTGGTATGCAGGTTGAAGTTGGTAGCAAACTTTTGTGCAGGGTGTCAACTTCTCCGTGGCATGTGATGGTCTGGGCTCCCATAGAACCTTCCAGTCTTGACTCTCCATCTGCAGTCTCATAAGGATGGAAGAAGAGGCAGAAGAGCATTGTCTGCTCTGTCCATACCTATGTGTTTGTTTAGAAAGGATGAGCTGGTGAGGCCTGATGGTTTTGGCAGCTCTGACCCTCAATTCTGCTGATATTACCCTAGACATCTTTACTCACACTAAAGATCATTCCAAGGACTTTTTCCTAGTAGCTACAGGCTCTCCCTGGGGGGGCGGAAACATGCAGAGTAATGAAAGCTTATCATGCTGACTCCCTCACCTCCTCACACACATGTATTTATTAATGCTGAATTATAAGTCCAAGGAGGAAGTTTTCAGTTTAGACCTGAGTCTTTTAAGTGTGACAGATTTGGGACAAATCTATACATCTGGGACAAACCTGTGTCCCCCTCCAGCTGTGGGGCAATTCTTTTTTAAAATAATTTTTTATGTTCCAATTACTGTTGAAATACAATTTTATATTAGTTTTAGATGTATAACTTTGCAATTAGACTTTTATGTAACTTACAAAGCAATCACCACGATAAATCTAGTACCCATCTGACATCATACATAGTTATTACAATATTATTGACTATAATCCCTATATTCCCAATGTTGTACTTTATGTCCCCATGACTATTTTTATAACTAACAATTTGCACATCTTAATCTCTTACCCCTTTTCACCCATGTCCCCAACACACCTCCCATATGGCAACCATCAATTTGTTCTCTATATCTATGAGTATGTTTGTATTTTGTTCGTTCACTTAATTTTTTATTTTTAGATTCCACATATAAGGGAAATCATAAGGTGTTTTTCTTTCTCTGACTTCTTACACTTAGTGTAATACTCTTTAGGTCCATCCATGTTGTAACAAATGGCAAGATTTCACTATTTTTTTATGGTTGAGCAATATTCCATCGTATATATGTATCACCTCTCCTTTATCCTTTTGTCTACGAATGGAAACTTAGGTTTTCACATCTTAGTTGATGCAAATAATGCTGAAATGAGCATAGTGATGCATATGTCTTTTCAAAATAGTGTTTTAGGTTTCTTCAGATAAATACCCAGAAGTGGAATTGCTGGGTCCTTCTTTGTCTCTTGTTATAGCCTTAGTTTTAAAGTTTATTTTGTCTGGTATAAGTGTTGCTACCTTAGCTTTTCATTTCCATTTTCATGAAATATCTTTTTTTCCCCCCACCATTTTGCTATTAGTCTGTGTGTCTCTTTCAATCTGAAGTAGGTCTCTTTTAGGTAACAAATGTATGGGTATTATTTTCTTATCTATTCAACAACCCTATGTATTTTGATTGGAACTTTTAATCCATTTACATTTAAAGTAATTATTGATAGATACGTAGTTATTGCCATTTTATTATTTATATTTTTTATCTTTTTTGTCTTTCTTCTTCTTAAAAAAAGTTCTTTTAACATTTTTTGTAATACCAGCTTGGTGGTGGTGAACTCCTTCAACTTTTTCTTTTCTGAGAAACTCTTTATCTGTCCTTTGATTCTAAATGATAGTTTTGCTGGGTAGAGTAATCTTGGTTGTCAGTCCTTGCTTTTCATCACTTTGAATATATTGTGCTAATCCCTTCTTGCCTGCAAAGTTTTTGTTGAAAAATCAGCTGATAGTCTTATGAAAGCTCCATTATAGGTAATTAACTGTTTTTCTCTTGTTGCTTTAAGATCCTCTCTTTGTTTTTAATCTTTGACATTTAAATTGTGATGTGTCTTGGTGTAGGCCTCTTTGAGTTTATCTCCTTTGAGACTCTCTGCATTTCTTGGACCTGTGTGTCTACTTCCATTGACAGATTAAAGAAGTTTCATCATTTTTTCAAATAGGTTTTTAATTCCTTGTTTTTTCTCTTCTCATTCTGGTACCTTTCTGATGTGAATACTGTAACCTTGATGTGGTCCCAAAGGTCCCTTAAACTAGCCTGATTAAATTTTTTTTTCTTTTTGCTGTTCTGATTGAGTGTTTTCTGTTACCTTACCTTCTCAATTGCTAATTCATCTCATCTACTATTGATTCTCATTAATGTAGTCTTCATTGCAGTTATTGTATTCTTTATTTCTGATTGTTTCTTTTTAGGTTTTCTATTTCCATTTTTATGTTTCTTATCTCTTTGTTAAAGTTCTCACTGAGTTTATCTATTCTTCCCCTAAGTTCACTGAGCATTCTTATAATCAGTGTTTTGAACTCTGCATCTGGTGGATTGCTTGTCTCCATTTTGTTCAGTTTTTTTTTCCCCCCCCTGGAGTTTTATTCCATTCTTTCATTTGAGACATGTTTCTTTGTCTCCTCACTTTAGCTGATTTGTTTTTTTGGTTTCTAGGATTACGTAGATCTGCTACATCTCCTGGTCTTGGTATATTTGCTTATATAGTAGATGTCCTGTGGAATATCTTCCTGATCACCCGAGCCAGGTGCTCCAGGTGTGTAGGTTATGTGCGCTCTCCTATTATTGCTGTTGTCAGATCAATGGCAGGGATTAACCTTCAGGCTTATTTGTTTTTAGGACTGGCTTTGACTATAGCAGAGAAGCTTTGTTCAGGTGCCGACCTCAGGGAGCAGAATTCGCTTTAGCACAGTTCTGGTGCATGCCAAGTTTTCCCTTATGGTGTGTTGTTTCTGGAGATGATTGGATGGTTTGAAGCTGGCTACCAGATGTGTTGGTTCAGGGGCCTCTTGGAAGGGACCTTTTTGTAGGTCAGCCTCTGCCTGTGCCTGGACTGAGGATACCTTGTATGAGCTACAAAGTGATCTTCAGATGGTTTTTGTTTGTGCTGATCTAGGAAATGCCTGAGAGAGACTAAGTTGTGAACCGAGGCTGGCTGGCACTAGTGGCGGGATAGGGGTCACTTAGTGGTATGGGGTACCCTGAGGCCAGATGCTGCTTGTTTGGTATTTGTGGACCTTTGAGAGATTTTAGAAAAGTTCATAGCTCTAATAGAGACAAGCCATTTGTATGGAAAAGCTCCTGGAAGCATCTTGGGTGGACCCACAAGTTGGGTGAGGTGGGGCCTCAGAAAATCCTTAGTGCTGGGCAAATGGTGTTAGATAGGTTGATGGAAACTCAGACTTGGTGCTCGCTTGAGCCTGCAGGCTATATTTGGGGAGGGTTCAATGAAGAAACAGTGGCATTTTCCAGCACATTTGTCTGGGAGAAATCTGCCCCTCTAGCCCTTACCCTGAAGGCAAATGATTCATTTTCTTCCTGAACATCTCTAGTACTTTTTGAACTTTTGCCCCAGTACTGGAGTTTGGAGTGAATGAGTTCATGAGCAAGTAAATTTGTGCACAGGCCCTTTAAGAGAAGCAATTAAGACTTCAGTAGGACTTCATCTCATTAATCACAATCTTTGTATGTTTTCATAGCCAAAAGTTGTGGAGAATTCTCTTCCTGGCATTGGAATCCTGCGCTTGGAGCTTGGTGTGAGGCTAGACCCTGACTCCTCAGGGGAGACCTCCAAGGCTGAGATATCCCTCTCTTTTCTTAACTACCACAGTGTGGGTGGAGTCCAGCCCATTCCAGGTTTTCATCCCTCCTGCCAGTCTCAATATGGCTTCTTTTATATATCCTTAGTTATAGAACTTCTGTTTAGGTATTCCTCAGGTGTTTCTCAATGATGTTGCTCTGTAATTTAGTTGTAATTTTGATATAGTTGTGGAAAGAGTTGAGCACAGCCTTTACTTATTCTGCCATCTTAACTAGAAGTCTTGGCAATTCTCTTAATAACAACACACATTTGGCTTATGCCTTTATCTGACAACACATCTCCCAGCATATATCCCCAAATCTTCCTTTCTCCTCCATCATGTTAGAAGCATTAACAGACTTGACTGGCCATGAGAGAGACCCTCTTTCCTCAGACCCCTTCCTCTATAGGAATTTGGCTCTACTTTTATTTCTGGGCACAGAGATATAGTGCAGAAAAGTGATTCTTTGGGTCTAGTCAAGGACACTGTCATTACCGGGTAAAGACACCCTGGCAGTGGGATCAATCTGAGCAGAGGGCTGAGCTCTACTGTTACTAGCACCTTCATGCCTGTAGAACCCCAAGGATACCACATGTCAGAAGTCTAGGTAAGACCTAGTATAAATCCTAGGCCTATAACCCTGGCATTATAGAATAGTGTCCTCCCTTTGCCAGGGTGTTTTCTTCCTAATTTGCACCTTCCAAGTCAAGACATATTGATGGCAAGTATCTCCAAGACACTTTGTCACACAAATGAATGACACACCCAGTAATGTCTACAAGCATGGCTGCACAGAATATCATAGTGACACACACAGAGTTGCACATGTATGGAAACACAACCACATCTCCAATGTGATTTACTAGTCATGGCAGCTCCTATAGACCAGGTGCCTGCAGAGAAATAGGTGATAACTCAGTCACATATGGACATGTCACTGTGGCCCACAAAACATAACCTTGTGCTACAAAACAGAGTTTAGTGCATGCAACTCATTCAGAGAAAAGTCAGAGGCATATCCAGAGATAAATGCATAACTGTGAAATAAGCACCAAACTAAGCTGCTGACTCTAGATTACAGAACCCTCTCTATTATTACCAGTTAGGGACACTTAGCTAAGTAGTGGGAGAGCTGGGATTCAGAACTCAGACTTATGGTCTCTGGGCTCCCCGCTCTTTCTACAGTGTCCCCTTACTGCCTGTGTCTCAGTGCTGGGCTTGTTTCTTCCACATCCCAACCATGCTCAGTCCTTTTCCTGCCCATCCTCTTTCCTTCCTCCCTGTACACTGTTTTGGACTGTTATATATCACTATTTTTAAACTTTAAAATTTTTATGGCATCTCAATCATCTTTTGCCATCTTTGTATCTTGGCTTTGCTTTTAGTAGTTATTTATAAAATGGCCTATAAAACTATGCTAACATGTGAGGTAGCCATACCTCATAAAAATACTCATATAGAAAAAGTCCCCATTGACTCAGACAATTGCCTAGCAATTATTTTTCTCCTTTTGTAGGAATGAGACGTGACAAGTGGGCAGGGGCTGAAGACCAGAGCTTTAGATGCTAAGAACTCCATCCTACCACCTAGAAATCACTCAGCCAACTTCAGGAAGGTCATTCAAACTCAGCTGCATCTATCAAGGTAGATTTCCAAAATCACTCCAACAGTTCCCTATGGCTGAGATATGACAAGTTGATCTCTTCCCACAGGTCCCATCTCAGCTTTGAGATGTAGACCAAGACCTGAATAAATACCAGTAGTCATCAGAATTATATTAGCATGCACATAACTACCAAGTGACTTCTATTTCCCATTTTGGCAATAAAATTGAATCTCAGTAACTTTTTATTTTTATTTCAAAAGCCTCCGTTTTACAAATCTTCAACTTCTGGTTATGTGATCATAAAATATAATTCCAGCACAAAGTAGAGACAGTTAAATTAAATCTTAATGAGGTTTGAAGGGCTGGGGAAGTACACATAACCCTTGTGGTCTTTCCGATCAAGTGACCAGCCCATGAGAGACACTAGTTTCTTCATCAGCTATTCTCAGTGCAAACATTTCCAGCTGAAAAAAACAATTAAAGCCAGGAGAGCTTTGTGTTGAGAGGAAGAGAAGCAAGTTAACACAGGACTCTTGTCCTTCTTCCTGATATGTAACCATCATAAGGCCTATCACTTAGTCTAGCCAGTTTTTATAGCTTTATGCTTTCTAGGCTCTCACAATAGCCTTTTGGGATGGGGGTTATCCTCAGTGCTCTGGAGCAGTGGAATGGGTGGTGAGAAATTGGGTAAGCTTGGGTTTGGCTTCTTCTCCTCCTCTGGCTAAGTTACCTTGGAAGAGTTCTGGGAATAGTCTAAACTTGTTTTCTCTTGGAAAGAACCCTGAGGCAGTGATTAAATGAGAAAATGGATATAAATCAGAGTGACCTTGGTTATTGTAGTTGCTGCTGTGTTGTCATCCTCACACTTAATGAAGGTCAGTCTCAGGAGTCACATGAAATTTCTCAAACAATGGTTTCAGTATGGGGAGAGGCAGGATGAGGGGCTGGTGTGAAGTCTGTTCTCAACAACTAGATTAAAAAACACACATACTATGTGTTTCTAACTGAAACCCTGGAGCCAAAGAATACAAAAATTAACCCCAGTGGCAAAGAGCATTTCAAAGGAAATTCTCAGCAGACTTGGTATTTTCAGGAACAGCCTCAGATTTTCAGCTAATCTCTTTCTCCATTTTTCTTTCTTACTCTATCCTTTACTTTCTTGCCCTTTTACCACCTTCAGAATTTGATATAAAGCCATCGTTTATTAAAATGGCTCTGCCTAGACCTTTTCAGACCTTTTTGGGAGAAATGACAGTTTTTCACTGCAAAGTGTTTCTCATAGCAAAAGTCCTCAGGGGCATGCAGGGGTCTGAAGTGATAGCCTTGGAGCCTGGAAGTTGAGCTCAGTGCAAACACTTCGGGGAAAAATGGCTTCACTCAGAAAGCTTCCCTATCCCACCTACTCCTGGGTTCTCTGCCACTAGTGGGAAGTGGGAAGGTTATGTGGCTTAGAAGGGAGAGGTGGACTTTGAACTGTAATGTAGTTATATACTCCCTGTGTGATCATGGATAATTTACTCCTCTAGGCCTTGGTTTCCTCCTACATAAAGTGAGTATTCCAGTTGAGATACAGATGTGGGGACATTTAAAGTACCTACTTTCATACAGGCACTCAATAATATCAGATTCTCAAGTCATCTTTCTTTGTCCTTTGCACCCCAACAACATCCTCATTGGTCATCCCTGGCAATAGGAAAGGAGTATAAGGCGGTGAATTCCAAGCAGTGAGCCTGCAATGCAGATGTTTACTTCTTGAAACATCCAAATACAGTCAAAAGCTGGGGCTGCACCTACTATGTGTAGTTCCTGGCCTGAGGGCTTAAAGGCAGCTCACATACCAAAATTATTACTCTCTCTGTCCTCTCTATTCAATTGGTCAAGTCATATTCTTGCCCTAAGATCACCGTCACCCAGGGAATACCCCTGAGGTTCCCACCCCCTTTCCACAAGTTGTTCACAGCCCCCAACCCTGCCCACAGGAGCACATGTTTCTTCCACTGGGGTTTGGAGGAGGGAAGGTTTCCTAGAAGAAGTGTAGTCAGAATCACAAGAGGGTGCCACGCTGACTTTGGCAGCCCCCTGCCCCAAGCTTCTAGTAGCAAAATCTTGATGGAAGATGCTCACTCTCAACTCAGGCTCCTTTTTAGAAGAGGCCTTTGTAGTGATTCAGAATAAGCCACCCCAAGATAAGCCTTAGTGATATGCAGATTACTTAGAGCTAAAGGCAAATTTAGCCACAAGGTCAAGAGAAATTTCTGCCCTTCCCTTTAACTGTCTAGAAGAATTTGAATTAACAACCCTGCCCATAAGAGATTATCAGATATACCTACTTTTGCCTTATCTATAGGGCAGGAAAAATGTCTTTTTATTAAACATCTGCTCTTATCATTCTACAATGACCCTTTGAAGCCCCCAAAGTGCATTACCTCATCCCTAGCTCAGGACATCTTATATACATCAATCCCTTTTTCTATCTCTGAACCTCTCCTGTGTATGAGGTCTCTGACTCTTTCATGTATTGTGGTGTTCCCATATATGTGTATATATGAAATTTGATTATTTTCTCTTGCCAGTCTCTCTCATGTCTGTTTGATTATTAGACCAGCTGAAAGAACCTTGAAGGTAGAGGAAAGATTGTTTTCCCCCAACATCTTTTACTACTAGCTTGTCAGAGATGATGTATCTAGCTTCTCTCTCAGGTCCTCTGATTAACTCTTGAGATACCTTCCACTATTTCCACCTGCTTTCCTTACATGTGCACTACTGAACACTGGCTTCTGCTTTGTGAGGGTTCAAACTGGAAGACAAAGAGATTACTTCCTTTCTACTCATACTGGCCTTAAACTCAGATACAATACAATGACTCCCTTGTAATAGTGCTTTGCAGATGAAGATGGTCTCCTCTCTCTAAATACAGGGTATTGAGGTTCCTCAAAAAATTAATTAGAATTACTATATGACACAGAAACCCTTCTTCTGTGTCTCTACCCAAAAAATTTGAAATTTATCTGTAAGGATATATGTACTCTGATGTTTATTATAGCATTATTCAACATGGCCAAGACATGGAAACGACCAAAGTGCACTTCAATAGATGATTGGATAAAAAAAAAAATGTGGTACATATATGCAGTAGAATATTATTCAGCCATAAGAAGAGATGAAATACTGCCATTTGTTACAACATGGATGGATCCTGAGATTATCATGCTAAGTGAAAAAGTCTGACAGAAAAAGTTGAACACCATATGATTTCACTCATATATGGGATATAAAAATGAAAACAGCAAACAAACAAGACAGACAAACAGAAACTCATAGACACAGACAATAGTTCAGTGGTTACCAGAGGGAAAGGGGAGATAAGGAGTTAGGTAAGAGTAAAAGGGGTCAAATATATGGTGACAGAAGGAAATTTAACTTTGGGTGGTAAATGCACAATGCAATATACTCATAACATATTATTAAACTGTACACTTGAAACTTATTTGGTTTTATAAACCAATGTCACCCCAACTAAACAAACAAACAAACAAACAAACAAACAAAAAAAAAATAAATACAGAGTTTTCCTTTGCCTATCAAATGAATAACATTAAGATGAACTCATATGGGCTTTTTGGCTCAATTTGTCCAATCAATTTAATCCAAGCCTACTTTGAAAGGGTTATATTGTAGTTAAAGTAGGTTAAAACCTACTTTAAAAAGAGAAATAATAAATGAGTTAAACAGTACAACATACAACCTACAAAGAGAACAACATCCTGTACATTTGTCAGTTCATATTCCATCTTAAGGCTCCTCAGCCCTCTCTATTCTTGGCCCAGTGAGCTACTGTAGAGATATCCCTGTTCTCAGTCTCCACATCTATTCCTCTAGCTACTACTCTGAAAGCCCCAGAGCACCAGAGCTGGAAATGCTAAGGGGAATGGATCTGCAGCACAATATCAAAGAGACATTATGTCAGAGATCTTGAGTGAGTACTATTTTCATCAAGGACAGACACAAGTCATGGTGTGGCATTCTAGCAGAATGGATTTAGATGAGATCAGTGACGCTGTATCTCGGCTGTGCTTCAGGGTCATCTGTGGAGATTTATACATTTATATCATTAGGGCTCACACTGAAAAATTCTGATTCAGAAGGTATGAGGTGTACTTCACCTACCTGTTTTAAAAAATCCATAGTTAATTTTGCTGCATCCAAGTGTGAAAACCACTGGGCTAGATCATTGGAAAATTCTTTGAAATTAAGCTTGTGTGTCAGTCGAGGGTGGGCTAGGATTTGAAGTTGCTTTATTGAGTCATTTTAGAAACACAGGATATTGAGCTATATTTCTATTTCTTCATAGAAGAGAGAAATAGACTGGCTGATACCTGAAGATTTTATATACTACAGAATTTCCCTTGCTTTATATCATTATTATTTTCATGAGGGCAGGACCAAGGCATACACAAGATGAATCATTTGCTTCAATATATGCCCTTTCAGCAAATAAATAAATAAATAAATAATAAATAAATAAATAAATAAATAAATAAATAAATAAAAGTAGTCATAGAATCTTAAAGGTGTAGAAATCTAAATCATTCTTGGTAGCTTCCTTCTAGCCACTGCCATGATGCTATCTATAGTATCTCCCTCAAATTCTTTCTACTTGACATTTTTAATTGCCTAAATTAAACTATTTATTTACCAGCAACTTCTGCCTCTCTTGTGAACCAAACAGACTCTTCAGAAGAATCTGAAGCTCCCATGCTTGACCATGTGAATCAGAAGTGTATTCTTCCAGCTGCCATGATGTACATCTTGTTACCTGTTATCCTTGTGAAAACAATGCCTTCAGACAGGAACCTAAAATTGACCTATGTCTACCTAATTTGAGAAAGAATGACCTGTACTTCCTCTCCCATAACTGCTACAGCAGAAAGAGCCAAGCCAGGCTGTGCAGTACTTGTCCTGGTTAATAGAGCAGAAGTTATAGTCACCCAGGAAACTGTTATTGGGATCTCTCTGTTCTCAGGGGCAGGGTTGTAAGGTGTGCAAAAACAATTATAAAGAGCCTCTTTGGCTCTGAAGCCATTAAAGAATCTGCTGAAGATTCTTTGGTTCCCATGGTTTTCACAGAAATACTATACATAGTTTGGCCCGAGTTTCTATCTGGCTACTCTGATCCTTAGAGAGGGGAAGTCAATAGCAGACAGATAATTATAGGGTGAGGGGCTCTCTGGCCTTATTGTGCTTGAACAAGGGTTGTTAGGATGAGGCATACAGTTGAGCAGATTGGCCTTCTCCATCTCAAGAAGAAGCCCCAGTCTTGGATCTATTTGGTTAGAATCATTATCCAACTTGCATCTTTCTATTTAATATAAGCCCAGTTTAGAAGCTGTCAATAAAGTAATCAATAAATTACTTTAAGTACTTTTATAGAAGTGGAGTTGAGAACTTATATAAACAAATTAAAATAAACTATGTAAATAGCAAAATAATTCTGCTTTTTCTGTTTGTTTTCTTAATTTGCTTCTGGAATTCTTAGTGCAGGTGTGGAGAGTACAAACTCATGTATACTTCCTCCTACATCCATTAAATTACTTTTTTTTTTCTAGATGTTCTCCCAGTAGGAAACTTATAGTTATCTTAATAATGTTCTCTAGGGCCTACTTTGCTCTTATACAAGGTAATTTTTGTTTCTGTTTAATGTATGTTTTTCTTTTTAAAACTTAAACTTGTTTTCTCTAGTTATAAAGCAAGTAAAATTAAAAACCAAACACAAAACCACAAGACTAGAACATCCTTATTTCCTGCGGAGTACTTATAATCATCTTCCATATGCTTACAACTCATCAGTCATTCTCAGTCCTCTCTCTCCCCAAAACGTGATACAACACTAGAAAAAAATATTCCCTCAAACTCAAAGAGAGTTAAGAAGAAAACTCACAAGACTTTTCAAATTTGCAGTCCCTGATGTTGGTCTGGAAAGAGAAGGAGAATATTCTGGAATGGTACAGCTCTTTACACTGTCTTAAACACTTTTACATTTTTCATCTGATCCTTATCACAAAGGGATCGAAGAAGGTAGGCTTTATTATTCATATTTCAATGTTATGAAATCTGTTTCTCAGAGAGGCTCAGTCGCTTGCCCAAAGTCATACAGAAGACGATCAATAGATTCGGGGCCTTGAATCCATGTGTTCTAGTCTAAAGCCAGCCTCTTTTCTGCCATATAAAGGCCATTCCTTTTAGTGGATTTAAGTCTATAAGTTTGCCATTAACCGCTACCATTCTGCATTTGTGCAGTTTTCAGCTCTCAGTGTCCTTCAAACTCACAACTTCTAGGAGGGAGGGTATAAAGAAAGTCGAGGAAGAATGAGAAAAAATTCTCTCTCTCCATCCCCTTAACCTCAGCTAATCTCAGGTCTCTCTGACTCTATTTTCACCTTTCCTCAGTATATTCTTCACACAGAAACCAGAAAAATCCTATTAAAACATAAGTCACTTCATTTATCTTCCTAAGATCTCCTCCATATAATTTCTGAAAGGAGCTGCTCCAGGATCCCAGTGAATCTTTCTTACTGGAGAGAACTTAAAACAGAGACATTAGTGGGAAGAACTGTGTTCCCCACTGCTACAGCTGGTGTTGGAGTTTAGCATAAGCACACCATTTTCCACTTTGATTCTAGATTCTCCTCACCTTAGCTAACATTGTTGCTGTTCTCAGTGGCTTACCTGGTAGCATGAAATACACCCTCATCATGAGGGGGTTTGAACACCTGGTCTCCATGCACTTTTCATGTTAGGGTTTCTACATTTTCCCATTTACCATCAAAATTGGGCAAAAGAGTATTATTTATTGAGAGGTATCCCAGTACTTTGCCTGGGTGCCAAATGTATTTCTTCTTCTCATTGTGCAATAGCAACTCTGCCCACTTCTGATGGTGAGCACTAATTATTCTGCCAAGATAGCAGCTGCTCTTCTTGCCTGCTAGTTTCTTACAACAAGGTGTCCAACAAGCTAGGTGGAGTTTTAGGTTATAATTCAATAGGATTCTTACTGTGTTCCCTGGGAAGCATTTCCATCATGGAAGGAACAAGATTGCTAAACTTGTAAATTCCATAATTTTAGGAATTGGAAGCAGAGACTACCAAATTGGGTTAGTAGGTGCATGAGCATTTCTGCTCTTGGGTCCCTGCCTTGGTTCCTGGACAAATATACTCTGCCTGTTAGGGACACAGTGCCTTATAAAAGTTTTTGATTTCAAGTGTACACTGTATCCCAGAAGTTTACACCTCATCCTCATTAAATTTTGACTCCAAGTTGGCATTTCGAGTGTACTAGAACAGGCCATTTCAATTCTATTTGCTTGGTAGTTCTAGGTGGTATGCTATGTGATATGTGCAATGAACTCCATGGTCCTGGGTTCCTCTCTCATTTATTTATTGGAAAGTAAATATGTTGGTATGATTCACTGTATACATAATCCTATTTAGTGAATCAAATATTCCATAAGTGTTTGAGAAATGTTGCTGCCTGAGTTCTTGCAGGCAGGAAAGGCAAATCTCAAAGATGTGTCTGTTCTACAAGAATGAATTGCTGACTTGCCTCTGATGGAATGAGTCCCTTTGCTACCAGTTGGTCAATTAGTCATATTCAGAGTTGGTCTCAATTGCTAGCAGGATGGTATTGGGCAGTGGCACTAGCTAGAACAGCCTTGGGATGTAGAAACCCATAATGTTAAGGACTGAATTGTATCCATCCCTGCCATCATGACTGTTCTGTTTCAGGCAGTCAACAGGGAGACTGACGGATATCAATATACCTAGTCATTGTGGCAACCTGGTTGTTTAGTGCCTCTTCTGTGCTGAATGCCTTCTGATGAGCATTAACATGTGATAAGGAGGACTTCCGTTTGCATCTGCTTCCAGATATCCACCCACCTAAGACATGCTTGTCTTCAGTCATCTAGTCTTTCTCCTTCTAGGTCCCTGACCAGCTGGCCAAGACATTCGTCATGTCCCAATTTTATACATAGTCTATCTTGAGGTCACTTTTTTCTCCCAAAGTGGATGGCTGAGTATACTGTTTGAAGCTCTGCTCATTGGAAGGGATTTCTCCTCACTGCCCTCTTTCAAGGCTACCTCTGAGTGTGGCTGTAGTGAAGATTACCTGAGGCAGTCCCCAAAGGGACTGAGAGCTAAGGGCTATCTGCCAGGAGCTAGGAGAGTAAATCCTTTATTTCTGAAGAAAGATCTGAGTGGTGCATCATAGCACTCACCAATCACCTTTCCATCAGTGCCTTCACCCTATATAAAGCTGTAGCCTTCTCTCCATCAATCTTTATCACTATTTTCTTTAGCTGTTGCCTTCTTTTCTCCATAGCAGTTATCATCTTTTAGTATAAGATAACATTTACTTTTTTATTTTGTTTATATTTTAGCTCTCCTCAGAGAAATGTTAGCTCCTTGAGGACAAGGATTTTTATTAGGTTTACTTCACAGCCATATTCAAGCACCTAACAGTAAGTATTCAACACAGTTTATTAAATATTAATGTAAGAGTGAACAAGTGCTATCTCCTTGGAGAGGTCAGCCCTTACATCTGGGTTCATTCCCCATCCCTCAAAAAAGTTAAAATAGGTCTTCCCTGTGATTCTCTTTCATATTATCTGCTCTTTTGCATCAAAACATATACCACAATTTTAAAATTATATATATGTTTTTTTTGTTTCATACCCCTATTCCACACTGGACAATGAACTCCACGAGGGCAGAAAATGTGTCTTATTATCCATTATATCACTATTATGCAGTCCAGTGTCTGGTTGATTATATGTATTCAATAAATATGATAGATAAAAGAAAGGGGAAAAGAAAGAGAAAAAAGATATAGTTGATATTAAGTACTTTATTACATTTCAAATGGTAATATTTTATTTTCTGTTAAGTTAGCAGCTGTGCTGAATGTGTCTACACACACACACACAAACACACAACACACACAACACATGCAATTGACTATTCAAGAACCTGAGGTAATTCTTAGCACTCAAGGGCATAAACTGGTGATCTGACTTAGACAGATTTTTCCTTGATGATTTTCTTAATGTTTCCTCACTGTTTTCCTTACTCTTTTTTTACTGTTTCCTTACCGCTTCCTTACCATTTCCTTTCTGGTTTTCTTACAGTTTCCTTACTGTTTCTTTACTTTTTTCTTACTGTTTTGCTGGGAGAATATGACCTCTCAGTGTTCCTTGTCTCTCTACACTATGATTCCAGAACAAGCTCCATGGTGTGTCTCTTTCCTTCAGGCTCTTTGGACCCATCTGTTTGGATTTCCAGCTGCCACAGTCAGGACAAAGGGCAATCACCTCCTCCTGTTGCCAAGTCTGGCTTCATTTAAAAGGCTTATCTCTCAAATATCAATTTTTAGATAAGGGACAGCGAATGTGTGTATTTGCAGGGGTTGAAGGTTCTAAAAATCTCACACCGAATTTCTCAGGACTATTCACCCCCTGGAATTATTTAAATTAGCCAATCCTTAACTTTACTCTGTCCTTCCTTGCTTTTCTTGCATAAATCTCAGTAAATAAATCGGAAGCCTAGGCTGTCCCCTCCCTTTTGCTTCTGTGACCTCTATGGCATGACGTGTCCTTTTATCTCAGGAATGTAATAAATTCTTCTTTCAATGGCTTTGGTCTCTCTGTGTCATCCCTTAATCTTAACTCTATATATAAATTCTGGGTATAATTTAAAAATAGGCAGCCCTAAGGGAAACACATGAGGAACTGTGTTCTCTGCCTCTGACCTGCAGACTCTGGTAGCATACATTTTTCTCCATCCTGAGACTGGAGTGTCGGTTAAAGGACTCTGATCTCCTGGGTAAATCACAGTGATCCTGGTTATAGCGTGAGCAGGCAGCTAACACCTCTTTCTTGCCAGACAGGCTTTATCATCAGATACAAACACTCACATTTGTCTCCCATGATGCTTTTCAGCGAGGCTCCTATGCAAGCCAGAGATATTATCTATGCAGAAATTTCCTCCAATAGTTCTCTTTCCTTTCCTTCCTTCCCACTTTTCATTCTCTGTTCTCCTCAGAGGTGACAGAGAAGTTTTTCACTGTAAGATAAACTGTTGTGTCTCCAAATGCTTTCTCTGCTCTGAACAAGAAGACCTCCAGGGTAACCAGTGCTTCCTTTCAAACTAGAAAGTTTTTCCACCCCAGAAGAGGACTGTGGAGATAGACCTGACTCCTCCTTCCTGGAAGGGGTGGGGCCACCCAGCTCCTAGGAGCTGTGTTCAGAGACTGAACATATAAGAGATGTTCTGAGCTCTTACCGGTCCTCTAACTGCCAGCAAGGACAAGGGTTGCTTATGGGCAACATAGGCACTCACTGGATATTCCTTTAGGAAGAGAGTCTGCAGTAAAGTCTGTCAAAATGTGTCTTTGGACTTTAGTGAGTCTTGCTTTGGTGAGGAGAGAATGGAAAGGGATTTACAGGCAGAATCAAATAACAGTGGCCTTTTAAAGAAGCTAGAAGAAGAGACTCATTAATGCATAGTACAATGGTGGATATACACCCAAGAGGAAGAGCATAGAATCAGGATGCTCACTAGTCCCTATTCTTGGTTCACTAGAACCTGTATATTATATAGTCCCCAGCACAGAATCAGAGGAGCCCTTGGCTAGGAAAAGAGAATTGGGAGCTCAGGGCCTGGTGTGTGAAATACACTTAGCACGGATGCTTGGAGGGTCCTGCTAGGCCCCTGTCACAGCACCAAGAGCCTCTCTGTCTCCTGCAGCCCCAACACACCTGTTGTTGAAATTCCAGCCACTAAAGCCTCTCAGCATCCAGTGAAGAGGGGGCTTTACTGCCCAGACTGGAGTCACCTCTATAGTCAAGGGAGCCTGGAAGCACAGCAGCAACTTACATGGTTGTCACATGAACTGAATTTTCACCAAAACCATTGAGGGGGGAAAATGTTTGTTTGTTTTTTTTCATAAGTCCTGGGAATTTCCTAGAGCCATTTCATAAAAGCCAGAGAAAACACAGTGTGTGTGTCTGTGTGTGTGTGTGTGTGTGTGTGTGTGCGCGCGCATGTGTGCGTGTGTGTATGTGTGTGTATTTTTTAAAGCTCTACGGTCCCTGGGTAGAGTCCTGGCTGGCATGGGGCCTTTGAAGGAATTAAGGTAGGTTGCCAGCCCACCTGTAGAGTCCTCATTGATTGCTGGCTGGTGGCCTGCATGTCAGGTGGGGTATATGCTGTGTCTCCACTGTCAATGACTTTCCACTTCTCAGAGGGATGCCCCTGCAGAGGCTCTCACCTAGCACTCAAAACCTCATCTGCAACCTCTCCAATAGGACCACACACTGTTCCCAGTCTGCCTTTTCTCTGGCTATGTTTGTCTGAGAGAGGGGATACAGGAGTGACACCAACTGTTTCTGTGAAGACTTAGCCATAGATCATTTTATTTCCATCTTTTGTGCTTGGTGGACTTGTAGATTTGATGTGGCCACAGGGTTAAGCCATGAAGTTCTCTTGTTTCTGTTAATTATCACCTCTCTCAGTTCACCGCATCTGATTCTCCCTAATACCTGTCCTCACATGGTGTCTGTTAATAAATGTTGATTCCTAATTCTCTTTCCTTCCTTCTCTCTCCTTTTTGCACCCCTCACCCCCACTGTCTCTCTCAGCATGACAGAATTCCTGTCTGTGCCCTAGAACCTGGAGCATGAGGCTCCTGGGTTGATAACAAATCCTTCAGGGAAACAGGCCTCAAGGAGAAATCCCATTCTCAGGAGCTCCTGGGATTGAGATTACAGGACCCTTACACCCCTGTCCAGAAATCTAAGACCTGTTACTCCTGAACTACTGCTCATCCAATACACATTTAGAATTATTAGAACATTACTGAAAGCTTTGTTTCTACAGAATGAGTCAAATTTGCTTAGCTTCATGCATGGTTTTTAATTAGAAAAATTAGTCTTAGCCATACAACAAAGTGAAATTGATGGTTCAGTGACAGCTAATCGCTTGCTTGAAATGAAAGATGCCCTTACAATGAAGATTTATTTCATGTTATTTTTCTCAAGCACTCTTAACTGACTGAATAATATTGTAATGATCACTCTGATATTTCCACATGTGTTTTTAAGAATTTATAAAGTAATCTGTCTTCTGAGGTGTCCAGGGAGGTGCTTGAATGATATAGTTCAAATAGAAGAGAGCAGAGTCTCTCCCTGCTCCAGGGCTTCAGAGGTGTCAAGTGGAGAACAGTCTTTGGAGTTTGGAGACTTGTAAGGAGGGTGGACTCATACACAGAAGAGGCAGCTGGATGGTGATAATATCCATCAAGTCAGTGACAGGAGGCTGGAATAAGGGTGGGATGATAATCACTCACCTCCTCCCAAGAGACCAGAACAAGAGGCTGCCAACAGGGCTGCAGAGACTTGGTTACAAAGAAAAGTTACATCAGGGACTGGAGAAGTGGCTGTGGCCCAGGCAGGTCACTGACCAGCAGCTGGGCCTCCCAAGGGTAAAGCCCAGGTGATCCTCTGTGAGGACCAAGAAGTGTGTGTGTGTGTGTACATGAGTGCTTATGCATGCATGCAGTTGTATTCTGTAAGTGTTCACATGCACACATGTGCAAATGTGAACATACACTGTGAGTGCATGTGTGTACACATGTTTGCATGTGTGCCTGGGGCATGCAAACCATGAGATAAAAGCTGAGGCAAAGGTCTTTTAGGTGAGGGTCCTCATATATAGAATTCAATTATGTAATCAAACTGAGAAGCCAGGGAGGGAAGAAGTGGAAATTTGCAGAATCAAAACCACAAGCTTTCCTGAAGATGGCAGCTGAGCCCATAAACCTGGCTGCAGATTACCCACAACACACTGCTGACATCTGGCTGGTTTTCTCCAGAGTTGTCCTTTGTTCACTTTGCAATTTTTTTTATTGTTTTTGTTGTTGTTTTTGTTGTTGAGCTATAGAAGTTCTTTATGTATTCTCGATATTAGTCACTTGTCAGATACATAATTTGTAAATATTTTTTCCCATTCTGTAGGTTTTTTTCACTCTCTTCATAATGTCCTTTGATACACAAACATTTTTAATTGTGATAAAGTCCAATATACTTTTCTTTTGTTGACTGTGCATTAGGTGTTACATCCAAGAAATCATTGTGGAATCCAAGGTCATGAAACTTTTCTCCTGTTTACTCCTAATAATTTTATAGTTTAATTCTTATGTTTAGATTTTTGATCTATTTTGAGTTACTTTTTGCATATATATGTGGTGAGAGTCTAACTTCATTCTTCTGCACGTGGATATCCAATTTTCCCAGCACCATTTGTTGTAAGCCCTTTTTACCTCCATTGAATGGTCTTGGCACCTTGGTTGAAAATCATTTGAGTGTGTATGCAAGAGTTTATTTTTTCTATTCTGGTCAGTCAGTCTATATGTCTATCTTTATACCAGTACAGCACTACTTTGGTTCCTGAAGTTTTCTAGTAAATTTGAAATCAGTAAGCGTGTGTCCTACAAAATTTTTAAAGATAATTTTGTTTTCTTTGGGTCCCAGGACAGTTCATAAGAATTTTAAAATGAATTTTGCTATTTCTGCAAAAAAAATGATATTGAAATTTTGATAGGAAGTGCATTGAGGTCTATAGATTGCTTTGGTTAGTGTTGACATCTTAACATCTTCCAGTTCATAAAGGCAGCACATCTTTCCATTGATTTATGTCTTTAAACTTTTTCAACAATGTTATACCTTCCAGTGTACAAGTCTTTGGCCTCATTGGCTTAATTTGTTCTGAAATATTTCTGGTACTCTCGTGATGCCTTGTGAGCTTTTGTTGATAATTGGGCATTTGAAAAAAGAACCGCCTTTCCCTGTCTTCATGGGTGAACTCCATGCTGGGCATTCCTTCAGTGATAAGCTACATGTGGTCTGAGCACAGGGATCAGCACAAGGTGAAAGCTGGTTTTCTTGGGCCTTTCTGAGCACATCTTGCCTGAGACTACATTTGGCTTTCTCAGTTCTCTCATATGCATAGCTACTTTTAAATGTCTTAGCTTCCCAAAGAGCCTCACTCCAACTTCTCTGTAGTATTTAGATGGTCTATTTATGTCTCTACCTGTGTTCTCTTGCTCCAGCTGTCTGCAGGTCTAATGTTCCCCTGTAGCTTTCATGAGCAGTGCAGGCTGCTTTTCCTGTCTTTAGACAAGACAGAGACCAGCAGCCAACAAACAGGTGAGAATTTTGCAAATAAGGCCTTCTCTGCTCCCTACAGTTAGAAGGAGGGAATTAGGATCTAGGCTGCTGGCTCCTTCAGAGCAAGATCATGTTCCAAAGCAAGAGATCTGAGTGAGTGAAAACATCAAAAGCTTTCCTACCATTTCAAAAGTGTGTTGTGTGTGTGTGTGTGTGTGTGTGTGTGTGTTTCTTGATTGGGTGTTTGATTAGCTGCCATTGATCTTTGTCTGCTTTCCAAAACTCCTGTAAGGTTAGTTCAGCCAATTTCTTATTGTTTTTTGATGTTTGGGGAGGGGAGGGGGACGAGTGTGGGAACAAGAGCTTGGGAGCTTCCTAGTCTACCATTTTGGTGTGTTCTTTACTTACACTCTCAAATTTTTCTTTTATCTTTTTTTTTTAACCATATGAAACAACAATACTTTTCTTTTTTTATTTTTTAACACTTTGCAAGTCAATTCACAGTTCCTTTTGCTTTAATTTGAACAACCTGATATTCTGTAGTCATAGGATTAAGATGGATATAATGGAGCCACGTAAGCAGGAAAGCTGTATTAATATTTCTAATGATAGACATATTTTTTGTGTGTGTGGTTTAAGTGAAGTTCAAGAAATTGTAAGGTGTAGATATTTTCTTGAGACAGTATAATTGCCCCATTTTGGATAGTTGTTTGTCTATTAGACAAAGTGAGACTTTTTCTTTCTTTCAGTGGCTTTTTGCTTACAATATCTATAATTGTTCTTAGCTATCAACTCCTATATCTTAGAAAACGTAAGTCTTCTGGTTGTTTTATTGAGAGCTATGACTTATTTTTCTAGTGTGTTTACTTTTTAAGATGACTTGGAAATGTCTATCTACATTTTGGCTGCTTTCTGGATTTTTAATTTTATATTTGAATTTATTTTGTAATTAAATAACCTTGTTCAGATTTGAGCCCATTTATAAAAAAGAGAATAAAGCTTTCTTCATTTCAACTCTGAGATCTTTTCAGATACTTTTTGAAAGTTTTCTAAAGCATACATTTGTATTTATTTAGTTAACAATTTTAAATCTTTGTTTAGTCAACCCTTAAAAGAAAATTTCCTAAAATTACCTTACATAGTTGTATGACTTTCTATATCTGCTATAACAAATTACAATAAACACATGGCTTAAGATGATAAAAGTGTATTTTCTTACAGTCCTGTAGTTCAGAAGTTAAAAATGTGTCTCAACTGGGGTAAAATAATATCTTACACACAAGGTTTAAGTCTTGTCTCTTCTATCCTCTCTTTTTGAGAGACTAACAAGTAATTGAACTATCTGGAATGAAAAAACAAACATTCTGGAAAGAAAAGAATCTAACAAAAATTTGTATTCTGTGAAAAGACAGATACAATGAGGGTAAGTTAAACAAGATCATAGCACCTATGAGGCACATAATTTTGGAGTTAGAATTTTGAGACCTTGGCATAAAAATCAAGAAGCTGATTATTGAATATACGGTGCCTCAAAATATACTTTTTTGGAAATCCTGGTAAATACCTAAGCTTATTGATTTTGACATTTCAAAACTTTCCCGGAATGGCCATTGGAGCATTAAGTCTGTATATTTTTTTGTTTTGTTTTGTTTTTGCCATTTAGTAACATAGTATAAGAGTAAAAATTATGTTGCAGCTTTATAAAGGAGTCATAAGTTTTTCTTTATGACTTTGAAATAGACAGAACTCAGCAAAGTACTGCCTTCGGGCCACATCCCATCTACTCCTGTGTTGGTAAATAAAATTTTGTTGGAACACAGCCAGATCATTTATTTATGTATTATCTATAGCTGTTTTTATACCACAGGGACAGAATTTAATAGTTGTCCTAGAGAGGATGTGGTTCACAAAGCCTAAACTATTTACTACTTGGCCCTTTACAGAAAACATTTGTTGACTCCTGATGTCAACAAAACCTGACAAATAAGAAGGAGACACCTATGGTCAATCACCAAGTGTGCTGTGAATGATGTTTTGAGTTCCTCAACTAAACAGAGAAAAAGGAGGCAGGTACACAGTCAACAACTTGAAAATTGTTGACCTTGAATATAGATTTTTAACCATTTTCTTCTACAAATTAACAAGAAGGGGAGCACTCTCATAATGGGGGGCCCATATCAAGTTTTAAACAATTTTTTATTTATGAATACGTTACAGGTCTCATTCCCAGCTTTGGCCTTAAGGATCCACATGTATTGGATTGGAAACTCTATCTATTTTTCATAAAACAGTCTTAAAATTTTAACAGAAAAGTATAATAAAAATGAAACAACACCATTTGAAACATGAGTTTATTGTATACAAACCACAGGGAAAGAATTAAGTTAATTAAAAAATATATATTTACCACATCTTATATCTCCAAAACAACAGGTCTAATAACCTATATCAGCAGTTCATGTCAGGAATGGTTTTATTTTCCAGGGGACATTTGGCAATGTCCTGAAACCTTTTTATTTGTCACATCTAGGTTGGGGTTGCTACTGGATTCTATTGGGCAGAAGCCCAGATGCTTTTAAATATCTGGCAGTACACAGCCTCCCAGAACAAAGAATTAGCAATCCAAAAATGTCATAGTTCTAAAGTTGAGAAACCCTGTCTTATTCAAAGATCTAGGTTTATTTAGTCCATGATTTACTTCTAAATTAAAAGTTCTAATTACTTAATTCAAAGACATACACCTAAGTACCTTATATAAAGACTTAAGTCTGATGACCTTACATGAAGACCTAGTTGTTACAAATTTTAGGTCTTCAAAAAGATCTAGGAGAAACTCCCAGCACTGACAAAGATGTTGAGTCTAACATCCACCATCTGAAATAAAAAAGATGAAGTTGAATTTACTACCTATGATAATGAGGGAAAGCTGTGCTAGTCAAGTATGTCATCTCTGAGCAGAGAAAGTGCTGACAGTTCAAAATTTGAGGGTGAAAGTGATTGCCATCATCCATGGAAGCATGGTTACTTGATATGACCTGCTGGCAATTGAAGGTAGTTTTTATTAAAATCAATTCAAGCCTGATAAATTGGACATGATTAAAACTAGTTTTGAGGGCTACTTATAATCATGATTAAAGAACAATCTTCTCTTAAATTTGTGAATTTTTTTTTTTAATTTTCAGATTCCTTCACTCTCTCACAAAAAACTTCAAGCCTTTGCATTTTGATACAGAGAATCAAAATTCTTACCAAGGTCTACAAGCTTCTTTGGCTTGATCTCTTCCTGATCCCCCCCACCCCCCACCCCACACTATCTCTTTCACTCTCCAAGCTCCTATCACACTACCTTTGGGCTGTTCCTAGAAACTGCCAATCCCCTCCTGCACTCAGGAGCTACACACTTGCAGTTCTCTATTTATGAAATGCTATTCCTTCACTTCATGTCGCTGGAATCTTCTCATTGTTAGATCTCAGCTCAAATACCATATCATTAGGGAGCACTTTCCCGACCACCTGAAACTCAAGCCACTCCAAACTCAGACATTGTCTATCCTATTGCTGTGCTATTTGTTCATCACACTTATCACAACTGGAAATGATTATTTTAACTCTTTACTCAGTTATCTGCAGTTACTCACCACTGCTCCCAGGTTGTTAGCCCTAGGAGGGTGGGGGCTTTTCCTGTCTTACTTACGCCTGCATCCCCAGCACTGAGAAGCAACCACATAATTAGTTCTTAATAAAAACTTAGCATGCTAGAGTTCAATTAATGAATAAATGTGTGATTAAATAAATGTGTCACACTTTTTTGATCTAGGAAATCAAAGACCCAATATAATTCACCTCCAAGTTCTCTTACAGTTCAGAGTATATAAAATGATGATATCCTCATGTAACAGCAAGAAAAATTCGCAAAAGAGCATGTATGGGATGGAAACACACAGTTAGTGCTTCTCGTATAGGATCTACCTGCTTTATGATAAGGATTGCAGTGGAGAAGTGGAAAAAACACAGTGAGAATATGGAAAATGTGATTTTTGTTTCCTGGAGGTAAATGGAAGGTGTGTCAGGGAAAGCTTCAAGCCAAAAGCAACAGTTGTATTGGTCTTAAAATTGAGTTGAAATTCACTAGGTAGAAGATAAATGCAAGCAGTTCAAGCTGATTTATCTGAGAAGCAGGGGACAGATTAATGAATATGAAAGCCCTGTTAGGAGATGAGCCTGAGAAGAGGTGAAAGTGCAAGTAGAGCTGAACTAATAAAAACTCTGTTCTTGCTTAGAAGTGGGGCTGGATTCTGCAGGCAATGCAGTCATTAAAGGCTTTTATCAGAGAATCATTTACATTTAGAGAGGTCAAGTTGGTAGTAATATAAAGGTTGGTGTGACTAGGATGAGTTCAAAGGCGGGGAGACCTCCCAGAGTGATGAGAAATGAGAAAGACCTCAGATTTACAGAGACAGGTAAAATAGAAGGGAGCAGTCTTTAAAAATTGAACAGGGAAATTTGACAGAATATGGTGATTTCTTTTATCACTTAATTCTAAAATCTAAATTTAATCTCCAAGATCATTAACTGCCAAAATGCCAAAATTTCTGCCTCCTGGGCTCCACACATGTTAATTTAGCACGTGGCAGTTCAAATAAAGATCCTTTGGATCTTTTCTCCTCAGAGCCAGAGAGAGCTAGAGAGACACTCTTGGAAACAAAGTTGGCATGTGTTTAAAGAAAGATATTGAATTGGCCCAAATTTCTCATCTTTAGGCCAAGATAAACTTCCAGAATTAAAATTTCTTGAATTCATGTATAATAATTTCTTGACTGAAATAGATAAATTTCAGTCCTTGAACCACATGAAGGAAGAAGTACCTGGATCCCAAGCTGTACCCAGTGATTCTAGTACCAGAGACCACCAAGTTGGCCACACCCTTGTCCTTAGCTTTCTACTTCCAAAGTCACAAATGCCTTGACTGCCTCACCTTGCAGTGTTTGGGGGGATTATCCAAAAACATGTGTTTCAGAGGCGAAGGGATAGTGACATATTTTGGGTATGGGTAAAGGGGTTCAGAAGTGGTCTCCTCAAGATGTGCCACTGGGGCATGTGGATTATTTAAGTTGAAGGCACTCAAAACCTTGTAGGCTTAGGAGAAACATCTGCTCTCTTAACTACCTAGAAGAATCTAAATTGGGGAACTTGCCCATAATAAAGTTATTACTAGAGATAATTTTTACCATCTATTCTCATGTCAGGACAAATATTTTAATTTTTGAGCATCTGTTCTAATTGATCTGCAAATGACCTCCTTCCCTTCTGAAGCCTCAGGCACCTGACATTATTTCTTAACTCAGGGTATAATGTATACTTCATTTAACTTTCTGTTTTTGAACCTCTTATGTATGTATGGTCTCTGATAATCTCATGTATGTGGGATTCTCATACATATGTAATTAAATTTAATTATTCTTTTTATATCTGTCTCATGCCAATTTAATTATTAGACCATCCAAAAGAATGTAGAAGGGTAGAAAAAACTTGCTTCCTCTTCCACAGCAGTATGTGATATATTGCTGACATAGCCAGAGGTAGGTAGATTTGGAGGTAATAAATATGAGGATCAGAAACATTAGGTAGCCATTTTAGGACTGTACAACTAGTGTGTACTTGAAATAAATTAGAACTTGGAGTTGAGAACTGAGTAGACCTGAGGCACAGAGTTTTAAAACTCTGCTGCAAGACCAGTTGGATATGAAATGGGGATAACCCGCCCCAGGAGTCTCAGTAGGTCTACTTCCCAGTGATGAAAGGTTCTTCTTTGAAATATATGTATAATTATGTTGTAACTTGGGGAAACTTTGATAAAGTTATATTGACGAGGGTTTTAATATTTTTTATTTTTAAAATATTTTTTTGGAAAATTCAAGCATACTTGAAATAGAAGTCCATCTAATCCCTAGATATATACCATTGTCCAGCTTGAAGAAATATTAAACCATGGCCAATCTTGTATCATCTGCCTATCCTTCATTTTTATTTGTTTTATTTGATAGTTTGTTGCTATGCTTCCCAACCAATTTCCATGTATATAACCATGTTATGCATGAATTAAAACACATTAGATACTTAAGAGTAAATGTCCTCAGGGTCCCAGATGCCGTAGCCTTTCCCAACACCTTAGAAGGCTAGGGGGAAGTGGGTAACTGGATCACCTGTGACCCATCCTCAGAAAATAAGGCACTCAGCCCCGTAGTTAGGAAGCTCTATGTTGGGCTTTGGTATAGTTTTCATAGGGTGAGAAGCTACACTTTGGGGTGGAGAGGCAGACCAGAAGCTGCAAAAGAAAAAAAAAAAAAAGCAAACCATGTTTGTTAATGGTCAAGGGAGTCTCAGAAAAATAGTTCAGGCTTTTAAATGATGATAATTTTAACTGGATTGTTTTCTGATTTAAAAAAAAAAGAGCACTGGACTTAGATTCAGAAAGCCTAAATTTGAGTATATCCTATAGCATGTACCACATTTCTCTTAAACTCTGTGTACGTCAGATTCCTCTCTTCATATATATATCATTCAATGAAAGTTACTGGGCATTTATTATGTGCCAGGCACTGTGTGGGCACTGGGGGTAAATAGTGTTTTACTAGATTTTACAGAAGGGACAAAAATGTGTAAAGCAAAAAATCCTACACTTGGGTGGTTTACAATCTTATAAGAAGATAACACATGTACACATGAGCAGCAACTATATACTACCAGGAAAAAAAATCCATGAAAGAGTTATAATCAAAATACAGCGGAGCTCAGAGTAAGGCATTTTCTACACATGGAAAGGAGATGGGTCAAGAAAGCTCTATTGAGGAGACACGGCATTGGAAGATTGAGGAAATTTTCAACCAGGGAAAGGGAATTTATAGTGAAGGGCACCTTCTGGTATGCAAGAGATGAGATTACATAAATGATCCAGCTTGCCTGAAAGAGAATCTATCAAAAATCATCTGTGAAAAGTCCAAGGATAATGTTAACAGAGCTAGATTAAAAGGTGACACTTAGACTATGCTAACTGGTTTGTTTGTCTGGATGTGAATAGTTTCCCCAGCATCACCAACTCTGCCTTAGAATTCCTGGTGGTACAAAAGAAAGACTATTGATCACTGAATCCTCAAGAGATCAGGGGCCATAGAAGCAGGGAGGTGCACTTGTGAAGAAGACCCTCTATCTAGCAGCTTGGCTGGTGGCTCTGGGAAATTGCTTGTCATGAGAACTTCTGTGGACCTTCATTTCAGGGCATTGCAGGGACTTTTTCAAAAAACAAATTTATCTACGCCTACCCAGAAGTGAACATCTTCTCTGATGTCCCTTGATGGACCTGGGGAAGCATAGAGATGCCTCGTGGTGGTGATGTTTCTGTAAGAGACATTTGGGAATTATCATAATGAAATTATAATTACTATAATAGTAATATGTAAATAGTCTTTTTCAAAGTTTTGAACTGTTTTCACTTTTATCATCTCAGCTGAGCCTAACAATGACCATATAAATCCCCTTTAGACATGAAGAAACTGAGATTTAAATGCAATAATTAAATAATCTATTCAAAGACATAGTGAGTGGCAGAGCAGAAACTTTTGACTCACAAACAAGTTCTTTTTAGATTACTGGAACCAGGGAGAAAAGCGACAAGGATTAGCAACTTCTGAATCTGATTCATTTTCCACACATTTAAGCATATATACCTGAAAGTGGGCCATCTCTGCCAGGTCATAGATTGTCATTCTTCTCCAGGGATCTATCTTGGCTGAGGATGACTCCGGGCCCTCTCTTTCATCACTTAGCAAAATCAAACTGGTTGTGACCAATTCTATGGAAATGCAGTGCAGGACACAGACACACCAAATGCCTAAGACACAAAAACTCTAACTGTAGGTGCTGGGTAGAAAGCATTAAAAACTCTCTGAGCTCTGAATCTAAAGGAGAGGTAAGTGATAGTGCACTTAATGAAATGTCAGAGAGGAGGAAGAAGATGCAAGTGGAGGAAAGACTGCAGGGCTCCCCTTGGAGTAAGAAGAATGGAGAGGGGCTGAGAGAAGCTGTAGATTTCATTTCTGAGCTCCAGCACAAGGGCTTTCATTTTCATCATCAGACTGACCCCTATGCTGCCTGGACACAAGGGCCCAATTAGCCCACTTTCCTTCACAGTGCACACTGAGATATTGGGCATTGATGGCATGGATCTTGAGCTGCCAGAAAGGACTTTCCAGGTGCTTAGCAGGGTTTCCTTCTGCTGTCTTTCCTGATTAGGGAGGCCATGTCTGCTCACACTTTTACCTGCCAGCTCTGGGGTATTAATCAATTCATTTTTTCACAAACACTTGCCTATGCCACTGTGTGCCAAGCACCATAAGCCAGAGTGATTACCCACTGCCATTGATGGCACTGAATGCTTGAGCAGGTGCATACAAGGCAGAGACACATACATTCCCCGACAACCATAGAGAGGAGAATTTATAATGAAGAAACTGAGTTTCAGAGAGGTTAAAAGACTTATTCCATGTTCTCCTGATTAGACCGTAATTATTCTAGTCATTTGTGGTTATTTGGGGTATTATATCATATGCCATTAACTCGGGCTCCCAAAGTTAAATTGAGTCTCTATTCTTCCTTCTCATTTTTTTAAAAACTTTCCTTGATCTTCAAGTCCATTTCATCTCATTTACTTTTTCTATGTGGAAATGTAACACGAGTCTCCGGTATGAAGGTCCTGAAACAAGATATTGTGATCTTTTTAGATATTTTCTGAGCAGTTGTCACTTTCCTAGAAGGGCATAGATCACCATCAGCAGATAGGAGGGACCTGAGACAGGTCTTGGAAGAAGTAGTAGTCTACATGAATCCATCTCCTCAAAGCCTCTCCAATGGCCTTACCTTCCTGATTGTTCACTGATTGTGCCAGGATAGAGAGGAGCCTTCGGGGATGTGGCTCAGTTTATAGTTATTGGCAATCAAAATGATGCCCTAGTAAAAGCTGGGACTTGTCCTACATTGTCAGCGTTTCTCTAGGCTATAAACTACTGCTATAAACTACTGTAATCTAAGTTTCCTACCTTCTTTAAGATTTTAGTTTTATACCTTTAGGTTGGATTTCCCCTTGAAAATTTCCTCTCAAGCTTATATGATTTAGTATGTGGGTGAGCAGATCTAAATTGTAGCTGTGATGTTGGCTGTGATGATGGGTTGGAGTAAATTGTGAGTTGTAGTTTCCCACACAAGTAGTTCTTATTCTCTACCCTCCCTTCAAAACATGGTTAAGGAGGCTCTTATATTATATTGAAAATATTATTTAATGAATATACTTAGGCATTATTTTTTTTTCTGGAGAAAAAACTACATCTTTGTATGAAATTACCCCAGAATGAATAAAAGTCACTGCATAAAGATAATTAAAGAAAACTAGGTCTGAGTCTGCCATACCATCAATCCCACTCACAAGGTTACTTCTGAATGAGAGAAACAAAAATCAAAAGCTAATACCTCCCCATGACTTCTTACCAGGAATTGTGATTGTATATTTATTTTTTAATTTTTATTTTTTCTCCTCTAGATGATAAAACTTTAGAAAGAAAAGGCCAAGCTATTAAACTCTGACTACACAAAGCTGAAAAGGTATTCAATAAACTATTAAATGAGCAAATTTATGAGATATACAATGGAGAGTGAAGGACATCAAAGGTTCTTCATACCCACTAAAAGAAAAAGTAAAGGGGAATGAAGGGGAAACTTCCTGGAGGCAGGTTGGGATTGGGTCTGTGATTGCAAAGTGGCTGGTGACAGCACTGGAAATCTGGGAGGCACCTGTCCTCCCTATCCCTATGACAGTAACTGGTGAGATCAATGCCTCTTTTTTCTTGATGCTTCATGAAATCAGCAACCAGGCTGTTTCATGCTCCGGAGGAGCAGACCTTCATGGGAGAGACTCTGGGGGAAGCCTCTGCTTTAAGCATCTCCAGGGACCATGTCTTCTCCCTGAATTACCATGTATAATACTGCCCCAAGCCCCTGCCTTAAATTAATCCCAGCCCTACCCTGACCTTCATTTTCAAATACGAGGCTGCCTTCTCTTCTTGCCTGAACTTAGATTCTATTTGAGCAATTCCTCTGATGAGTCAACAACCAGATACTATCTCTTCTTGCAAGCCCAAAAGGAGAAGAGAGGGCTAGTTTAGAGAGACTAGAAAGAGGAGCCCTTTCACGATGTTACCATCTTTCAGATCAGCAGGCTGTCTCTCTAAAAGGCTTCAAGAGTTCAACTCAGGGGGAAATAAGGTAAAGACCAAGAAAACCTCACCTCCACTTCCTTACCTGCTCAGGGCCAACCATGCCAAGAAGCAGGGGGAGCAAGAGGCCCAAGGAGCAGAGCTAAGCCCAAGGTCTTCTGGAACTGCAAAGAGAGGTGAGCACCTTCACAGTTTTGAACAGAGGATTAGAGGACTGTAGGGACATGATATAACAGTGGCCAATACTTTAAACGAAGGACTTTTGAAGCTCACCCCAAGCCAATTTTACATTGCGTGGTGACAAAATTAGACATAGTCTCTGCTTAAACAGACGGAAATTTAGAAAAAGCCAAGTAACTTGTGTTTATCAGAGAGATTTACATTTCAAGCAAAATTTCACAATATCTTTCATGTGCCAGATTCTCTAGGACTGCTGCTAAACCTGATTAATGATTTTTTTTTTTAACTAATAGTGTCATCTTCCATTGGAACTCACATCTGGCTCAGTATTTGTAATAATATTGACTGTACTGATTTTGATAAAGGGGATGTAGGGACTAGAACATTTTATGTACTATCCTCACTGACAGGAGCATGGAACAAAACTCCTGAATTTTTAAGTCAGACAAAGCTGACATCAAACCCTGGATTTAACAAACAAACAAAACAAACATACATACTATATATGCAACAGAATATTAAGAGAATTAAACCTAAAAAAATATGGGGTACCCATTCTGTGCTAGTCACCTTGCTGAATGCTATGGATATAATGACAGACAAAACAAACACATCTTTCAGTCCAGTAAAGGGCAAATATAATATAGGTACATATTGCAGCAGGGGAAAACCAGCAGCAAATGGACTAAGTGAATAAAATAATTTCAAGCGATAACCACACACACAAAAACACTAGAAATAGAAGGAAATGGACTTGAATGATGGAAAAAGATCCAAAAGTGCAGTTATTCAGGAAGAATTTCTAAGGAGAAGGATTAGTTAGTGCCAAAGCCCCGAAGTGAGAAAGAGCCAGTGCTGTATTCCACAAAGAGAATCAGTACATTTGAGATTTGGTGAACAATAGGAAGAATGGGAGAAGAGTTGCAAAAAGGCAGGCATATGTTCTTTCATTTCAACCCTACGTATAATGAAGAAGTTGAACTTTATATAGTGCACTGGGAAGCCAGCAGAAGGTTTTAACCAGGCATGGATGGAATCAGTAAGAGTGATAAAAAGCAAATTTGAGCTAGAGGTGAGGAAAGACTTATTGAAATTAGAATCATTGAATGAACTATCATATTGCAACAATTCTAGAGGTTGTGATAAAAGTGAAATATCATATCATATCATATCATATCATCATCATATCATATCATATCATATCACCTCATATTATATCAGGTGAAAGCCTAAATCAGATGCATTTCAAAGTCTCCAACATATTGGTTAGGGATGCAGCTTTCTGGATAAGACTGTTTAAATTAAAATATTGTTTTTACCATTTACTAGCTTTGCAAACTTGGACAATTTGCTTTATTGTATAATAAAATGAAGGTTTAAAATTACATGTACTGTGTAAGAGTGGGAGA
This sequence comes from Eonycteris spelaea, assembly GCA_003508835.1. Lineage (NCBI taxonomy): Eukaryota > Metazoa > Chordata > Mammalia > Chiroptera > Pteropodidae > Eonycteris > Eonycteris spelaea. The sequence goes on along the minus strand of PUFA01000288.1, from coordinate 447,497 downwards.
ATTTAACATGGTGAACGCTGTAGGTTGCTCAATACAGTGCCTGGAACACATTAAGGTTTTAAGATATGGCAGGTGGACTTCTGGAGTAAGGAGCTCAGAAAACCCTTTAACTAAAAAGCAAATATGAAAATAGTAAAAAAGAACAAACTGATTTTAAAACACACAAAATATCTGAACACATACTTCACCAAATACAATATGCAATGGCAAACAAGCATATAAAAAGTTGTCGAACATCATAGGTTATCAGGGAAATGTAAATTAAAATGACAATGAGATAACTGCTACTTTATTATTAGAATGGCCAAAATTCAGAATACTGACAACAGCAAATGCTGATGGGAGCGTGGAGCAGCATAAACTTTCATGCATTGCTGGTGGGAATACATACTGATACAGATACTTTGAAAGACAGTTTGGCATTTTCTTACATAACTATTTCTTACCATATGATCCATCAATAGTGCCTCATAGAAAGAAGAGGTGATCTGCAATTCCCATCCCCCATCCCACTCCCCAAAATGCTCTGGCCTAAAAATGATCCTTTCTTTTCTGTTGCTAATAATTTTCCTACCACATCTTCCTTCCTATAAAAACCTTCCATTTTGTACAATACCTTTGGGGTTATCTTCCAGTAGCTAGATGGGATGATGCCCTACTTATAAGTGCTTAATAAAGCCAATTAGAACTCTAAATTTACTCAATGGAATTTTATTTTTAACAGATTTGGTGGCAGCAGTAGAATGAAAGCAAACATCTAAGAGTGTTTGGGGACAACATAAAACACAGGTGTAGTATCCATGAACCCCTGTTTGAATTCATTGTCTTTCACTTCTTGAAGACTGTTGGTAAGTTCTTTCAGTTTGAGCTCCCAATCTAATTGTCTTTGCATTACAGGGCTGGTCACCTTGAGTTGGCAGAATTTCCACCAGGAGGTAAGCACCTAGCCTTTCAGACTGCAGCTCCCAGAATGCAATAAAATCTCTTGGTTATTGCTAGTATAATAAGGTGCACAAATTTGTTTGTCTGGTTTTGGATAGATAAAAGCTAATTTCTTGGAAAATCTTGGAAGCCAAAAAGCCACAGAAATTAGTGGACACCGGTTGAGCATTTAAATGATGTTAGAACATGTAGCACCTTCAGATTGACACTAGGTCACTTGACAACCTTAAGAAAATTTCCATGCAATGAGATCCCAACCCTCACAGCATATTCCTCTTAGGTATTAAGCTGGTTCCTAGAGACCCAAAAGATTAGTTAAAAGAAACAGGATCCTTGAACCTTAAAAGAGTTGACTATGCCAACTTTCTGAAACATCTGTTTATCTTATGTCTAAAAATTGTGGTCCTGGAAGTTGTCGATATTTACAAATATGGCCAATATGGGAAATGTTCTAAAAAAGATAAAAATTTATTTTTAAAGTGCACTAAAAATAAGGGCTATGAAGAAGCTTCAAAAAGATTTTAAGATTCCAAAATAGTTTCATTGAAATATTTATTGCCAAAGGCTAATGAAAAATTAAAGACATAAAATGTATCTAAAACAACACGTAGGCCACCCCATTAAACTCTCTTAGAGGAACATTATCAAAACACTGGTCCAGATACCAAAGTCTCAATTTTAATCAACTAAGACACTAAAAAAAGATTGTCTTCAGAGTCCCTGTGTAAATTCTTCAACATCAACTTAAATTTCCTGTGTGAGTCCCTCCCATATGTAATTTTGATGATGACCTAACTCTTCAGTACTTCCAGAAATATTTATTGTTTGTCTCAGCTAAAACCTGACAAAATATTTGAAAAAAAATAATGACTTTATAATCAGAAATTGGCTAAGTTGGAAGCTAATATTCCAAGCCTGATAGAAAAAAAATAATTAGGCCTTCTCTCAAGCTAAGCGTACCCAGAGGAAAAGAAACATTCTAATAATAGGTGGATGTGCATGTCAGTCCCTTTTGCTAACCCCCAAACCTCCACTATTTATATTAAAATAATTATAGATATTGGGATGTTAGAAACAGAATTGTCCTGCAAATATGTTACCAAAACTGCCTTCTAGAGAAAACTTGGATACCTTTACTGTGCCTTTGTGACATAGATTTTCCATACTTCCATCTTCTTTAGGACTATAAAACTTTTGAAATACAAATATTTCTAACAAAAAAAAAAGAGAGAGAGAGAAAGGAAATATTTGGAAATTGGGCAAATAAAAATTTTAAGTGTCTTCTCCACAATATTAGTAACTATAAGACCTATTTTTGCATCTGTCTATCTGTGTCTATGTGTATGTATATCATTGATGTCAAAATTAATATGCAAATATCTACTTGATTGACTTAAAAACAGACATGTGTGTGTATGTGTGCATGTGTGTATTTCAATTCATGTGATCTAAGATAATATTTAGTAAATAAAAGCTAAAATTCTTTGGTTTAATTAAAACAGGCATATCTTTAGAGTTATGAACTTTGAAAATAATGTAGATAATATTTTATTCCACCTACATTTGCCAAGAGTCGAATAGTTCATGTTATCTCTATCACAGAATTTGTCAACAGGATAGATAGCTTGGGATGATGTTTCACTATGTCTAATGTTTTATGAAATTTTCATAGTAATCTAAACATAATTTTAAGATCAGAAAATTAAATGTAAGTAGGATAAAAAGTTTTTATGTGAACTCAAGTAGTTTTCACATTCATTTTGGTAACATGAAAACTTAAAGTTTTGCTAAGTTAAATGATGGAGATTTATCAACTATCTATATCATTCCTAAATTTAAAAAAAATACAGCAGTATTAATTACAGAATACAGTTTTATTTAGTTTTGGCTTCATTTTGCAGAAAAACTAAAAATAAATTTGAGTCTATTAGCAAACTTGTTTTATGCCAAGCTGAGAAATTTTCTATAAAAAGTATATATTTGTATAAATTTAAAAAGTATTTATAAATTTGTCAAACTATAGAATGCTAATATAAAAAACAGTTCATAAGTATTTACTTCTTAGTTTTCATGAAAAATTAAGGTTTTTAAAAGTTAAAAATTTTAATATATGCAATTAAAACAATTGGGAATAATAAAGGAGGTCACTGATTGATTGAAAGCAAGGAAAGTAGAATGTGATTTTTGTTAAGAAAAGGTATGAAAATGAAGTTGAATTTTTGTTAAAGAAAATGAGAGTAATTTTGTCTAGACTAGGATTTCTGGTTATAAAATAAATGTGCACAAAAGTTGAAGGGAGAGAGAAATCAAATTCTATCTTGTATAATTAAGTTTCTAGGAATTAAATTATTATTATAAGTGTTTTAAAAATTAAGCTTTAATACCAATGGTGTACTTACGTAAAACCAAAACTTAATTTTCTTCATTTGCTAAAAGAATAAAAGTTTTCTTGGATTGTTGTTCTGTTTTTGAAAAGAGATTGTAAAAGTTTTTTTCTTTACAAGTAATCTGCCAAGTAAGCAAAGATTTTGTGTTTTATCAGAATAATTTCATGTGTATGTTGTTTTAATTATATTTTTGATTATTTAAAAAAACCGGAATTTTTGCAATAGTAAAAATTATTTCTGTATTTGTATTTCTGTACTCTGTATTTATCTTTGAAAATGTTTATTGTTACTTTGGTCAAATAGATATAAATAACTAAGTGTTTTTCATAATAATTTGTGATCCTCTGTAGTCAAGTGTTTTAGAAGCTTCATATTTTGGGCAAACTTCTTAAGAATCAAATTCTAAATAAAGTATTTTGACTACAGGTTGACTTTGAAGTTTTTCAGAGGTCTCTGGAACATTTCAAAATACTTATTCTTTCTCTTTATACAAAAGAAATTATTAAACTAATCAGACTTATTTGGTACATTAAATTAAATGGAATGCATTGTCAAATAAGTGATGATAAATCTTAGACTGTATTGCATGGGTTAATAGAAGTTGTTATAGAAATTGTGTAATATTCTTAAAAATATCATATATCCTGCTATAATACTATTATTTATAATTTTAGTTATTATCTTAGAATGTTATGTGTCAAAGAGATAACTAGATCTTCATGGCAATTCTATTGTAAATTCTCATTATATCGCTAACAATGGGTTATCCTAATTACTACTATCTTCTTACTTTCTGAAATTGCTGTCATCAAAATTGAGATTTACAGTAAAAAAAAAAAACTGAACTTGAGTATCAGGAAAATACCCTGGCTGTATTTCATACAGAGGTAGCAGAAACAAAATCTATAAAGATTGTAGTACATGTGGAGAAAGTTCTTTCTGCTTTTGTAAAAATGTCCCCCCATTGTCAGATTTTTGACATTCTGATGTTTTTGAAACATGACAATAATCTGTTCCTAAATCAGAGAAATTAAGATTGGTAATTAATGGCTATAATTGAACAAATAGTTGAGGCTATGAGAAACCCAACATGGTTGCTTGGTTCTTACTGGCTCCATGGAAAGCCCTATTTTGGGGGGGGGGGGTTGTACTCCTTCACCCATCATAGTGCATTTTAGAAAAATGATTTTATCCCCAGAGACCTCATACCTCCTTGAACCCTTTCAGCACCTGCAGCTAGACTTCATTCAACTGCCACTGAGTATGGGTTATCAAAATGTTCTTGCTGTTGTATGTATATATGTTTTCTAGATGGGATGAAGCCTTCCCCTGCTGAAAGGCTGACACCCTCACAGTGACCAAGAAACTGTTAGAAAATGTGTTTTTGCTCTATATACCAATGTTTATTTGAACATAACCTGCTGATCCCTTATTGCCTATGTTTCCATGACCAGCTGCTGTAAGTCTTCAATGTCTTATGCTCAAGTTTATCATAAGTAGATTAAGGAAGCTTTCCTGGATACCAGTTCAAGGGATCCTTTTGGTTACAGTCTAGAGCCTGGTGATTGGGTATTTTAGAAACATCATCAGAGGAGGAAAGTCTTCAAGCTCCATTGAAAGAAACCTTACCAAGTACTCCTGACCATTGACGCTACTGCTAAACTAGAAGACATTAGTTATGGCTACATATCTCACAGATAAAGAAGTCTCCACCTGACATCTGATCCTGTACAAATGTTGAAGACCTATACAAATCAATTAAATAGGAAGAGAGTAGTTGACTTAATATAGACTGTTTCTACACAAGATGTTGAATCAAGACTTGCTACTTTTGCTAAACATAAAGCCTTTACTTTCCTTTCTTTCCTTTATTTTGGCATTGGGCTGGAAAATAATACCATCATCAGTATCTCCTAGGCCATTGCCAAAGAGAATAACCTCTAGAATTTAGAACAACTTTTTATTTCAGGCTAAGGGAAAGCCTAACTGATTCCTGGCTTGAATAGGCAGTTGTGCCCCAACAGGAATTATTTATGTCTGTAGTGGTTATCACTCTTATTATGCCTATAAATGCCTAGATTGCTGGCACACAGGTGGGCAGTGTTTCTTAAATTATTTAACTCTGCCCCTCACTATTCTAGAAAGGATGTACCAGGAAGCATTATGATTCAAGAATCACTTCTTTTGTCAGAACCATACTTTCTTGGTTAGGGATAGATACAAATGGAAATATGATCAAAAACTTCTCCTTAACTCATGGAGACATTGCAGATTCCATTGCTAAGGCATTCACTTCCCAGAAAAGATCTAAATAAATGATGAGATATTCTATGTTCCATATTAAATAAGAAGTTGTCGATATTGCTAAGGTTTCATCGAGACTTCCCATATTAGCATATATAAATTGAATGCAATCCTATCAAAATTCCAGCTCTCTGATGATGTGTGTCTGTATGTGTCTAATATTTACTATTAAATATTGATATGGCAATGCGAGGTCAAGAATTGTTAATAAATAATTGATAAAAAGAGCAATTGGTAGTGTACATTTACTACCAGATATATGACCTATTGTGAAACTATAACATCAATAGTAGATAAATGTCTATCTACATATTTAACTAAAAATAAATTAATTATGCTAATAGAACATAATAGAGTACAGAAACAGACCCACACATATATGGTCAACCAAATTATAAAAAAACATAATACTGCAGTGTCCTTTGGAACATTTAAATATCCATTGAAAAATGATGAGTCTTGATTCCTATTTTATATTGTACAAAAAACAAATTCCAGATGGGTTGTAGATCCATAACTAAAAGGAAAAATGATAAAGCTCTTAAAAATCAAACATGGAAGACTATGTTCATGACCTTGATGTGAAAAATAACTTTCTTAGGTAGGACCCTAAAAGCACTACTACTTGGACATGAGAAGAAAACTATACACACCAAGCTGGACTGCATTAAGATTAAGAGTTTTGCTGATCAAAGGTATCTTTAAGCAAGTGGAAATCTAAATATATCTTCAACAGAAAGGAAGGAAGAAAATATTTTCATACAAACAGGATTTACTGAGAATATATAAAGAATTTCTACTAATCAGTAAGAAAAAAGGAAATGATACAATAGAAAAAATTGTCTAAAAACTTAAAGTAAAATTGTAAAAGAATCCCAGTAAATGGCTAATACCTATTAAAAGATGATCAAATTTCTTATTTGCAGGGGAAATATTAATTTAAAATCACTACACTTCAATAAAAATGGATAAAATGAGAGAATAGTCAAATTACCAACAGCTACTACTCTATGTTATTTTTACCAAAACAGCATATTTGAAACCTTCATATACTGCTCATAGAGAAATACATTTATAAAACCTTTGTGCAAAAATTTTTATCTGTTAATGCCATACATCCATTATGACTTGCAATTTCACATGTATTTATACAAATAAGAGGTGTTTATATCTATCTATATCTACATCTATTATCTATATATGTTTATATCTATATCATCTACATCTATATCTACATCTATATCTTTATCTATATTCACATTTACATCTACATCTCACTCTCTATCTTTATATCTATACCATTTATGTCTATATCTACCTTTAAATCTATATCGATACCTATATCAATATCTATATCATCTATATATCTATATTTACTTATCTAATCTATATAAAAGACATGTCCAAGAATGTTCCTAGCAGCACTTTCTTTTGGTAATAGCCCAAACTGGAGAAATATAAATATGCATCAACAAAAGAATGAATAAATAATTTGTGACATGTTCATACAGTAGAATATTATCTATCAGTGAGAATGAACAAATTATAAGTATGTCAGCATGGAGTAATCTGTCAAACATTAATATGAGAAAAAAATAAAGCAAAATACAAAATTACATATGCTGTACTAACACACAATCTGTGATTTTTGGATTCAAGTTAGTTACCCTAAGTAGAAAGTTAATGGCTGCAAAGAGCACAAGGTGACTTTGGATTGCTGGTAATACTGTCTTGACTGGATGGTGGTTATAGGAGTGTGCTCACTTTGTCAAAATTAATCTAGATATATACTTAAGATTTGTGTACTTTTATCATATTTCAAGCAAAACAAAACAAAATCTGTACCCAGCCATGTAAGCACAACCAGCATCCTCCAGCCCTGGTCGTATAGCAAGAAAGAGCACCTGATTTGACTCAGAGCTTATATAGCTTCTTGCTTCTTAGCACTGTTCTTGTCACCCTTTGGGGTGGTGGAATGAGCTAATGTTCTGATTATGACATAGGAAATACACTACCAACCAACTAAACTTTTGTTATATATTTTATTGTGTACTCTATGGGACTGGAAGATAGTTATTTACTTTGCCCTTACTCACCCTTGCCACTTAACACACACGTATTTTCTCCCCCTCATCTAATGCAGCTGACTGATCAACACTTTAAAGATGTTCCGTTTTCATCTGGTCGCCATTCTTTCTGATGATAAGTCACTCATTTTTATTCATCAGTACATTCTGTTTTTTTTCCCCTTAGGTTTATATATATATATATTTCCTATGTGTTGTTCAATTTGGTATATAAAATGTTCTCTTTACTCTAGGTTTTCAACAGTTTGACTGTGATATGCCTAGTTGTATTTTTTACATTCCACTTGTGGTTACCTGAACTTCTCGGACCACCTAATTCTGAATCCCTGTGCAGACATCTGAACTACCAACCTGTCTACAGCTCCCTTTTTTGAGTGTCTACCTCAAATTTCCAGTCACTTCGGCCTCCTGGAATTAAAATCTTACCTCTTGAGCCCAGTCAGAGACCACTCTGTCTTCCTCTTGAGATTTATTGCCAAAGAAATTTGGAGGATTGTTGGGGATTACTTCATGTGTTTCTTTTCTCTCAAAGATAACAACAGTCCCAGTTGCCTGTTGTTCAATGTCAAAAAAATTTGCCTCCTATATCATGTCTAGCTTGTTAAGAGAGGGAGAGTCCCATAACTTTTACTCCATTATGGCCCAAAAAAGACTTCACTCTTTGTCATTATTGTGAAAAATATAAACCCATACTTTCTGTGACCTCTTAACTCTATTCCCATTCTTCATTTTCGTGGAACATTTAATTTTCTTTGTCATTATTTCCTATGTGTTGTTTAATTTGGTATCTGACTCCAGCTCACTATTTTTTTTTCTAAATAGACATTTTCTGAATAGATATTCAGCTGTTTTTTTGTAAGAGTTCATACAACTCAAACTCTTCTGTACCCTTCAGACCTTTCCACCACCTCATTATAATAATCTCCAAATTGGTATAGGCAAAGATCCAGTCACTCCAAGATTCAATTACTGTTATCAAATGGTCCACAATAATTTCAGTAGATCCTTGTTGGCTTTTTGGGAATTCTACTTGTCTCAGTTCTATCAAAGAACTCTTATCCCCTCTGCTTCGTCTCATACAAATGCTGGTATTACATAAATATTTTAGCTGTCAGATATTTTGGAATTCCATGGTTTGGAATTCTTGGAGAGATATTGCCACTTAGTTTCTTGTAGATGTCCATAGTTTTTGGTTTTCCTATGCTATTAAAAAAATTGGGTATTTTCAGTGAGATTCAAATTATACTATGGAGATTATTATCTTTCCAGAATTCTCCTTGGAGGATCTAATTTATGCTTCTCATAGTGTTATAATTTAACTAATATTCATTGTGAGACCCCCAAGATGAAGGGAGAAAGATTCATTCAGTCTGTTATGCTTTTTTACCCATTGAGGATTCTAAACCATCCCTATCCTCATGAGAGATGTGGAAGTGGCAATTGACCTAATTATCTACTGATGTCCCAGCTCAAGAATTAGTACCTTGTAAATACCAACCCATTATAGTGAAAGAATAAGCACATTAGCCTACCAAACATGGCTAGTAGTAAACCAAGAAGAAATTAGCATCAGAGAATCCCAGGGTGGGTAATGGTTTTTCTTGCTATGGATTATTAGATAATTTAAAGCTTAAGCTTGTAGAGGAAACAAGGTATTATCTTAGCTCCTAAGAACCTGGATAATACATCTGTTTTAGAATATATGAGTTACGGAATAGGAACAAAACCAATCATAATTATAACAAATAAAGCACCAAGAAGAGGATTAAATTTCATAGAGTCTTAATAAACTATATCTAAAAAACGAAGATTTTTGTGGGTTTAAAATTCATTATTTCTAAACCTTTGAAAGATCTTTATTGACAGGCAAACATTTCTATTATCTAAAACTATTTTTCACCCTTTAAGAACTTCTTCCTATTAGCCTTATGAAAGTAATAAAATAAGTCTTTCTTCCTCATACCTATATTCTAGTTATTGAAATACATATAAAACATATTTCTTATGTGTCAAATACAAGATTTATTAGTCAAGCATCATGCAGAAAAGAAGTGGTAAGTTGAAGCAATATTAACAAAAAGATTGTTTTATAAAGGTGTAGATATAACTTACAGATATTAAAAAGGGTTGTTACAGGCTGTAATCTCCCCTAGGATAGAAAGTATAAGGGAAAGAAGTGTTATCAATACTTAGATACACATAGGTAACTACACTCTCCCCTAACCAACTAATCTAATTACCAACCTCCAGCCAGAGCTACTTATAGGTAAAATTTATCCTTGAGGGAGCAATTATTCCATCTGAGTTAACTTCAGGCATATAGATCAAACAGGAGAGTAGACCCACAACTGAAGTTTTCCAGCACATCTAGGGTGCATGGACATAGAATTAAAGAAAATTACTAAAATCTTGTCTCTCAAGGACTCATAGTCCAGTGGAGAAGACAGTCACTAAACTGATAAGAAGGATGTTAACCTAAAAAAAAAAAGACCTTCCAAAGTGAGAGGCAACAAGCACTTATTCGAGGTCAAAACAGAATAGCTACTCAAGAAGCACTAATTCAAGTAGAAACCCAAATATTGTTCTGACTAGGAAACAAAGGCAAAGGGCATTTATGAGAAAGGGAAATGAAGCAATTACATCAATAGAAGGAAAGGATTTCTATTGATGCAGACAAGTTAACATAGTGGTGTTAATACCAAGCAATGTTTTAAATTTTCAATCAGATAGTCATAGTCCAATAATCATAATAACTGTTTTCTTATTATCTTTGAAAACAGTTCTTTGTGACACAATGTTGATTTAGGCCCAGTTCAAAGGTTATTTTGCCCTGTTTTAAAACCCAAAGGTTTGAGGCATGAGGCATGCTGCTCCAACTCTATTTTAAAGTAGATTAAGTTGTATTACTTTTTACAATAATATATAAAGATATAATATATAGTTGAAATGTTATAAAGCTAAAACCAGGCAAAAAGGGGAGGGGTATAGAGAATGACAAGGGATTCCATGTTTGAAGGTCTTTAAAGGTCTCTTTGAGAGAAGCATTTGAATGACATATAAATGTGAAGTAGTGTCAGTACCTGGGCCGAAAGCTATCTGGATGGAAAGCCTTTGGCATCTTCAAGGCCCATCAGGAAATCTGTCAGTATTCTCTAGGTTGCCATTAAGTTAACCTCAAAATTTTCTAATAACTATCACCACCCACAAATAAACAAGAGGAAAACAAGTTACATATCTCAATTTCAACAGAGGATAAATCATCAGAAAATAGATTAACTGCAGAAGAAAGAATTCAATTTACAATAAAAAAGACTTGTTTTTTATAAAATGTCTAAGATATTTTAGGGCAAATATGACTATGTTTCAACTCCCAATTAATTTTGTTATGGTGGAAATTACTTTAGCCTTATAATGTTGTAGCAATTTAAAAAACCAGAAGCCAAAAAAGATGAAAATTTTCTCCTGAAGTTTACTGGAAGATGGGGAATAAGTCAAGACTAGAACTGAGGGTTCTTAGGAACCAAACTAATTGAATCCTATGATTAGATTTCTTAGCTTCCATTGGGATGGTCAGTGCTGACTAGAATCACCAGATTGGTAGAAAAATAATTATGAGAATAATAATAAAATGAATAAAGAGGAGAGAAGGGCAGAAGGTGAAAATAAAATAAGAAATATAAATTTTTAAATTCTGAAATATTGGTAAACATTATTTACCAAGTGTTAACTTATTTAATTCCAAATTTACTAAATATATACAAATGTTACATATTTTTTACACTTAGTAAAATGGAAACATTGAAAGAGACAAATAATTTCCTTCAATTTCACATAGCAAGTAAGTGAAGGCTTAGAGGAAAGAATTGTAGATATATAGCCCACAAGAACTCTACTGCAATCAAGGCAAAGAATTAAGTTGTTACCCTCCACTTCCCAATCATTACATGTCCCTTATGCAGCTATTGGATATCTTTTTACATCTCCCAAAGTTTTCCATAGTTTTAGTCACTTGACATTTCACTTAGATCAAATATTAGGGGTATTTAGGAGGAAGGGGAATGTCTGAGACCAAACATGATGTGATTTTCACCTTTTCCTTATCCTGGGAAAACCCTGGTTTCAGTCAACAGAGTCACAATGCCTTTAACTAAGCAACTTCAACAAGAGGTCATCTTTAGGAATAATTTAGGGTTCAGCGAAACTATCTACCACCCAAACAAGGAGTTTGAGGAGAGTTTGTAAAGGGTCTGTGTATAATGGTATTGGCAGTGTAGACCATAGCACATACAAGAGTAGTGTAGTGTCCTAGGCAATAGTAACAAGCTGTACTTTAATACCTAACGTATATCTTGGTCCAAAGAACCAAGAGGAGGTAGCTTAGTAGGGGGAGAGAGGTGGGGAGGGTTGCCCAATAGGAGACACACTCTTTAATAGACAGTAACAAAAGACCCTGGAAAGAAATATTTCTGGGAGCAGCCTGGGAAACAAGTGTTCTGGCCTCATTCTCTTTTTGTCCTCTTTAACCAGTGGTCCCCAAGTGTAGAATCCAGTTGGAAGCTAGAGAGCAAAGAATCTCATTGATGCAATACACACAGGTCAACCTCCAGGTTACAGAGCAAAATAAAGAAACATGAAGATTGAATCTGGAGGAGCTGACAGAAAGGCATCTTACACATGCAAACAATTTCTAGTCAGCTGGGTACTAAAGGCTGAGTATTGGAGAGCCCAATCATTTCACAGTCACACTATTGTCCTGCTTCTGGGAACTTATGCCTCCTAAAATCACATGGTATTAAGAGAAAATTGATTATATTTTTCTATATCACACAAGAATGTTATTCTCTCCTATGTCTTTATTAGCTTTTCAATGTTCCTTGATACAGAATACAGTAAGTCTCCTCTGTATTTTATTTTACTCTGCTAGTTACAGTGTAAGCAACACAAAATGAATAAATGGTAAAAGTTTGACTGCTCTCTGAATCTGCTAAGTTTAAAAATAACTGCGACACCTTCCCCTTTACTCCTCCTTGGGAAACCCCTGCTTTCAGTCCACAGAGTCATGATGCCTTCCATGGCTCCTGCAGTCATAAGGAGGTAAATAAATGACAAAGTACCAGGGAACTCCCCAGGGCTGTTGCCCCAAATATTTCAACTGTAGTAATAAATTCTTCATCCTTGAGAGATACAGTAGGTCTAAGAGAACTCTTAGAAAATGTCAAAATCACAGTAATAATGAAAATACTCCCAATTTGATATATGATTTTCAGATGATAAAGAGTTTTCATAAGCATTATCTTATTTGTGACTCCAACAATCATAAAAAATTATATTATTTTAATTTACATTTGATGGATATACATATACACAGTAGGCCAGATCACAAACCATAGCCTTCTGACTCTAATATCAAAATCATCAGCACTGTCCTTGTGTCCATATTCAGAGGAAATGAAGTCAGCATTAAATAGTTAATGTTAAATATTTTTTAAAAATATTTAAAGAGAGGATACTAGATTATAGAATGGGATTTTCCAGGGGAATTTAAATTATTTTATTAAGGTTCTAAAGTATGAACAAGAGATCCTTCTGTCTAGGACAGACTTCTGCAATTTATAAGTGGAAAACAAGGATTTTGAGAGGCACAAACATGATCATCTAAAGCGGTAGTCATGGGCCCAAGATTGGCTCTAAACTAAAGTATAAATTCTGAGAAGAAAAACCTAATGAGAATTTATTTTTATGTTATTCTTTTACATTTACAAACATATTTTTTCCCAATCCTCGATAGAGCATTGCCACCCAGCCTCATGTACCTCCATCATCCCATTCTCCTTTCCACTATTGTATTATTTTCTTATCCTTAGTTGTTAACGACAGTAAGGTTTTAGGTGATGATAAAAACTCATTATTTGACAATTATTAAGATCTTTACTTCATAGAAAACTTGTCATTAGAAAAATCCTGTACCCCTCTTCCTGGTGTTCCAATTCCCAGATATCTGCCTGGACCCTAACCCATGAATCTTAAGGAGTGAAGAAGCAAACACTTGGCCAAGCATTTTCCAGTGGTTTCTGACTATGATTTAGCGTGTTAACAAAGAATGTGAGCAATTCGGAGACCTGTGCTCACTACCGAATGAGACTCATTCGGCCTTAAGAACCTATGAAGTAGTGGGGAATTTGAGATTATAAACTTGCATAAAAACTGAATGCTGCATTTCAGATCTGACCATCTGATTCAATGTTCCTTGTTTAGTGATAGTGATGATGGGTCAAAAGGAGAGTCAAGATACCTCTAAGGGAAAAGGAGCTAGCACAAACATTAAATTATGGTTATAAAATCTTTGAGTGAGAAAAAAAAAAAAAACTATTTCCTGTAGAGTCTCATTCACTGTGCAATGTAGTTTCTCTCAAACTGTGGGATATATTAGACCATATAATAGAATGATGTTGCCCCAGGGTGTGAGCTGTGAGTGCTGGGAGGATGAGGTTTTGACAACAATGGCTTTCATTTTCCTTGTTCAAGGGCAACAAGGGATCACAAATCTGTAACACAGTAGTAGAGATTAAGATAGGTCTGGGAGGAGGCTCACAGAAAACAGAAAGGATTCCCATTGATCTCCCTTTAACAACAACAATAATAAAGAACAACAACAACAGAAAAAGACTTCTTAGGGCCAGGGAGAAGGTGAGAAGCAGGATTTTCTGATGGGACAGTGACAGCCTTAAATAGAATGAATTCTTTCCTTTGCCCATGAGATAATTAAATTCCAGTCCTTTGTTCATTACTGAGACTCAAAGTGTTGGCTCTGTGCTAGGGGATTCTTAAAAGTTGATGTGCTGGAAACAGAATTAGAGTGGAAGTCATAAGGCCTGAGATTTGGTCATAGTTCTATCATTAACTGGTGGGGTAGTTTTTAGAAAGCCATCTTATACCATGATGTAAATTGTGAGACAAGCTTTAAAGTTGTTTCTAATCTTTAAATTATTTAAAGAAATTTTAATGGTGAGGTGCCAGCCTTACTACCTCCTCTAGTAATGTCTGTCACTCTCAATAGTGAGATGATCTTTTTATTGGAAGATTCAAATATATATAGCACATTCATTTATACTCACTGTGTGTCCATTGATATAGCTCATTTAATTAATCCAAGTGAAGCATGTGGCATTCATCAAAGCATGACCCATTTCCCCCTCAGCCTTTCTTTGTCTCTGAGAATGGATTTAGTAACCCACAAAGGAGCAAAGAGACTCGTTTTCAAATGTCTTGAGACCACGGGCAAGCCCCATCTCTGTTGCCATCTCTCAGGCAGCCAAACCTTTGGCCCCACAAATCAGCCACATTACTTCTCTATGAGGTACATCGTGACAAATCAGCACTGAAATTGCTTTTCTCACTGTCACATTCACCTCCAAAACAAAGAAACAAATTAACAAAACAACAACAAAAAACTGCTTGGCCTGAAGCCTAAGGATTCCCTCCCTTAGATGTTTACAGTAATTTCCTTTTTAGTTTCTGAGACTGTCTCTCCATGTTTCTTGTCTGGAGTCCCAATTCAAAGAACATTATTGAAGTACCTCAAGAGCTTAGTCTCAGCCTGACACTCATGAGAAGTTTATTCTGAAAAGGTTTCACCTTTCTGTCTCCTCTCAGGGTTTTAAAAAATCTCAGTGAATTAAGCAGATATCTTTACATCTGAGTTTTTAGTTTAGTTTGTTTTTTCTTTCTTTTTTCTTAACACAATTTGTTTTCCACACTTCATTCTAATGAGTTCCTGGTCAAGGGGGCTTCCTCAAAGTGTCATTCAGGGATTCAAGCTTCTTTTCTTTGTGACTTTACCATATTCAAAGCAGAAGAAACTTAAGTAGGGTGCTTGGGAGAATTTAAGTAGAACCTTGAATAAAGCAGCTATAACAAATAAGTTGTACTTAGTGTTCCAACATTGGCCAGTTAGTAATGGCTTTCCTAGAGTGCTATATTCAAAAGATATTTGACTCAACAATCAAGAAGAAAAGATGACTAGTTATCATTAGTTATAACCATTCACCATGTTTGCAGTGGGGGAACATGAGGTCAAAATTGTCAGTATTAGCCATCACTGGTACAGAGATAAAGGGGTAACTTGGCTAAATCATTTAGATATAATATTCTCTTTAAAATTTGTGATTTAATTTTCAAGTCTAAGGTAAATTAAGGTGGAAAGCATTTGGAGGTGGGAGAGACTAAACTGAAATATCTTCTAAGTTATCTGCAGAAAAAAAAAATATTAAGTAAACTATGCTCTGCCTTCAAAATCCCAACTCTCTTCCTCAATTCAACCTTCCCAGCATGTACCACACTGAATCTTTATCTTCGATTATGAAGCCAGCTCTGCACTAGTATGTCACAGACAGTGTGCAGTCCCCTGAGCACTGTTCCATTTGAGATGGTGGAACACACCATTTATTCTCACTTCCCATAGACAGCAAATTTTATTTTTCACTCAAATACTGCTTTTTGGCTTATTTCATTTGATGAAAGCTTTTCCTACCTCTCATAATAAATGGGTTACCATAATTGCTGCTTACAACTAAGAGAAATATGGCAACAAGGAGATAAGGACATGATGAGAGGGAATAAGAGAAGTAGAAAGGACATTATTGCCTTAAGGATGTATTTCTGTTTTCAGCTTCTTGTTCTCAATTAACAATTCTACAATTTAATTTTCAATCTAGGTTTTTCTTCTAGAAGATCCAGTTGAATAATTTGAGATCCCTCAAATATGCCTTGACTCAAGAATTCAAAGTTTTTCAATCTCAGGACCTCTGCTCTTGCTTCCTACTGATGGTGTAACATCTCTCCAATCTCTCTGCATTACTGGATCTTGTCATTTTTTATTTTCCAGCACAAGCATGCATCACCTCTTCTTGTGTCTTTTGTGTGAACTACCTCTTTTTCTCTCACTTCCAGGCTATTTCATTAACCTTTTAATTTTCACCCTCATAACACTTAACACAGTCAATAATCTACTTTAGTTATTTATTCAATTATTAATTATGCATGTTCTTCAGTAGAATGTAAGCTTCATGAAGTAGAGGACCCTACCAGTGTCATTCAACCATCATACTACTGACGTAGTGTGCAGTTAACACTCTTTTACATGAATGAGAATTATTGGAGTCACATTTGAAATATTTAACTTGTTTTTCTTCACTTATTAAGACACTTGAGGGTGAGGCACTTGAGGTATTTATTCTTTCTTTTCTTCCTCCATATATAATATAAAATGTTTATATCATGATCTACAAGTTACAATGTTAGATTTATATTATAATTTACAAGTTATAGTTATTTCATGATATATACATTTACATAGAATTCCCTTACAATATCTCATGTAGTGAACACAAAAAGCCTGCAAATTATGATTATCCTCATTGTACAGCTGTTCAAACTAAGGCTTGAGGTGTTAGATTGATTGTTAAAGGAAATATAGTTAGAGACCAGTATGAACACAACGAATGAGAAAATTGGATAATATACCTGGTTTTCTTCATCCCTGAATTAAAATATGAGTTCTTACTAGCAGTTGCTGATATATTAACCACACATAGATGTAATATTGAGGATAAGTTTTTAGAGAAAGAGACTGTACAGAAAGAGTTCTCATCAGTCATGAGATGCAGTATACAAAGAGGAACAATTGTTTAGCAAAGAATAAATATTTTTTAAATACCCAGGAGGAGACTTCTACTTTCACAAAGATAGACAATAAAAGGAAGAATGCAATGGGAATTTTAGGATTGAAAAATACAAAACCAAAATCATAAAAAATTTGAAGTTTGAGAATAGAACAATAGAAATTACCTAATCTGAACAACGATAACAAAATAGGCTAAAAATAAAACAAAACAAACAAAACCCCCAAGAACTTGAAAGACTATAGCAAAAAAATCTAACATTAGTGTCATTGAAATCTCAGAAGGAAAAAACAAAAGATAAGGATGAAAGTATTTAAAGAAATAGTGGCTGAAAACTTTCCAAATGTGGCAAGCACAGAAACTAATAGATTCAAGAAGCTTAGCTATTTCTAACAGGACAAAGCTAAAGAAATCTATAACACAGCACATCATTGTCCAATGCTGAAAAATAAAGATAAAGAAAAAACTTGAAAGCAGCCAAAAAAAAAATGATGCATTACCTGTAAGACCAGAAATAAAATTTGTCAAACCAGATTCCTGTATCTATCAAAAATAACCTCAGTAATGAAGGATAAATCAAGACATTTTAAGATAAAAGAAAGCATAATTTTGGCTAAAAGAAGTTCTCTGAACAGAAAAGAAATGATAAATGAAGGAAACTTGGAAGGAAGAAAAATTGTGTTACACAAAAATATGAGTAAAGACAAGGGACTCTCTTTTCTTGAGTTTTCTAAATTATGTTTAATAGCAGAAACAAAAATGCTTAATATGGTTCTAAATGTATATAGAAGAAATGTTTAATCCAATTACATTATAAATGAAAGGAGAGATATAAACAGAGGTAAGATTTCTACACTTAAGTAGAACTGATTAAAATTATGACATAAGTAGACTGTGAAAGGTCATGTATATGTAGCATAACACATAAAGTAACCATTAAAAACACTATAAAATGATACATTATAAACAATGTAGATAATCAAAATTAAATTATAAAAAATGTTTAACTCTCAGGCAGGCAAGAAAAAGAAAATAAAAATAATAAATTAAAAGAAAAGAACAGAAACAAACAGGAAACAAAATATAAATTTGCAAATTTAAGTCCTAAAGTATCAATAATTACATCACATGTAAATAATTGATAGCAATTAAAATAAAGAAATTGACAGAGTGGATTGAAAGCACAATGCAACTATATTAAAATGTTGGCAGATTGAAGTAAAATAAATGAAGAAAAATATATCATACAATTTTAAATCACTAGAAACTAAGAGTGGCTATATTAATACCAGATAAAATTAGACGTCAGAGAAAATTATTAGATACAAAGAGGAGCATGACATTATGATAAAAAGGTCAATTTAAGAAAATTCTCTTGTGTGTGAACCAAACAAAATATGTGTAGCAAAAATTATCAAGCTCAAAGGATTAGAAGACAAATTTACCATAATAGTTGGAGGCTTCAATAGTCCCATTTTAGTAATTGATAAAACTAGACTGATAACCAACAAGAACATAGAACTCAACAAAACATCAATAAACAGGATTTAATCACCGTTTATATACTACTTCTTCAAACAACAATAGTATACACATTTTTTTTAAGTTCTAAAAATATATATATCGAGTAGACCATGAATCTTAGGTCATAAAAGAAACCTCAACAAACTCAAAATGATTAAAATCATATTGGCTATACTCTTCTACCATAGTGAAATCAAATTAGAAATCAGAAAGATAAGTGGAAAATCTCCAAATATTTAGAAAGTAAACAAAATTAAAAATAACACATGTTGAAAGATGACATCTCAAAAAAATATACACATTGAACTTAATAAAAACAAAACATATTAAAAATTGTGGGAAATAGCTAAAGCAGTTCTAAAAGGGAAATTTATAGCAGTAAATATACACATTAGGAAATATGAAAAGTCCTCAATTAATATCCAAGTTCTACCTCAAGAACCTAGGGGGAAAAAAATAAACCCCAAGGAAACAGAAGAAAAGAAATAATAAAGAGCAGATAAAAAAGGTTTAAAATATTTAAAAAATAGAGAAAATAATGAAAGAGCTTTTTAAAAAAGATTACAAGAAAATTGACAAAACTAGCTAGATTGACAAAAAGTAGCGAAAATATATAAATTAACAATTTGTTAATCAACTGCTACTATGGTATCACTACAGAGTCTTTATCAAAAAGAAAAAGGCATGCTATGAATAGCTCTACACACACAAATTTGATAACTTAGATGAATTGGAGCAATTCCTTGAAAAGCATCAATCACTACAATTCACTCAATGTGACATACACAATAGTCCTATGACTATTAAGGCAGATGAAATAGTAATTTTAAAATCTTTCCCCCCAAATTTCTAAGGTCCATGTCATTTCACTGGGTAATCCTACCAAATATTTAAAGAAGAATTAACTTTTATTTTTTATTTTTAAAAATTTTAATTGAGTTTATTGGGGTAACATTGTTTAATATAATTATATAATTTTCAGGTGTACATTATCATTTGACATCTGTTTATTCTACTGTATGTTTACCACCCAAAGTCCACTTTCCTTCAGCTACTATATATTTGATCCCCTTTACCCACTTCATCCTCCCCCTAAACCCTATATTCGATCCCCTTTACCCCATCTACCTCCCTTCTCCTCCCCCACCCCACTAGTAACCACTAGTCTATAGTCCTCTGATAACGACTAGCCTATAGTCCATATTCATGAGTGTCTGTTTGTTTGTCCTGCTCATTTGTTTCTTTTAGGTTTATATCCCACATATAAGTGATATCACGTGATTTTCATTTGACTGTCTGGCTTATTTCACTTGGCATGATTATCTCAAGGTCCATCCATGTTGTCACAAATGGCAGTATTTCATCTCTTTTTATGGTTGAGTGATATTCCATTGTATATATGTACCACAGCAATAATTAACTTTTATTTTGCACAATCTATCCCAGAAAATAGAAGAGGAGGAAGAACTTTCACTATCATTTTATGAAATGGGTACTCCTTTGATACCAAAAGCAGACAAAACTGTACAAAAATAAATAAATAAATAAAATTACATACCAATACTTCTCATGGATATAGACACAAAAATATTTCGCAAAATATTAGCAGATAATTTATTCATATATAAAAATAACATATATAAAAATAACTATAAACCATTACCAAATGAAATTTATTCCAGTGGTGCGAAGTTGGTCCAGTATTCAAAAATCAATTATAATTCATTGTACAACATGCCAAAGATTAAAGAGCACATGATTGTATCTGATGCAAAATAAGCACATAACAAAAACTCAATTCTCGCTTACATTAAAAAAGACTCTGAAAAATAAGTATTTAAGGTGAACATTCAAAACTTAACAAATAGCATCTAAAAAAACTTATAGCTAACATTTTTAATGGTAAAAGACAAGGTTTTGTCACTAGGATCAGGCACAAGAAAAGGATGTTTACTTTTACCCTTTAAATCGACATAGTGCTAGAACTTCTATTCATCACAAGGCAAGAAAAGAAAATGAAAAAGATACAGATCAGAAAAAGAAAAAAATAAAATGGTCCTTATTTCTAAATGACATTGTTGTCTATGTAGAAAATCCCAAGGAATCTACAAAATCGCCTAGAGTTAATATGTAAATTCAGCAAATCTTCAGGACACAAGATAAGCGTAAGACAATTGTATTTCTATATGCTATGGTGGCAACCTGGCGCTGCCTGACCATCACTTGATTGAATGAGTTAGTTCCTGACTACACCCCAATTCCCCAGGACTCTCTGGCTAACGCGGCAGTCTGAAAATCTGCTTAAATGATTAAGCCAATTTCCTTATAGTTTAGCAGCCAATCAATGTTCTTCTTATGGTCTTCTTCTTTATATGGAATATCTATAGCTGGTAGGAATATGGACATATAAGATTGTATAAAACTGTCTGCTATGTTGAAATGGGTCTCAGGCTTTGGATAAGAATCTGCTGCGCTGGTGCCAACATCAACAAATGCTGCTTCCTGCTTATAGCCTCGGTATCCCGTCTCTCCATTCAAGAATCCCACAACATTTCTGGGGGCTTGTCCAGGATCCAGAGATGGTGGATTTTTGCATCCCTTTTCATTAGGGTTTGCACTCTGGGATGCTGGGAGAAGCGGACTTCACCTGGTCTTCCAGAGGACTTAATTGTCTGTAGGGGAAGGTGACTTTTCCAGCGAACTTGGGTGGCAGCTCTGAGAGCACAACGAAACTCAAAGAAGCACAGGAGCCTGCCCAACTCAATGGTAAAGATCTGAGTCCCAGGAACAGCCTGTCCTTTAGAGGACAGAAGAAGAGTCTCATCAATTCCTGAGGTCACCCAAGTACTCTATATTTGTTAGAAGAAACCATGACCTTTCAGGTACATAGGATGGAGAGTGGAATGTGTTTGGTGTGTGATTGCGTGTGACTGAGACTTGGCTTTAATAAGAAGCGAGAGTTGAGCCTCAATCTACAGTTCCGTGGTGAACCTCATATGACTTAAGGTGGTGTCACTGGATCTCCATGAGAAGTCTAATCCAGTGATCTCAGTCAGGAGTTCATACCGTACCACCAATTGCTAAGAGATGCCTGAAAGGTCCCTGCAAGGAGAGTGGCCGGAGACGGGCAAAACAAATCTCTGAGTGCATGTGAGGTACCAACCATGGGTGGAAGGATGGGTGGACAACAAAGTAAACAGACACCTTTAGGTTGTATGTTTAAGAATTTCAAAAGGGGTTATTCAGGGATTATTATGGAGTTAAACCCACTCCACAGAAACCCTCACCTTTTGTGAGATTGAGAGGCCTTCTCTCAGTGTCGGGTGGCCAGCAGAGGGGTCTCTCAATAGGAAACTCATTGCAAAGGTCTCTCAAGTCACTATCGGTCAACCTGGCCACCCAGACCAGTTCCTGTATATTGATCCTTGGGAAGCAATAGTATGCACCTGACCCCTTTGGTTGAGAGTCTGCCTTGGTTGAGAGGAGAATTATAGAGTCCTCCTATGCCAAGCCTTGGTACCCTCCCAAGGTATGTTGAAAGAAAAGAAGGCCTGTGTCGCCATCACTAGGCCAGACTGGACTCCATTCTGCTAGACCCTCAGGAGCCTATGGTCCAAATTATAGTCCGGGGCTGACCTATTGACTTTACGGTTGACACCAGAGCTGAACACTCAGTTGTAACTTGGCCTGTGGGCCCCCTTTCTCAAAGACGAGCTGCTATTATGGGAGAAACCAAGGGATGAGTCTGTTGCCCCTTCCTACAGCCCTGCCAGTGCAACCTAGGAGGATGAGAAGTCATCCACAAATTCCTATGTCTGCCCAACTGCCCTGTGGCACTGATGGGACAAAATCTTTTAGGAAAACTACAGGCTAAATTACCTTTGACACACATGGCCAAGCAGCCCTAACCTTAGAGAGGCCAGAAGTAAGGATCATGTCACCCACGGTTCCCCAAGGGGAAGAGTGGAACCTCTATAGTATCATAGGAGGGTCCCAACAGGAATCCAGTGCCCCTTCAAAGTTCCTGGAGTGTGGACTGAAGACAACTCTCTAGACTGGCCCAACACATTTTTCCAGTGGTGGTAGAGTTTAAACAAGGAGCTGAGCCAGCCTGCCCAAAACAGTATTCATCCCCCATAAGGCACAAGTGGGGAATCCAAAAACATTTAGAGATCTTTCTAAAGTATGGAATTCTCTGTCCCTGCCAATTGTCCTGGAAATGTCTCTCCTGCTAGTTCAGAAGCCAGGGACCAATGAGAATGAATACTGGCTAGTTCAAGATTTATAGCAGTCAATCAGATGACCATTACCCTGATGCCTTCTTCTGCATTTTCTTGGCTCCTCAGTCAGCCAATTTTGCCTTCAATGGGAAAGCTTTGAAAGCAGAGACAAGGGCTAGTTGACATGAACACGGCTGCCTCAGGGGTCCAAAAACTCCCCGACCATCTTTGGGGCAGATCTAGCTTTGGATTTAAAGGTCTTCCCAGCAGACCAACACAGCCTTTTCCTCTTAGCAGGAAAAACCTATGAGGAATGCATGGAAGGAATACATCTACTCCTCAATCTCCTCTGTGAAGTGGGTTAAAAGATTTCTAAAAGAAAGGCTCAAATCTGACAAGAAAGAGTCAAATATCTTGGCTTCCACCTGTCACAGGGACAGCACCAACACGGTCCAGAAAGGAAACAAATGGTCTGCTCAATTCCAGTCCCTACTACCTGGTGACAAGTTCATGAATTCCTCAGAGCAGCTGGCTTCTGAAGAATCTGGATACCTAATTTCTCCATCCTGGCCAAACTCCTCTATGAAGCCACAAAGGGAGGAGAACAGAAACCCTTTCTTTGGGAATCTACACAACAGACGGCCTTTGAAGAAATCGAATGGGCACTCACTAACACCTTCAGACTAGGTCTCCCAGACTTAACCAAATCTTTATTTCTGTATGTACATGAGCACACAGGTGTCACAGTAGGAGTCTTAACCCAACTGCTAGGATCTTGGCACCATCTTATGGCTCATTTCTCTAAATAGCTTGACTCTGTCACCCAGGGCTGGTGAGCACTCGCAAGCCACAGCCCTCCTGGTGTCAGAGGTGAACAAACTGACTATGGGGCAAGAACTGACAGTTCGAGTACCACATTCAGTAATAACATTACTGGAGTACAAGGAAAAATATTGGCTAACCAATGTCCAGATGGTCAGATACCAAGGACTGCTGTACGAGAATCCATGCATTCACCTAGAGATAGTACGAACCTTGAACCCAGCCACCTTGTTACCCGTTAGGCCTGGACAGCCAGACCATGGGTACATTGAAGTCATGGATAAAGTGTTTTCCAGCCGACCCAACTGACAAAACAGCCCCTCGAGGACCCTGATGTAGACTATTAAACTGATGGTAGCAGCTTTGTAAGGGGTGGAGAATGTCTTACAGGATATGCTGTGGTGACTCTACATTCCATCATTGAGGCAAAACCTTTGCCTAGGGGAACATCAGCACAAAAAGCAGAGCTCATCGCCTTAACCCACACCCTTCAACTGGCAGCAGGAGTGTGTGCTAACATATACACTGACTCTAAGTATGCCTTCACCACCCTCCATGTGCATAGAGCTCTGTACAAAGAGAAGAGTCTGATCAATTCAGGGGGAAAAGACATAAAATATGAAAAGGAAATTCTAGAACTCTTAGGTGCTATGTGGGCCCCCAAGAAAATAGCAGTCATGCATTGCAAAGGACATCAAAAAGGGGATGCCATAATGGCCCAGGGCAACCATAGGGCAGACCATGTTGCTGAACTGGAAGCGGCTGAGGTGATGGCCATCCCTATAGCTCTAACTGCTTCCCTGTTTCCCAGTTCCTTAGTCAAATGGGACCCCAAGTACTCACCTCAAGAAAAAGCGTGGTTTAAGACTGAAGAGGGGAGCCTCCTCCCTGGTAGAGGGTGGAAGTTCAAGGACTGGCATATTGCAGTACCTGGGATACCAGCCCCAGCTTTAGTCAAGCAGTTTCACCAAAGAACTCACCTTGATCACAATGCCCTAGAAACCACTCTGGGCCAGTACTTCTATGTGCTCTGGCTCCCTAGCATCTCCTGAGCAGTGTGTGAACATTGTGAAATCTGTGCCACAACAACCTCAGGCAAGGGCCATGTACTGCACCAGGGTACCAAGGATTGGTGGCACCCCTTTGAGGAACTCGACGTAGACTTCACTGAAATGTGTTGATCACGGGGCTTCAAATATCTCTTGGTCTTTGTATGCAAGTATTCTGATTCGGTAGAGGCTTACCCAACCTGGACTGCGATGGCCTAAGAAGTAGCCAGACTGCTCCTCTGAAAATTGTTCCACAATCTGGCATACCAATTACCATTGGCTCAGATAACAGGCCAGCCTTTGTAACAAAAATAGTGCAGCTACCAGCCAACAATTTAATATTACATGGAAATTGCATACTGCCTATCAACCATAGAGTTTGGGACAAGTGGAACGCATGAAATGGACCCTTAAGAATCAGTTGGAAAAACTATATCAGGAGACATCTACATGAGGACTAAGTCCTCCTCATGGCACTATTAAGAATCAGGTCAGTCCCAACCAAGAAGACTGGGTTCCTCCCCTATGAGATCCTTTATGGATGGCCACCACCACTCATTAAAGGACTATGAGGGGACCCCACGGAAATCAGTGAATTAACTCTGAGACAACAGCTTCAGGCTCTAGGGACCACCTTCCAGACTCTCAACCAATGGGTCAGGGAAAGGCTCCCTGTCAGTTTAATCACTGAAGTTCATTCCTTTAAGCCAAGAGACTCTGTCTGGGTAAAAGAGTGAAACATTCAGTCCCTAAAACTCCCGTGGAGAGGCCCCTTTCCTGTCATTTTGTCTACCTCCACTGCAGTTAAGGTTGCTGAAGTGACGCTCTGGATACATCATGGCAGATTTAAACCTGCAGCTGCAGAGTGGAAATGTGTTCCAGACTCTTCTGAGCCCATCAAGGCAACCCTGGGGAACAACACCAACTGTACTGACATACCAAGGGTAAGACGTCAGTCCTGCTTTGGTCACACTGGAAACTGACCAATCTGAATGCAACAGAAGCCTGAGAATGATGTCTCACCAGGATGGGGTCCTAGTAGCCTCTTTGGAGGCTGTTTCTCCACTGTTGATGGCTTTAAGACCTTAGGTGAGATAGTACTCCTCCTCCTTAGGTGAGATAGTACTCCTCCTCCTCCTTGGGACCTACCTCCTCTTGTGCTTATTGTCTCTTGTTATCTGGTCAACTACCTCCCTCAGAGAGGCTATAGTATAAAGAAAAACTACAGCAAAAGTCCTCATGCTTTGGAGGCATCAGCCTCTAAACCAAAAATTAGAAGAAGGAGATGGATGCTCTCTGACTCAGTCCTGAGTCCGAGCATCAAAGGGGAGAATGTGGCAACCTGACCCTGCCTGACCATTTTTTGCTCGGATGAGTCAATTCCTGACTGCATCCCCCTTCCCCAGGATTCTCCGGCTAACACGGCAGTCCTAAAACCTGCTGAAATAATTAAGCTGGTTTCCCTATAGTTTGGCAGCTAATCAATGTTCTCCTTATATTCTCCTTCCTCATATGGAATATCGATAGCTGTGTAGGAATGCAGACAAGATTGTATAAAACTGCCCACCATGTTACAATAGATCTCGTGCTTTGGATAAGTATCTGCTGAGCTGGTGCCAGCATCAATAAATGCTGCTTCCTGCTTATAGCCTTGATATCCCGTTTCTCCGTTCGAGATCCCGCAACACTATCAATAAACTTATGGATACTTAAACTGAATCTAACACTATTTAAATTTCTCAAAATGATACACTTAAGTTTAAATCTAACAAAAGATGTACAGGACTTGTATGTTGAAAATTGCTAACCAGAGAGATGTAAATGTAAATTACTATACATTTAATACAATTATTATCAAAATTATATTGAGATGACTTTAGACATCGGCAAGATTATTCTAACATTTATATGGAAAGGCAGAGGCACTGTCATAGCTAAAACAATTTTGAAATGAAAGAATAAGGTTAGAGGAGTCAATGTACTCAATTTTAAGACATCCTGTAGCTACAGCAATCAAGACTATATACTATTGATGGAGAGATCAAGGCAAATAAATAGGACAGATTAGAGATTCCAGAATTAAACTCACATATTATGCCAAACATTAACCCAACTGACTTTTGACAAAGGTGCAAAATTAATTCAATGGAATATAGAACCTTTCAGCAAATGGTGCTGGAACAACTGAACACCCCTAAACAAACAAACTCCCCTCAACTTCTCATTTTTATAAAATTAACTCTAGATACAGGGTAATTCTAGAAGCAGTTCAACTATTGAACGATGACATCTGAGAGTACCAACAGTCCTCTTTTCTCTGTTGCCATTCTCAGAAACTGGAGACATCTTGCTTAATATTTGCACTGTCACAGGCAGCTGTGCCCACATCCTGTACTGAAGAAGTGGGAGCAATTCTACTCTGGCAACATTTTATCAAGGATTAAATATCTCAGGACTTCTCATTAAACTTTTTGCACAGGTCCTTGTTGTCAGCACAAGTGTTATTACAGTGACCTATTTGTAAGAGAGACTTGGAGTCGAATTTCTGGAATTTTCTGTCTCTATAGTAAGAGATAAGCTATACTTCCAAGGAAGGGGGAATGAGTGTTTTGGAGGGGATGAGGGCCATTTTGGGAAAGCCGCCAACATAATTTACCACTAGCTTCATACTGAAGGCCTCAATGTACCCTACCACAGCCAGTTTTCAATCTACTTTGCCCTTTGCACATTTTTTTAGTGTACTGACTGCCTTCTCCCTCCATACCCTTTTCATTCCCAGACAAAATCCTGCTCTTTAGTCTTCAAAGTTCCCCTGTCAGCTTTTTGTATCCCTCAGTTGCAGTAAGTTGCTCTATTAAGCCGAACTTATTTTGATGTATTTGTTAGTTTACATATATTGGAGATTAGGGTCTTCATGTATGAATTTTAGGAGGACACAAAAGTCTATGATAGATGCTAATTATCTTGATTGCAGTGATTATTTCACAATGTGTACATATATTATATAATCTAATTGCATACCTTAACTATATACAAGGAAAAAATACTCAAAAAAGCAAATTGTTTTTGAAAACTTAATAGAAATAAAATAAACTGCAAAAAAAAAATTTAAGCCCTCAAACTTAGTGCTATGGACTGAATGTTTGTGTCCCCTAGAACTTACTATTTAGACCAGTTCCTGCACACTCTGCTGGTGGATCCATGAACTGTAGTGGGAAATTCTAAGAAAAATAATGAGTGGGAATGAGAAATTAGACAATTTCCAACCTGGAATGTGTTTGAGAAAGGAGTTATGAAAACTGGATTCCCAACTGCATGTCATCACTCAGTAAAAACATCAATTCTCAAGAAACTTTCTACTTATAGTCCATGAAAGACAAATGCAACTCCATGGGCACAGTATTACGGGGCCCTGCAGGCATAGAGCTTTGCAAAGATCCCTAACCAGGAGTCAGGAAAATCCTAACCTACCGTCATGTGGAAAATCCAGAGATGTGATTACGGAGATGTGATTATATGGAGTTATAGGAGTATACAGAAACCACATATAAACACACACAATCAAACATACATACACACACACATTGTTCATTTTCTTCACATAACGCAACATTAAACTCAAATTATTTGTAAATTTACTACTTTTATGTTCTTGGCCTCCCTATAACACAGACTGGCAGGTTACTTACCAAGTCAGTGATCTCTTCATTCTGTGCACAGATCTGGATGACAAACCCAGCCTCTTGCACTGTCCAGGTGTGTTCACAGGACAGGTCAAATGTGAATGGGAGTAATGTATACCATTGCCTGGCCTGAGTCATATAAATTCTCCAAGAGTGAGCAACCATGCTCTTTTACTCTTTTTTGTCATCTTTATGCAATATAATATACAAGCAAGAATAAAAGTTTCGAGATTAAAAATACAAATAAAACAATCTTTATTCATAGAAAAATTTGTTAATGTAGTCGATCATTAGGTATTTATAAATACTACTAGAAGTGATTAATGAATTAAGTAGTTTCATACACAAATTTATTGTATTTTTAAACAATATAAATTGAAAACAATATTTTAAATTTTGCTCATAATAACAAAAAATAAGATATTTAGAAATAAATTTTATTCAAATATGAAAGATCTTTACACTAAAATCTGTAAAATTTTCTTGGGAGAAATTAAAGACAAGTAAAATGGAGAAATATAATATGTCCATGAGTTGGCAAAATCAATATGTTAAGATGTCAGGTCTCCTCAAATCAACCAGAATTTGGAAGATGTTTTAGTCAAAAGAGCAGCAAGTTTTTTTTTTTGTTACAGAAATAGAGTAGCTTATTTTTAAATTTAAATGTAGTTACAGCAAACATAGAACCAGAACAGCCAAAGCAAAAAACACGAATCAAGTTGGTTTAATCATGTCTAACGACAGATTTATACTTGATTTCAAAATATACAATAATTATAAATGGAATTGGAATAAATGTATGGAATCATTGGAATAGAAAGTGTGTCCAATAGTAGACCTACATGTGGGTAACATGATAATTGCAAGGGAAACAAATAACCTTTCCGAGAAATGATACTGGATCAAATGAAGATCTTTTATAGAAAGAAGTGAACTTTTCTTCCTATGTCACACCAATACAGACAAGTAATTGGAGATGAATCACATATTAAATACATACAATAATTCCACAAAACTTGTAGAATAAACCCTAGCAAAATATCCTTGGAGCCTTTGGATAGGCCAATATTTATTATCCAAGAACCATAACATAAGAAAAAAAAATCAGTTAACAACAAAAATAAATAAATAATAATTTGAACTTCATAAAAATTATAAATTTCTGCTCTTCAAAAGATATTATTATGAAAATAAAAAGGCAAGCTTGTGAGAGAACTATTTCCAATATCTGAAAAAGGGCTTGTATCCAGAATACAGAAAGAACTTTTACTAACGCAATAATAAACAGACAAAAACATTTTAAGAAAATTGTTCAAAGATTTCTATGCAACTTTTAAAAGAAGATATAATAATATCCAGTAAGTATATAAAAATGTAATCAATATCAATAGTTAAGGAAATGCAAATTAAAACCCAAAAGAGATACCACTTCAAACATACTAGAATGATGAAAATTTAAAAGAACAAAAATCAGTCAATGAGGGTATAGGGCAACTAGAACTCTCATACTTTGCTAGTAGAAATATAAAATGTAACAATTACTTCTATTTTTAACTGGCATTGTTTTAAATAGTTACACATTCACCTATCCTGTGATTTATTAATTATTTCTCTATGTATTTTTCCAATAGAACTTAAGTTCTATGTCCACAAAAAACACTTGTTCAGGAATGTTCAGGACTATTTTACTTAATAATAACCCTCACCAGGAAATAATCTACATTTTCATCAACATGTTGAGATAAAATAATTGTGATATATTCATAAAAGAATTCCCATTCAGTCATAAAAGGAATAGAATTACAGGTAAATGCAACAATAGGAATAAATCTCAGAAATAAGATATTGAACAAAATATCTACAGGTATGTAAAATACATACAGTGTGACTTCATTTATATGAATTTCTGAGAGTGGCAAATTTAAGCTTAGCTTAAGTAATAAAGTTACTTAATTAAGTAATAGAAATCAGAACCATGCTTGCCCCATAGAAATAAGAATAGGGTAAGGAAACACTCTGGTCTGATAGCAATTTTCCATATCTTGATCATAGTAGTGTTTTATATATGTACACATTTGCTAAATTGCAACAAACCCCACTGTTAAAACTTGGATATGCTATCATTTGTAAATTATACTTTAAATTAAAAAAAAATGTATTAAATAACCCAGTGAGTGAACACACATTTTATTTAGCAGGTTAGAGTTTATAAGACACTTTCACTAATAAAGTTTGGGTAGCAAATCTGAATCTGTTTAGTTCCTGAATTATTTTTAAAACATTTCAAAAATGTAAATCTGTTTGTTTTCTGATGTTAGTGAGATTTTGGACTATGTGAGTTTGGCTAGAGAGGTTTACCTGAATTTTAGTGCATTGGATCTTTATAATTGGTATGACAATTATAGATGGTAATCTAAGATTTAGACAAATTAAGGGATTTGCCCCAAATCACACAGCTTAAAAATGGAAAATTAACTTCCAGTTTCCAGCCCTGTTGGAATAGCAGGAAATAGCTTTACTCTGTCACCTAAGCAAAACAGTTGAAAAATAAATGAAGTAATGCTTTTCAGACATTGGATAATAGGCACCAAGGACGTGACCCCTGAAAGAGAGGAAACAAATGAGGGGAGCTTTGTGATTTCTGTAGTCAACAACTTGGAGAAACTTTCCAGGGTCAGCACAGGGAGTGAAATCCAAAAAGAGCCTGGAAATCTTCCTGTACTGAGGAGAAAGAAGAGAGAGAGAGAGAGATTGAGAGAGAGAGATTGAGAGAGAGAGAGAGAGAGAGAGAGAGAGAGAGAGAGAGAGAGAGAGAGAGAGAGAGAGAGAGAGAGATGGCAGGAAAACAACCAATAGAAATGGAACAACTAGATAATATATTTTATTTAGCAGGTTAGAGTTTAGATAATATAAGGAAACTGTATTGCCACCATACACAAAATTAACTCAAAATGAATCATAGATCTAAATGTGGGAGCAAAAGCTATAATACTTCTAGAGGAAAAAGAAAAGGAGAAAATTTTCAGTGACTTTGGTGATCTTGGGCTCAGCAAATTTTCTTGGATGTCTGACACAAAAAAATCATAAATTATAAAAGAAAAATAAGTCATATTGCATTGAGAGTAAACTTTTGCTCTTCATAAAGGCACAATTAAGAAAATAAAAGACAAGACACACACCGAGAAAATATTTGCCAAATATGTGTGTGTTATATATATATAAATAGGCATAAATATACTTGATATATACACATATATAGGCATACACACACAAACATATATGTATATACTTGACAAATGATTTCATAGGAATTTAGAATGAGTCACCACAATTTGTGCTTCTGTGGTATATGCATTGTTTTAAGCTAAAGGCAACTGAGACCCTAGAGGTTCAAGAGAAAATTCTGCCTCCTTATCCCCAATCCAACTAGAAGAGTTTAAATTAGAGGCCTTACCCATAATAAAAGGTTGTCAGAGATAACCTTTTTGATCTATCTATATGGCAGGGAAAATGATTAATTACTAAATATGTGCTCTTCTTACAATCATGCCCTTCCTCCCCTCTACAACTCTGAGGCACCTTACCTCATTCTTAGCTCAGAATGTCACAGATACCTCATTTTCCCTTTCTGTATCTGAACTTCTCATATATGTGGGGTCTCTGACTCTTTTATATATATAGGGTTCCCATATGTAAATGCAAGTAAATTTGGCTACTTTCTCTTCTTAATCTGTTTCATGTCAATTTAATTATTAAACCAGCTGAAAGAAACTTGAAAGATAGAAGAAAGTTTCTTCTTCCTCCACATCTTGAAAAGATGCTTAACATCATTCATCATTAGGTAAGTATGAATTTTAAACATAATATCACTAGATATCCTCAGAATGGCTGAAATTAAGTGTTGGTAAGATGTGAAGTGCCTGTATATGCACTGCTTGAGTGGAAGTCAAGTGGTATAACCACTTTGGAAAACAGTTTTCAGTTTCTTAAAAAGTTGAGCATACACTTACCATTCAGTCTAGCTATTCTAATCCTAGGTACTTAAATAAAAGAAAAGCATATGTCCACAAAAGATTTTTAAACAAATGTTCACAGTAGTTTTATTTGTATAAGACAAAAGCTGGAAGTAACCAAACTGTCTATCAATAGGTGAATAAAAAAATTGTGATATATCCATGCAATGTAATATATTACTCAACAATAAAAAGGAACAAACTACTGATCAATGTGAAAACACGAATGAATCTCAAAATAGATGGGCTGAGCGAAAAGTTAGGTAAAGAAATGCATTTTGAATGATGTCATGAATAGTTTTTCTAAAAAGAAATTCTAGAAAATTTAATCTACAATGATGAAAAGCAAACCAGTGGTTTTGGGGGATGAATTAAAAAGGTGTCTGAAGAAGCTTTTTGGTTCATTATCTTGATTGTGGTGATGATTTCATGAGTTTATACGTATGTCAAAATCACCAAATTGTGTATTTTATGTGCAGCTTATTGTTTGTCAGCTATCCCTTGATGATGCTTTAAGATGGCAAAGCAAACATAAAACTAAGATGCATAATTCTTTGTCTTTTTCCTCTTCTCTCTTCCATAGTTCCTCTACTTTGTTCTTTAAGAGTTTGTCTTCAAATAGCAATCATAATTCCTAGATTTTCTGGAAATGCTTTTTTGTCTTTAGTATACTAGAATTTATCAGATCACAGGTACGAAAGTTGACTTAGAAACAAAACAAAACAATTCATTGCCTTCATTTTTCTAGTCCATTTTTATTGCAGAACAGAAAGAGTTCATCCACTCAGAACTAGCAGAGCCAAACACTAAACACCAAGAACTGCAGTGGAGAACAATTGGCTTTTATTATGAATGATGCCACACAGGAGAAGGGTAAGTTAATCCTCATAAGCCTCAACTCCAAGATTCAGGGAGTAGAGTTTTTAAGGGTATAGGGAAAACAGACATGCAAACGTGCTGGAGGGGCATATTTAATTGGAGAATCTTGGAGCTTGGCCATTTACAATAAGGAGTGTCAACACAGAATCTTCTTGGACAATGAACCCTTTTCTTCTGAAAGGAATCCAGTGTCCAAGTTCTGGTTATGTCCTGGTTTTGTTTTTGTTGTAGAAAGGAGCATGAGACTTTAGTTACATGTGCAACTGGAGGTCAAAGTTCTCTCCTTAGCACATGCTTTGGCTGCATGACTAGCGGTTTGGTCTGTTGTCTCTAAAAAGCAACTCAGTATTTTGTTAACAGGATAGGACCATTTTGAGCTGGTTCTGTGGTTACATTGTTAAAAAGATAAGAACTGGTTGTTGCAATATCTAGTCACTTCAAAGTCTATTCAGTCACCCCTACTCAAGCCTTCCAAGCCTCCCATAACCCCCTGTCTCTTTAACACCCTACTTTCCACCTCACAAGTCTCCAACCCCCAGAAAACAAGAAATTATAATGCTGGAATACAAAACTTATCCTGACTTTCTCATTAGCTGTCCAACTCTGGAAAGAGGTCAGGGGTGGGGGATATCTTAGGAGAGATTTCCCTCTTTTCTGGTGTTGTAAACTTCTAAAGGCCTACCTTGTAAGAAGTTGGAGGGAAAGCAGGGCTGAGAAAGCTAAGTCATGTCGCTAAACAACCCTTGAATTGTCCAAGTAGCATAGTAATTAACCTTGGCATCTGGGAGAAAGTGGTCAGTAAAAGGTATGATTACTACAGCAAAAGTCAGAAGTTGTATTTATGAGATACTGATTAAATCACCATTTAATATGAAGCTGAATAATAAACATGGAGATGAAGGAAAACAAGTCATGAGATTGTAATGGGTTTCTAAAACTCATCATGGACTTTCCTTCCTTCCCTCTCTTTATGGAGTATATAATGCTTCTTTGTTCCTGGGTGATCTGTTCTCTTTTCTCCCTACTCAGAGCTTGAAGCATCCCCTGCAAGTGACTATACCTTTCCCCAGAGTGGAAGCAGCCCTTCTGTATTGCTACAGTTCTCCCAAGTTTGTAAACCCTCCTTGCTCTTATATAGGGGACTTTAGGATGTTTTGGAATCTAGCAGAGATTACCCAAAAGACCTTTTTCCCCCCTAAAGTTTGCTTTGAAGAACATGATGAAAGTATATTCCTGGTTTCTATCATATACGCCACACTAAACACCTCTGCCATATATGGCATTTTCAAAAAACTTCTATCACTTTGCTCCCAGTGTTAGAAGTTTAACAACCAGAAGAAAGGAGCCTTGGCGGGGTGTGTTTAGGGTGGGTACTGTGCATCTCTGAGCCAATATTATGACACCTGGGTTCTATACCAGGCTCTGCTGAGCCTGGTTTCTATTATCTCATTTTATGGCCTAGGGGACTTTCTGAGCCTCAGTTCACTCATATGCAAGTTGAGTCAGTTGGAAAACATGACTTCGAGGCCGCCACTGCTCTTACAGTCTGTGGTTCCAACCTGAAGCACCACATGTTCATGGCTCCACCGAAGTCAAGAAACTTGGGATGCCCTTGTCTGCTCCATGATGGAATTTGACCTGCTTAAATTTTGCAGTGACAAGGAAAAGGAGATTTCCATAGTTTTCTTCCTCAAAGGCCCTGGGGTCAGCAAGTTCAGAGGATTAAAGAGCCACCCCCTGTCCAAGCATTGTCTGACTCTTATCAGCTGGACCTCGTGCCTGCTTTCCTACTGGCGTTCCTCCAGCCTGAATTGAAGATTTGCTAGGTCTTGTAGTCACATGTTGCAGTTTCCCCTCAAGGAACAGCAGGCAGAGAAGAAGATGCCCAGAAGCATAGAATTTGAGAGCTCAAGCTGACCTCACCTAGTTTGTAAGCCTCCCCTGACAAGGTAAAGAGCAGAAACTAGAACCTGAGAGGAACATAACTTCTTTCAGATCTGACGTTTGCCAGCTTGTGACTTTGTGAAAATTGCATCATCTCTGTGTTCTAAAGCATAAAGTGGGCATAATAGAATCCAATTTCTCATGCTGTTATGAGGAATAAATAAGAAAGCATATTTTAAACTCTTGATTTGTGGTAGATGTCAAATGTGAACAACTTTAACACTTAAGTCTTAAAACAAGGGAATAAATGGCAGGTCTGCCAGGAGGATCCAGGTCTCTGTTCCTGATCTCATGATTTTGTGCTACATTAGGTTGCTCTGGAAAAGAAATGGCTTGCCCTGAAACACAGGCACATGCACATACACACTCAGCAAAGAAGAGCAATCAGTAGAGAGTAAGGAGAATTCGATAAGGCAGGCAGGCACTAGACAAGGAATGTGAGAACCTAGTCTCATCTCAGCTCTGCAGCAAAGTGACTAAGAGACTTACAGCAAGGATTTAAAACTGTCCGTACCTCCTTCTCTCAACTATCCAATAAGAATAAGAATACTGTCTCACTAATTTCATGGGCATATTATAAGGACTAAATAAAATGGTATATTTGAAAGTGTAAAACATATAAATTATGAAACATATTTTATAGGCTAATAAGTATATATTTTAAAGTATAAAATACATAAAAATACTAATCCATTGGAAAGGCCTCATAGTATAGTTTTTTTTTTAACTGCTGTATTATTTGAGGGTCAAAAATATATATAAAAACACATTTTGTGAATGTTAAAATGCTAAGCAAATGTAGAGGTTAATTTTTACTTCAAGAGAGAGAACAGAAGCAGGAGGAGCTCAAAGTCCACAACACAGGGTTCAGAGATCAGATCACAGATTCCTGACTCCCACACTTGGTGGTTTTCTGAAATCTGTTTTGGACAGTATATCATGCACAGAGACTAAAGCTATGAGCAGACTCCCAGCTGGATTTGTCTGCTTGCTTCCCCTCCTTCTATTATAATTCCATTTGTCTAGGCAGTTTCCACTTGCAGAAAGAACAACTTTAAATAATAATAATCAAGTTATTTAATCAATGGTTTAACCACCAGATTAGTTTTAATTTGCTGTGCTCCTTCCTCCCTGCTGAACAGACCGTCCCTTCTGCCTGCTGCTGCCCCTTAAGCCAGACCCAGAGGAAAAGATGGCCTGAGGGACCTGAGACACACACAATGGTCCTCCTCATTCCCTCAAGGACACTGGGGTAGGTTTACCCCAGGTGTCATTCTCACTTTACAATCTTGGCTTTTGTTCCAGAACAATGAATTGTATACTCCATTAATACAAGCAGAACACTCCACTCTAGGGATGTGCCACAATTTTTTTATAAGTCCCCTATTCATGGGGTGAGCTTGGACAAGACATTCTAGCCATAAATTTCAGTTCTTCATCTGTAAATTGGGGATGGTGATCCCTCTGTGCCCACCTCATAGAACAAATTGTCAGGCCTAAAAATTAACACCACCAAAAGCTGCTTCTTACAGTGGAATTCCATGTGGCAGGCACTTTGCCCAGTGTTCTACGTGAATTATCTTATGTAGATCTCTCAGAAATCCCACTAGGCAAGTATTATTACAGATGACAAAATTAAAGTTTGGAAAGTTTGAATAACTTGTCCAAGGTCACACTGCTGGTAAATGACGTAGTTGGGCCAGTAACAGACTGGAGAGAAGAAGGTGCGTGGAAGAAATCCAGACTAGAAAAGCTCCAGCAGACAAGCATCCCTATTTATGTGGGGTCAAGGCAATGCAGGTGAATGGCCCACGGGATCCTGGCTGCCCATTGATCCACCTGCAGATACCTCACTCTGCTCTCAAGTTTTAATGGGAGAGGGGCTCAGACCCCATCATGGGTCTGCCTGTGCCAGTCATGCAGAGAAGAGACCTCACTGCCTCTGCAGAGGCTGTCACTCAGAGTTCCCCAGCCCGCCTCAGCACTCTCAGCCTTCACAGGTACTTTAATTTACAGATCCAGAGCATTTCCATTACTTGTTTACGTGTGTGGCTTTGTCACTAACCAACAGCTGCCTGTCCAGGTACCCCGGACAAGTAGAACAGGAATTGCTGCTCAGTTCTTCCAGTTGTAGAATGGATCATTCTCTCTCAGAGGTAATGCATGTAGGGGGCACTTATAAGGTCTGAGGGGCAAGTTATGAGAGTTCTAAACTTTTTCTGCGAATGGCTTTGGGTCCACCCCTTTCTTTTTCTTCTACTATGAACCTTGGAGCAAGGGAAGTCCTAGGCATTGGGGTGATATTTGCTGTGTCTGACAGTACACAGGCAGGGCATTGGCTATCGAGCAAAGCAAGTCGAAGCCGTGGAACATGGTCCTCTGGCTCCTGCTCCACCTGACATTACTTCCCAAGAACAGAATGTTCTGTGAGGATGAGAGTGGGGGCTGGTTGGTAACACAGGTGTAAGTGCGTGTATGCTCAGTACAGCAGCTAAACCTAAAACACATTTTTTTAATACACAAGAGGAGGAGGAAGTAAAAAAAATATATATATATAGAAATGCATAATTAGAGAGTCACTGAGATTCTCTCTAGGCTAATGAATAAATAAATCCTTGACAATTTTCCCCAACTGTTGTTGACAGGATAATTAGACCTAATATCTTAATTTTAATGCTTTGGATGCATAAAATTATCCTGCATTGCAGGATTGCAGGTTTGTTTGTTACTGAGCAGGTAAAGTGTCATTGCCTGAAAGGTTAGTCTTTTGTTTATTTTTATTAGTATATTGCCCAATAGGCCAAAAAAAAAATAAAAAATAAAGTTGGGGAGGAGTTACTTTGTTGTTATTTGGTTTGATGTTATTGTTTATTTTCTCTTTTCTCCTTGTCCTTGGAGAAGTAAGAGGAAATGTACTACTTCCAGTGGACCCAGAGGTGCTGGGATATAAGGAAGTGGGAAAAAGGAGCTCAGGGCTGCCAGAAACTTCTCTCACCAGCCTAACATGCTGCCGCATTCCTCATCTACCAACTGATGTGAATAATTCTCATCTGCCACCCTGAGAACAGGAGGAATTGGACCTGGACTAGACTGTCCTTCTAGAAAAGAGGATGGATTCAGATGAAAGTGGCAAATGAGAAGATGACGGCAGAAGCAGAAATGGGTTCTCTGAGAGCAGTCTGGGCCCAGCAGGGAAAAAGAGGTTGGCAGGTAAAGGTGTCCAATGCCCCTCAGCTTTCCAGGTACATAGAAAAAATGTAGGCTAGGAGGAGCAGAAGGGTCGGGCAAGAAAGAGCCCAATTTTGAGTCAGGGGTTAGAGATTGTGGCCCCAGCTATGGGAACCTTTCTGACCTTGATTTCCCAGTCTGCAAAGTGATGGAAGACTTCACACCTAACTTGTTGTGAAGGTCAAATAGTTCATGTCTGTGGGATACAACGATAGATGTTATTATTGTGTAATGGAGGGGTTTTTCTTTTTGGAAAAAAAAAAAAAAAAAAGACCTGCCACTGCCAACTCCAGGGGGCTCTGAGTCCAGGCATTTCCCAGGTCTTAGTGAATGCAAGTAGGCCCTGTCTTTGATGTGGCCACCTGCTGGGAAAGGTAGATTCAGAGCCTGGAAACTCGTTCTTCCTCCTGTTTCTCCTTTACACGTCTACCACATTCATAACATTCGTGACACCAGAGGTGGGTTTCTTTTTCTCACACAAGCAAGTCTCCAACACCAGCTGGGTGTTTAACTTGGTTCTGACACTATCTACCTAGAGTTAGCATTTGATCCAGGTAAACAGTGAAAAGTTAAGGACTCAGTCCCACAAGACCACCCCCACCCTTCACTCCCCACTTCAGATGACAATAGCAAGTGCCAGTTGTCAACTGCGCCTCTGACCAACTGGCTATAAATCAGAGGTTCTCAGGTCAGACTTCCTTCTCAGGTTCAATTAATTTGCTAGAGCAGCTCACAGAACTTAGGAAAACAGTTTACTTATTGTTTTCCAGTTTATTATAAAAGGATGTGATAAAGGGTATAAATGCACAGCCACAGGAAGAGTTACATAGGACAAGTTCTGGGAGAGTTTCAAGCGCAGGCGTTTCTGTCCCTGTAGAGTTGGGTTGTGTCACCCTCCCAGTATGTGGATGTGTTCAACAACCTGGAAGATTTCAAAATCCCACACTATTAGAATTTTTGTGGTGATTTCATCACATAAGCATGTCCAACTATTAATTCCATTTCCAGGTCCTCACTCGTCTCAGGAGAATGAGAAATGGGGATATGAATTTCAAGCTTCTAATCATGCCTTCTCGTGATCAGCCGCCATCCAGGAGTTATTCAGAATGAGTCACCTCATTAGAACAAAAGACACTCCTATCGCCCAGGATATTCCTTGGGATTCGGAAATGCTGTGCCAGGAACCAGAGGCAGAAACCATGTATGTTTTCTATCATTTCGCATTACCCAATTTAAGACATTTTGCTGTATTGCTCTCAATGTCCTTGCTCAGCTGAAGTTTGACTTGAAGTTCACAGCAAAAAAGCAGCAGCAGAAAGGTGCCCCTCTGCAGTCCCTTGAGAGTCCCTGATAAGACTGGAACTGGAGCAGGTCCAGGCCCTTCGCAGACACACAGTCATCCCAATGTGGGGTGGAGCTATTTTACGAAATTATATAAGATCGGGAGGAATAGAATAACATAATGCACATAGTTTAAATACTTTAATATATGTTTTAGTTGAAGTGTCACAAACATAGAGAGAAGCACAGAAATCATAAGTACACAGAATTTTCACAAATGAAGATGTTCTCCCAGATGAGGGAGAACATTACCACTGCCCCAGAGGTCTCCCCTGTGTCCTAAACAACACCCCACCATTGGCATTGGTGGTTGTCAGACTTTAAGTAAGTAAAATCATACATCATGTACTTTTTTCAGAGAAAAGTTACATGCAGTGAAATATATAAATCTTAGTTATATAATTGAATGATTATATAAAAACCACAAAATCCACACCTGCACTAAGACATAAACCACCTTGACCACAGAAAGAACTGCCTCTTCCCAGGCAACTACTTTTCCAGCTATTTCTTCATGCACGTGTCTATTTCTTCACGCACATGTACCGCACAGTATGCAGTTTTTGACTGGCTCCTTTCAATCCACATGCTTGTGATTCATCCATGTCGTTGTATGCATGAGTAGTTAGATTTTATTGCTAAATAGTTTTCCATTGAATGTTTATCCCACAATTTGTGGATTAATCTGTTGGTAGATATTTGTGTTGTTTCCAATTTGGGAGTTGTATTATTTTCTTAAAGATGCCATAACAAATCACCATAAACTTGATGACTTAAAACAACAGAAACTTATTCTTAGAGTTCTGGAGGCCAGAAATGTAAGCTCAGAGTGTTGCAGCCCTTACTCCTGCTGAAGGCTAGAGGGAAAAAATCTTCCCTGTCCCTTCCTGCTGCGGGGGTTGCCAGCAATCCTTGACATTCCTGGGTTGTGGATGCTTAACTCCAATCTCTGCCTCCATCTTCATGTGGCTTTCTCCCAGTGTGTCTCAGAAAACCAGTACTATTGGATTTAGAGCTTACCCTAAACCAATGACCTTATTTTGATTTAACTAATTTCACATACAGAGACCCTTCTTCCAAATAAGATCACATTCTGAGGTTTCGGGAGACACAATTCAACACAGCACAGCACAGAACTATTAAAAATAAATCTCCTGTAAACATTCTAGCACAAGTCTTTTTGCAGACACATGTTTTCATTTTTTCCTGGTTATATGTTTAAAAGTGTGTTTGCTGGGTAATGTAGTACATAGGTGTTTAACTTTATGGAAAACAAACTTTTTCCAGTTATAATCATAGGGTCTGTGTTTGAATGTGGGGATCCTCTAGCTCCCTGAAGCCCACCTGGCAGGCCGTCTCCTCTCTTACTTCTGGCCTAGTTCCTTGGTGGGGATTTGTTTGGAGTTTTACATCCTTTCCTTGCCAGAAAGTCTTGTGCCCCTTTGGGGCCTGGGGCTCTCACTCTCAGACTAAGTAAACTTGGCCTCATTGTCTTTCCTTCTGTCTAAGATGCTCTCTTGAACACTGCTATGGGCCAGGTCTAAAGAGGTCCCAAAGTGGGATACAGAGACACAGACACAGGACAGTCCTAGGCATAGAGTCAGGGAAAGAGCCGATATGAGAGTATTATGCATGACTGCAACTCAGGCATGGGGTTGTAAATGACTGATGCCAAATTTCAATAGTAGAAAGGAAGAGAGAAGGGAAGACCACAGATACCTAAAAATGTGAACATGTGAAGAAGAAAATCAATGTAGAGAAAGAGGTTCCTGTGTTTTATTTTTATTAAAAATAAAATCATAGGCTTCCCACTTTGTTAGTAGTGAATCTGCCTGCCAGTCCCCAAACTCCTAGCTCACTGAGCCTATTCTTTACCCCTCACTGGACCCCACAAACCCTTAAAACTGGTGGTGGAGACGTTGGTCCTGTGACTTCCTGTTCTAAGCACTGTTTTCAGAGGTCAGCTGTCCCAGAACACTTTGTCCAGATTCCTATACGTGGCTAGGGGCATATGTCAGGGAGGTATTGCAATGAGGCAATGTCAGCCCCCACCCCTCAGCAAACACATGGTATGAGCAGTGTCAGGGATGCCCTGTGTGGGAGCCAAGGGCCGTAAGGGAGCCCAGGGGTGGGCCTCAACCTGGAGTAGATGTGGACAGCAGGCTGGGCTGGGCAGGAGAGAACCTGGGCAGACATGCTCTGGGTATAATTATAGTTTTCTCCTGTGTACCCTGGGAGAGGGGTTTTAAAAAACAAGGTGGCATTTTTCTTTGCACCTAACTTTAGGACAAGGCATGGCTCCTTGGGAAATGTGTTGAACTAAGGTGTGACTCTCTGGCCAGCCACCAGCCTTGGTGAGTGTTTTCACACTTGTGTATGTGCCTGAGGGGACGAGAATAGGGGGTGGAGGTGGCTCTCCAAGGCTTGTTTTAATGCCTTCACACACCTTCAGAGGAGCCATCACTGGATCCACCTCCCTAAAACTGTGAATTCAGCTGCACTGCAGAGTCTGAGCAGACACAGAGAACTGAAGGGCTCTTTGTGTATTTGGCTTTAGAGATTAATATCACAGGTTATAAATTTCCAGAGGACAGAGGCCCAAGACCAGGAACCCACATCTCTACACTGAATCACTCTTGACTGAATTAGAAAG
Organism: Eonycteris spelaea; assembly: GCA_003508835.1. Classification (NCBI taxonomy): domain Eukaryota; kingdom Metazoa; phylum Chordata; class Mammalia; order Chiroptera; family Pteropodidae; genus Eonycteris; species Eonycteris spelaea. Next base: position 404,741 of record PUFA01000288.1, on the reverse strand, counting down.
TTGTCCCTGTGTGTACATATTAGGAAGACATATCCTCACTAGGTTTATGAATCTCAGTGGACCTGGGGCTTACCAAATAGACGTCAGCTTGTGCTGCTACTCCCCTCAGTGTGAAGTGTCTGCAGTGAATGGGCAGATTTCACAACCCCCGGGGTCTGCTCGGGGCTCACAGGTGTCTAGTCAGACTCTAGGCTTTCTGGGAGAGGTCTGGAATATGTCATGGGAGGTGAGCATTGGTCTCCCAAAACTCTTCTGGCTTTGCATTTTAGCTCTGTTATCTGACAGGCCACCTGCCCCTTTGAGATCCCTCCTAGTATAAAAAGTAAAGCTGACCTCTGGGAAAGAGTCCACGTGATAACACATGAAGACACTTTGCAGATTGTAAAGCTCTAGATAAATGTACAGGCAATGATGGTGAGAAGAAAGGAAAACACTGCGTCTTTAAAAATACAGTTTGAGCTCTTTAGGTAGTAGCCAATTTAGCTCAATTTACCTGTGTGGAAATTCCCATGACATTGAATAAAAAGCACATTTTTCTTGGCTTCCACTGGCCCTAAGTAGTAGGAGTGAGAGAAATGTGACTCTGAGGATCTGACTTATTCCTAATAACTCCCCAGTGTCATTTATAGCTTCTCTCATTTTAATGCACATTCTCAAATAACCACCAAACTCCCCTACTGATAAAAGTTTGCAGAGATGGCAATAGGAGAGCAGTTAGGTATTTATACATTGTCACTTTCCCCTGAAAATGGAAATGTCATAGTTATCATTAGAAGTATGCATGACACTGAGTGTAGATGGATAGGGCTAGGTGGTGGGGATGAGGGCATTTATCCTTGTTTGTCCTGGAAAGCCAATAATGCAATGCACTTAGTCCCACAAGGTTCTGCTTACCACTCAGCTGTGGAGATGACATGAGGGTTTCAGCTGCCTGCAGAAGCAACTAAATGGCTATGCTGGGCCCAGCCAGGGGCAGGACCATGCCTGGAAGGCTGCAGGCAGTTCTGTGACAGACCATGAAAGCTTCCAGGACCCACCCAGGACACTTCTTCATGTGCCTCAAGAGCCCCACCTTCAGGGGAGAGGGGGCTCCATTGCAGCCATGAGGACTGGTCTCAGTGAGGTCTGCAGTTCTCAGAGTTCAGCAATACTGCTCCCTCCTTGAGTGACTGCAAATGTTTCCCTAAACCCCAAACTGCCCTGGATCCCAGGGATAACAAACAAGGGATTTCTTTCAGATCCTGATGTACTCTTGAGGTTTCTTATCTATTCATTCTCCATCTGCATAGAGAAGCGTTTTTTTCAGCTTCCTCCTGTGCACACACAGCCTGAAGAAAAAGCCCCGACCAGTCCAGAGAATAGTATCTCTGTTCATCCATCTTCCCTCTATTTCCTTCATCTTTTGGGGGAGACTTTCAGGAAGTGGCTGGGGATCTCCCAGTGGACCAGCTGGAAAAAGATACATCTTTGAGCAGACTCTTCTCTGGGTTTCTCTATTCCTGTCCCTATCCTCACATTCCCCATCCCCTGGAAAGACACAGAGAATCAGTGCCCAGCTCAGAACAATGTGACTTACATCCAGCCTTGCACCTAGACCTTGGCAAAGTACTCCTTAGAAGAGGAGCAATTGTGTTGGTGTACACAGCCTTCCCAGGGTAGGAGTTCATGATGCATGGAGTCACCATTGCTCCAAAATAAGGAGCCCTCCACTGCCCTTAGCCTCATCCACAGGGTTCAAGGGCAGAGAGCCAGCCTGCCTCAGCCCTGGGCAGCAAGTCCTTGGGGTCAGACTGAGAATGTGGCTTGTACGGCACTAACGTGGCCTCAGTGGAAGAGTGCATGGTGGGAGAGTTTGAAGGTAGGCTGAAGCTTATGGGACAATTATGCTTCTTTCTCTCCTCCGGCCTCTCCTGCTGCCCTCTCCCTCTCCCTTCCCTTCATGATTTGTAGGACTCTATACAGTGGGATAAAAGGGATAGGGTATTTAACTTTCATCTGTTTCAAATAGTCCCCTAATCTGTTGTTTCTTTTAAAACTACATTTATGGTAGTTTTGAAACACAGAAGTTAAAAATATTTTATTTGAATGCATCAGCTCTTCATCTAATTATTTATTTTAATATCATGCTTTAAAAAATCTTCCTCACTTCACAAATTTTATAATTATTCATCTATATTTTTAAGATCTTAACTATCTAACATTAATTATAATCAATGGTACTTACAATTTTTACAAAACGAATATATATATACATATATATATAAACATTTATTATAAGATAAACTATAAATGTTATTTTTACTTAAAATAACACAAAGCACATTTTAATAAAAAATTATGTGTCTCTCCCAGTGTAAAATGTAAAGCTGTTCTCCGGGGAGGAGTCCATGAAATAACAAAGGCTTGGGACACATACTTTCTTTTAAGACTTTAGCTGAAATCAATTTTTAAGAAGCTCAGTCTTCAGAGTGGATTTTGGTAAAATGAGTTTTTATAAATGTGGGAGTGGAGAGAGAGACTGCTGTCTCCTAGCAGGATGTCTTTTCCTCCTTTCTTTGAAATCTGCCCACACATAGTTACCAGATAAAATAAGGATGCACAGTTAAATCTGAGTTTCAGGTAAACAAACACTTGTTTAGTATGTCTCAAATATTTAATGGGAGATACTTATGCTAACAGATTATCTGTTATTTGTCTGAAATCCAAATTTATTGGGGTGACCTCCATATTTTAACAATACTTTTAAAATTTTAAAATAGTTTTAGATTTACAAAAAAGTTGCAAATATAGTACAAATAATACCCCACATCCAGTGTCCTTTATTATTAGCATCTTTAATTAACATGGCATGTTATAATTAATGAACACAATAACACATTATTAACAATTACACTATATTGTGAACTAAATACACACTTTATTGAGATTTCCCCTTTTTTTCTATTCTTTTCCTTTCCTGGAATTCCGCATGACATTTGATCATCCTGTCTACTAGGGTCCTCTTGGCTGTGACAGTTTCTCAGATTTATCTTCTTTTTGATGATCCAGATAGTTCTGAGGTCAAGAGTTCTTCACACTGCCCCATCATTTGGAAGGTGTCTGATGTTTTCCTCATGATTAGATTGGGTTATGAGGTTTTTAAAGGAAAACCACTGAGATGAAGTGCCATTTCATCACATCATATCAAGGCACATAATATTGACATGACTTATTTCTGTTGGTGCTGGCCTTGTGTTGATCACCAGGCTGAGTTAGTATCTGTTAGATATCACCACTGTAAAATTACTCCCCCCCCCCACTTTACATGTTGTATTCTTTTAAAGAAAGTCATTATGCACAACCACACTTAAGGAGTTCTACCTCCTTGAGACGCCTTGGGTTTTTATTTGCTAAACCTGCCAGGCAACCCTTCAAACTATTCAATGGTCAATCAACTGCCCTCCACCATCACACTATCCATATCTGCTCCTGCCCAGAATTCTTCCTCTTCCAATATCCGGGATAATAGGAGTACACAAACAAGCACATTACCCTCTAATGCCCTTCGTTATTGCCTTCAATTATTGCAACCCTGACTCTTGACTCCAGACTCTAAATACTACTGCCCACTTTATTACATTCCCCCAGCAAGACTGTCAGCTTCAGGGGACAAAGGCTGGGCCTTACCTGACTGTCTAGCCCCAATGGTCTGGAGCAGAGCTGGTTGGTCTAACATGATGGACATCCTAACCCCTGGCTTCTTTTTTCCTTGTATGGAGCAGATATTCAAGAGTGAGTCCTGCTGGGCCAGGAGGCCCTGGTTATAGAACAGACAGTCTCTCTCAGGGTCAGTGCCCATTTGGATACTGTATTCCTGCTGGGCAAAGGACTTGTGTGGCCGGATTTGTATCTATTTCAGGGGGAAGAGGAAAGTCCCATCACAGACATTGTCCTACTTCTTGTTCTTAGAGAGGCCAATCAAGCAGTAGGAGGTATCACTCACCCCAAGACCTGTGCCACCCTGGTGAATCTCCCTGTCAGGATGATCGGTCCCAGCCCCCAAAGTGGATACATCAATCTTGTCACAGACTCTACATACCTGACCAGCAGACTGAGGCATTTCACTACTTTAATTTCCATTGTCCCCTGGCTCTCCCAACCTCCCCTTTCAGAGAGGACTTCCCATTTACAGAAGACATTCTTGTCATGGTGAATGCCTCTGTCCCAACCTTGAGAGCAGTACTGTTGGCCTTGCACCTCTCAAGGGTGCTGGGAACCTATTGACAAAAAAGTAGTCTCTGGGGTGAGAATATAAACTTTCCAGTTACTCCCGGTGGCTGAGGAACGTGGAATGAGTTGAATGGCCAGTAGTGGCAACTGGGTAAGGAGGGTGTCAGACCTCCAGATCCTAAAATCCAGAAGTGGATTAGATTCTAAGGCAGAGCAGCCCACCACAGTCCCAGAGCCCAGCATCTGAGGAGGCACCATTTGCATTTGGCCTCACAGTGACCTGGCAAGGATAAGAGAATCACAGTAAATCCCACTGTGTCCATTGACCTGCTATGTGGCTTTGGCATGGAGACCTACCCTCTCTGAGCTACTTTTGTTCCCAAAGAAAAGCCATGGTGCTAATTTGTCATCAATTGCTATCGAGCTTACTCAGGCCTCAGTGCTTCTGAGGGAGGTTTTTGAGCCTTGGGCTTTTGTAATGCTGAGTCCTGATCTAGAGGCGTAGGTACTCCCAGGGCATCGACAGGGGTAGATGCTTGGTGAAACCTTGCCTTAATCCTAGAGTCTTATTCCGACAGGGGAAGGTGAAGCTCTCTGAGACACCATCAGTCACCACCATCATTAAGTAGTCAGAGGCACATACCCTGGTGTGTACTTGATATCAGCTCAGCCTAGAGACAGGCTGAGAACTGTAGAGACAGCAGCCCATGTCACTCTGCTTCTCCCTCTGAAAGTCACTTGGTCTATGACTTCGAGAGAAGATCAATGAATGCTTTCTAAGTTCTGGTGTAGCTGAACCTCTACAGGCTTAAGAGCTCAGCAGGTGGGGGTTGCTATAACGTTTGCTAGGAAAAGTACAGAGACCACGGCCCCACAGCGAGCTAGTGATGGTGCTGGGACCTGAGCAGGGCACTGTAGAAGCTGGCAGTGCAGTGCTGTGCCACCTTCCTCTGTCCATGCAGTGCTGCAACCTTTCAGGAGCAGAGCCCAGGGGTAGCTGTGACAGAGCTCCCAATTTCTCAGCCCTCTTTTTCCTTTCTCTAAATCAGGGGTCATGATGACCTCTCCTCTCTGGTTTGCTGTAAGGATTAAATACTATATTGCGTGGAGTGACAGGGCTCTGAGCAGCAGTGGACACATGGCGCACTTCAGCGAGTGCTGGTTTTACCATCACAGCCACCACACCCAGGTACTGCCCAGACGCACACCATCCTTAGGTTTGCTGTCCTTGAAGGGCATTTGCCCAGCAGGCTCAGTCATTTGCCAGCTTCTGCAGCACCTGGAAACATTGTCTCTGTTCTGCCCATAAGGTAGATGGGGGCTCTCAGGTCCTGGTAGGGCAGTTTGCAGGAAGAAGTGGGGCTGAGTCACAGGGGAGTCACTACCTACAGCCTTTACCTGCAGATGTCCAGGCCCCTCTTGGATTCTCTGCTGTGGGGGAGCAGGTGAAACCTTACCCCGTGGCCACATAGACCTGCATGTCTACACTAGCACCTAAGAGAAATAGTTAATCTTGGACACCTCTGGATCCCAGGAGATGGTGTGAAGACATTTTAGGTGCTGTTTTGGACCCTGCCAACATCTTTAACTGATTTCAGTGCTGAGTGGAGGAACAGGCTTTCGTAGTTCATAGAAATGACCCAGGTTTTTTGAACTTCAAAATTTTAGGGGGGCATAGGAAGACTGAATCATAGAAAAAGAATTCCTTTAGCTACTCACCCTGTAAAAGATCTAGTCCTTGGGTAACATTCTCAGAATTTGGAAAATGAGAAGCTGTGGTGGATTTATCTCTGTTTCCTTTTCTCTTACCAGGGTCCTGCAGATAATTACCAGGGGTATTTTGGTGTTGCAAGGTGCTTGGACAAACTTGAGGTGAATTCTAGCATCAGTGGCCAACTGGAAGCAGTACTGGAAGTTTCACATTCCAGGATGCCTCTCAGTCCCCATGATCTCCCTACCCTCAAATGACGATAGAGGGGTGGCGAAAGTCAAGGCCACATGGTTGGTCACATTCAACCACAACCAGGAGCACTCAGCTGCTTGAGTGGCTGTCCTGCCACTCAAGCAGCTGAGAACACCAAAGAACACAGAGTTATTAAAAAGAGATACCAAAATGCTGATGGAAGCCACTGAGCAAGAGGAGCAACATCCTCAGTAGGAATAGAACCAAAATTATTCACAATGGGCCTGGCATGGAAATTTCTAGAGAAGACCTTGCCACTTTGAGCCCAGTCTTGTCTTCTCCCTGCCTTGACCAAAGATGAATGTTCTGGGTAGAGAAGGTAGATGATTCAAACTGGAACACATCAGAGCTGCTGATCTCAAAAAAGACCAAGAAGCCTTGCCTTGGATATCAGTGCATTCTCCCCAGTCTAGTCTGACTCCCAAGGTTTAACCTGGGAGCACAGAGAGAAAAATTTCAGGGCCAAGCAAAAGGCGTTGGAGCTAGAGAATCATGGAATGAGCATGGACTCCTTAATTCGGTCTAAGGAGGGACTGCAACAGCAAGACCCACTGAAACTGAGTGTGGGCAGGCATCCCCAGAGAGCAGCTTGTCCCACCATCAGCCATAGTTCATAGTTGAAAGCCAAGGTCACATGAGCAAGAGGCAGAGCATCCGTATACTGACATTCACTGTTCTACCTGAGATGTACTGAGATCAGAAGTCTCAGGGACTGTCTTCGGTGGGTTCTAGAAGCTCAAGTCACCAGGCTTCCTGGATCTGGGACCAAGTCCCAGGTAAAACTCTTCTTCCTGGGAGCTACTCTCACTTCCTCAACACCCTGCACCCTTTCCCTACCCAGAAAGGACAGTATCTTGTCTTATCTTTACCCCTCCTTTGGGTAGTCATTGTGCAGGTGTCTCTCTTTATTAAAAGCCACCTGAGCACTTCAGGCAGTTCCTAGACTTGGAGTGTGAGCCTGGCAGTAGCTGGTGAGACCATGGCTGTGGATCTTACTATGAGAAGAGAAAACTGGTGTCCTTGTAACAAGAAAAGGAAGGCTGGCCTGAGACTGAATGAGAACCTGCCTCCTTTTATCTCCATGACAGCTGCTCTGAGCTGGGCCTTTTCTTTCTCCAATGGTAATTGTCATTACAAAATTATTCTGTGCCCTTTGTCACATTGCAATTGTTGACAAAATGTAACAACAATCACTTCAATGAGAAGGTGGGACATATTGGTTAGTGATAGAAGATAGCTCTTCTGGACGCAGCCAATATCAGACACAGTATGAAACAAGAACAAAGATCATATAACAGGACCACAGGTTGGCTTAGAGGCCTCAAGCCTCTGGAAATTTGATGCTTCTGACTTTGCTATCACCTCTAACAATTTCCAGGACCTCAGAGTACCCAGCAATCTTCATCATAAAATAGCACAAATGACATATCATCTTGTCAACCCTCTCATTTTACTGAGCTGAGGCCCAGAGTTGTGTGACTGGCTAGGTCACCTGAGACCCAGGTGGAAAAACTGCAGTAGGGAGTGGGGGTGGGGGAGAGATTACAATGCTTGACATCTTAGGATTCTTGACTTTGCATTTGTGGCCTTCAGCCCAGGTCCTTATGCTAAGGTCTAGGGTCTCTGATCTCTGTAACTTGTCCTATAAGTTTCCATTACTTCGGCAACCCTGAATTCTGATTTCTACCTCCTCAACTCAGCATGAAATAAATGGCTTTGCTGAGACTGAGTTTTCCTGAGTCACAGTTGGGAAATGCTATCCATAAAAGACTGAGAATAACATGAAGCCGCCTCCTAGTCTTTAATATGTTTCCTTTCTCCCAGGACGTGAAGTTCTGCTCAGCCTGCTTTCCAGTGCCTAAAACACTTGCTTTATATATTCTGTTCGTTTCATAGCTGTCTGTGGTGAGAGGCCAAGTCCTGTAACACTGATTCCACTATTCTTGAGGACAGAAATCTGCTTCCCCCCACTCCACAGCACTCAAGTTTAGACTTGGGTTAATCATTCTCCTCAGTGCATCTGTGGTATGTGCAACCCTCCCACTACTTTATGTTTTGGTCCAATTTCAACCATCTCATAGGAATCTTGCCCAGTGGGTTTGATTTATGGGTCTGTATATAACACTTGCTGTGTGTAACTAAGTAAAATGTCATTTTGCTCTAAATTATATTTTCTCTCTTACACCACACCATCTGCATTGCTGAGTGCACATTACTTTAAATTCTGTGTGACATTCCCTAATTTGCATCAATTGTATTTCAGCTATCCATTACTCCACTTGTTGAACCTCTGGTTTCTGCTGGTTCCTGTGGCCATCAGAATTAACACTTCATTGGACATCCCTACATAAGTTCTCATGGAGACTCAAGGAGTTATTGAAGAGGGACCTAAGATGGAAACCAGGTGGTAGGGTTGTAGACACTAGAAAGAACCCTTGAGAGAAAGTGTGACATTGTCATTCTTGGAGGTTTGTAGGACTGATGAGTGTAACAGAGTTATGGTTATTGTCTTATTCTCAATCCAGGACACAAAATCAGCACTTTCTTAGCATATAGGTAACCTATTTTTCCCATTATAATTTTTATATTTCTGGCAAGGCAAAGATTTGATCTGCTAGACACACGCCATTTGGTCCTGATGACTGTGATGACCAGTTTTCATCTCTCTCTCTTTGAAGGGCTGCCTCAGTGGGATTCTCTCTCCTCCCTTGTTGTCCTTTGCCACATGGTATAACTCTTTTACGAGTCCAAAACTTTATAATAGGCAAGAATGGCTGTCAAGTTCTGGCTGCCGTTTTTTTTTCTTCAAGAACAGCGCTTGAGTCAAGAAAATGGAAGCATAAAAGGGCCTAATTCCATACCCAAAATGAGAATTGAGGAAGAGGAAATATTAGGAGAAAAAATGCAAAGTAATTAATTTTGATATAAATTATCATTTTTATGAGCAATAACGCATGGCAGATATGTGAAAGGAAAATGCCTGACTGTTATATTTAAAGAAATCTATATTTATACCTTGACATGGTGCAGGCTTTGGGAAGTTATTGAACATCTTTGAGCCTTAATTTTTTATATAAAACAAAGATTACTTTCTTTGTGCTTAGGACTGTTGTGAGGATTAAATAAGATATGTTATCTTGAGATACCTAGTGTGGGTTCAGCCACATTAGTCTTTGTTTATCATGCTTTTGCTACAGATTGTCCTAGTGAAGCCCAATGTGAACACTCCTGAAAGCTCTTGCTATTTATTTGCAAAGTGAAATTATGGCTGAGGTCATGGTCATTCTTGGCACCTGTACTGAGGGTAGATATTTTAGAGGCCTACTGCAGACATTGGGCATAAACACCCAGCCTCCCACTCTCACCTGGCACTCCTGTGCATGTGAGCTCCAGGCAGCTCTGTACTGAGTAGATCTAGAGATCCAGTAAATTAAGAGATCAATTTCTCAAAGAAATCACACAATTATATTTTATTCATGAAAATTCCATTTTATTGCATCTTCTAGAGAATGAGCCTGCACACTGCCTCCCCATTAAAGCCCTCCAGGTACTCCACATAACTCTGCTTTTCTGGAGGAGGTGTTGTGTTCACACCAGAAGGACTGCAATACTTTCAGTTCGCATTAGCTGAGAGCCAGAGCTGGAGCAGGAGCAGATCAGACAACGACCTGGTGGTGAGCAGTATCTTCTCCAGCTTCCATGGCATCATTACTAAGTGTGACTTGAGGGGTTGAGGGGGAATTAATAAATGTGTGATTTCTTCCGAAAATTAACAGATGGGAATGTGATGAGGAATGCTGACTTGGTGTGATGTTGCTTGGTGATTCTGTGGAATTATTAGATTTGCAAATTTGTGACTCAAGGCTGATTCCTTTGGAAGTGAGCCCCAGGGAATAATTAAGGGCTGAGGAAAGCAAACTTGTCCCTCTGATGCTAAGTTTTCAGATCCTGGTTAGGCTCAGAGAGAGAGAGGCCATGAGAGATGGAGAAGGATGCATACAAAATGGCCCAAGTGTCTCGGCAGACTGACCTCATTCCTTCTGTACCATCCCTTCTCTGCCTCATTCTCAAAGATGAGTACCACAGGATTGTGTCCTCAAAGCCTTTCATTTAATGACCAATGCTGGCAGCTGGTATGGACACAGGGGCAGAGCACTTGTGAGAGCCACCAGCTGGCAACATGGTAAGATGTTCACCTCCCAGAAGCAAGATAGGAGGTGGTGGGCTGACATGAACTAACATGTGTGTGAGGGAAATGAAGGTCAGGAGAGTACTGGATAGAGAGTGCAGGTCAGACCAGAGAGTAAGCAAGATAGGAGGTGGTGGGCTGACATGAACTAACATGTGTGTGAGGGAAATGAAGGTCAGGAGAGTACTGGATAGAGAGTGCAGGTCAGACCAGAGAGTCAGCAGGAAACATTTAGTGGGCACCATTAGACTGTGCACTCTACTGAGTGCAAACTGGAGTGTGGAGTGGAGGTAAAGAAAAACAGATGGAGGAAGAGTCTCTCCTCTTTAGGAGAATAAGACCTATCCTTGAAAATCAAGATTTGAGAGTTGAGCAGAGGACAAGTGTGAGTCCTGGAGAGTAGCAAATGTCACCTGGGTGCTAGGACCCTTGGCAGCCTGATTGCACAGTCCACTCAGGGCAACTCAGAGTGAGGTGTGTCAAAGGGTCCACCCAAGGGGAACAGCATAGCACCCATAATCTTACTGTCGGTAGGAGTTTACAAATCACTGACTCTCTCGAGTCTGGCAATGAATACTCTTAAAAAACTGAGATTTTCAATGTAGCTATAGTATTCAGAACAGATGGTTTTTATTTTACCACATGGTTCTATGAAGATTATGTGTGTGCATGTGTGTGTGTGTGTGCCTGTAAGAACTTGCACATGTGTATCTGTGTAAAAGAAAGAGTATAATGTGGTTTCCACCCTCTGGCTGCTTCCAAGCTTTGATAACTCAGCAAGGTACTTCCATCCTCCACCTCAATTCCTTGTCAGTGCAATCCTTGGTAAATGGGCAGTGTGGTCCATGCCTTCCCACCTATAATCTGTCACTGATGGTACCTGAGACTACAAGATGAATATAGTGATGATAACTTTAATGACCAGTTAGGACACTGGATTTTCATTTCCCCTTCGCCCCTATCATCTACTTAGTCTTGTAGTTTTTCTTTTGATTGACACAAGAGTTTTGGGTAGAGGCTGGACCACAATCATAAGGTCCCTTCAAGTTTTTACATATTGTTGTTAACCATGCCAGTTATAGCATTGAGATTCTGAGCTGTTTAATAGGAGCTAAAGTTTCAAGATTAAAACATTCTAAGTGAAAAAAAAATATTGAGAGAAATATATTTTAAGTTTACATGTGGAATTGGTCATAATTTATAGGCTTGTGGATGAACATGAAAATCAGCGCTAAGAACCAAAATTAGAAGGAAAACATGAGGACAAAAGCTCAGAGGGCAAGTAGGTGTGAAAAAGAAAAGGCAAGGTCTGCTCCACAGAGCACAAGTAAAGCATTGCCTGTTCTCTTCTGGAGCTGCTAGGTGTTTATTTCCTGTAGCTCTTTGGACTGGATCACACAAAGCAGAGGGGTGTTGTATTCCTTCTTTCTCTTTCTCTTTTTTCTCTTTCTCATTCTCTTTCTCTTTCTCTCTTTTTCTATTTGTATTTCTCTTTCTCTCTTTTCTCTTTCTCTGTCTCTGTCTCTTTCTCTTTCTTTCTCTTTTCTCTGTATTTCTGTGTGTGTGTGTCTCTCTCACACACTCACACACTCACATGCTCACACACACTCTATCAATCAGATGTGCTCATTATGAGCTAACATCAATGAGGAGGAACATCTGAAAGGACATAAGTGTTTGTCTGGACTTAGCTCTCTTCATTCATCTTCCCGAGGATCTGCAGGACTGACAGATACAGGAAGCTGCATTTTATACTTTGAGAATTAGGAGGCACCAGTGGAACTGATAATGTTTAGATGAGAAATTAGAAATTATTTTTACATAAAAAGGGAAAGCCTGAAGCATAAATGCATCAAAAAGATTCTACACTGTGCTCACTGTTAATAATCCATTCACCTTGAATTAAACCCCTTGGTTATAGCTTAAAAGCAGAGTGAAAGGACACAACTGTCATCTCTGACTGTGGGTGGACATTTTTACAGAAAATAGGAAAACGATGACTTAGCTCACATTCAGTCTTTACTAAGTCTAACAACAAAAGATCTGTTCTTACGGCTCAAGAGTTAAGAACGCTTGACTAGTCCAATTTCAAAGGTATGTTCTTCTGCTTTTTTCTCAGTTTTATAATATTCAGCTTTACATTTATTTTTATGATCCTTTTTGAGTCAAGTTTTATATATGGTGTGAAAGAATTAATTTTAAAAATATGCCGATAATCAGTTGTTCCATCACCAATTGTTAAAAAGATATTCTTTTCTCCACTGAATTGCCTTTGCACATTTGTCAAAAATCAGTTATCTACACACATATGGGTCATTTGGAGCTCTCTATTCTCTTCCTATGGGTCATTTTGTCTATATTTATGATAATACCATACTGTTTTGATTATTGTAGTTTTATGGTAAGTCATTTTAAACTTTTTTATTAAAGTAGAGTTGACATACAATATTATATGAGTTTCAGGTGTGCAGCATAGAGCTACTCAATATTTATCTACTTATGATGTGAATCATCATGGAAAGTCTAGTAACCATCTGTCACCATACAAAGTTATTATAATATTATTGACTATATTCGCTTTGCTGTATACTATATCTGCATGGCTTATTTTATTTTATTTTTTTACTTAATTGAATTTATTGGCAGTAACATTGGTTAATAACATTATATAAGTTTTAGGTGTAAAACTCTATAACACATTATCTGTATATTGCATTGTATGCTTACCACCCAAAGTCTAATCTCCTTCCATCACCATTGTTTGACCTCCTTTACACATTTTTTTTCTCTCCTCACCCCTCTTCCCCTCTGGTAACCACCATACTTTTGTCTATGTCTATGAGTTTGTTCTTTTGCTTTATTTGTTTGTTGCTTTCTGTTTTACATCCCTGATATGCACGAAATCATATGGTTCTTGTCCTTTTCAATCTGATTTATTTCATTTAGCAATCAACAAAATGGAAGAAGATATTTATAAACAATATTTTCAATAAGCAATTCAGATCCAAAATGTATAAAGAACTTACACAATTCAACAACAAAGGAAATAAAAGATCTAATTAAAAAATGGGCAGAGGACATGAACAGACACTATTCCAAGAAGACATATAGATTGCCAACAGATACATGAAAAGATGCTCAACCTCATTAGCCATAAGAAAAATGAAAATCAAAACTACAATGAGACCATCTCACATCTGTTAGAAAGGCTACTATCAATAGGACAAGAAATAAGTGTTGGAGAGAATGTGGAGAAAAGGGAAACTTTGTACACTGCTGTTGAGAATTACTTATTTTATAACTGGAAGGGTACCATTTATTTCCCTTCACCCACCTTCACCCTCTCTGGCAACCATCAGTTTTTTTCTCATTGATGAGTCCATTTCTGTTTTGTTTCTTCATTTGTTTTTTGTTTTTAGATTCTACATATGAATGAAATCATGTGACACTTGTCTTTCTCTTTCAGACTTATTTCACTTAGTATAATACCTTATAGTTCCAACTATGGTGTTGCAAATGACAAGTTTTTTTGTTTTTTGTTTTTTTAACTGAGCTAATGTTCCACTAATAAGTCTTGAGTCAGGTATGTTAAGCCTTTAAGTTTGGTCTTTGCATTTTCTTATGAATTCTAAAATTATTTCATCATTTTCTTAAATAATACTGCTGGGGCTTTGGGATTATATTGAATCTATAGATTAGTTTGAGGAGAATCAGTAAGAATATTGAGTTTTATGACGCCTAGACAGATTTATTTCTGCTTTTATTTAGGCGCTTTTCTCTCAGCAATGTTTTTGTACTTTTCAGTATTAAACATCTTTTGCCCAGTTTATGACTAAATATTTTATACTTTTTAACTTATTCTAAATAGTATTTTAAAATACTCAAGTTTCAAATGTTTTTTTAATATTACAAGATACAGTTAATTTTTTGTCTTGAATGTAAGTTTTCACATAGACTTTATTTTTTTAGAACAGTTTTAGATTTACAAAAGTAATTGAGAAGATAGTACAGACTCCCCCGATATCTGCACCCAGTTTCCCCATTGTAAATATCTTATATTAGTATGATGCATTGATCACAATTAATGGACCTATATTAATATATTATAGTTGACTAAAGCCCATAGTTTATTTAAATTTCCTTAGTTTTTCTCTAATGTCCTTTTTCTGTTTCAGGATCACACCCGGAAGACCATATCACATTTAGTCACCATTTCTTTTTGGTCTCCCTCTGGCTATGACAATTTCTCAGCTTTTCCTTGTTTTAGATGAATTTGACAGTGTTAAGAAGTAATGGTTAATTGTTTTGTAGAATTTCCCTCAATTGGGATTTCTCTGTTTTTCTCATAATTAGATTGAATGTATAAATTTTTTGGAGAATGGATGACCACAGAGGTAAATTGCCATTCTCTTCACATCTTATCAAGGGTGTATCTTTTCAACATGAGCTATCACTATTATTGTTGACCTTGATCACATGAATGAGGTAGTGTTTGTTAGGTTTCCCCACTGTAAAGTTATTCTTTTTTCCTCCTTTCCATATTTTACTATAAAAGAAAGTCACTATATGCAGCCCACATCTAAGGACTAGGGAGTTAAGTTACCCCTGCTTGAGGTCAGAATATTTACTTAACATTTTTGGAATTCTTCTGCATGAGAAGTTGTGTCATCTTCCCAGTGTATTTGTTTATTCAATCATTTACTTATATCAGTATGAAAATATGGACATTCATTTTATACTTCAGGTTATAATCCAATACTTCTTTATTTAGTTTATTGCTCAATTATATTATAGTTTTGGCTACTGGGTACATTTCAGTTGGCTCTTCTATCCCTTTGACACACCCCCATCAATGCAGGTTTGTTGTTGTTGCTATTGATATTGTTAGTACTTTCTTCCTTTCTGGCACTACAAGATGCTCAGTCTTCTCTTGCCTAATTCTTGCTCAGTCTTAGAATAAACCATTTCTTCAGGGAACACTGATTTCTTTTATTGGAGAATGTTAGAAACCAAGATTCAAGTGCTTGGTTTAATCACTTTTTGTAAAATAAATTTGTATACTAAAAACTTGATAAATAATTAATTATTTCTACCACGTGGTTTTGTTGTTTTATATATATATTTTTAAAACTTAGATAAGCATGTCATCTGCGAAGAAAGATGGTTTTCTTTATTTCTTGTTCAATTTGGATGTCATTTATTTAATTTTCTTGCTTATTTATTTAGGTGTTCCAATCTTAAAGATAAGGACCATGTGTATTTTTCTCGTTAATAATTTTTGAAGAGGAATATTGACTTCACTATTAAGCGTGATGTTAACTATAGGTTTTTCATGGATTCCTTTATCAAGTTGATAGTTGAGAGCTTTTATTATGAATAGATGTTGGATGTTGTCAACTTATTTTTCTGCATCATTCAGATAGTCACGTAGTTTATTTTAGCTTGTTAATATAGCAAATTACATTGATTTAATTTCTAATGTACTCTGACACTAACAACTTGTAAGTTAAAGGCTGGTCCTCCACAAGACAGTCCCCACTTCTGATGCTGGTCAGACTTTGGAGCCCTAGATCACTTACACTTCTGACCAACTAGCTACAAATCAAGAGTGTTCCCACAACCTTCCTTAAGTTTAATAATTTAGTATAATGACTCATAACACACAGAAAAGCACTGTTTTTATTATAACTTTATCGTAAAAATATAAACTAGGACCAGTCAAAGGAAGAGGCACATAGAGTGAGTTATGAGAGGGTTCTGAATACAGAGCTTCCATGTTCTCTCCATGTGGAATCAGGGCATCATTTCTTGTCTTCAACTTTGAGTTTAATGCTTTTTTATTTTCATTCAACTTTGAGTTTAATGCTGTTTTTATTTTCATTCAACTCAAATATTTTCTAAACAAAATGTGGATTTCTTATTTTATCTGAAAGATTGTTTATAAGTGTACTATTTAGGTTCCAGATAAATGAAAATTTTCAAGAGGTATTTCTGTTATCTATTTCTAATATAGTTTCATTGTGGTCTGATAACTTACTTTGTGTATTACTTTAATTCTTTTAAATTCATTGAGATTTTTTTATGGCTCCTAATATGGTCTAATTTTAGAAAATATTCTGGGTATAGTTGAAAAGATGAAAAGAAATGCTTACTCTGCTGTTTTAGGTGTAATAATCAATAAATGTCAATTAGGTCAAGTTGGCTGATATAGTGTTTTTCAAATACGTATCTTCACTGATTGTCTCTATACTTATTATATGAATTATTGAAAGAAAGATATTAAAAACTGATTAAACTTGTGTATTATTTTTTAACTACTTGCAATTTAAAAAGTTTCTGCTCCACTGTTTTGAAATTCTGTTATTAGGTAAAAACTTTTAGAATGGTTATGTTTCTACTGAACTGATCATTATTATTATGAAATACTTTTTCTTCTAGTAATATTCTTTATTCTGAAATTTACTTTATATGATATTAATATAATGACTATAGCCTTCTTTTGACAAGTACTAGCACAATATATCCTTTCCACCTTTTTACTTTTAATTTATTTGTCTTTGTTTCTAAAATGGGTTTCTGGTATGCACATATAAGCAGGTCTTGATATTTTTATCCATTTTAGCAATCGCTGTCAGATCGGGAGTATTTATTTATTTAATTTCAATCCATGTGCCAAACGAGTATAATTTTTATTCTGTATGGAAGATTTTCTTTAGTCTTTCTGGTAATTCAAGCTGGTAATTCAACTACATTATTTCATTTTGTATAGCTTTAAAAAAGTTATTTTGCCTTTGTTTTGGAAAGACATTTTCACTGGATGTATTATTCAAAGCTGACAAAGCTGACTGTAGAGTACTTTTAAGTTGATTCACTATTTTCTCACTTGCTTTGTTTCTGACTAGAAATATGCTTTATTCTATCTTTGTTACATTGTATATAAAGTATCTTTTTTTCTAGCTGCTTTTAAATTTTTGGCAATATGATTATGTTACACGTTGGTAGAGTTTTATTTATGTTCTGTTTATTTTGTTGACCTTGAATATATGACTTTATAGTTTTCACCAAATTTGAAAAAAGAGTCATTATTTCTCCAGATATTTTCTCTGTCTCCATCCTCTCTCTCCTATTCTTCAACCCTGTATATATTAGAATAGTTGAAGTTGTTTCAAAGCTCATGATGTTGTTTCTCTCTCACACACACACACACACACACACACACGTACATATACACATGTACTCACATATATGCAAATATGTACATGTATATTTATGTGTTTATATATGTTATATATGTGTATGTATGTGTATGTATGTATGTATGTGTATATATATATACACACACAATTTTTTACATTCTTGTAAATATTATGGATCATTTTTTACATTCCTGTAAATATTATTGAGCTATATTCTGGGAAGTTGTTATGTTACTCAGAGTCAGTTTTGTTCTTTGGGTGTTACTTTTAATATTTTTAAGCTAGAATACATCTCTGTTCAATGCAGGGGTAATTATTTTCTGCTACTAAGATAAGATCTTTGAGTACTATAGTCAGTGTCCTACGTTTTATGAGATTTTTCAATCTGGCTGGTGGAAGCAGGCACTATTCCTATTTTGTGTGAGTGCCATGCACTCTTACCTCTAATCCTTTTGGATAGTTATTTCTCTGACCTTGGGTGATTCTCTTGTACCCATGTACTGTTAGTGCTCGATCGTCAGATTTTATTTTTAATGCCACGGTGTTTAAGGCAGATCTTCTGGAAGGATTTCGACTTTCTCTTTCTAAAGCTAGATGCAAATACATTGGTTCTGCAGCCCTTTGGTATCTGTAAGCCTTGATTTCTTTTCACTCATAATGCAGGTGCTTGAGAACTGGTAGATTATATGAGCTGATGTGTCCCTCCTATGAGTGGGCAGGAGGACAGAGCCTTAGACCCCCAACTTCAACCTTGGGACTTGTTCTGGCTAAGGTATGTGAATTATGCTGCTTTGTGCTGAGCTGGTTTCAGATAGAGGTCAGTTTCACAGGAGGAAAAGATGTCTCCTGTGACTTATTGATATTCTAGTAGGGTCTTTTTTTTTTTTTAGACCATTCTCTAGTAAAGCAATAAGATATCTCTTGAATAAAGACTATTTCTCAATCTCTAACCTGTATATCTTGTATTTATCTCTCTTGCCTTATTGAGCAGATCAGGATTTTTGGTATAATATTAAATAAGAGGAGGTGAGAGAATACACTCTTGCCTTATTTCTATAGTCTTTTACAATTAAGAAGGATGTTATATATAGGTCTTTGATTGTTTGCTTGCTTGTTTGTCCTATACTTTATCAATTTAAGAAAGATTCCTTCTATTTATATTTATCTGGGATTTTTTATCATTAATGATGTAGACCTTTGTGAAATTCCTTTTTCTTCCATTTAGTTGAGTATTTTTCCTCTTTACTTGGTTAATGTGGTAAATTATATTGATTTATTGATGAACATTAAACCATACTTGCATTGCTTAAATAAATCCAAATAACATAATGTTTTATATTTCTTTGTATATTTGTGTATGTTCGTTATATTTGATTTGCTAATATTTTTTAAAGACTTTTGTATCCATTTTATGAAGATACCTTCTGTAGTTTTTTTTTCTTTATATTAATTTTGTTTGTGGTATTATTCTGGCTGTCCATAATGAATTGGAAAAATGTTTCCCCTCCTCTATTTTAAGAATTTGAGTACTTTTAGTATTATTTTATACTTAAATGTTGATAATATTAATAAGTAAATTTATCCTAGCCTAAATTGTTATTTGTGGAAAAATTTTAAAACTTTAAGTATTTTAATAGACATGGACTATTTTGTATTAATTCATTCTTGTTTTCAAAAATTCATCTATTTCACTTAATTGCCAAACTTTTTGGTATGCAGTTCTTCATAATAAATTATTGCTGGTGGTATTATTGTTGTTATTATGTCTATAGGATCTGGAGGATTCCCACTTTTATCTTTATTTTCTCCTTCCTTTTACTTACTTTGGGTTTACTTTATCTTCCTTTTTCATCTTAGAAATTTTAGTTGAATTCTAAGTTTTTCTATTTTCTAATATAAGCATGCAATAATACATAAAGTTCTGTGTAACATTATTTTAACTGCATAGCACAGATTTTTATAGGTTGTGTTGTTGTTTTCATTCAGTTCAATATTTTTCTAGTTACACTCATTTTTTCTTTTCTTTGATCTATGGGTTACATGAGATTATATTGTCTAATTTTCTATGTTTGCATTTGTTGAGATATATTTTTGTTAATCATTTCTAATTAATTCTCTTTCAGTCAACAAATATTCTCAGTATAACTTATTTTATTTTTAGATTTAAGGCTTGACAAATTGTCTGTCAAATTGAATATTTCCCATGCACTAAACAGAATACATTTTGCAATTGTTAAGTGCAGTGTTTTTATAAATTTCAATTAGATCACAATTGATAGTGTTGTTCAGTTTTCTAAATACTTATTGATTTTCTGCCTAGTTGTTCTATTACTGAGAGAGACATTTAAAAATTTCTAATAACATGTATGTATTGGAAAAGACAATAGAGCTGGGGAAAATAGAACTCAGCAGGAAAAGAGGAAGCCCAAATAAGAGGTGGCTTGACTCCATAAAAGGAGCCCTAGGCATGAGTCTACAGGAGCTGAGTAGGGCTGTTGAGGACAGGACATTGTAGACATCACTATTCATAGGTTAGCCAGGAGTTGGAACCACCTCGACAACAGTAACACACATATTTGTCTACATAACTTTTCTGTTCTTGCTTCATATTTTTTCTTCAAATATTTTTTGAAAATTTCAAAATCTATTTTTACGTGCACACATATTTAAAATGTCTTCTTGATGATTTGCCATCCAGTGTATCTTTATGAAACATCTATTTCCTTCGTAATATTTCTTGTCCTGATGTCTATTCCATGTGATATCAAGATTTCTACTGATCTATTTGATTTTATGGCACGTACTTCTCCACACTTTAATTTTTAATCTACCTATGTCTTTATATTTAATATACATCCTCTCTTAGCAGAAAGGTCAGGCTTTTTCATTCAATGTAATAATTATTGTCTTTTAATTGGTGGTTAATTACTAATACTCAAAGTAAGTATTTCTTTAAGTTTATGTATCCCATATGGCCATCTGTTCTTTATGTCACATACGTTTTCTTTTTATTTTCCTTTTTTCTGACTTTTTTCTTAAATTTTTTTATTTTGAAATTATTTTAGATTTACAAAGCTTTTGAAAATGTAATACAGAGAGATTTCACACATTCCTCACATAGCTTTCAGTCATGTTAACATCCCAGATGGCATACTTATGAAGCTTAAGAAGTTAACATTTGTGCAATATCTCTAACTAAACTACAGATCTTGTTCAAATTTCACCATATCCACCACTGTTCTTTCTGTGTTCCATAACTTAGTGTAGGATCTCGCATTACATTTAGTTGTCATCGTCTCTAATTTCCTTCACTATCTGGCAATGCCTCCATATTTGCTCCTTTTAATAACCTTGACACTTTTGAAGATGCTGGTCAGGAAACTTGTAGAATATCCCAGTTTGAGTTGTTTTTTTTTCTCATGTTAATTAAGGTCATAGATTTTGTTGTTGTTGTTGAGAAGAAAACAAAGATGATTTTTGTGCAGTAGCTCAGGGAGTACGCAATATCAATACGTTCCTTTACTAATAACATAAAGCTTGATTATGGTGATGTCTTCCAGGTTTCTCTACTGTAAAATCACTATCCCTTTATAAGAAAGCGATATTTGGGAGAAAACTTCAATACTATACAAATATCTATTCCCTCACAGTCTTTTACCAACCAGTTTTAACATTCATTAGCTGATCTTGCTTGTAGTAATTGTTTCTGTAATGTTCTAATAACAATTTCTATTTTCCTTATTCCTTTTTACTTTCATTAATTGTGAATTATTTGTGAGATTTTTCTTCTTCTCCAGCATATATATATATATATATAGTATGTATATGTGTGTGTATATATATGTATATGTGTGTGTATATATATATATTATATATATATTCAGATCTTTTTATGTTTTAGTTTCTAAATGAATTCTCTTATTGTCTCAGAATATTCTTTTTATGACCCTGTTCTTTCAAATATGCTATGGTTTGTTTTTGCTGGAATAAACAAGCAGACATGATCTATCAAGCTTTATTATGATTAAGTTTGTATGATAAATCTCTCTTCGAACTTAATTTTTAACCTTTTCATGTCTTAATATTTAAAGTCCATTTCCAATAGACGCATTTAGTTATGTCTTGCCTTATTTATATATTTTTTAATCCAATTTATCAATTTCTGACTTTTAACTGGTATGTTTAGACTATTTACATTTAATGTGTTTATTGATATGGTTGAATTGAAATCTACCATCTTGTTAGCTGTTTCTTTTTTTTTTTTTTCTGCTTTCCCTTAGGTTATTTGAGCTTTTAAAATAATGATTTTAGTTTCTCTATTGATTCGTGTTTATACCATATGTGTGTGCAGTCATGTTCTTCTTAACGGTGGAGGTACATTCTGAGAAATGCGTATTTAAGCAATTTCAGCATTGTGCAATCATCATGGAGTGTACTTACACACCTAGGCTATATGGTATACCACCATTGTATACGGAGTCTGTCTCGACTGAAATGCTGTTATGTGGTGCATAGGTGTATACATATATGTGTGTTATATGCATATATATATATATATATATAAAATGAACATCTATGTATGATATTTGTACATATCATATATATCCTAAATATAGACATATAAGGTATAAATAACTTACATGCATACATATTTATACATATATTTTTTTACTGGTAGCCTTAGGTTTTGTAGTATACATCTTTAATTAATCAGAGTACCTCATTCAAAAAAATATTATAACATTTCACATGTAGTGTAAGGATCACAACAGTTTATTCCTAATTCTTTCCATCCTTTTTCTCATTGTTTTAATACATATTACTTTTATATAACCTATAAAAATATAATACATTATTAGTAATTTTTCTTTAGAGAAATCAATTGTTGTTAGAACAATTCATACAGGAAAATAAATTTTAATTTGCCTTCATCTATTTTATTTCCTGTGTTCTTTATTTTTTTATGTAAGATCTAAGTTTTTGTCTGATATCATATTATTTGTGCCTGAGGAATCATCTTTAATTTTTTTTTGTTTACTAAATCTATTGAAAATAAATTCTCTTTATTTTTGTCTGCAAAAGTTCTTATTTATTCTTCATTTTCAAAAGATGTTTTCACTGGATTTACAAATAGACTCTATTTTTTTCTTCTAGTCCTTTGAAGTTGTCACTCTATATTCTTCTTCTGTGTATTATTTTTGAAAAGAAGTCACTATAATTATCATATTTGCTCCTTTGTAGGTAATGTGTTTCCCTACCCTCACCCTAGCTTCCTTTAAGATTTTCTCTTTGTCTTTTGTTTTTAGAAGCTTGATATGATATGCCTCGCTGTATGTTGTTTTTTATTAGTTTTTTATTTTGTGTTCATCTTGCTTGGTATTTTCTGAGATTCTTAAATGTTTGATTTGGTGTCTGTCATTAATTTGGGAGTTCTCAGCTATTATTTCCTTAAGCATTTTTTACTTTATTTACTCTTTTCATATAAAATTTCAATTACACAAACATTAGGTTTTCAATATTTTTCCACATCTAATGAATATCTGCCCCTTAACCCTTTTTTTTTCTTTTTGTTTCAGTTTGGGTACTAATATTGATCTATCTTCATATATCTTGTTTCTTACCTCTAATGATCTTGTTAAAAGTATTTTTTAAATCTGTTACTTATTTTTCACTTCTAGCATTTTCATTTGATTATTTCTTAAGTCAATCCCTTTACTACAATTACCTATCTGCTCTTTTGTATTGTCCATCTTTTCCATAAGAGTTGTTTAATGTATTAATCATAGTTAGTCTAATACCCTGTCCATAGCACTAGCATCTGTTTCATATGAAGGTCTCATTCTAATGATTGATTTGATTCTTAAAAATGTGTTTTACTTGCTGTTTCATATACTTTGTGGTATTATGGTGACATCTAGACATCCTGTATAATATAGTCGATGTTAATAGTAAATAGTTTTTAGACCTAAAAGTGGGCACACTTTTTTGTCTGCTAGACAAGATTTTGAGTATATCCAATTATGTGCTGGGCTGGATTTGATGTTTGTTGTTGCTATGGTTACTCTTAGAGCAGTGCAACATTTTAAATTCCTTTAGCAGTACTTGATGTTTAGAGTGAGGGTTAGTTTAGATTTTTTTTCCCTAGTGTTGCATCCTCACATATTCCTTTTGTACTTAGCCACAGAGAGAATCTATCTCTCATAACTTACTTGTAGTCCGTGCCTCTCGTCTGACGGGGTCTGGGGAGGCAAGTGAAAGGGAATTCTGCTGATTTGATTAAGCTACATCTCAGCCATAGATAGGCACTATGTCCCTAGGTTAGGGGAGGGCAACATTCTTAGGTGTGTGGTGATCATGCTTCTCCCTTAATGTAGTTCTGAACCTGACACATATTTGCTCCTTCTTCAGGGTTGATTTTTTTTCTATGCTTTTCTTCCTGTTGTAATGAGATTTCACCAGTGACTTTAGACTGATAGTTATTTTTGTCCATCTTAAACATATTTTCCAAGTTTATTGAAATATAATTGACCTATAAATTGTGTAAGATTAAGGTATACAATGTGATGATTTGACACACTTATATATTACAAAATGATTTCTACAGTAGTGTTAGTTAACAGTTTCATTACATCATATAATTGTTTTTTTTTATGTGGTGAGAATATTTAACATTATTCTCTTAGCAACTTTATATAATACAGTATTTTAAACCATAATCACCATGCTGTATATTAGATCTTCAAAACTTATTTATCTTGTAATTGTAAGTGTACCCTTCGATGAACATTTTACCATTTCCCCATGCTGCAGCCCCTTGCAATCACCACTTTAATCTGTTTCTGTAAGTTTGACTTTACAGATTCTATATAAAAATGACATCATTAAGTATTTGCATTTTCCTGTCTAACTTATTTCACTTAACATCATTCCCTCAAGGTCCATCCATAATGCCGCAAATGCAAGATTTCCTTTTTTCTTATGTTGAATAATATGCCATATATATTCCATAGATAAATTAAGTTGGTTCCATACCTCAGCTATTGTGAATAATGTTGCAATGAACATAGGAATACAGATATCTCAAGATACTGATTTCATTTCATTTGTATATTACCCAGAGTGAGATTGTTGGATCATATGGTAGTCTAGTTTTAATTTTTTGAGTAATTACCATCTCATTTCCACAGTGACTGTACCATTTTACATTCCTATCAATAGTGCACAAGTATTCCTTTTTCTTCACATTTTTCCAGCTACTTATTGTCTTTTTTTGTGTGTGTGTATTTTTTTAATGATAGCTATTCTAAAAGATATGAGGTGATAGATGTCTCATTGTGGTTTTGATTTGCATTCCCCTGATGATTGCTGGTGTTGTTCATCTTTTCATATACCTGTTGGCCATTTGTATGTTTTAAAAAAAATTTGCTAACTTTCTCTACCCATTTTAAAACCAGATTTTGTGTGTGTGTGTGTGTGTGTGTGTGTATGTATGTATGTATTATTATTGATTTCTATGAGTTCGTTATATGTTTTGGATATTAACCCTTTATCAGGATACGATTTCCAAATATTTTCTCAGATTCATTAGGTAAAACAGGAAGAAAGCTAAAAAATTCAAAGATAGTGGAAATTATACAACACACTTCTGAACAACCAATAGTAAATGAAGAAATTTTTTAAAATTAAAATATTTAAACATAAATGGAAGCACAACATATTACTAAACCATGAGATGCAGCAAAAGCAGTTCTAAGAGGGAAGTTTATAGTGATAAATGCCTATGTTAAGAAAAGAAAAAAAGAATCTCAAATTAACGACCTAACTTTACACCTCAAATAACTAAAAAAAGAACAAACTAAGCCCAAAGTTAGCAGAAGGGAAGGAAATAACAAAAATCAGAGCAGAAATAAATAAAATAGAGACCAGAAAAAAAAATAGAAAAGGTTAACCAAACTAAAAGCTTGGTTTTTGGAAAAGATAAAGTAATTAATAAAAAAGAGAGAATGACTCAATAAATAAAATCAGAAATGAAAGCAGAGACATTAGTAATGTTCCTGAGATCACATGAATAAAAGGATCATTGTTGTGGTTCACTCAAATCTAAGACCCACAGAGCCAATTGAGATGAATTGTGAGCATTTATTAGATGGCTGGTGACTGACTCTCTACCATGCAGGGTCAGAGAGATCAGTCCCTAGCTCCAAAAAGAGGCAGTTTATAAAGAAACAAAAGCAAGCAGATTACAGAAGCAGAAGTTGGCTCACTTAAAAATTTTCCACCTTTAACAATCATAAGAGTCTTATACTCTTATATAGAGGAGAATTCCTGGGTGGAGTTTCTTGCTCTTTATAAAGTGTCAGGGCAGCTCTTCTTGGCCTAGTTGTGTCCTTAGGGAGACTATATCAAGACTACTCTTTCAATCTTTTTTGTTAGTGCCCAGTAGGTTTCCTGGAGAAAAAAAAAAAAATCTGTGAAAATAAAAAGGGGGGGCGGTGTTTTTGCAGTCCCCAGGGGCTTCACCCTTCTTCCCAGAGCATATGCAGCCCACAACAATTCATTAGCTACTCTCAGTTAACTCTTTATACTGGTGCTGACTATATCTTGCCCAGATTAAGTCAGTGCCATGTTTTGTTTCTAACTGTAGACGCCTATTTCTCTCTAAATCCCTGGCATTTTGCCTTGCAAGCTCAGCATGCCAATGTATTTAAAAATGTATGACCTTGTTTTCTCTTTCAATTTTTAAAATTTTAAGTATGAGAGCAATGGTATTTCCAACTCTAAATTTACAGTCAGAAAGTGGAAAGTCTGGGCATTCTTTTGGAGTATTTTCAGTATCCATTTATGTCCTTAAATCATCTTATTAGCTACACTCTTTCTTTCGTGCTTGCCTTTGTATATAAAGTTTACTTTTTAAACTTAACAGTCTACCTACTAATAAACTAATATATGCAAAATTTAAGAACCTTATGCCATTATTTCTTTTTCCCCTTCATATTTTTTGAACTATTGCTTTTTAACACTATAAGGCCAGTGCTCCCGGAAAAGGCCCCAAGGACGTGGTGAGGTCCCTGCTCCTAGCTCCCACCTGCTAGCCACCTGAAGCCCATAGACCAATCCGCGGGTGCCAGGAATACACGCTGTGGTGCCAAACCGCTGCACCAATGAAAGAGCCCCACGCTATGCTTTTGTCTTTTTGAATCTTCCCCTTCCTGGACGCAACCCTTAAAACCCTGTCCCGACCCCGCCTGGGTGCGACTTCTCTGGCCCCTTTCCTTGGGACCAGAGAACCTCGCCCGCCCGGGACCGCTTGCCTTTCAATAAAGGACGCCTGCTAATCATGAGTCAGACTCTGTTGAGTGGCCGAAACTTACATTCTTGGAGCTCAACGTGGGGCGGGAAAGAGTGCCCTCTCTCCTCGCAGAGATGAGGGGCCCATCCCGCGGCTCCCAGAAGACCTCCAGCCGGCCACCAGGACCATGCCACCCATCCAACAGGAAACGGGGTAAGGGTTCCAGGCTCCATCGGGTCCGCTCTCCTTGGCTGGATAACGCGCTCTGCGCTCGCTCGCGCTCGCTCGCTCGCGCTCTCTCTCTCTCTCTCTCTCTCTCTCTCTCTCTCTCTCTCTCTCTCTCTCTCTCTCTCTCTCTGTCTGTCCTCTGTTGAAAGCACGGCCACGTCAGAGGAGCTCCTCCGGAGGCCAGGCCTATCGGGGTCAGGTGGACCGGAGACGTCCGCACCACGTGATCCCACTCCCGTTCCGACCGTTTCCCTCTGCCACAGGGAAACCTGTGGTTGTTGGAAAACGAGTTTCCGGGAGAGAGAGGCCCATTCAGCCATGGGGAATGCTCCCTCTAAATCCAAGGCAACCACTCCCTTACAATGCCTCTTGTCTAACTTGAAAACCTGACACTTAGATCAGAACATCCACCCTAAGCGGCTCATTTTCTTCTGCGCCGAGGCCAGAAGAAATATCCCCCCGATAATGATTACAAATGGCCGTCTACTGGGACGTTTGATTTTAATATCTTCCGTGATTTAGATAATTACTGTCGTAAGACGGGAAAGTGGTCTGAGGTCCCCTATGTTCAGGCGTTCTTTACTCTGCGGTCCCGCCCTATCCTCTGTACCCACAGTTCCTCTTCCCAAATCCTGTTGACCATGGCTTCCCCCAAGCCCCGCCACCCTCTGCTGCCTCCCCAGAACCCTCCGTGCCTGAAGACTCTTCATCCTTTCTTACCATCGCTCCTAAAGAGTTAGTTGCTCCTCGCAACCGACCTCCCCCGCCGGATTCGCCTCCTTCCCCAGCTTCTCCAGCTTCATCATCCTCCTCCGTCTCCACACCGTCTCCTGCTCCTCCACCATCTACCCCAGCCCAGTCTCCTCCTTTACTCCTCTCCCCCGCCTCGTACTCCCCACCACTCCAATCCTCTATCCTCCCCTCCCACCCGTGATGTCACCCGTCAGCGCCCATACCCGCTCTCATGGCACCACCCAAATGACCACCCCCTCCACATCCCGCTCCTTCCCTGAGGTCCCTCCCTCGGCTTCTCTCCTCCCCTTCTGCCTCGTGGTGGGTGCTGAAAGCCTAGCATACATTCATGTTCCTTTTTCTCTTCAAGATCTCGCACACATAGAACAAAAATTGGGTTCCTTTTCCATCAACCTCAAACTATATCAAACAATTTACCTGGCTCACCCGGGCTTACGCCCTCACCTTCCAAGACATTTATGTTTTTGTAGACTCTACCACCACCCCTAACGAACGACAGACCATTTGGTTGGCAGCAAGAACCCTTTCTGACCAACGCCATTTTGCCAAGCCCGCGCCTGAGCACCCCCGGGCCCCACAGCAGTTCCCAACACAGACCCAGGCTGGAATTACCAAAGACAACGGGGACGAGACCAAGTAAAATACATGGTCGAGTGCCTCTTAGAAGGCATGGAAACTGAGGCCCATAAGGTCGTCAATTTGCTCAAACTAGATAGCATTACGCAAGGCCCAGATGAAAACCCGGCCATGTTCCTTAATAGACTGACTGAGGCTCTTGTTCTCCATACGAGACTGACCCCTGTATCCCGTTAGAGCCGCCACTTTGGCCAACCGATTCATCTTCCAATCGGCCCCAGATATTAGAAAGAAACTTTCCAAGGCCATGGACGGTCCCCAGATCCCCTTCTGAGATCTGGTTAAAATGGCCTTTAAAGTTTATAATGCTCGAGAGGAGACAGCCGAGGCTGACCGCAAGGCCAAACTAAAAAAAAGGTAGATCTCCAAACCCAAGCCCTTGTGGCTGCCCTGAGGCCAGCTCTCGAAAATCGTCCTCCTCAAAAGGGGGACCCAGAAGACTGCGGCTACGCCCTGAGCTTGCTTCAAGTGCGGAAAGGAGGGCCATTGGGCTCGCCAATGCCCAAATCCATGACAGCCCATCAGGCCTTGCCCGTTGTGCGCCCAAATGGGCCACTGGAAAGTTGACTGCCCACAGGGGCCTGGCTCCTGCGCCTCCATGCAGCGGCCCAACCGCACAAGCGGCAGACACCCACCCGCCCTCTGCTTCTTGGCTTCACCGATGACTGAAGATGCCTGGACTCGGGACCCCCATCACCCAAGCCAAGCCCAGAGTAATGCTCCAAGTGGCAGGTAAGTCTATCAATTTCCTGATAGATACGGAGGCTACTTATTCGGTTCTCTCCTCATTTGCAGGGCCTCTAACTCCTTCCCATATCTCGGTTTTGGGGATCGACGGGATTACTACCAAACCCCTCCAGACCAGGCCACTGCACTGTCAGCTCAGGGATCTCCTTTTTTCTCATTCCTTTCTAATCATCCCTTCTTGCCCAACTCCCCTGTTAGGAAGAGATGTCCTGTCCAAACTTCAAGTGACTTTACGGTTTCCCTGCTTCCAGACACCCTCGGAGGCCCCTTGCTGATGGCCATGATTGACTACTCTTCCTCTTCCCAGACACCCTTATCCTCAGCTCCCAAATCCTCCCAACCCATTGACCCCATCATTTGGGATACTTCCACCCCCATTATTGCAGCTCACCATGACCCCATCCTCATCAGGCTAAAAAACCCTCACTCATTCCCCTCATGACCCCAATTTCCCATTTCACTTCAACATCTAAAAGGCTTAAAGCCTATCACCACTAGGCTTTTCAGCCAACGACTCCTTACGTGCACACATTCCCCATACAACACTCCCATCCTCCCAGTCCGAAAAACCTCAGAGGCTTACTGCCTTGTCTAAGACCTCCACCTCATAAATGAGGCAGTGATTCCTACACACCCCCTTGTTCCCAACCCATATACCCTCCTCTCTCATATCCCTCCCAATACCTCACATTTTACTGTCATTGACCTTAAAGATGCCTTTTTTACTATCCCCTTTCATCCAACTTGTCAGTTTCTCTTTGCCTTCACCTGGACCAACCCCAACACCAATCAACCAACCCAGCTCACTGGGACAGTGCTTCTTCAAGGCTTCTGTGATAGCCCTCACTTTTTTGGCCAAGCCTTGGCCCAAGACTTCGCAGGCTGCTCTCTCTCCCTGAGCGTCCTCTTACAATATGTGGATGACCTCCTGCTTTGTAGCCCCTCCACAGACCTATCTGAAATCCATACAGCCAAGCTGTTAAATTTTCTCAGCTCCTGGAGATACCATGCCTCTAGCACTAAGGCCCAATTGACCCAATCAACAGTTACTTACTTTGGCCTACAGCTCACACCAACCACTAAGTCCCTAACTATCGAGTGCAGACAGCTGATTCAACAACTACCTGTCCCCACTGCAGGCCAACAAATTCTTTTCTTTTTGGGGCTGGTGGGCTTCTTTAGATATTGGATACCTAATTTTGCTTCCCTCTCTAAGCTTTATATTCAGCCGCTAAGGAGACTCCCATTGGGCCCCTATCCCCAAAGTCTATAGAAATTGCCTTTCAAAGCTTCAAAGTGCCTTGTTGGGATCTCCCTCTTTATCTCTTCCTACCCTAAGCTTCCTTTCCTCCTACACACTGATGAGCGACGAAGAATTGCCTTTGGGTTCTCACTCAACCCTTAGGATCTTCACTCCTACCCGTTGCCTTCATGTCCAAACAGCTAGATCCAACCACCCTCAGATGGCTGCCATGCCTTCAGGCCCTGGCCACCGCCGCCTCTCTCGCCCAAGATGCCCTAAAACTCACTTTGTGCCAACTTATTTCTATATTCTCCCCTGACCACGTGTCAGACCTTCTCGCTCCTAAATTTCTCATGACTCCAAGACCCAAGAATTCCATCTTCTCTTTCTTAAAAACCCCGATATCACAGTTCATTGCTCAGAACCCCTCAATCCAGCTACTTGCCTACCGATCGATGCCTCTCACCCCGAACAAAAACCTCACCTCTGTGTCAAGGTGCTAGATTCAATCACCCAAAGCCCATCAAATCTCTACAATATTCCCTTAACTTCCCCAGATTTAACTTTATTCACTGATGGGAGCTCTCAAAAAGGGCCAAAAGTTTGTCAGAGAGCCGCATATGCGGTAGTCACTCTGACAGACATCCTGGAGGCTGACCGACTCCCCAAGGGGACTTCTTCCCAAAAGACAGAATTGATAGCTTTAATCAGAGCACTAACCTTGGCCAAAGATAAATCAGTTAATATTTACACTGATTCCAAATATGCCTATAGCATAGCACATAGCCATTCAACAATTTGGAAAGAATGAGGGTTGCTTACCACAAAAGGCACTCCCATCATTAATGGTCCTCTCAAGAATTACTAGGGGCTCTAACACTCCCAAAGCAGACAGCCGTTTTACATTGTAAAGGACACCAAGCCCCAACTGATCCTATCTCCCAAGGCAATTCCAAGGCAGACCAGGCCACCAGGAATTTGGTTTCCACCAGTCCCATCGCCACTATAATGTTCCTCCAAATTCCAATTGTCCCTGATTATTCGCCGACAGAAAAAGAACACCTTCTATCCATAGGAGGAATAGAGACCCCCTCCAGCTGGATCTCGGTTCAGGGTAAACTGGCGATTCCCTCAGCACAATCTATTCAGCTGGTATCAGACATTCATAATTCCCTCCACATCGGTCCCAAAGCTCTCTTCAGATTTTTAGAACCACTGTTCTGGCCCTCTAAATTATTTGATACCATACAAGAGGTCCACAAACACTGTCTGATATGCTCTAAGACTTTTCCCTAAGGCAAACATAAGCCACTGCTCCCCACCCACCAAATGAAGGGATATCCACCAGGACAGGACTGGCAAATTGATTTCACCCACATGCCCCACTATAAAACCTACCAATTCCTGTTGGTGGCAATCCATTATCGGGACCTGGCTTCTACCCCTGGCCAGACCCATAGCAGCCATAGGATTGCTTCTACTGATGGCCCCCTGTCTAGTGAGATTTCTTACAGACCATGTACGAGACATAATGCGTGTGTCATCAGATGCTGCTGATGACCTACCAACAAATCTCTGAATGGGACCTGGACCAATGTGATGATGTCCAAAGCCAAGGGCCGGAGGCGCTGGCCAGACCCACCTCCCTGAACAGCGCCGCTTTTCAGAAGGAAGTAGCTATAGATTGAGTCAGCGCCCTATTACGCCAAACAGGGTGGGATGTAAGGCCAGTGCTCCCAGAAAAGGCCCCAAGGAACGTCAGGTCCCTGCCCCTAGCTCCCACCTGCTAGCCACCTGAAGCCCATAGACCAATCCGCGGGTGCCAGGACTACACGCTGTGGCGCCAAATCGCTGCACCAATGAAAGAGCCCCATGCTATGCTTTGCCTTTTTGAATCTTTCCCTTCCTGGACAGGACCCTTAAAACCCTGCCTGGACCCCACCCAGGTGCGACTTCTCTGACCCCTTTTCTCGGGACCAGAGAACCTCGCCCTGGACCGTTTGCCTTTCAGTAAAGGACGCCTGTTAATCATGAGTCAGACTCTGTTGAGCGGCCAAACTTTACAAAGACTTGTACGTATGTTTTAAATCTCAAACACATTGCACATTTTGGCTTTATGCAGTTTATTGTTTGCTAACTTGTTGGGAGCCATTTTGAGACACTGAAGAAGTCACGTAGCTTATAGCCATAAAGCAGTTGCTGAGACTGCTTAAACAATGGTTCTAGGAAGCAGGGATTTGAGTTAAACATTACTGACCCTGAAGGAGAGGTATGCCTCCTAAAGAAACCCTTTTAAGATAGTGGAATGTTTTACAGTAAGCAGGGATGTTTGCACCCTGAGGGAAGGATGTATAGGAACTTATGTAAATGTCAGCTTTTCTGTGATAATGTACTCTGTGCCTTGCTATTGTGTTCAAAAAGAAATAGGGCTATGCTAAATAAACTCAGGCTACAGCATTACTGTATGCCCTCCCGAAGCGCTTTCCTGTCTTCTTCTTTTTTCCTTAGGCTTCCCCCCTCTTTTAGGTGCTGTTTGACTTTAGCCGGCTGGCACTAATTTTTAAAATCAAAAACATGCCTTTAGGGAGTGGGGAAGGAGGGGGTAGGTGGGGTAAAGGGGATCAAAAATAGGGGGTAGGAGGAGGGTGAAGTAGGTAAAAGGGATCAAATATATGGTAGCTGAAGGAAACTGGACTTTGGATGGTAAACGCACAATAGAATATACAGATGTTAAATTACAATGTACACCTAAAAATCATATAATTGTATTAACCAATGTTTCCCCAATAAACTTAATTTTTAAAAAATTGTTTTTAAATATACTTTTAGTATATACCTGTTTTGATTATCCCCATAATATCTTTTCTCCTTTTGTAAATACAGGTATCATTTGATACAATTTCTTTTAGCCCAACAATATGGGTTTTGTCAAGTTTCTTGATATTGTTTTGCATGTTATTGCTCTGCAAATTCCAGCAGCCTCAGTCTCCCCATCTTATACTCTCTGTCTCATCACTTCAGTGAGACAGCAGCGTTCTGCTTGGAGTCACTCTCTTTGTACCACAAATAGGAGAGGGACTCTAGAGAAAATACCTTCTCTCAGGCACCACCGTACCGTGCTGTGCAATATCTAACTTTGGAAAATCTGTTTTTTTCACACATGATGTTCAGTTTTCCTATCGTGTACATAGGAGGTCAAGTCTGGTACCAGTTACTGCATTAGGGCAAAAAAACAGGAGGCTTCTTTAGTCACTTTTATTTAAGGATTTATTAGCCACACATGTGCTCATTTACAAAGCTCTTTTCTCTGTATAATTATAAACTTGTAATGTGTACATAAAGCAAATGAAGTCTAGTAATTAAAAGACTGATTTTAAATGAAATCAAAATCCAGGTCTTGCTAATGACCTTGAATTCCCTAGCTATGCTTTTTCATTTGTTTGACTTGCATCTGGTAACTTTGAGTTGTTCACGGATCATATTAGATGAGCTTCTGTTATCATCACTCTACATGCGTGGTCTCCACTTGGGTTCATCTTTGCTTGCTGGGACCTCTCCCCTGGAAGGAGGGTCTTTCTTCACTTTTGATGAAACATGAATCCCCACCCAAACTCATGCCAGTCAAAATGACCTAGACTTAATTTGGCCCTTGTATTCACTGACCCAACATCCTTCATCAGAACCTTCAGTCTGATTTTGTCATCTTATGTCAGGGTGGTTGGCACTCAGGGACAATATGAATGAAAAAGAAGGCAAGGAAAGTAGACATCTTATGGTACACTGAGGTAATAATAGTTATTTTTTGAGTCTGCCATGAAATAGGCACAGGTATGGTGTTGATATACTGGTATACTAGACATATGAGGTCTCCGACCCTGTGGAATTTAGGATCTAGACTTTAGTTTAAACAAAAAATACTTTAACATCATTTGTCAATAAAATCTTAATCTGGATTAGTAAATATATTTCGCTCTCTATAAAAATGTTCTTTTTGTGAATTAGATCAGCAGTTGGTGTAATCCTTAAAATCATCTGAAATATCTTGATTATGTATGCTCAAGTAGACTCTAGATAAACTAAATACATCATTGATTCTTCAAATAAAGGCATTGGGAAACAAACTTAAATTTATATTAGAATGTCATGTTAAATATTGTTGTTGAAGATGCTCTGTTTCAAACATTTTGATGGTTGCCAGATGGGAGGTTGATTGAAGGGATGAGTGAAAAAGGGGAAGGGTCTAAGAAGTATAAATTGATAGTTATACAATGATCATAGAGGATGTAAAGTATAGCATAAGGAATACAGTTAATAATATAATAAAATTCTATATGGTGTCAGATGGGTACTAGATTTATCGAGGTGATCATTTTATAAGTTACATAAATGTCTAATCACTATGTTGTAACCTGAAACTAATACAATATTGTATGCCAATTGTAATTTAAAAATTTATTTTAAAAAGATGCTCTGTTTCATTAAAGTATTGATTTTTTTGAAAAAAAGAAATTATTTAGACAGACGAGTTGTAATGTTTTCAACCATTGCTGAGAGGAGAGGCCCATTGCCTTTAAATATTCAATATACTCTTTAAAGTTCATCAATTTCTTTTTTTTTGTTTCAATTGTAAGAGTTTTTATTATCAATATATGCATGCACTACAAGATTTTTTTTCCTCCTCTCCATGTGGAAGATAAGTTGGAAAAATCTGTAAGAACTAAAGCTTGGAGGGATCAGGGACTGAGAAGTAGTCACAGTATCACCAACAAAAAGAAATCTCTTAAACTACTGTGCTTATAGACAAGATTAGGTTTTTGATACTAAGCAGTTCTGAAGCCATGGAACTGTAGTTGCAAGAGGCATTTGGCATCTTCACAGACTTTATGGCAAGTTGAAACGAACAAACAAACAAATAAATGTGGGGCATGGAATAGGGATATGTTGGACAGGGGACTACTGTAGTCAAAGTCTGGGCTTGAAGCTCTGAATTATATTAAGTGGCAACTGTAGATTAACCAGCACTTATTGAATTCTTATTACCTGGCAAGCTCTGTTCTGTGTTTATATACATTAATTCCATGGTTCTTCACAACAGCCCCAAGTGGTATATCCATTATTTGCTGCATCTTAGTAGGTGAGAAAACTGAGTCATCCAGAGAGTAAGTAAAATTTCTAAGGTCACAAAGCTAGAACATGGTAGGATCAGAATTAGGAACCCAGAAACCATGTTATTAACTGCTATATCGACTATCTTCCATGACAGGAACCTAAAGAGAGAGAAAGAGAGATTGAGAGGGTGAGGGGAGAGGATACATTAGATTTGTTACATTTAAATGTCTCTAATTAAATTATACCATCTTTAGATAGAACATGGTCAAAATTATCTATGGATACTTAACTAACAAAATATATTTTTAAAATAGCAAATAAAATTTATGTACCTAGTCTGCTCTTATATAAAATTAGTTTTTTAGTTTAGATTTTCAAGTAAGTGCTGGTTTTGGATTCTATTCACTAATATTTAAAACTTTCAAATCAATATTTGTAAATGATATTCATCTATAATTTTCTTTCTCTGCTATGTTTATTAGATTATATCAATGTTATACTTGCTTCAAAAAGTAGTTTAAATATTTTTTCTTAAGTTTCTGGGTTTGCAATAATTTATATAGCATTAGAACTATCTAATTTTTTAAGGTTTGGTACAGTTCACGTGTGAAAGTCTCAGAACCAGGTACTTTATTTTTTTTTAATGGGACAGAAATTGGATAACTTTATTTTATTAAAATTAGTTTGTTTAAACTTTCTCTTTACTGGGATAAATTTTGGAAACCTGTACTATCCTAGGAAATTATTCATTTCACATAATTTTTATTTATAAATTTGCACAAGAGGTCAATTTTAAGATTTCCTCTGTTTTAATGATTATTTCCCCCTAGTTGCTTGTTATATATTTTTTTGTATTTGTGCTTCTACTTTTTCTCTTGATTAGCTGGTCATTAATTTGTTGATTTATTAAGTAGATCTATTATGTTTTGTTTTTCTAACATTAATTTCTGATTTTGTGTGTAGTACCCTTTTTATTAACATATATGAATTATTTTGTTATTTTTCTAGTTGCTTAAGTTGGAAAATAATGTAATTTATTTATGTTCAATCTTTAACTTCAAATGAATTTGAGAAAGTTCAAGAATATGGGAGAAGACTGGGGTCTGAAATGAGATAGCTGGTGTGAAACTCAGTGGAAGAAGTGACTAGGGGATTGTTTAGTACAGATATGTTTAATACATAACATTATTAATTGAATAATTAATTTTGTCATACTTGTTAGTTTGACTATGTTTGACTATGTTACAACCCTCCACTGAGAGCCTCAAATCCACAGTAAAATTTTCTATACATAATTGGCTTGTGTGTTGGTGGTTTGGGCAAAGCAATTATTTTTCATGTTGAGGATATTATATTTCATGTTCAGAATGTCAGAAAGCAGACAAAAGCAATGACATTTGAAAGAAATACAAACTGCAAGGAGAAAGCATTCTGGAGAAAGAAGAAACCAGAGGGGGAATTAAAAATCATAGAATCATGATTCTTGAGAATTTACCATAATATGGAGTGCTAGACATTAGACACTGCACAGTGACTGAGATAGAGGGTAGAGGGATTTTTACTTCATTATTACAAGTCTTTGGTGACCTCATGAAGACATCTAGGTTACTAGGTACTGCCCATCACAAAACTACTTCTCTCTCTAAAATGGGAAGTGTGTTTACATCCATGGCA
This sequence comes from Eonycteris spelaea, assembly GCA_003508835.1. Taxonomy (NCBI): domain Eukaryota; kingdom Metazoa; phylum Chordata; class Mammalia; order Chiroptera; family Pteropodidae; genus Eonycteris; species Eonycteris spelaea. Next base: position 367,505 of record PUFA01000288.1, on the reverse strand, counting down.
TTGAGATTAAGATTCTATGGAAAATATAATTCTGGCAATCATTCCCCCACCTCTACATTGTCTTGGAAGTGGTCTGAGCTGCCTCCTTTCAGCTGCATGAGTCTGTGGGACATTGTAAATTAGTTGACAAACTGGCATTTATCAGCACTTCTGAGGAGACCAAATACAGTTAAAAATTTAACAGAGCCTCTTTGGTGATTGTAAAGTTGAGAAGTACTGGTGGTGTATTTTTCTTCTGATTGCTCACATTTTAATTCAATTCGCATTTCAAAAATTTTAAATTTGTTTGTTTAAAAATAAACAAAAATAATAACTAAATAAATAAATAAATACTGCCTGTTTGTCCTCTATACAATTTCTCCACTTACCTAAGCCCTGACTTATCTTTCTTAATAATCAGTACCCATTAACTTCTTTTGTACTCTGGGTGACAAACAAACAAACAAACAAACAATAAATAAATAATAACAATGACGAAAACTGGACAATCAGAAGTGCTAACTGTAGTTATTATAACAAGCATCACCTACATTACTCCCTGCTGCCTCCCTGAGGCCTTAGCTCTTAGGCATACATTGCCTGCAGAAAATCAGTCCAAAGCCACTGTCAGAAGGGTAAACAGACTAGTATTTGATTCCAGATCCTTGATGTTTCTTGCAATAAATCCTTGTTCAGTATCTCTAATGGACCTGATACCATGAAAGTCATCAAAATTTTGCCTCTAAGCCAAACCATGAATTTCTGCAAGTCTCTGACAAAAAAGTATGTGAAGTATTGGCATTGTTCCACATCTATTTTCTCCAGACCATAATTCCTATGAACAAATTTTTATGCCTTTTTTCTCCTTACAACTAAAACACATCTGATCCATCTCTGAAAATACTCTCAAAGTCATTTCCTTTTTGTTTGTAGGCCCATGGAAGGGCGTTTACCTTGAATTCTAAGTTCTTAATGGTACATGTCTAGTGCTTGGGTAATTCAGTTGGTGAACACCTTTTCTTTAGTAACAAATCCAAGCTGACCTCAAATTTGTTTTTCTTTTCACCTGAAGAGAATTTAGTTGAATTTCAGGAATGAAGTCTGCCTGATAAGAATCCAGAGTTCTGAATCTTCATTGTAGCTAAATTATTGGTATGATGTATGATCCTGACTGTTGTTAAAGCCAACATTAGAACTGCTTCCATTGTACAGCCTCCTGATTGGCAGGACAACTTTTGTGATTCCAGGTGGTATTGCTCTCCCTAGAACATGGACCTAGGACAAAGCCATGGGTGATGGGGACACTAGGAGAGTGGGAGCTTGGTCCTCATTCTCCACTGTACTAGCTATCTATAATAAACCAGACAGAACCCCAGAGCAAGTGAGCTAAGCTTAATATCTATTCTGCCATGATGCCAGAAAATGGTAGGCCAAAGCTTACCAGAGCAAGCTAGCATGAGGACTAGTAGAGGGATGTGGGTTGGGATCTGGGGTAGCATATGGTTAGATAGAATATTCTGAAGGGTTGAATAGATTAGCTCTAATAAGATTATGCTGTGGTCCCTTACTCAACATGCATTGCTGTTGGGTTCCACACAAGGCATCTCATTCAGCATCTCTCTGGTATGAAAGAAGCACAATTACTCCTGAGTGAGAATATATGAGGTTGTCCAGAGACAAAATGCTCTAATTACAAAACTGACCAAATTTTCACTGTTGAAATCTTACTCATGCTTAAAGACTGAGCTCAGGGAACTGGTCATGACTACTCATTGATTGCATTCTTCTTTGAATTCCTATATTATTTTTTTAATAAACCATTCATTTCCATATGAATTGTAATCTGACTTGGATTATTTAGATGCCTAATGCATTAACCTGATTTTACTCTCTAGACCACTGGCTCCCGAAGTCAGGTAGCATATGCTATCCTTCTTTAGCAGCTTTCCCTCTTTGTACACACACACCACTTAGAGTTAATGTAGGGAAGAGGCAAGGGAACTAAATGTTAAATCAAGCTATATTCAGGGACTGCAATATGCTGATCAGCTCTACAGCCAGATCATGAGGAAAACTTCAGTACAAAGAAAGATCTCTGCTAGGATTGCTATGCTAAAATCATTTACCCACACCATGAAGGAAAAACAGGAAAACAGAGTCTTTAAGTGGCTTCTATCACAAAATGAAATAATTCATTCCCTATGGCTAAAATTATGGGGAACCTGTGGATCAAAGGCTAGGAATTGTCAGCAGACCTCTTCATGCCACTTACCTTTTCATGCTGAATATTCTTATACTTTTTCACTGTATATTCATACCATCAAATAAAAAAAGTAAACCAAGTCTTTAAACTGTAATTTACAGAAACTAATAATGATATATACTGAATTCCTGAACATTCATATCACCATAGAGTAGGGTTCCACTCCTCTCTTGACACGTTGTCCAAGCTCTTGATATCTTCAACAAAGAATTGAGCAAGACACCTAAGTACAGCAGGAAAAGAAAAGCTTTATTGGAAGGGAGAGTAGAGCAACAGTACACTTCCAAACGTGGAAGTGGGCCTGAGCAAGAGAAGGGAGGCTTAAGGCCCTGGTAACAAAGTCTTTGGGGTTTTTATTTTAATTAGAGTGGGTAGTTACTTTTCTTAGAGGAATGGGATTTCTTAATAGATAAGTAAGATGGATGAGATTCATTGTTTACTTTCTGCACATCTTCATTCCCAGAATTCAGTCTGTTATGATACTAATGAACTTCCAAGTATATGCATGATATTATAATATGGCATAATGAGGCTCAGGTGAGTTAGGGCTCATTATGGACTCATGTGCAGCTGTGAGTGATTGGCTTAAACTGGTACCTAATTCTCTGCTGTTTCTTTGTGGAAGTTACTTTTTAGCCCTGTTGTACTACTGCAGGTTCGAGGTACCAAGGTAAGAGATATGAGGCTTGGGCAGCTGGAAGAAAATGCGGAGAGCCATAGGCAACTACAACATAGCTCTTTCTTCCAGCAAGGGCACAGCCAGCCTTGCAGGGGGGCAGCACCTTTTATACACACATTAAACAATAGTGGCACACTGCCAAATAATGGAAGCCAGCGCACACATATACGGGGCACATGGTTACATAAAGGGAGAAGTGCTGAGGCACTTCTGCTCAGAAGTTAGCTGCTAAGGGTGTTGGGAGGGAGCCTGACTATAGCCATCTTTCTTTCTCCTCATAGCCCCAAAATGCCTTTTGGCTTACTTAATTGTGGGTGGACTGAGGTGGGCCTTACTAAAACAGGATGACCTTAGTGTTTTGCAGGCAGACCTGAAACCCCTTATCTATTTTTCTTGCCTAACTTTTTCTAAGAGCTTTGAACCCCTTCTTATGAGTATGGATTTGAAGGACGAGAGGTCTTGTCTTCTGTGTTGAACAACCTAGTGACTCCATCTTAGGCACAGGCCAGTTCCCGGAAAAACCGCAGATAGCAAGACCCTCACCCCACCCTAGACTCAGCCAATCAGAGCAACTATGAAAAGTAACTCTCCAAATTCCCCGCTTGTTCCCTGGCACCATCACCCAGCCAATCCCGCTAAAGGTCAAGCTTGTTACACCAATCCTGTAACGCCAAGACATTGCTCCCCGTGCTTATGTTTTTTCCCTTCAAATACCCCTAAAGCCCCATGTTCAGCACCGCCTCCTATTCGCTGCTGCGTCGGTGTGTGGTGTGCGGTCGGACTCAAGTCTGAAATAAACTCCCTCTTGCTCTTGCATGGGTGTCAGCTTCTTGGTGGTTCGTGGAGATACGAGTTGGGGCATAACAGTATCAGCTTCCTGTTGAGGAGGGTTGTAGTCCTTGCCTATTAGGGTTTCATGGCTCTCTTTCCCTTTTTGTCTTAGAATGGGGTCTTGAGTTCTCCTGCTGAGACGGGACATCACTTGTAAAATTCTTAATCTTTGCGCAGGAAATGAAATAGGACATCTCTTGCAGAGTTAATCTTTTATAGTAAACCTAGTTAAGTTTTTTCTTTTTTTTTTTGTGAAAAGACCCTCTCCCTTAGATCCTGGTAATTACCCTGGCAACTCAGATCCTCTGGCTATTTGGCTATTGACAAGGGTCATCAGCCCATTGTTAAGCAGAAATGTGTTAAACGGGCGGTGGGGGAGGGGAGGAAGCTGTGAGTCTTTAAGGCAAAGCTCTTTCATTTTACTCTAAGAAACATTAACCGAGCCTGTTTCCCTTTACTCACTTAATAGGCAAATCAATAATAGAAATTAATAGATGTATGATTTAAATAATGAGTTTGCATTTTCTTTTCCTTGTCTGGGGACTGAGGTGGAACCCCACCCTGACTGAGGCAGAAAGGGAAAGAGCTCCGTGAAACCCCTGTAGGTAGAGACTAACTGCCATTTTCTGCGGGAAGCAGAAACAGAAGACCTCCTGTCCCTAACATCCATACTAATAAGGGGATTCATGGCTCTTAGAAAAGAGGTAGGCAGGAAAGTTAGGGATTTTGGGTCTGCCTGCAAAGACACTGATGTCATCCTATCTTAAAAGAGGTCCGCCCTAATCCCACCCACAATTAAGCAAACCAGAAGGCATTTTTTAACTCACACAAAAAAACCGGTAGGCAGAGATTTAGGTATCAGTTTAAACCAGTCAGTCACTGGCACCTGCGCAATGAAGAATTCGATGACTTTCAACTCACCTGAGTCTCATTTATACCATCATTATAATATGATGCATATGCCCAGAAGTTTATTAATATCATTATAACAGACTGAATTCTGGGAACAAACATACACAGAAAGCAAAATAATGTATCACTGAGTCCGGTCAATCTTAGTTGTCAATCAAGAAAGCCCACTCCTCTAAGAAAAGTAACCACCCACAGCAAAAAGGGATAAAATCCCTGAAGTCTTTGTTGCCAAGCCTTTCGAGTCATGCTTCCCTTGTTCAGGCTTGCTTCTACTTCTGGAAGTGTATTTTCCTTTCTAATAAAACTTTTCTTTCCAAGTGTATTTCGGTGTGTTGCTCAATTCTTTGTTGGAGACATCAAGAATCTGGACAACATCCCACTCTCCAGTAACACTGCCAGAGGATATATCTCACTGAGATGCCACCTTGTCCCTGGAAATAGAAGAAAGATGTAAACTTGTTATTTAAATCATATATCTATTAATTTTCTTACTATTGATTTTCTTATTAAGTGAAAAGAATAAGCTTAGTAAGGGAAGACAGACTTGGTTAATACATTACTCAAAGGAAGCAAGCCCTAGGTTAAGGGTCCCCTCCTCCCTATGACTACAATGGCCCTGTCTGGCCTAAGGCAATTTCTGCTTACAATGGACCAAGAAGAATGCTAAGCTTCAGTGATCCTTACCAATAACCAGAGGACCTGAGTTACTTATTCAATAAACAAAAGACCCAAGTTATAAGTTTCAGGGTAATTATGAGTTTGAGACAGGGGACATTTTTCCAGAGAAAGGAAAATGAAGGAATAATACTTCGAAAAGAACGATCAAAAGTTCTGTGGGTACAATGTGTAAATAATGGCCTGTATCACTCAGAGTCCCTCTCAGTGTCCTTTTCTTGGTCCCCTTCATTATCTCTGACTTTCTGTTTTTCCCTCTGAGTCTCTCAGGCTCTCACTCTTAGCATCTGAGAGAAGACGATGTCCTGTCTATGCAGCGTTACCCCTTTTCTAATAAATTTCCATTTTGACTCTAACTCTGGCATGCATTTGAATTCTTTCTTGAACTCATCCAAGTGTAATGCCCTGGTTTGGAACTCCACGAGCCAAGAAGGAAACTGACACTGATGCAAGCGCAAAAGGGAGTTTATTGACAAACTCGAGTTTGGACTCCACTCATTCACTGACGCAGCAGTGGTTGAGAGGAGCCCTGACTGAGGGTTGGGACCTAATTTAAAGGGTAAAACCGCAAGCCTTGGGGAGATGCTTTGGCGTTACCTGATTGGGGGGTTAGGTTGACCTTTAAAGGGATTGGGTGGTAGGTTGTTAGGTCTGCGTGCAAAAGGGGGCTGTGCGCAGAAAGGCCTGCGTATAGAGGGGGTCGTGCGCAGAAAGGGCCAAGTGCAGAAGGTGCTGGGTGCAGTAATCAGAATATGGCAGGAGGAAATAAGGGTGGGGGTGCCTTAAGGGCCCACGATTAGCTGGCTTAGCTAGTTTGGCCAGGTGGTAAGGCATTGTTCTTGACCACTGGCCTTTGGGGAACTTTTCGTACAATTCATCTTGGGATTACTCAGAAAAATGGAATCATTCTAGTCTTTCACAAGAACTCTTAGTTGAGGGCTTGAGCTCCCCTCACTCAGGGAAATTTGCCCTGTCCTACATCTGAATGATCATGATTAGGCAGAGTTAGATAAGTAAATGCTAAATTACAGATAATTGATTAATCAATGTGCTTACTGAGAGGAGGGGGTAGAGAGGATATCCTCTGCGGGAAAATCAGTCAATTCACTCAATTCAATTCAATTTAATTATTTGTGGAGGTGCTGTGTCCCTTATGATCTGTGCCATTACCTGCAAAATTCTTAATCTTTTTAGCAAACCTGGTTAAGCTTTTTCTTTTCTCCTTTCTTTGGGGAAAGACCCTCTACCTTGAAACTGATGACTATTAATAAGGATCACTGAAACTCAGCATTCTCCTTGGCCCATTATAAGGCAGGAATTGCTTTAGGCCAAAACAGGGCCCTTAGAGTCCAAAAAAAAAGAAGGGAACTTTAACCCAAGGTTTTCTTTCTTTTACAAAATATATTAACCAAGCCTGTTTTTCTTTATTTGCTTGATAGACAAATCAATAATAGAAATGTAGCTAGATATATGATTCAAGTAATAAGTTTGAATCTTCGTTCTTCCTTGTCTAGAGACTGAGACGCACTTCGGCAGGAAACCCAAGACCTGGTTCTGTCTAAGGCAGGAAGGAAATAGCTCAATGAAAACCCCTTAGCAGGAAGAAGATACGGAAGAGATCTCCTGTCCCTCAACATCCATACTAATAAAAAGGGGGTCCTAGGCTCTTAGAAAAAGATTAGGCAGGAAAGTTAGATAGCGGGTTTCTGGTGCAGCTGCTGAGGTCATCCTATTCTAGATGCTGAAGTCATCCTATTCTAGAAAGGATCCGCCTTTGTCCACCTACGGTTAAGCAAGCCAGAAGACATTTTTAGGCTAAGAGTAACTCATACACGGAAACAAGTAAGCAGATTTGAGTACTAGTTTCAGCCTATTACTAGCACCTGCGCTATAAAGACCCAACGACCTTCAATCATCTGCGCCTCATTATATCATCATTATAATATGATTCACATGCCTGGAAGTTCATTCATATTATAAAGAACTGAATCTGGGAATGAACAAATGCGGAAAGCAAATAGTGAGTCCTGTCAATCTTAGCTGTCAATCAAGAAAACCCATTCCTCTAAGAAAAATAACCACCTACAACAATATAGATAAAAAACCCCAAAGACTATTACCATGCCCTTGAGCCCTTGGAGTCACTCTTCTCTTGCTCAGGCCTACTTCCATGTCTGGAAGTGTACTGTTGCTTCTTAAAAGCTATTCTTTTCTGCTGTATTTCGGTGTCTTGTTCAGTTCTTTGTTCAAGACATCAAGAATCTGGACAATGCATAGAAAGAGAAACCCCACTCTCCAGTAACACACTTGATATTTGACAAAGACAGCACTGATTTTTTTTTTTTAATCAAGGATATCTGATCTCTAACATGCCACATAGGCTTCAATCTCTCTCCTGTCTGACAGCTTGTTAAAAGCCACCTGCCTAACTATTAGGAAATATGGGTAATACCCCTCCCTACGAACTGAATGACTTCCTCTTGTAGATATAAAGATCTATTATAAAACAATACTGGTTTCAGTAGTATATTATTGGTGCAAGAATAGACAATTTGGTCAATGGAACAAAACATAGGGAGGAGGCAAGAAAATTAAAACGTTAATCAAGCCACAATCAGAGACTGCAAATATATTGATCAGCTCTGCCGCTAGGCCAGGAGCACACCTTCGGAACAAAGGAAGATTCTGCTGGGATTGCTAACAATCCATTCTCCACACCTGTGCAGGGGAAACAGAAGCCAAGAGTCAATCCCTACGGCTAAAATCATGGGGAACCTATGGATTAAAGGCTGGAAACTTCCAACAGGCCTTTCACTCTACATAGTCTTACGTTTTCACGCTACAGACTCTTCCCCTTCCCTTTTCTCACTGTTCATATCAAAGAAAATTAGAACTAAAAAATGACATATAAACTGAATTCCCTGAACACTCAGTGTCCCTCTTAGTACCTTTACTCTGTCTCTCACTATCTTTCTCATTGTCCCTCTCACTCTCTGCCTCTAAGAGGAGACCACATCCACCTGTGCAGTGTTACCCCTTTTCTAATAAACTTTCATTTTGACTCTAACTTTGGCATGTGTGTTGAATTCTTTCTACACTCTTTACCAAAGGACCCTCTTGATCTCCCACCAAGGGAAATAAGCCCTGTCCTTCATGTCAGCTCTAAGCTGATTGAGAAGGCAAGGTTCAATGATGAGATGCCTAGCTGGAAAAATGCACTAGAGGCAGACATGAGAATAAAATGGCAGACACCAACTTTATTGTACAGAGCGCAGTTCTATTGAGAAGTGCAGTCTACTGTGGGGGGTGAGCGGTATTGCACACACTTCTTCCACTGCTCTTTCTTGTGTTCCCCTTTTGTTCTCCAGCTGCTCCAGGGGACCATATGGCTCTACATATAGCAGAGTACAACACTGGTATTCAGCCACACATGGGTGATAGATAGAACAAGCTGAAGTATGTTTACATATTTTAGGCACAGACACCCTACTACATTAATGTAACATTCTAAATCTGGGGTCCTATTCATACCCATGGGCCTGGATCACAGCCAGACCTTGAATTCAGCCAGGCCTGGTACCCACACTTTGCCCCTGCAGGGTCGTAGCACAGGATCTTGCTCGGAGGGTGCTACCTTGGGTCCACAATCCACTTGCCATTCTTTGAGTGGCTTAACCTCATGAGGTATCTCCCCCAGGGTACTCTGTACCAGCCGTCTCTCTGGGTGTTGCTCAGCACACCAAGGACATTGTGATGTGGCAACTTGTGGTTGTACCTGCATCAATAATAGTCCCCATCGTTTCACTACCTGTTCCATGGTATGAGCCATCTGTGTACCAGGCATCTTCAGTGATGGGAGGGAGCCCAACACTCTACAAAGGGACTTGTCATGTCTTCCATCTTGTCAGGCTCCGCCAGGAGCTCTGCTTGGAACTGTAGTCATTCCAATAAAGGATGCAATTTACCTGACAGGGAGATCACAGAAAACTGCATCTGCTGCTCCATGAAAGCCCCCCATTTTGTCAGCACGGGGGTCTGTGCAATTCCTGAACAAGGAAGGAGTCTTCCCTAAGATCCCAGCCACCCCTCCACAAGGTACAGGACTGCGGCCAGTGATGGCCTCACTGGACAACAGGGCTACATATGGTAACCAGTTGTTTATCAGAGAAAGCTGCACTTCTGAACCTTTCCATAACTGGGACCAGAAGCCTATCAGTACCTTTCAGGACCCATGCTTCTGCCACAAGCCCCATACAAACTCTGCATCATCCACCTGCACTATAAGCAGGAATGGAGGGGCTGGATCTACAACACGTAGAGTTTGGGCTTGTGCTGCAGCTGGCTTTGTAGCCTTAAAGGCCTCTTCTATCTCAAGAGTCCAATCCCATTGTGCACCCTGTCTCATTAGATGGTGCAGGGGTCAAAACAGCCCCAAATAGGTTTGGATCTGCTTCACAGTCTCAGGTCAGGGATATGCCTGTGACTTATTAATCACCACCTCTGGCATTATTTTTATCTTACCCCACCAGACAACTCCCAAGAATTTGACAGAGAACTGGGTCCCTGGACCTTGTCATCATTGACTACCTAGTCAGCAAGAGTTTCTCACAGGCTGATCACCACTGCTTCTCGTTCTGTAAGAGAATCAGATGTTAGCATTATATCATCAATGTAATGATACAAGTACACTACGGGTGGTTGTTTCCACATGGCTGTCTTGAGCCACGAGACCATGGCACAGGGTAGGGCTGTGCAGATAGCCCTAGGGAAGTATGAAGAATGTCCACTGTTGCCCTTCCCGGGTGAAGGTAAACTGTTCTTGACTTTCTGGAGCTATGGCAAGAGGGAAAAAGACATTTACCAAGTCCACCACATAATGGTATTGTCCAAGTTCATGTGACACCCACCCCATAATGTCTGTGACATTTAGCACGGCAGTATACAGGGGCAGCATAACTTTACTCAGCTCCTGATAGTCAATTGTCATGTGCCAGAAGCCATCAGGCTTCTTCACTGACCACACAGGAGAGTTATACAGGCTATGAGCAGGATAAATAACACCAACCTTTTCCAGCTCCATTATAGTATGTCCTATTTCCTCATGGCCTCCCAGCACATGATACTGTTTGATGTTCACTACCCAGGTAGCCTGAGGCAACACCAGTGGGGCATGGTATGGATGTCCCTGGATAATAGCTTTTCACCACCCAGATGCAAAGGTGGAATTCACCAGCAGTGGTATTCACAGTCAAGCCTCACAAAATATCAATCCTCAAAATGTACTCCTGTATGGATGGTAAGTACACCTAGTACATCCAAGGAGGCAATCTGCTTATACTCAATGTCACTGCTACATGTGAATGAGTCGACCCCCATAGCCTTCTATGATTGCAGTGGGCCTGGGAAACTTGTCCAGATTCCCATAAAGCAGGGTGTTCTCAGCACCAGTGTCCATGAGGGCTAATACTCTCTGCACATTGTCGGGGGAACCAATGTACAGTCAGTTCTACATGCGGTCTCAGGTCAACGGGCTCCCCTGCCAAACAGGTGTCCTGGCCTGATCTCTTATCAGGGAGATAATCAGCCAGCTGCACTTTTGGGGTTGTGGCTTTCTCAGAAATAAGACTGAATTGCTGGTCAGGGCCAGCTGATTCCACAGCACCAGCAGCATTTCATTAAGTTGCTGCTCAATCTTTCCTGCAGCGACCCCTGCCGCAAGATCAAACCACATCTGTCTGAGACACACTTTCACAGCTGATAGGGCTTGGTGTTGCTCTGACCCCAATTTTCAGCCACACCTCCACCTCTGCACTGGCTGGTCAGGGGCTACAGCAGGCCAAATAGCAGGCACTTGAGTGGAACGCTACTTGCGTTTCACTAAAACATCCCCAAACCTAGCCATAGCGGATGTCACTTTATAGATCTGCCTATCCACATAAGGAGCCAGCAGTGCCACCATGGTGCCAAAAGTACCGGGTGGGCCAGAAGTCAAAATTAAGTCCTTTATGCGTGTTGTAAACACTTCTTCATCAGGGCTTGTACACTAGGTGTGAAACATCATCTGTCACATGCTCATTTCCTGAATTATCTGGATGAGATCTAAGTACATGACCCATCTGCTCACTGTCTCTGTCAGCTCTCCTGAGCTGGCCCATACTGTCTGAAGCGGCCATGAGCCAATTAATCAGGGAGCAATTGCCTATACCCCGTGCCCTATGCCATACATGTCACATTCTGGAGGTATTGCATAAGGGACAGTATCACTGTTATAGAAGTAAGTGGAGTCATCTCTTCTGGTGATAATTCAGTCCCTTTGGCCCCGTCATCCCACAGCCAAAAGCTGCCACTCCAGAACTGTTTCCCAGTCTGTCTGCCATACCTGTTTCATCAGGTCTCAAAGTTCTGTGGGGTATACTGGATCACGGTAGTTTGCTTTTTAACCTGGTAGGATGCTGTCAGCTTGCCCCACCGGGACCAATGGCTGTTCCACTTCAACCTGTTGCCGTATCACTGGCTGAGCCTGCCACAGTACTGACGGTAGGGTCCCAGACTAGGACAATGGCAACAAGCCATCAGGACCATGAAGTATACATTCCACTGCCGCCAGCCACTTTTCCAGTGTTTCTTCCTGGCACTGTAGCTACTGCCTGATCCTGAAAATTCAAGCTGACCTGCCATAGCACTGCCAGGAACATCCAGGCCACCCAACCCGCTGCCTCCTGGTGAGTTGTCGGGACATTCGGCTCCAACATCTCCAGGGTTTTCTAGGCATTCTCTAAACACGGATTTACTGCAACCTAATCCTCTGGGGTCATCCATGTGGCCAGATATGTGACCAAGGGATACCACTGGGAGGCGGGGGCCACATGTCTATCACTTAGGTTTCTCTCATCTGGGAACCAACTGGATCACTGGAGGCCACACTCACCTCATCCTGCCTACTACACCAAGTGTCAGCACTGAGCAGATCAAGAAGGGAAGATTCGATGGTGAGATGCCCAGTTGGAAGAATGTACAAGAGGTAGATATGAGAATAAAACAGCAGGCATCAACTTTATTGTGTGGAGAGCAGTTCTATTGAGAAGTGCAGTCTACTGTGGGGGTGAGCGGTATTGCACACACTTCTTCTGCTCCCCTTTCTTGTGCTCCCCTTCTGCTCTCCAAGAACTCTCCAGGGGATGGCATGTCTCCACAAATAGCAGAGTACAATAGTGGCATTCAGCCACATATGCGTAATACAACAAGTTAAAGTATGTTTACATATTTTAGATCCAGGCGCCCTACTACACTAATGTAACATTCTAAATTTGTGGTCCTATTTTTAGCCATGGGCCTGGATCACAGCCAGATCTTAGATCAGCCAGACCTTGAACCAGCCAGACCTTGGATTAAGCCAGGCCTGGCATCCACACTGCAACAAAATGAAGAATCAAGAATAAGATGTATGAGTATATGATCACCTGATTTATGTTATAAGCATCACTCAATATAGTAGGGAAAAGATTAATGTTTTTTAATGCATGTCACTAAGATAATTAGACATCTATATGGAGACATTGGGCTTGCAAGTCAGACACCTCCATATTATGAAACAAATTAGATCCTTACCTCTCACTATAAAGAATAACAACAACAACAACAAAATGCCAATTCTGGTTGGATTGCTAATCTAAATGAGAAATGTCAACCAATAAAGCACTTAGATGCAAACATAGGAGAACATCTTCATGACTTCAAAATAGAGAAAGATTTCCCCAGAATTCCACAAGTTTTAAAAATAAAAATAAGAAAAAAAGATGTTAACTTTAGTTATACTATAATTAAGGACTTATTTTTATCAAAAAATACTTCAATAAGAGGGTAAAAAGGCAACCTAGATATGTAATACACATATCTAGAAAACAGGTTATATCTAGAAGATCAATAAAGGGAAACACGGATGACCCTTAAAATGGACAAAAACTATTTACAAAGCTGTTCATAAGAGGATATTCAGTTACTGGTAGACAGTATTCGTACTCATTAGTCATCTAGGAATAAACATTAAAACCATAATAAAATACTACTATATCCCTACCAAATGGAAAAAAAAAAAGCCAAAAGCAAATTAACAAAAACTCAAAACAAACAACAACAAAACAAAAATAGTAAGCAATCTTGTTTGAAAAAGACTTAAGAATCAAAAGACTATTGCAGAAGGCCCTGCAGGAAGCCCGGGTCCTTTTCTAAAGATTTTAAAGTCACCCTGGCCTTGCAAGTAGGAGCCTTCCCAGGCTGCACCTCACAAAAGAGTGACCTGCATTCTAAAGATATTGCCTTATTGTCAGGTAAATCACCTCCCTAGGCTATCACAGGCCAGACACCAGGACTTTGATTGTCTATTGTAGATTCTGAATTTTCCTAACACCAATTATTGAAAAGACTATTTCTTTCCCCACTGTATTGAGTGATTCTTTTATTATAAATCAAGTAGCCATGTACCCCACTAAAATTAGTACATTGCCTAAAGAAATATTGATTTATGATAGACCTTTATGTCTGCAAGAGTAAATTATTCAGCTTTGTTCTTCAATATTACCTTGATTTGGTTCTTTGTATTTCCACATAAATTTTAGAAATAGCTTGTCAATTTTACACAAACATTGTTGAACACAACTACTGATAGTTGGCTTGGGATTTTTTTTTGAACTTTTAGGTTAATATGGAAAGGTGGCTCTGCCTTTGTGCTACACCATCTCATATCCCTTTAGAAAAACCAATTTAAAGCAGAGGGACTGTTATATTTGTTTACAGACCCATTAGTACACCAGGACTGTGAGCTCATTAAGATAAACAGACATAAGATCAATGTGGCTTTGTATCTGCCCATCCTGAGTGTCACGTGGCTGTCCAAAGCACTGCTGGCTCCTTATTTTTGTCCTTTTATTTTCTGCATTTTCCAAATCGTTAGGGGAATTCAGAGATTATATTGTTTCAATGAAAACACTGAATTTAACTAACCCAATAGGCCCCCCAAAGAGATTTTAGAAACTTCACTGAAAATATTTAATTGTTGACTTTAATCCACTTATAATTAATTTATAATGAAAAAAAAAAAAGTTCAGCCTCAAATATCAAGAAGCCAGATGTATTATAATTTTCTGTAAGAAGGGTGATAGGAAGAAACTTTATGGCTCTATACTCTTCCTTTCAAAAACTGGTACGTTTCCTCATTTCTCCCTTTCCTTTCATTTCCTTGATAGACCAGCCAATTTTCTGGCCTCTGCAAAGAGATGCATCTGGAATTTCATGCAGATCACAAAAATAGGAGCTGGTGGAAATGGCAATAAAAGAGGACTAAGTAGTCACGCATTTCTTATCTCTAAGGTCTTCACACTCAGAAGAGGAATCAAAATGGTCCAGTCAGTCATATTTGTCCTCCACTAGAACTTACCTACAGAACTTCCTCACAATAAAAAATAATTTGCATACATGACTTTCTAAGGGCATGCAGTGGGTAGCCCAGAACTATCCAAATCTAGGGCATAACCTTTGTTTTATCAACATTTTGTTTTTAAAATTTTTCAAATATTGGAAGTTGAAAGAATTTTGTAGTGAACTGTCATGTACACAAACTCAGATTCTGCCATTAACATTTTATTATATATGCACTACCACATATTTATCTATCTACCTTCACATGCCTCCAATGATCAAATCAGCCTGTTGTGTGTGCTTCAAAACTAATTGTAGCTATTATGGACTTAACCTTGACCTTCTGACAAGATAGAATAACAGGGACTATGTTCCTTTTCTGACTAAACCAAAAAGGTAGACAAACATGAAATAGTGGCCTTTCATGTACTGTATAGAAGGCAGCACAGAATAATGATCTCTGAGAGATGTGAAACAAAGAACTGAGCTCTACAGTGGACCCAGCTTACCACCTGCAGTTGTCAATGCAAAGTGACGGAAATCAGGCAGAGCTTGGCTGACTCCCTGAGTTGCAGAGATGAAGTTGAGAGTCTGGGGAGACAAAATAGGCAGAGTTCACAGAACTGAGTGCTAATGTTGCAGAAAAATTAGACTGGTGAGAAACTAAGCACCACTCGGAGAGTTAGAGAACTCAGGTTTATTACGCTGGCGTGCCCAGAAGAGCTAGTGCTCTGAAGATCTGGGCGCCGAGTTCAGGGGTAACCTTACTTTTATAGGGCTTATCTGCACAATTACAATTGGCATAGGCTGATTGGTTAATTTGTCCTCAGGCTGCTACAGAGCGTGGGAGTTGCTATGGGCTACAGGCAATTACAGAGCACGTGATTTTCAGACAGGAACTTAGGCAATACATTGTTATCTAGACAGAGCAAGCAAAGGGGATCTCGAGTCACCCTGCCCTTTGGCCTATGTGGCAAGCATGTCTACAGAAGCAGAGGAAAGAACTGATTACAAAGTTAGCCATACAAGTGGAAAATTCCTCTTCACTTGAGAGAAAAGTAATATACAGAGATAAAACCCCCAGAGGTTCGCAGAGAGTCTTTCTCAAGGACTCAGCTGAATGCTACTCAGTGCATGTGTGTGAGAAAATTATTCAAGGCCAAGAAAGAACACCCCCCCAAATGAATGAATGAATACATAAATAAACTAGAGATAACAGTGCCCATAACTCACACAGAGCCAGCAAATAACTAGTCCTACCAGTCAGATTAGAAAACCTCATGATTTATAGGGTATAGGATAACAAAAGAGCCTTGCCTCAATAATTGAGAAAAGTCTGACCTAATTTCAGCTACTGTCTGATTCTACCGAACAAAAATGAAAAGCAAAGTCCAAAAATACCAACATGTTTTCAAGTTAACTTAATCGTGATCCAGAACAAACTCAAAAATATTTATTAAAATACAAAACTATCTAGCACTCTAAAATATAAAATTCACAATATCTTCAATCCAATTAAAAGAAAAACTACCATGAATGAAAAAAGACAATAAATATCCATAACTGGAGAAAACATCAATAAATGAAGACTAACCTGGAAGACTAACTTGTTAAAACTAGCAGAGAACACAAATTTATTATAAATGTTGAAAACTTAAATAGACTTGGAAGATATTTTTAAAAAGCTAAATCAAATGTTTAGCGTTAAATTAAATGTAAGATTAAAAAAAATACTAATGGATTTGACAAGAGTAAATAATGCATAAAAAAAGATTATTGAACTCACAGACAAACCAATACAAAATATCCAAAATAAAAAGCAAAGAGAAAAAGATAATAGTAATAACAATAATAATATGAACAGAGCATTGGTATGGTGAGAAACAGCTTCAAGCAGACTAATAAAGTATGCTTGAAATCAGAGAAGAGGAATAAGGGGACAAGAAATATATTTGAAAAAATTGATACCCCAACTTTTGTAATTTGATGAAAATTGTAAACCTACAGATCTAAGGACCTCAATTAACCCAAGCAACACACACACACACACACACACACACACACACACACACACACAAAGAAAGAAAGAAAGAAAAGAAAACTACACAAAACATGTCATAATCAAATTGCTCAAAATCAATTACAAAAAAGTATTCAAAGCAGAGAGAGAAAAATGTGGACAGAAAAGGAGTTCTATGGAAAGTGACCTCACAGGGTGGTTTGATCATAAATCCCTAACTTTGCAGGTCATGGTGAAGTCACAACATATGTATGTAACTTCTTTAATAAATGGTTATCTTTGCCTTAAGCAAGCCCTGTCAATTATTTTTTCTTGTGCATAGAGGTTAACACAACTTTGAAATAAACACCCTCAAGAGAGCACATAATCTAGTTAACTACCCTGTAATCCTTGCTTTCTCCTACCTTCATGTAATCTTCCTTACCATCCTGCCTTAATTTCAAATGCAGAAAAGAAACTGCAGAGCTGCTATTTTCTAGAGCATTTGATATCTTGCTTCCTGGCAATTGCTGCCAGTTGAGCTCAAATAAATACTTATAAAAATTCTCTACAGGTTTGGATGCACTGTGTACATGAGAAGATAGTTTGTAGTTGAGCTCCTTTTGATTTTAATGCCCTTAATATTTTTGGCAACTATAATTAAATAATTTAACTCTTAATATTGGTATAGGTTTTAACTAAGTATTTCAATTGTTTTGATTTTCACATAACTTATAGTCAAAGATTAAGAAAGAACAGTAGTCATGTTCTGAAGGATTGCCTGTAAAGCAAGTTGCAAAAGAAATGTTGGAAAATAATACTTTGCTAGAGATAATAGAAAAATATAGCTAGTTAAACACAAAGCAGCAAAAACTTAAACAATGGCAATAGTCACAAGATGTCTAGTTTCTGCTTTTTGCTTTAAAGAAAACATCACCGATGCATAATTATGAGACATTTTGCAGGATCTTTGTTGTTTAACCCAGCACCCCTAGTTTTCACTATGTAATTTTCTGTTGCTGATGTACTGTTTCTTTGTCAAGCAGGAAGAGCTAACTCCAGGTCCACAAGGAGAATTTATGTTTATTTTGCAGAAGGAAAGAACATCTTCATGGGAGCTTGTGACTAGCTGCTGACTCCAAAGAGTCTAATACAAAAAATTGTCATCTGTGACTAAAAGATCACAGACTTCTCTCTCAGTTCCTTGGACTTCTCGCTTCCATACTCCATAGCTGAATAAAAACTCTTTACATTTTGGGAGAGATGAATTTGAGAAACTTTACTTTCCCATCTTCTTACTTGGGACAAATCAGTTAAGCCTTTCTCTTTCTCCAAGCACGATGTCTTGATGTTTATGTTTTGGCTTACTAGTGCACTAAGCACAGGAACCTGAATTTTGCAAGGTGATTCTGCAAAAATGTAGCAACATATGTACTAAGAGGGGAGGCGGGGGAAAGAAAAGAAAAAAAAAGAAAAAGTATACCATTGTAAAGTTCTTATATTGGAAATGGTTTATATAATGTCACTTGAAGGTAAATTGTAGTAAATTAAACATTTATGCTATCAATCCTAGAGTGACCATAAATATAACAACAACAACAAAATTGTGGGTAATGATCCAAGCAAGTGATAAGTGAGGTTTACGTTAGGAATGCAAGTATGACTTAACATAGAGAAATTGATTAATGTAATTTACAATATTAACAAAGTTAAAAAGACAATCATGATATTCTCCATTGATTTAGGAATAACATTTGACAATATCCAATATCCATTTCTAATTAAAATTATAAGCAAACTAATAGAAAGGTTCTTCTCAAACTGATCAGGGCATCTACAACAAAACCTATAATAAACAACATATTTAAAAATGAAAGACTAAATAATTTTTCTCAGGAGCAAAAAAAGGCCAGGATATCTGCTTTGAAAACTCCTATCGGCGTTATACTGAGGAATAATATTAGAAAAATAAATAAAAGACATCCAGATTGGAAAAGAAAATCAAACTATTTTTATTTTCAGACATCATAGTTATCAACATAGAAGTGCCAATAAAATCTACTAAAAAAATAAGCCGCTAAAATGAATAAATTTAGCAAGGTTAGAGAATACAGTGTAAATATAACAAAATGAATTGTATTTCTGTATACTAACAGTTAACAATCAAAAATTAAAAACTGTGTCTGCAGCCATGTAACCTGAACACGCCCTATCCCATATGATCTTGGAAGCTAAACAGGGTCAAGCCTGCTTAGTATTTGGATGGGAGACCATGTAGGAAGACCAGGTGTCTAGGAGTAAAAGATAAAATAATAATAAGAGATTGTAAGCTGACAAGGTCCTTGTAATCTGCGAGGTCAACCAAGGGTTGCCTCGCCTAAAATAAAAAAAAATAACTTTAAAAAAATTAAAAATTATAAGATATCATGAAATGTCACCAAAAAATATGAGACAGGGATAAATCTGTCAAAAGATTTTTAAGACCTCTACATTAAAAAATATAGAATATTACTGAGAGAAATTAAACTAAAAAAATAAGAGATTTACCATGTTTATACCTTTTAAATTGTTAAGATGTTAATTCTCCCCAACTTGATATGAGTCAGTACAATTTCAATTGCAAGTACCTTCTTTGCTGAAACGAAGAAGCTAATTCTAAAAGTTTAATAGGAAAGAAAACTTAGAATAGCCAAAGAACTTGGAAATAAAACAGAGTTGAAGAATTAACACTTTAACACTATTTTTTTTTTAAGACTAACCATAAAGCTACAGTTGTTGAGGTAGTTTTGTATTGTAATCAATACAAAATATATCAATGGAATGAAATAAAAAGACAGATCCACAGGTATATAGACAACATTTTTTTGACAACATTGCAAAGAAAATCACTGGAGAAGGACTAGTCTTTTAAAAA
The DNA here is from genome assembly GCA_003508835.1 of Eonycteris spelaea. Classification (NCBI taxonomy): domain Eukaryota; kingdom Metazoa; phylum Chordata; class Mammalia; order Chiroptera; family Pteropodidae; genus Eonycteris; species Eonycteris spelaea. The sequence continues at coordinate 347,839 of PUFA01000288.1, read as the reverse complement.
TTGGTACCCAACAATTGGATATCTATATTGATATACATGAAAAGAACTTCAATCCAGATCTCTTAACATATAAAAAATCAACTCAAAACAAAGAATCTGGGTCTTAAATATAAAACCTAAAACTAAAAACTTCTAGAAAATAATGAAGGAGAAAATTTTTGTGATCTTCAGTTAGGCAAAAATTACTTAGATATGGCAACAAAAACACTATCCTTAAAATATATATATATATATATATATATATATATATATATATATATATATATATATCTTTCAATAATAAGTTATCAGTTCTAGTTGTAAAGTTGTATGAGATTATTTAAAAGTAGACTTAGATTAGTTGTGTTTATTTCAAACTCAAGGCCAACCACTCAATTTTTTAAAAGAAATATATTGATGTGTAAGGAAGAAGAGAGAAAGGAATAACATAAAATGTTCAATTAAAATAGACAAGGCAGAGAAAGTGGCAGATAAAAAATAAAAAAAAAACAGAAAACAGTTACAAATATGGTAGATATTTATCTGATTATATAAGTAATTACTTTTAATGCAATTGGCCTAATTATAACAATTAAAAAACAGAGACTATAGGGAATCAATATTACAAAGCAATCAAACTATGGGTTTTTTTTTGTTTTTGTTTTTGTTTTTACAAAATTTACTTTAAATATAAAGGCAAAGATTAATTAAAAGTAAAGGGATAGAGAAAGATATACCATGTTAAACTAATCCAAAGAAAGCTAAGGAAACAATATTAATTTCAGGCAAAGCCAACTTCAGAGGAAGGTAATTATAGGAAATAAAAAAAGGGTCTTTCATAAGGATAAGGGGATCAGTTCTCCAAGAAGACATTAAAATTTTTAATGTGTATGTGCCTAACAACAATAGATAAAAACTGATAGAACTGCAAGAAAAAGAGTCTTAAACAAACACTCTGTTAGTAATAGAAAGATCTAGCATATAGAATATTAGTAAGGATATAATTGAACTGAACAATACCAACTATGAACAGAATCTGACATTTATGTATAACTTCATCCAACAAGAGAAGAATACACTTTATTTTCTATCTCTCATTATTCTTTCACCAAGATAGAACATATTCTGGGCCACAAAACACACTTTCACAAATTTTAAAACTAGAAATAGAAAGTTTGCTTTTAAATGGCAATGGAATTAAACTAGAAATAAACAGAAAAAATACCTGAAAAATTCTAAAGGATTTGGAAATTAAAAAGCCATACTTCTAAATAACACATGGGTCAAGAAAAAAAATTAAAGAGAAATGGAAAGACAATTACTATAATTAATCACATCAACAGGATAAGGAAGAAAAATCAAATGAACACATTAATAGATGAAGAAAGAACATTAAAAAATCTAACACTCATTCTGAAAAAAAGTTCTCAGCAAAGTAGGAATAGAGAGAAAACTTCCTTCACTTGATAAAGAGAATCTAAAACAAACATATAGCTAACATTATACTAATGTTAAGAAACTAAATGTTTTTCTGTAAGGTCAGGAACTAGGCATAGATGTCCCCTCTCACCACTCATATTTAACATAATAATGGAAATGTACCTAGTGCAGTAAGACAAAGAAGGAAATAAAAGCTACATGAATTAGAAAGAAAAAAATAAAAAGCTGTCTTTGTTTATAGATGAAATGATTATCTACATAGAAAATCCCAAAGAACTGGCAAAAAAAAAGGAACTAATAAGCAATGCAATGATAGCAAGATTTCAGGATTCAAGACTAATATAACAAATGTCAATTGCTTTCCTATATACTAGAAAGAAAGAAATGTAATTTGAAATTAAAAACACAACATCATTTACATTTAACAAAAATTAAATACTTAGGTATAAATATTACAAAGTATGTACAAGACCTATATGAGGAAAACTACAAAATACTGATAAAAAAATCTAAGAGAATCTAAATAGAGAGATATTCAATAGTTATTGATGGGCAGATTTAACATCATTAAGGTATTAGTTCTTCCTAATCTAATGTAGACCATCAATGTAATTTCAATGGTATTAATTTTCTACGTCTGCTGTAACAAAGTACCACAAACTAGATGTTTTTAAATAACAGAAATGTATTTTCTCACAGTTCCGGAGGCCAAAAGTATAAAATCAAAGTATTGGCAGACCATCCTCCCTTTAAAGCCTAGTCTAAGGTTGTATCCTTTCTTGCCTCTTCCAGCTTGTACCCCTGGGCTTTCCTTGGGCTGTGGCAGTACTATTTCAATCTCTGCTTCTGTTGTCACAGGGCCCTCTTTTTCCTGTGTATTTCTACATTGTCTTCCCTCTATCCAACTTTTCCCTAATATGATCACTAATTATATGGGTTACAGACCACACTAATAACACAATCTTAACTTGACTACATTGGCAAAGACCTTATTTCTAAATAAGGTCACATTCACAGTTACCAGAGGTTAGGATTTCAACATATATTTGATAGGGACACAATTCAACTCATAATATTATTAAAATCTAAGAAAGTCATTGTGTGGCTATTGACAAACTGATTCTAAAGTTCATATGAAAAGACAAAAGATTCATAATAGCCAACACAATACAGAAAAAGAACAAAATTGGAAGACTGATACTATCACACTTTAAGACTTACTATAAAGTTACAGTGATAAATACAATATAGGATTGATGAAAGAATAGATGAATAGATTAATAGTGGCCCAGGAATAGATCTACAAAAATATACTCTACTGAGTAAACTCTGTGGAAAAAATAGATTTTTCAATAAACTGTGCTGATATAAATGGACATCCACATGAAAAAAATGTTTTAAAATAATCTAGACACAGACCTTACACCTTTTACAAAAACTAACTCAAGATGAATCTTAGATATAAATGTAAAACACAAAAATATGTAGTTCCTAAAGGTAAGATAAAAGAAAATCTAGGTGACCTTGAGTTTGGTGGTAACATGTAGATAGAACCCCAAAAGCATGGCCCACAAAAGAAAATATTGATTTTTATTAATTTTAAAAGATACATTCTGCAAAAGACACTGCTAACATAGTAAAAAGATAAACCACAAATCAAGAGAAAATATTTGTGAAACAAATATCTGATAAAGGTCTGGCATCAAAATATATAAATAACTTATAATTCAATGATAATAAATAATAAACTCAATTATAAAATGGGCACAAATTTGCAATCAGCATTTCAATAAACAAGATATACAGATGGAACATATACATTGAAAAGTCATCATATGTCATTAGGGAATTTCAATTTAAAACAAGGAGATGCAACTACATGCATATTAGAATAACCAAAATCCAAAAACACTGAGAACTCAAAATGTTGATGAACATTTACATAACAGATACTCTCATACTTTGCTGGTAGAAATGCAAAATGGTACAGAAGACAGTTTTATACAAAGCTAATCAGTCTTACCATTTGATCTACCAATCAATTTTTCTAGATATTCACTCAAACAAATTGAAAACTATAACAAACAACTGAGATGCTCTTTAATAAGTGAATAAACAAACTGTAGTGCATGTATACAATGGAATACTACTTAGTATTAGAAATACAAAGAGAAATAAGAATAAGTCTTAAAAAAACATGGAGGAAACTTAAAAACATATTGCTAAGCAAAACAAGCCAGTCTGGCTACATACTGTATTATTCCAACTATATGACATGGAACAGGCAAAATTATAGAAAGGGTAAAAAGATTAGTCATTGTGGTTCTGGTTCAAGATGGCAGCATAGGAAGATACTGAAATCACTTCTTTTAATGGATACAACAAATTTACAGCTACATATAATTTTTTTTTCTAAAAAAGACCTGAGATCTAGATAGATAGCACCACTATAACAAAAGATAAAAGAGATGAATCAAGATGAATAACAGACACAGAGCCATAATCTCATCTGGGACCCAATTCCTGTCATGAAGACCCACAACTGGGAGAAATATTCTCCCCCCTAAAATGTATAAAACTATCAAGGAATTAAAGGGTTATACCCTACATTAGGCACCTAACCCCTTGGATCCAGTGCCAAAAAGACTAGCCCCAAAATGTCTGGTTTTGAAAATTAACAGGGATTAAGTCCAGGAGAGCCATATCACCATAGGGAACATAGGACCCATTCTTTAAGAGCAGGAAAGCAGATACACTCACCCTGAAATGTAGTGCAGAAGCAACAGTTTGAAAAACAATTAGACGTAGGTGAGGTAGTTTCACTTACTAAACTTAAAGTAGTTTCTGGAGAGGTAGAAACCTGCTGGGAATTTCTCCGGGACAGAAACATTGGCAGACACCATTTTTGCAATCTGATTCTACTTGCTGATGAATAAGCTGATGGGGACTATTTTTGGTGCCCTTATTCTAACCTGTTAGAATCAGTGGGTGTGTTCTACTCACCTCATGCCACAACAGTATCTGGTGAGTGGACCATCCCCCACTCATCTCTTACTGAAGTGTTGTCCCACCACAGCCAACAGGCACACATAGCTCACATAAGAAATGTTCTTGAACATCTGGCTTTGATGGTAAGAATATAAACAGTCTTCCAAAGTAGTTGTACCATTTTGCATTCCGACCAACAATGTATGAGAGTTCCTGCTGCTCCACATCCTCACCAGCATTTGGAGTTGTCAGTGTTCCAGATTTTGGTCATTCTAATAAATGTATTGCGGTATCTCATTAGGTTAGACTTGAAATTACACATTTACCTCACTTTTTTTTTTGAGGGGGGGGATCTCCTACCCTGCTTCTCTTACTTTTACAGGTAATTCTTCAGGGCATTTCCTCACTGAATCATTTGCCCAAGAAATCCTGTCTCAGTCTCAAGAGACAATGACTGAAAATAGTGAGGAAGTGCTAAAGACTGGTTGAAAATGATTTCTGATTTCTGACAACTACCTGGATATTTCCAAAAATTCCAGTGTTTTGTCTTTAGTAGTTAAAGTATATGGATATTTCTTTTAGCTTCACTTGACAATGTTTGACACTTACTGTCATGTGTTGCTCAGTAATGAGGATATGTTCCGAGAAATGCCAATGAGGTGATTCTGACATTGTGCTAACATCCTAGAGCACATAAACCTAGATGGTAGAGCCTAATACACACTTAGGCTTTATGGCTCCAGGCTACAAACCTATACAATATGTTACTGTAGTAAGTACTGCAGGCAATTGCAAAATAAATGGTATTTGTGTGTCTATCATAGGTAATGTACAGTAAAAACATTGTCTGAAAAGTGACAAAGAAGGGTACACCTGTATAGAGCACTTACCATAAATAGAACTTGTGGAAATGAAAATTTTTCTGAGTGAATCAGTGAGTTAGCGGGTGAGTGAATAAAAGGTCTAGAACATTACTGTATACTACTGTAGATATTTTAAACACTGTACTTAGGCTACACTAAATTTATAAAAAAGATTTCTTTTAAATAAATTAAATTAAACAGCTTACTGTAAATTTTTTACTTCTAAACTTTTTAATTTTTAAAAAATTTTTGACTCTTGTAATAGTCAAAACACAAACACACAATGCTTAGCTTAAAACGCAAACACATTTGTATGACTGTACAAAAGTATTTTATTTCTTTATATCTTTATTCCATAGGCTTTTTCTTACTTTTAATTAAAAAAATTAACTTTTTAAACATTTATACAAAAAACTAGGACACAACTACACACATTAACTGAGGATATAGAGGGTCAGAATCATTAATATCACTGTCTTCCACTTCTACATTTTGTCCACTGGAAGGTCTTCTGAGACAGTAACACACATGGAGCTGTCAACACTAATAATAACAATGCATTTTTCAACAATACCTCTTGAAAGAATTGACTGAGGCTCTTGAGGAAGTGTCACTCTTTTCATAAATACATCATGGTGATTTGCTGAGCTTTTGTTGTTTTTTTTTTATGATAGGTTTGCTTGTAAGCAGATAATTCACCATCAACTTTCTTCTCTATTAATGAAAATTGTTCAGTTTTTTTTTTGTGGGGGGGGTAACATGTTTTTAAACTTTTTAAGGAGCTTATTGAGGTTTGCAAAAGCTTCTGCTAAACCATTCACTGTGAATTTTCTTGGGACTTCCTTTTTCTTCTGCACTTTCCTTTTCTTTTACATCTTCAGCCTTTCTTCCTTTTTCAGTTCTAACAACTCTTCATTAGTCAATTCTTAGGATTCATCTCTAGGAGCTCCTTAATGTCATCCTTACACATACCCAAGATAAAGGTGTTTGCCATCTCTACCACAGCTTTGTTGATTTTTGCAGCCTCCTCATCCTTGTCAAATCCTTTGAAGTCATGGAAGAACCTCTTGAACTTCTTCCAGATCCCATTTATACACTCCTGTAACATTACTTCAAGCTCAAGCAAGGTTCTTGACACAGTCATAGATGTTGAAATCTTTCTAGAATTGCATCACTGTCTTCTCAGTGTCTTTCTCAGTTGCAGTAATAGCCTGGACCAAAGGTCCTCCTCATTATGTCATATCACAAAGAGTTTCATTTTGTAGCCTACAACATTGCCCTCAGGCAAGGCTGTTAACCTATTCCTAAAAATCTTGAACCGTGTCATTGGCTTGACTGCCTTATGAATGAAAGTTTTTTCAGGCATCGTTCTCAGAATAGGGAGGTTTTGTCCTTATTGAATATTTTCTCTGATGAGTAATTTTCCTTCATAATCAGCTTATCTGGAGTTTCCAATAATTCTTCAATTGCCTTCATATCGAACTCACAGATTCGCCACTCACTTTCACATTATGTGATAGATAACAATTGAATTGTTTAAGCCATCCAAAGACAGTAGTAAAATTAATATTACAATCTGGTTCAGCCTTTTTTTCAATATCACAAACACTTTGCTTTGTCCATGATCACTATGGTGCAGAGAGGGATATGCTTCTGTATCTGGTCTTCAATCCGGTTATTAGAAGTTTCTCCGTGTCTGACATAGGGCCTTTCAGAATTATTGTTAGTCTCATTGGCTTTAATGAAGCAGATCCATTACTAGTTACTGTCACTTTGTTCTTATTCTTCAAAACTGTAGCTCTGGTGCAATGGAACATGCCTGACTAGTGAGTAATAACCATTACTGATTTTCCAGCTTTGCATTCTTAATCAATTTAATTTTATTTCCATGTCAATCGATCAGTGTGGGCTCTTACTGACAACATCAGAAATAGATTTTGTATGCTTAGGAATCATGATAAACAAAACAACATGAGATTAAGTCAAGCACAAGAGAAAATGATGCAATCAGAAGATGTGGGAAACATAAGATGTATGTGGCTGCTGTATACATAACACAGCATAATGTTTTACAGCAATTTTTTAAGTATTAGACAAAGTACACTCTAAAATTGCAATAAAATATATTATAGTAAATATATAAACCAGCAACATAGTATATAGTGTTTATTATCATTATCAGATATTACATATAATTGTATGTGGCATACTTTTATAAAACTGGCAGCTCAGTATTGTTGTTTACACCAACATAACCATAAACATGTAAAAAAAATTGTGCTACAGCTTTAGAATGGCTACTATGCTACTAAGTTATAAAAATTTTCAGTTCCATTATAAACTTATGGGACCACCATCATGTGTGCAGTTTGTATGGACTAAAACATCATGATGTGGTACATGACTGTATCTTTAAAGAAGCTAAGAGAACCAGGAGAAGTCACTTAATTTATTTTTCAAATAAGTTCAAAGGAGAGTTTACTCATAACCCTCGTAGGGTACTATAGTCATAGGCATGCATAGAGGTGATTTCTATTTGATGACAAGTAAGCAGTGTAGCATTACAGATATTATGCTACAAAAACCTTGACCCAAGGCCCCAAATCCACCACTTCTTAGATCAGTTGCAGTTTTCTTATGTATAATGTATAAATTGGGAATAAAAATACCCACCCTGGTGTGTTTTTCAGAGGATTACTTGAAATGATAAATATACATATGTTTTCTGTTATAAAGTGTTAGTGTGCAAATGATAGTTTCTTTAGATTATGTACTTGAGAGTGCAATAGCTTGGTTATAGGTTAAGTCATCTGTATTATTACTAGATAGTGCCTTTTGTTCTAAGGTGGCCCTGTTGATTTACGCTTCCACTGGCAGCATATGAGAGTTCTAGATTACTCTTGATTCTACACTCACACCTTATATTAGAATTATACAGACATAATCTTTGGTATGTGGCTTTGTAATTTCTCTCACTAGAGCAAGCAAAATATATATCTCTGTTCAATTGATGTTACATTTGAACAGTGGAAAGCTAGTAGATGTATCATAAATAGAGGCCTTGAATCTGCTTTTATTGTGTGGTTCAACTTATACTCCATTGTTCCTCTTCAAGAAAAGCATGTCCAAGTAGCAACTGCTCCTTCAGCCTAAGGTCACTTCTACACATTAAGGAAAATCTGGAATCCAGGCTGACATAGCCTACATTAGTTGAACCACAAAATGACTTGCAAACTTTTGAGAGTGAATATAAATACAGGAATGAACCACTTAATGACAGGAGTATATTCTGAGAAATTCATCCTTTGGTGATTTAATCATTGTGCAAACATCATAAAGTATCTTTATAAAGATGGTATAGCTTATTATTGTAATTTTATGTGCTATACAACTGTCAGCTTAGTAGATCTGTTTACACCAACATCACCACAATGGTACAATGGCTACAACATTTCAAGGTAATAGGGAATTTCAATAATCTTATGTGAATACCATAGTATACGTGGTTTATTGTTGACTGAAATGTTATGTGGCACAGGAGTGTATTGTTGAAAGTAACTGAGATTGAGATATTTTGTTATATAGCAAAAACCGACAAATGTATTCCATTAGCATTAGAGAAACAAACTGTCATGTTGTTATAAAATGGGACACTAAATACAGGAAAAATGAATAAAAATAGTTAAGTCCACATGATGAATATTCTAGTCTAGACACAACATTAAGTAAAATAAAAAAGCAAATTTCAGAAAAATATTTATAATAAAATTCATATAAAGTTTAAAATGTAAATACCTATGTGTAGTAAAAAGACATAAAATGACTGAAAATGATGGTAATTATTTTGGGAAGATGAACCACATAGGGATTGGTGATCAGGGATTTAACTATGTTAAAAATGTTTTATTCTTTTAAGCTGAGTGATAAGTTCACAAAGTACCCACGATATTATTCTTATTTATTTTATATTTGTCAATATTATATACTAAATTTTAAATGTAAAAATATTGAAATTTTTGAGATAATTTTAAATCTGTGAAAATAATATTCAAATGTTAATTATAAATGCTATTTTTGATTTTTGAGTGTTGGCCACTTAGATCTGCATTGGTAAAATGAGATATATGTTTATCAGTCTGCCTAGATCTTATTTAGGTTACACCTATGACTGTCCTGAAAACACTGACAGGCAGGGTCTTGGAATGGGAAATTCAACCAGGAGCTTGATTCTTTACCTGTAGAAGAACCTGGACTTTCTGCTAGATCTTTTCCAGGAGATCATATTTTATTTTTTAGGTTATCTCTCTTCCCCTTGCTACCTGAATACGCATAGAGTGCTGTTATGCATAGAATCACTGTGTTTTCCACTTTTGATAAGCTTGTGATTATTTCTGTAAAAAAACAGAAAATGTACCTTCCTCAATGCTCCTGGACTCTCCCTGCAATCAACTGATATGGGATGACAAAACTGAGATTGTACTTATCTTGGATTTGCTAAGATCTCTCAAATTCCATATAGTCTAGGAATTATAAAAATTACGTTTATATTTCATAGGCCCTCAATTTACATGTTTTACGTTTAATCTGTTTCCCCCCCCCCCCCCCGGGTTCTTAAGGTAGAAACTTAGATAATTTATCTTAGATCATCTTATTTTTAATTTGGTATATAAACTATGAACTTCTCTTTTAGTAATACTTTAACTGTATGCCACAAATTGTGATGTGCTATGTTATTATTTTTAAATATTAAAAATGTTCTCTAATTTTCCTCTTAATTTCTCTTTTGACTCACAGGTTATTTATAAGGATGGTATTTAATTTTTTAATATTGATTTTGAAATATATTGCTATTATTGATTTTTAATCTAATGCCATTGTGCTTAGAGAACAAACTCTTACGACTTTGGCACTACTAAATGCATTGTTATTTGTTTTATAACCTAACATACAGTCTTTCTTGATGAAGGTTATATGTACACTTGAAAATAATGTGTATTCTGCAGTTATTTGATAGAGTGGACTATAAATTTCAATTTCGGTCACTTGGGTTGATAGAAATTTTTACGTCTTCTATATTTCTATTGATTTTATGTCTGCTTGTTCCATAAGTAACTGGGAAAATAGTATTTCAATTTCAAAATATAATTGTGAATTTGTCTATTCTTTCGCTTCGTCAAGATTTGCATCATGTATTTTGAATCTCTGTTATTGGGTACATACACATTTGGAATTGTTTATGTCTTATTGATTTATTTACTTCTTTATTTTCAGGAAATATTCTTTCTTTAACCCTGGTAGTAGTCCTTTTTTTACTGTTTACTTTGTCTGATTTTATCATAGCGACTTCAGCTTTCATATGCATAAAGTTCCCATAGAAGATTATATTCTACCCATTGAATTCTAACATTCGTGTGTTTATATTTAAGTGCTTCTCTAATAAATAACATATACCTTTCTCTTGTTTTTTCTTCATAATTAATTCTGATAAAGTCTTTTTATTGAAATGTTTGGACCATTTGGATTTAATGTTGCCAATACTTTTCAAGTGAAAACTATTGTCTTGCTATACTTCTTTTTCTACAATATGTACTTTTTACTTTTTTTATTTTAGAGATCTATTAAAATTGAGTATTAAAAAAAAATATTTCTTCTAATTTTCACTGTTAGCTTACAAGCTATAGTATTTTGTTTCAATTAAGAGTTATTTAGAAATTACAATATGCACCTATACTTAGAATACTGATGTAAAATATAAAAAAGATCTTAATAGTATACTTCTATTTACCATTTTTTTGCATTTTTATTTTTATACATTTTACTTCTACATATTATATTTATTTATAATATATTGATTGAGATATAATTGCATACTTTGAGAGCATGCAATTCAGTGGTTTCTAATGTATTCACAGAGTTGTGCAACCATCATCACCATCTAATTTTAGAATAATTTCATTATCCTAAAAAGATGCCTCTCACCCTTTGAAGTCACTGATTATTGCCCTCTCTGTTTACCCCAGGAAATTGCTAATCTATTTTCTTCCTCTATAAATTTGCCTTTTATGGACATTTCATATGAATCGAGTCATATAATATACATCCTCTTGTGACTGGCTTGTTTTATTTAGCATCAAAGATTCATTCAAGTTGTAACATCATGTATTGCACCACTTTTTTTTTTAACTTATTGGGACAAAATTTACATAACCTAAAACCTAAAATTAGCCATTTTAAAATGAACAATTCAGTGGCATTTAGTACTTTCATAATACTTCATAACCACTACCTACATCTACTTCCAAAATATTTTCATCAATTTAAAATAAACCTTTATATACATTAAACAGTTTCTCTCCATGTCCCACTCCCCCTGTCTGGCAACACCAACTACATTTTGTCTCTTAGATTTATTTATTTTTACAGGATATTTCTGTAAATGGATCATTCAGCATATGACCTTAGTGTCTTGGCTTTTTCACTCAGCATAGCATTTTTGAGGTTCATTTATGTGTAGGATATATTGATACTTTTTTTCTTTTTATGGATGAATAGTATTTATTGTATGTATAGTGGAACGAACTAGTTTGCTTGTTCATTCACTGATAGACCTTTGGGTTGTTTCCACCTTTTGGTTACTATAAATAACTCTTCAATGAACATGTATGTAAATGTATTTGTTTACCTGTTTTTAATTCTTTTGGATGTATACTTACAAACTCAATATTAGGTAATATGGTAATTCTATATTTTACTTTTTAGAAACCTCCAAATTGTTTTCCACAGTATCTGCACCATTTTACATTCCCACTAGCAATGTAAAAGTTTCCCCATTTTTCCATACCCTTTCCAATGCTTGTTATTTTGTATTGCATTTGTATGTTTATTATAGCCACCCTAGTATATTTGAAGTGGTATCATCATCATTGTTACCACTGATTAGCATTTTCCTAATGACTAATAATGTTGAGCATCTTTTTATGTGACTATTGGCCATTTGTGTGTGTGTGTATATATATATATATATATATATATATATATATATATAATATATATATAATTTGGAGAAATGTCTATTCAGATCTTTTGACCATTTTTGAGTGGGTTTACTTTTTTTTGTTGATTTATGAGTTCTTTATATATTCTGAAAACTAATATATTATCAGATATATGATTTGCAAACATTTTCTTCCATTCCGTAGATTGTCTTTTCACTTTTTTGATAAGTGTCCTTTGATGAGCAAAAATTAACTTTACGAGTCCAATTTATTTGTTTGGTTGTTTGTTTACTTACTTGTTTATTTGTTTGCCTATGCTTTTGGTGTCATATTCTTGAGTTGTTACCAAATCTAAGGTTATAAAGAGTTCCCCCTGTTATATTCTAATAGTTTAATAGTTTTAGTGCCTACATTTAGGTCTTGAATCCATTTTGAGACTCTAACTTCATGCTTTTACATGTAAATATCCAGTTTTCCAAGTATCTTTTGTTTAAAAAAATGTTCTTTACCTTTTAATGTTTTTGGCTCCCTTTTCAAAATATCATTTGACTATATATGTGAGGATTTATTTCTGGGCTTTCTTTCTTATTCTGGTGTTTTAGATGTTTGTGCTTATGCCATTATCATACTGATTTAATCACTGTAGCTTTGTAGCAAGTTTCAAAGTGGAAAGTGCAAGTCCTCTTATTTTTTCTCAAGACTGTTCGGGCTGTTTGGAGCACCTGGCAGTTCCATATAAATTTGATCTCTGTTTTCATTTATGTGGAAAGACTTAAATTTTTGATAAAAATTGCATCAAATCTTAAGACTGCTTTAGATAATATTGATATCTTAACAAGGTAAAGTCTTCCTATTTATAAACATGACATGCCTTTCTATTTATTCTATAATTTCTTTAGCAATATTTTATCGTTTTTCACTGTACGAGTGTTCAGTTTCCTTGGTTAGATATTCCCACTTAGTTCTTTTTAATGCTATTTTAAATAGAATTTATTTTTTAAATTTTTAGATTGTTTATTGTTGATTTAGAGAACACAATTAGTTCTGTGTATAGATTATACGCTCTAAAACTTTGTTGAATTCATTAGCTTTAGTAGCTTCTTGTGTATTCTTGGATTTTCTATGTATAGGATAATAAAATCTGTAAATAGAAATAATTTTATTTCTTTTCCAATTTGGTTGCCTTTTACGTCTTTTTCTTGTCTGATAGCTCTGGCTAGAACTTCCAGTGTAATATTAAATAGCAATAGTAAGAAGGCATCTTTGCCTTCTTCATGATTTCAGAGGGAAGTTTTTTTCACCATTGAATATGATGTTAGCTATGTGTTTTTCATAAATACCCTTATTATGTTGAGGAATGTTTCCTCTATTCTTAGTTTTCTAAGAGTTTTAATCATAAAAGGGTATTAGATTTTGTCAAATGCATTTTCTTCAAGAATTGAGACAATTATGTGTCATTTTTCCTTTGTTTTATTACTGTTATATATTATACTGATTGGTTTTCTTGTGTTGAACTGTCTTTACAGTTCTGAGATAAATCTACTTGGTTATGGTGAATAACCTTTTTACATACTGCTACATTTTACCTGCTTGTTTTTTGAGTGATTTTGCATCTTCATTCTTAAGAGAAATTGGTCTGTATTTTTCATGTGATGTCTTTGCCTGGTTTCAGTATCAGGGTGTTATGGGTCTCATAAAATGACTTAGTAATTCTTCCACTCTTTTATTTTTCAGTTTGTGAAAGATTGGTGTTAACTGTTCTTTAAATATTAGTTTGGGATCAACCAGTGAAGACATTTGTTCTGGGCTTTCCTTTGTGAGAGCTTTTTTGATTACTAATGTACTCCCTTCTTTCATAGATATAATTTTTTTTTTCTGTTTCCTTTCGTGCTATTTTAGAGAGTTTGACTTTTTCTAAGAATTTGTCCATTTATCTAACTTATGTCATGCACTGAATAATATTCCCTCACAATCATTTTTATTTCTGTAAGGTTGGGAGTGATGTCCCTATTTATTCTTGATTTTAGGTTTTTGAGTTTTCTAATTTTCTAATCAGTCCGACTGGAAGTTTGCCAATTTTGTTGATCTTTTCCAAGAACCAGCTCTGGTTCTACCTTTTTTCTCTATTGTTTTTCTATTTTTTAATTAATTTATTTCCCTTTTCTTTTGGTCACTTTGGGTTTTGTTTGCTCCTTTCTTACTAATCTTTAAGTATTTATATGCTCTTTAAGTTAGATTATTTGATATTATTTTTCTTTTTTAATACAGTTATTTGTATATTTTTCATCTAAACATGGCTATAGATAAATCCATAGTGTTATTATGTTGTGTATTCATTTTCAGTATTTCAAAGTATTTTCTAATTTCCCTTGTGATTTAGACTGTGAACTATTAATTGTTTAAGAGTGTGTTGTTTAATTTCTACCATGTTTTAAAATATTCCAGTTATTGTTCCATTATTGATTTCAAACTTTATTTTATTGCCAGAGAAGTTACTTTGTATAACTTTGGTATTTTGAAGTTGATTGAGACTTGCTTTATGTCCTAACATATGATATGATCTACCCTACAAGATGTACTATTTGCATTTTAAATTAATCTATATTTTTCTCTATTGAGTAGAGTATTCTACATATGTCTTTTAGGTCTAGTTCTTTATTGTATTAGCTGGTTTATGATATTTTTTCCAAATCTTTTATTTCTTTATCAACCTTGTTTACTTGTTCTTTTTGTTATAGTTACATATAACTATATACACACATGACTATATGTACATATTGTATATATACATCTAGTTATATCTGATGGATTACTCCTTTTAACACTATTTGGTAATAATTTTCATGTTAAGGTTATTTTGTCTGATATTAGTTAAACTACTCTAGCTATTGATGGTTTGCATGGCATATCTTTTTCCATTCTTTTATTTTCAATCTTTGGGTTTTTTCTTATGTAATATTTTTCTTATAGACAAATAATAGTTGGATTTTTAGAAATAAATTTAATAATTTCTCTATTATTATTGAAGGTATACATTTCATATCAACTCCAGAACACATTGTTGTGGTTTTGGCATTAAACATTCTAATATATTTTAAGAATACTTTAATGATAAAAATATCTTTCAAAAGTAATCATACACGATTTCAGGTATTTTTAAAATTTTTTCTTTTATTCTTATTTTCATAGATGCCATAGTGCTTCTTTCTAAAAATTTTTTCTTAATATTTATTATGGAATAAATTTTCTGGCAATAAAGTTCAGCTGCTTTACATTGTTTAAAAAAATTTATTTTGTCACCTTTATTTTAAAAGATATTTTGCTGAATAGAGAGTTCTAGATATTTTTTTTTTTTTTTTTTTTAACGCTTTAAATATATTTTTTATTTGGTTTGCCTAGTTTCTGACCACAACTCTACAGCAATTAAATCTTTATTCAGTTACAAGTAATATACGTTTTTTCTTGAAATTTTAAAACATTTTCTTTGTATCATTGTTTTTTAGTAATTTGATTTTGAACTATCTTACTTTGATTTTCTTTTTTTTTTTTATTACTTAAGCTTCTTGGTGTGTAGCTCTATAACTTTCATTCAATTTTAGTTACTCTCTGAAATTATTTATTCGAATATTTCTACCCCTTCTCTTATTCTAAAACTCTGCCTGTATGTATTTTAGACTTCTTGCTATTGTTTTACAGATTCCTGTCACTCTTTTAATTTTTTTCCAGTCTTCTATTTTCTTTGTGTTTTATTTTAGGTAAGTTATTTTGTTATATTTTCAAATTTATAATTTTTTCTGCACTGTCTAATCTGCAATTAATCCTACCCATTAAATTTTTACTTTATACATTATAGTTTTTACCCTTAGATGTTCCATGTGGTTCATTTAGATATCTTTCATTATTCTCATTATATTCATGTTTGTCATATTATTATTATGTATATTGAGCGTGTTTGTAAAAGCTGTTTAACATACTTATCTGTTAATTCCATCATTCTTGTTTCATTTCTAGATGTGTACATTGATTTTTCATCTGGTTATGGATTACATTTTTCTGATTTTGCCTATTTGATGATTTTTAATTGGTTGCTGGGACTTTTGTATTTTTGAGTACTGTATTTTATTGTTTTCCATCAAAAAAGGGTGTGCTTTGTTCTGACAGGCAGTTAGATTACTTGCATATAAGTTTGGTCTTATCAGGTTTTGTTTTGTTTTAAAATTTATAGACAAATATCACGTAAGCTTTCTTCTATTGAATATCACGTGTATGTAATGAGGTACCTTTACTATGGCTGGATAGGATTTGTCACCATTTTTGTGTCCTGTATAAGTTTTGAGAATTTTACAGACAACATATTTTTTTTAGAAGTTTTTTTCTTTTTTCTTTTTCTTTTGCCTAGATTTATGTATGGGGTTTCACCCAATGGATATGCAAATTGACATTAAGCCAAATATTCAAGGGAATTCTATGCAGACTTTTGGGTACTTTTTTGCATACTTCCCCACCCCCCTTTTTTTTTTTTTTCAGTTCTTTGCTCTACAAAGTCTAGTTATTCTGGCCTTCCCAAACTCTGATCCATGTCTACTCAGCATAGTGAGTTTTTCATGCTCAGTTTGGTTTCATCCGCTTGTGCTATGGTTCTGAAATTGCCTTCAGATGGAAAGCCAGCGTGATGTAGGGCTCAACTCATGTTTGCATATCTCAGGAGTCATCTATTATCCATTGTCTGGTCCATGAAATTAGTTGTTTAATATATATTTTGTGTATTTTTTTAGTTGTTTATGGGTGGATGTTAAATTCAAAGTCTGTGAAATAATTCTACAGAGAGAATGTTAACCTTTAATTCAAAAGACACTAGTCTCAATTTTAATTCTAGTCTCAATCTTCCCACAATCATGGGTGTGTTACCATTTCTTTGAGTTTAGATGTTCCATCTCAGGAGGCCTTCCCTGACCTCACTGGATTGGCCCATGCTTTCCTAGTACTATGGATTTCCTGTTTAGTATCTCCATCATACTTGTAATTATGTGTTTAATGTCTGCCATCTCTGAGAGATTGTAAGTTCTTAGAGGGCAGAAGTGGGCGTCTATTTTGTTCACTAGTCTGTCTGTAGATCCTAAAACAGGGCCCTGAACATATGTTTTTAATAAAAAATTATGGGGTAAATAATAAACATTTAAAAAAAAAATATTATTATTAACTATTTAAAAAAAATTTTAAAATTTTTTAATTATTAGCTGAGTAAACTTGGAAAATATTTCATAAATTTGTACATCGATTCTCCTTATTTGGAAATTGAAGAGATGATTGAATATTATCAAGGTCTCTTACACATTATAATTCTGTATCTTTTATTCGATTTGATTCTTGGAACTATATGGTAATGAAAAAAACAACTATTTTAATTTTCAGATTATGAGTGTTAAACAGTTTTTAAGATTAATCAATATGTGTAAGATTACATAGCTAATTAGTAGTTAGTATTGCAGCTGGGACTCAAAAACATTTGACAATTGATCATACTGTAATGTGAGACACCCTTTCTGTCCCGGCTCGCGGGACAGTCAACGGAGGTCCTAGGACTGAAGGAGACGGGGACAAGAGGCGCAAAGAATGGAGATAAGACAGGCTTTCTGATCAAGTCTCTTTTATTTTAAGTAGGGGGTTACATATATAGGGGCAGGTTTAAGGGAGGGAACATGTAGCTTTAGGCGGGAGTTACCTAATTAACGTGAGCAAAGCGCTAGCTGTTTTGAAAGGATTATACTATTGTCCCCAGTTCCTGGAACCATAGTGTCCCCCCAACCCCCCCACCCCCCACCCCCGCCCGCAATGTCAGGAAGGACTTTTATCTTTACAGGTCTGAGTCGTTCCTATATTCAGGCGAGGGGCTTCCTCTGACTTTGGGCAGCCTGGCTCCCAACACCTTTCTATTATAACTTAATCCATTATATTTCTTGTGTGCGTGTTTATGTCCTTATTCCTCAACTTATATTGAGAGCACCTTGAAGGCCAAAACTGTGTATGATATATCTATGTGATTTGCACCAAAGCCCTACAGGTGACCTACATAGAGTAGTGAACAAGAAATATTTATTCATTTGATTTAATTCTCTATTGGAAACTTGAACTTGGACTTCACATGTGGAAACATTCCTCCTAAATGCCTCTGTGCTCCATGTGTCATATAGGACTTTCTTGGGGTAATTCATCAAAGCTGGTTGTTAGACAAAAAATGATTGATGTAGCAAAGTGGGCTTTGAATCCCTTGCATCTGGATCCTCCAGCCTCAATGATGTAGCACCACAGATTAGGTTCTATCCAGAAGGATGGCGCTGAGAAGTCCAGGCATAAGTATGTAGAACCCACCCCTCTTAACCTGTTTCTCGTCTTTCAGTCTTTCTTGCATCCTCTCTCCTGGCATCATATTAATTTTTCCACAGTTTTACTTAATCAGCTATTAAAACCTCAAGTACTTTCTAGGAACAGACAGATAACATAAGTGTGTAAACCTGTGGTTATTAAACAGTAGGATGGATGACTTTTGTAACAAACTAGAGCTGACTAGGCCTTAACTACAGAGAATCAATTATTTTTTTAAATGATAATAAAATACTTTCTGAACAAATAAAATACCTGTTCATTGACCTCAGCCTATGGTCTCTGAGTTTGTGCCCCTTCTGTGAATAATATCATGACTTCCCTCAAATGTCTTCAATGTCTTCTACCTAGTTATATGGAAATATAGATATTCTTCCAGACTCTGGGCAAAATCCCCTGATACCCTGTTTCCAGTTTACCTTCCCGGTATCTTCTTAGCTCTGCTTCCTGATATATCCCCTCACATTCTTGTTTATCATGCTATTGACTGTTCTCCCAAGCAGGCAGCATTTTGCCATCTTATTCTGTCTATGTCATCCCCTTAGCCTGTAATATTCTCTAAACACTTTGTCTTACTGCAAACTGACTGCCAGAATTTAAGACCTATCTCAGCTACACTCTCCACAGTTAGACTTTTTCTAAAGACTCCCACAGAATGTGTGTATACCTGTCCCTTATATTTGAATAGCTCTTTAGAGGAAATTTTATTTACTCCTTAAACACATTTTATGTACCTTTACCAGCAAAGCATAGATGAAAAAACTAAAACATTGAAAGTTAAGTGAGTTGACTGAGGCTATATATTTATCATCATGACAAGTGGTCTTTCTGGGAAATTTTACCTGGATTTGCATACTAGTATTTGTATACTTTTTCTACCTTTCTTTTTACCTTTAAAATTCTTGTGGGCATGAGCCTTACCTTTCCAATTTTCATACTACCCACAGAACTTTTTTCCAGTGCCTGGTGCATTGATAAATATCGATAAATATTTGAGACTTGAATAGTTTATGCTAACAGATGTGTGTGTGTGTGTGTGTGTGTGTGTGTGTGTGTGCACGCACACACACATGCATTTGTGTGTATGCAAACACAGATGCCTATGTGTATTTGTAATGTGAGCAGGGAGCAGTGTCCAGAGCAAGCTCAGGGGTCAGAAAAAATGAGGGCTTTAGCCTAAGGAATATATTTCAGGTAACACAGAGTCATTATTCCTGGATGCTAGTTGACAATGGCATCTATGACAGGTTTTCTCCAAACTCATCCTTACCACTGAATCCATCCCCACCCTTCTTAATCTGCTTGAATACAAATAAAGCCTTCAATACAACAGAAGCTTTGTTGCTACACATGATGACAGTGATGTCATGATTTCCTCAGCAACAATCAATCTGCTTTATAAAAACTCTAAGGAAAAAAGGGATTAGAAGGACTGTGTGTGTGTGTGTGTGTGTGTGTGTGTCTAAAAACAAATACACACAAGTGCCCATGTATATAGACTCATCAGTTTTTTCCAAAGGATATCAACAAATAATTCCATTGCAGCATCAGTGAGATGAATCCTAGCTGATAAAGTGGTTTCCATGGAAATGACTTAGCATGCTTTGCAAAAACAGCTTTTCTGCACATGAGAAAAAAGTGAAACATTAGCTTGAGTTTTACATGCTCTCACTCCACTGCAAATGTAGCCTATGGTTATCTGGGACATGGCTTGGGTAGGAGCAGGAATTTAGGAAATACGGTTTATTTCAAACCTGTTCTGTTGCAAAGGTAAAAAGATATGCATGCTTGGAATCTGGCTCCTGTCATTTATTTGGTTTGTTTTTTGTTTTTTGTTTTTTGTTTTTTGTTTTTTTTTTTTTTTCTCCAGAAACTACAAAAGCTGTGAGCTCTCTGGGGCTGGGAACTGAATCTTGAGAGTCATAATGGTATATTTTTTAGTACTTATTAAGCACTGTATAATTGCTTTAAATAGATTACCTCATCTAATTCTCTTAGCAATATTGAGTTTGAGGTAGGTGTTATTAATTATTCTATATAGTTAAAGAATCTTAGGCTCAGATTGGTTACGTGATCTAGCCAAGGTCTCTCAGATGATAAATATAATAGTTGGGAGTCAAACCCAGGTAAACAAACCATGCCTTATTGCCTCAGGACTTTGAATAATGCATAGCTCTTGGTAGATGTTCGGATGAATGAATGAATCCAGAGTGGAAGAGTGAAGGTAGAAAGATGTTAGGGAAAGACCAGGTGAGTTATTGTCAAATCTATATTTTAGCCTTGGGCGGGGGGCAGGGCAGGTAAGTTATGGGACTCACACCATTGACCTACCAGACTCTCACGCTGTTAGTGTCTTACTAACTAAACTACTTAACCAGATCTCTCCAGAAACCTTCTTAGTGTATTTATTGACAGCCCCTGGGACAAAAATCCACTTATATCAGCTGAAGCTGAACTTAGAACTGCATTTAAGGATAGACTTTTTTCTTCAGAAACTCAATATAAAAGCCCTGAATTCTCAGCCACTGGCTTTGATCAAACTTAGCCATATTTACTAGTTCTGACTTAGCCCTAGGCAGATGAAAGATATTTCTTAACATGTAGGATGGTTTAATAAATAACTAAATAATAGAAATGGTGAATGGACCTTCAAATACCAGACTAGGGGAGCTTAATGGGGAGAGAGATTTTTGGAACCGTGTTCTTCCTAAGACAGCAGAATTATTATTATTATTTTTTAAAGGCAAACATCCTCTCTTTTCGCTTTGTCTAGAAGTTAAGAATTTATTTCTTTTTTCCACATGGTCTTTCAAGGGAATTGCTATGCCCAAAGACACCAAAGAGACCTATCGCCCATCCTGGGTATGGTCTTCTCCAATTCAGATAGGGCTCTCTGACTGCGTTTCCCCTTTAGCCACAGGACATGGGATTATATTCCCATGGAATCAGAGCCAGGGCTTTAGTCACTAAAAGTGAAACAGTGAAAGACCTGGTTGTCCACCCATCAAAGCACTGGATGAGCCTTTCTTCTCCTCCTCCTCACTGAGACTGTTATCATTAATTTCACCCTAGACTCCTTATCCACAATTTGCCGTCCTCACCCAGGATGTGCCAGAGGGGCACATCACAGGGGCAGGGCAGGGGCAGATATAGGGCTCAGAAAGGCCGGTTCTTGCTTGAGAAAGTAGTAGGTAAAGAAACATCAGGTTAAAGGAGCACATGGCTTGGTTCCCAATGTGGGCCACTCTTTCATCTCTGAGATAGCTGCTAGTTTCCATTACTTCTGATATTTTACAGTGTAAAAATTTGGGAAAATTTTCACCAGTGCTATATGTACAATTCTGATGAGATTTTTTTAAATCAATTCTCTACCCCATGTGGTAGATGAACATATAAAAGCTGAATATTTTTTTCTTTTTCAAGAAAGAATACATAAGTTGATTTGGACTGAAATTAAGTTCTTTAAACTATTCTGGTCATGCCTTCATTTCAAAAAAATCATTTCATTTTTAGAAATTTTGTGTTCCAAATTCCTGTATTTGACTCACCTCCAGTTTTCATAGACCTCAACGATGCCTATCTATACAACCCAAAGACATTCTCCAGCTCACCAGGATTAACTATTAATATTATATCTTGCTTTTTCTTAATATATTCTAGTAACAAAATCTTTTTTCAGCCTCGCCACCTGTCTCTCAGCCATGCCAATTATATACAACAGGGTTGGATGTTTCCATTGACCAGTGCCTGGTCATGTTTTATGTCCTGTGGTTGGGAGACGCACTCCTTGAGGCATATACATCTGGACTGAACATGGTCATGTCTGATCTGGTCTTCTGTGTCCCTGGATGGTGAGTTTTCTTCTGATGGTCTTGAGTACAGCATCATATAAGATGAGAGGGCTGGGGTAGCAGAACTTAACATGTCCACACAGAAAAAGAGGTTAGTTCCAGGGTGAGTGGGACTTTCATTCTTAAAATGTTTTATGTTGTTTCCTACATAAATTCTTGACATAGTAATGACGTTTCTGACACAGAATTGTGCCTTTGGGATAAAACAGTTCTCTATTATAAAGACAATTTTTTTTTTTTTATTTCTAAAGAGAAACAGAGTTAGACTTCGAACAACTTACAGTGTGTCTTGTGAGCAGCAATCTGTCATGGAGCAGTACAAAGAATGACACTGGAAAACAGAGTGCAGAAATTTTTTCAGGCCAAAAATAAACCCTGAAGAGGGTGACTAAGGTGAGTGAGACTCATTTTTTCCTACTGTGCCTACATTCTAGCCTCAGACCTGGGGAAAAAGTCATTTACTATAATTTTTTAATTCCCCTAAAACCTTTATCTTTACTTGTTGAGATATTTTTTAAGTGTCAAAACATCTTTGAATCACTGGGTCTTGAAATGAAAGTAGTCTTCAATTTTGGCACTCATCCTTAGGCAGCTACCCAGTAAAATAAGCTAATGAGGAAAAGCTGGCCATGCTTCCTGTAAAAGTTAGGGCATATGCTCATTACCAAGAGTGGGAAGAAGATGATCTCGCAATGGCTATAAATAAACATTGAATAAATCTGTCAGTTCTCAAGGCCTGCAGCAGGAATTCTATAGAGGACAAGTACCTTCCCGGTTTACAAATGTCCTAGCAGTGACATTTGCTGTATCATGTGAGAGACAGGTGTTGAACACTTCCTAATACTACCGACCCAAGGAGCATTTGTTCAGTGGGCTCCAGCTACATTAATTTTTATTTCATAGAAGGAAGTTAGGTCTTCTTGGAGGCATTAAGTGAGATGGGTGAGAGCCAAGGGGTTTAGGTGAATAAAACAAGTCACATTTAGGAAGTGAATGAATTCCTCATTCTCATCCCAGTTTAGATTTTTTTTTGAACTTTTTTTTTTTTTTATGTTTGCGTCTTTGTTTTTAAGAATATCTGGGAAACCTGGTATTCAAGACATTACCTCACTGAAAGTTATCGACACAGGCTGATGTTCAGAGGATAGAAAGGAGAGGGGAAGATGGACAAAGTTCAAATTAGCAGTGATGAGAAAGGTGAAATAAAAACTAGATAAAAATGGGGAAGATAATAAGTGGGAGAACACAACAAAAAAAATTAAAAGTGAAAAAATGAGGGGGAGGAGAGGTTAGTGGGTAAAGGGGGTTAAATATGTAGTGACAGAAATCTAACTATGAGAGGTGAATCCACAGTGTTAAAGAGTACAGCTGAAACTTATTGGATTTTGTTAACTAATGTCACCATAAATTTTTTAGAATAAATAAATACAAAAAAGTTATAGACGTAAAAAAAGTGAAAAATGAAAGAAAGGAAGGATCAAAAAATACATATGTGTGGAGTGAGTGTAGGGAATTAGGAGATAAAAGGGACCACAAAAACATGCCAATGAGAGAAAGAAAAAAACAGAATGCAAAGGATAAAACAAACAAAACAGAACAACTTTATTTAAGAAATAATAAAAAAGAGGCTGTAAAAAGGAAATAAAATGAGTATAAACACAAAGAGGAGTTATATCTGAGAGCTGAATAGGGGAAAGCACCTGGCACATGAGGGAGATCTCAGCTGGCAGGTATGGAAACACATTGGCTGGGCCAGAGAGAACTGGACCCTTCTCCTGTCTCTGATATCTTCACATCTATCTAATCTCAGAAAGCTCATGGCTGAGTTAGATAATGAGGTGAAAATAAGTGGAAATTCCTCCTACTTCTGGTCCTGTGTCAGCTCTAGGGCTTTATGCTGGGTGTCCAGACTATTCCATGATTAATAAACCGGGACTCTGATTTTTCAACTTCATGTGTCTCTGACATGAGGTCTATCCAGGGCAAGAAAGCAGCCCTTCATGAAATTAGTTGTGGTATGTCATTTGATGGTTCCAGGACCTCTTTGTTGAGATAAGAGTGCTTTCCTTGCAGACTGAGGTTCTAAGCCTGACACTCTGGTTTACAAGTGTACTTGAATGAGCAAGGAGGATACTTGTTTCTGGGTAGAAGCTCACTTTGGTTTTCTCCTTTAGCCTTACTTTTTAGGGCTAAATGTTCGACATTGTAGAAAGATGTTGGCTACAAAACTAACATTGCTCTCAGAGTTAGGGCTCACCGTAAGGACAAGAACCTTAGGAGAAGGTCTGTAGGGTCCAGGAAATGAGACAATGTGTTCTGAACATTTGTGCACCAGTAAGTCCGAATCTGAAGGTAACTGTGACTCGGTATTAATTACTGGTACATTAGCAGAAAGGCTTGTAAATAAGAAGGCACGAATGAGCTTGATTATCTCCTCAGAAAGGCATCAAAATTCCTGTATGAAAGTCACTAGAGTTTGCTCTCATTGTCATTGTGTTCCCTGAAGAGGATTGCAGTCTGACAATGCAAAGTGACGAGGACCAACTCTTATCTGAACAGGAGATCTTCTGATTGAAATGAAAACTCCAAAGGTCATCAGATCCAGTCTATTGCCAAAACTGGACCTTACACCCTTGCATGGGGACAGCCAAGATTACATAGCTCAGAGAGAAGGTGAAGTGGAAAAGCTGGAGTTATCAGAAAGGAATGCCTTTCTATTGTATTCCTACCAAGCCATTTTATCCCCCATGAAATAGTAATCTTGGTTATAACTACTTAGTTATAACTATAAATATTAGGGGAAATTCAAACACCAGTTCTCTCTAGATTTGTCATTAGAAAACCCATGTTTGAGTTCAAACCCTTCCTTTACCAGTGGGATTATTTTTATTAAGTGACTTAATATCTCTGAGCCTCAGTTTTTTCACCTACAAAGTGGAGTTGATAATGCACACTCTGTATGCTCATTGTGGAAATTTAGGGCAATATAAGGCCAATATCAACACCTTTCTGGTACATAATTGGTGATAAATACAAACAAATTTTTTATTGCTGCTATTTATAAAGAACCTGATTGGCTGAATAACAATTCACAAAAACCTTATTTCAATTAGCTCAGATAATCAGGAAGAAGCAATTCCTTCATTTTGAAATATTGTTCTGGGTTATGCTGCATTTATATACACCTCCCACACATACATTTACTCATACTCTGCCTTCAAATGTGCAGTGGGCAGGTCCTAAGGAAACTGTGTAGTCTAGGAGAAGCCTTCGGTAATAAGCTGCTCTCCTGCAATAGCAAGAGACTTCATCCTCCCACTCCCTCTCCACTTGAGTGAATAAAATTGAATCAATAGAATTTAGCAGATTAAGAAAAGTGGAGTCATCCCACAGCTTCATTACCTTGTAAGAGATAATGGCAACTCCAGATCCCAGAGGGCAATTACCAAACTATAACACATCATTTATGAGCAAAACCACACACATCCACCCTCTTCCTGAGCTTGATTCCCTACCACCTTCCCTCAGTGCAGAACATACTCCCACCAGAAAGTGCATCTCTGCCCAGGAGTGCAGTGAACCTCTCTTCTCAAGCACTTTTTACTTATCATCACTCTCTGAGCGCATGTCAAGTATCTGAGCCCAAAGTACAATATCACCTTTGCAAAAAATGTCATTTATCGTCTTACAGATACAAACTGTAGTAAAGGCTTGGATGCAGTTGTGCCTCTGGAAATACTTAATTCACAATATTGCTGGCTGGCAGGGCTATTTTCCCCTATCATTTATGCTCCTTGAAGATTGTCTTCTATCCTTCAGTCAGACATCTTCACATGGCTGAATTCCACCTGGTCCTTGTACATTGTACATGTACCACTATGTGTGAGGTACACAACAAAGATGTTATCACCAGTGAGAAACTGAGGCTTGCTGTCTTATGTCTAAATTAAAAAAAAAAAAAAAAAGAGGAAAGGAAAAGTCTCCAACCTATTCAGTTTAGGTAAAAGACCCTCTTTTAAATCAATGACTATGATTCTGTTCAAGAAAGCCAGATGAATAAAAATATATATATGACAGCTCTTTTGGAGTGTTGGGAGAAGGACTTTCTTCCACTTGTGGAGGAGAAGATAAAGTGTGATTTCCTGAATAGACACAGACAAAGCAAAAAATATCCATTTTTGGTGGTGCAGTGAATTCCAACAGCAAAGCTAATGAAGACAGTTGTCCTTTATGTCGGGCCAAACTAAATGGGATTATCTGCTTTCTCTGCCTTCTCTATTTTTTCATTGCAATTATAGAAGTTAGTCCCTATGTGCTCACTTGGTGTTGATAGTGGATGAGTTAAAAGAAAGGCAATAAGTAACTCACCAACTGAAGATGTGCCTACAGCAAATTGGAAAGCTCATCTCCTCCACATAAACAAATAATTGGGATTCTTCAAGATTGAGCTTTAGGATCTCTTCTTTCTCACTTGTCTAAACTTGAAGATCTCATACAAATCATTATGTAATTATTATAAATATACATAAATGACACACACATATATATGTCTTTTGTGCACATTTTTCTTCTTGTTTCTAGACCAATGTATTCAAGTGCCTTCCTTATTTACCTTCTCAGATGTTTACTAAAGTACATCAAATTCATTATATCAAAAGCTACTTAATAACTCTTTTTTGACCATTCCTTTCAATGTGCCCTAACATAGTGGTCCTCAACATTTTTGGAACCAGGGATCAGTGCACCTATAAGTATCTAATGCCTGATGATATGAGGTGGAGCTGAAGCAGTGATGCTAGTGCTGGGAAGCAGCTGCAAATACAGATGAAGCTTTGCTGGCACAGATGGGTATCAGTCTGTGGCCCGGGGGTTGGGAACCCCCCCTGCTTTAACAGAGTAAATGTAATTGTTTTTCATTCAATGACATAAACCTGAAGCATGACAGTTACCTTTGACTCTGCTTTAGCTCCCTCATCTAATTCATTACGAAGACACTTATTAATTAAATAATTTTTAAAAATGTATTTATTTCTCTATGTGTCAAGAATAATTTTAGTTCAAACTATAATCATCTTTACCTAAACCTCTGAAATGACCATCTGTCTGGTCTATGGTCCAACATTCCCAGCTGCAGCTAAAGTGACCTGTTCAAAATTTAAATGTAGTGATTTTATCCATATTGTTAAAGACCTTTCAATAGCTCCCTATTACCGTAAGACTAAATCTAAGAATATTACTTGTGAAATAGATAGAGGTAAAAGTGGAGACCCATCTAGATCAATCACAGAGTTCTATGTAACCCTAAATGATAAACTTAAACAATTTTAGTGCTAAAGCCAGTAAACAACAAACAAACAACAACAACAACAACAACAACAACAACACTTTTTAAAATATAAGTTTGGCTCTTTGGACATCTGACCCTCTAATCAATACTACATAAAAATGTAAAGAATATTTTCTGGTTGATTGTAAGAACAAATGGATCCTTAAAAACTGACAAAACGAGAAGACTCTAATCATAGAAATTAGTGACATTCCCAGAGTTAAAGAAAACCTAACTCAGGGATGTAGAATAAACTGGGCCATGACACAATATATTTCTGTATATATGGTGGTTGTGTATATCTACGTGAATATTGAGAAGGGGTATTCGAAGATAATAAGTAGCTCATATAAATTTCAAGCCATTACCTAAAGTAATTTTGATGTTAAACGTTCAGATCAATAAATATTAATTCTTAATAAGGTGTTTATTGTAGTGGTTTAGAACATGGACTCAGGATCAAGATTATCCAGCTCAAATCCTGGTTCTGCTACCTTGCACAGCTGAACTCTAGGCAAATTACTTTACCTATCTGTGCCTTAGTTTCCTCAATTATGAGAGGAATGATAATATTTGTACCTTCCTCATCAAAACTATTTGAGAAGATTAATTAAATTATATATGCAAAGCACTTAAAATAGTACCTAGTGCATTAAAAGCACTGTGGGTATGTAGTAGAAAGGATAATTCCATATTAAAAGCCATTCCACATCCTAATCCTTGAACTTCATCAATATGTTACCTTATGGAAAAGGAGCCTTTGCAGATGTGATTATGATTAAGGACTTTGAGATGAAGAATATAACATGATATATTTGAAATATATATAAAGAGACCTTGACAATGGCAGATTTCAGGTGTGGGAAAGCAAACACTTTTATCTATGCTTTTGCTGTCCCATCAACAACTCATTATAGCCTCCTTCTCACCATCCCCATCTACTCTGAGTCAAAACAGACACTAACTCTTTCTCTACTCATCCTTCCATGTAGTCACCACCAACCAATTGATATTAGGATACAAAACTAAACTATTTTTAATTCTCTGAGGTTTTTGTGGCTAAAAGGCATTTCTGGTTGAGGGAAAAGCATGGGCCAAGTAGTAAAGAACCAGTATGAGGGAGCCTGAGGAAGGTAGACTGAAATTAGGGGTAGGCGAAGATTATGGTGGAAAGTTGTGTTGGGCAAGCAATAGTCAATATTGATAATAGTAATAACAATAGAGAAATAACATTCATTTTTGTGCTCACAATATAAAAGGAACTAAATACTTTAATTAATTCATACAACTCTATGAGGTAGGTACTATCATTATTTTTGTAACATAAATAGGAAAATTAAGCTATGGGGCAATAAGTATCATGTGCAAGGATACATGCCTGGTAAGCAGTAGATTTAGTGGATCTGGTTTTCAAATTTGAGCAGTCCTGCTCTAGAATCTGAATCCTTAGCTTCTTCTTCACCCTAGGAATAGACATGGGTTAGATTGTGGAGTATTTTGAAAAACAAGACCTATTCTACAGGCAACCGGTATGAGCACCAGAGGTCTGGCTAGTCCAAGGTCTGCCTGTTCCAAGGTCTGGTGGTGATCCAGGCCTGCAGCTAGGAATAGGACTCTGGATTTAGAATGTTATATAAACATGCATGACCTTATTGTATCATGCATGTGTGGATGAATGCCACCTTTGTATTCTGCTATGTGTGAAGCAATGTGGTTCCCTGGAGAGCAAAAGGGGAGCATAAGAAGTGTGCACGATACCAAGCTCCCCACATTAGACTGTGCTCCCTGCAATAGAATTGTACTTCCCAACAGAGGGGAACACAATAAAGTTGGTGGCCTGCCATTTTTCTCATGTCTGCCTCTTGTGCATTCCAACTGGGCATCTCATCATTGAACCTTCCCTTCTCAATCAACTCAATGCTGAGACTTGGAGTGGCCAGTGGGATGAGCTCAGGGCTGACAACAGGTAATTATAAAAGTTTTTTTTTTTTTTAACAAGATGTGATTGTGTCAGAGCTGTGCTTCTGGAAGACTAATCTAGCATCAGTGCATGGATAGATTCAGTGGACCACAACAAGATGAGCACTAGTAGTACGGGGATCCAAGTGAAGGAAAGGGATGAAGACACAGAGGAAATTTGGAAGGGGGGATGTGTAGTGGTATTAAATTTGGAAGAGGTGCCTAAGCTTCTTATATGGGAATGAATTTAGTAAATTATTAGGTGAAGTTTTGAACTAAACACTGGGAAAATCAATTTATGTAGCTATAAAAGCCCAATGTGCATGGCTGAGTGGTTGTTTTAATGGTTTCTAAATTGAGGAATGTCCATGCCAGGGAAGGAAAGTAAAGACTCTTCAGCCAAGTGGTTTATCTGTAGTGTATTTTTAGGTTCTAAATATATTTGTATTAACTTTATGCACATAACCATAAGGAATTCGATAATCAGAGAGAAAGTTACCTCATAAAATTGGCAATGGTTTCCTAGCACAGATAACAGGGTATCAGGGGATCAGGATACTCTATGATGGTTTACTTCAGCATCCTTTCTCTCTATGTAGATGCTACAGTAGATGAGGTCAATAAGCAGGTTAGATTCATAATTGAAACCATGATAGCTATAGTGTTTCAAGACAGAGGAAGTTTGGGATGATATATTGTCCAGTCTAGTTTATTTATTTTTTTTAAAGAATATATATCTTTCTATGATAGAGAAGTATTCACCCTTACTTAGAAGTACATGAAGAATAAACTCTCTGTAGTATCACAACTCTAAAGTCAAACTTCCATTTCTCTGTAATATCTTAACTCCTTTAAGGTACAATATGTTAGGCATTAGGAAAGCAGTGAAACAGTGGAAAGAGGACCATATTTAGATGTACCCGTTGCAAAACCTAGTTAAAAATCATTTAAAGGTCTCTGAGCCTCAGCTTTCTCATTTCTAAAACAGGCACAAATTATTTGTTTTGTACTATTGGAGCATGAAATGAAAGACTGGCTATAAAGGTGCTTTGTAAACTATAGAGCGCCCACTCAAATGCTAGTGTTGTTTCATTTTCATTGTTCCCCCATAAGACTCACATAGAAACCCCTTCCATTTTCTCTTCCACAAGATAAATAATCTCAGGGTCCTCTCTTCCTGTTCCAGTCTCCCCCCACCCCTGGCCCCCCCAACCAAGAACCTGAGCTATTTGACCAATGGCTAATTCTGAGGCTTGAGATAATCAAGTGTGTCATCTCTTGGAGATCAGTTACCAAAAGCACCACCAACAAGAGCAGTCTGTTGGAAAACTGATTGAGGTTTGATGTTAGATGGCTTCAACTTCATTATTAGAAGCAGTTGTTGTAAATATTTATCCATGGTCTACTATGTGCCTAAGGAAAAGTAAATGAAAATTCATAGTTCATCATTAAAGAAGAAGGAGCAAGAAGAGGAGGAGGAGGAGAAAGAGGAAGAGGAAGAAGAGGAGGAGGAGAGAGAGAAGAGGAGGAGAAGGAGGAGGATGAGAAGAAGGAGAGAAAGGAGGAGGAGGAAGAGGAGGAGGAGGAGGAGGAGGAGGAGGAGGAGGAGGAGAGGAGAGAGCATGTCAGGGGGAAGGAAGAAAGGGGAGGGAGGGTGGGGAAGGGAAGGGGGAGGGGAAAGGAAGGGGGAGAGGGGTGAGGGCCAGAGAGAAGAGAAAGGAGGGCAAGAGGAGAGGGGCAGTGGGAAGGACAAAGGGGAGAGGAAGGGGAGAGGAGGGAGAAGGAAGGGAGGTGGCACAGGGCTAGAAGAAAAATGGGGTAAAAAGTGAAGGGAAGAAGAAGCCACTACCAATCAGCAATCCCCTACCCTGCCTATACCTTTTAATCACCGAGGAGTGTCTACCTACAAAAGCCTATGGCCCACCCTAGGTCAGTTTCTCAGAACAGCTTTGGCTGAGATTCAGGTTTTTAGTGTGATTTAAAGTACTTCCTGATCAATTTGATATGCATCCAGAGCTAAGAAATACTGTGCTAGACTCTTCTATGGATACGAGAGTTATAAACCATGATTTCTGTCCACAAATAATTTACCATCCAATTGAAGGAAACAGCACTTATATGCAAGGATTATTAGCGACATAAGATAGCAATGTCACATGCTCAGAGCAGTTCCAAATACAAACAGTAAGGAGATACAAACCAAATACAAGGTCATGAAAAAGGCTTCATGGAAGAGGTGAGACTTGTTCTGGGAGAGGTAAAAGAGTTTGAACTTACACACATGGAGGGGCATCCTTGATGTGGGACCCACATAAGCAAACCACTAAAGTTGGACACATTAAAGTGTAAGTGAAGAACTGACCCTCAAACCCATTTCTAGTAGTGGAAATGGAAGGTATTTCAATGACTTGACAGCATTTTCTGTGCTGATGGGGATTTGAAGAGTTGAGAGGGTCTTGTTATTCAGACATAGATGAGTTATTGGCTCCACTTTGTGCAGGACTGTGGGGTTGACTAAAGCAAACCCCTCTCTCCTCCTTGTGTAAGTGAGAGCAGAGAAGTGATGAGGATGGAGAAGAGCTGAAGAATCAATAAGTGATGTCACTAGACAGGGCCCTTAGAAAGGACATGGGACAGACCAGGCTAGATCTGAGAAATGGTTAGCTATCATGAAACCTACAAGCCTTTAATTAGTTTCAACTGCTTGTCTTTGAATCCTCTGTACTTTCTTTAGCATGGTGGTTCTCAAACTGAATGGCCCTGAGTCCACTCTCAGGGTTTCTTATTTGATACATCTGGAATAAAGCCTGGGAATTTGGATATCTAGCAAGTTTCTGAGTGCTAATGATGCTGTGAAACAGATCTACACTTTGAGAAACACTGAGCCATCATTTCATGTTGTATTCTCTGTGCTATCAGGAAGTGAGGATAGGAATGTTTGCTCACACTTAAGTAACCCAGACCTAGAAAGGTGATTTATATACTCCTAGGGGATAGTATAGTAGTGGCTGCAAAAATCAACATAGAAAAATTCCAGGATAATGCGATCCGGGTTACATCATAGTGTCATCACACCTTGGGACATTTGGTCCTTTGCTCCAGTTATGGAAACAGTTTCTTTTCCATGTGTCAGGGAATCCAAGGTGTTAATTTCTGTGGCCAGATGTAGATATCTCGGTTAGAGAAAGACTAAGGCAGATATTCTGGAGAGTTCTAGACTTGCAAATTAAAAGGCATAGATTTGAATAAATGCTTTAATATTTGTCCATAGTATGTTTTTAATCTTGTAATTTATCTTCCTTGAGCTTTAATTTTAAATCTATAAATAGGTATTATGATGATGATAATGACTATGACAAATGAACTTTGCATATATAAATAAGAGCACAAGAGACTACACACCCGAGCAAGTTTTGTGTCTCCTGCCAAAGCAATGTCCCATGCCTATCCTTGGTGCCACTCTATCCTGGGTGGCAGGAGAGCCAGCGGCAATAAACCATCCTGCCTCTCCTCATAGTAATGATTAGATTCTATTGTATTCAGGATAAACATAGAAAGTTCAGTGTGGTTGATATTATAGGAGAAGAAAGTTCAGGAACTTGTAGGACACAAAAGAGGAGGAGAATTGCAAAGAGGTCTTCATGGAATAGGTCACCTGAGGCTTAGTCTTGATGAGTAAATGCTAGTGTGCCAGATAGTCAAGAGAGAAAGGACACCTAACACAGAGAAAACATCATGTATAAATGCGTAGACGTTGAAACAGGATGTCATGATTAGTGAATGTCCAATAATTCCTTGGAAACCACGGTGTGTGGCACTTGCTGGGGAGAAGGAGGAAGGGGTCAGTGTGAGTCAGTCAAGAACTGTATGTACCCTGTCAGAGAGCCACAAGGTATTGAGCTAAGCACTGAGTGTTGTCTTTTTATCCAGGTAGGCAACATCCTGGCCCTGCCAGCTTGACACCAGTGTCCAACTACCTATTGACTTTGCCCATATCAGCTCAACTTTGGGCTCTGACCAATAATTTTTTTATTAGTCTGATGCCTGGGAGTCAGGATGAGCTCTTCTACTTCAGAAGTATAGGCTTCTCTCTGCTGTGGTAAAGTCCCTGCCTCTGAAAAACTCAGTGTATCAAACATGTGTCAATCAACAGGTTGAGAACAGGTCTTAGAACAATGGGAAAAGAGAAGGTACTTAAGGAAGGGAATCCCCTCTTTTATGGTTCCATGGAAAGAGGAAAAAATAAGTATTCGTTAGATTTTTGACACGTGCCAACCCTGGGATAGTTGTTTCATGAGTATTTTATTTATCACATACAACAACTCTATATCTATATCATTCTCCCTATTTTTTTTTTAATAAATGAGAAAAACTAAGGCTTTGGAGATGTTTCATAACCTGCTAAAGCCACAGCTAAGAAGATATGGAATAAGTAGTATATAAATTGGGTATCACAATGAGTAATCCCAACTCATGTTATATTCTCAATTTGCTCTACAACAATAAGTAAGTAAGGACTGTCACACAGGAGTAAAGTTTTTTGGGATTTGCAAGAAGAAGGGTGATGAATGACAATACTAGGAAATGACAGTGATTTTAGCATTGATGGTGAGGCCCTATGCATGCCACTTCCCTATTGGCCTCTCACTGCCTCTAACTCTGGTCTGGCGCCCCTCCAGTGAATTCTGGACACTGGAGACGGAAAGGTATTAAATCACTTAGCCTCAAGCCTGACACAGAATAAAAACTCAATAACCACTGGCTGTTATTATTTTAGGATGAGTGCCAATAAGGCCATGACTTGTCCTTGCTTAACCCTTCCATTACTTTCTACTCCATTTATTAAAAATTCCCTCACTTTCTGACCTCTCTAGTTTCCCACTTCCCTCCCTTTTTGTCAGGCTGAATTATTCTTACTTCACTCTCATCCCAACTTTCTTCACTCCATGCCTTAACTTTGTGAACTGATGTTCTCTTATCCACCTGAAAAACTTCTTAGCTGACTAAAGTCAACCCAGACGTCACATCTTCATGGAAGCCTTCCCTGACTCCTAGCGTGGTTGCTCATTCTGTATACATTGTATGTTTCTTTCCATTTTTACACTTCCATAGTTTAAAGCCATTGCTTATTTATCTATCTTTCCCAAGATATAAAGACCTCTCTTACAGGAACCATGTTCTTATTGACATTTCTCCCCAAATGCCTAGTACACAATTGAAAAATCCATATCGGATGCTTAGAAATGTTTGCAAGAGGAAAGCATGCTTTCTCCAGCCAGAAATCTTTCCCTCACTTTCTTCTTTTAGAATCTCTTCTACTCATCATTTTCAAGGTTGTGATTACTTTTCATATCTTCCATGAGCGTTTCCTTGTAGCTTCTTCCCTTCCAAAGATGAATTACTCACTCTTTTCCCTGAGTTCCCAGCTCCCAGTTTCTTATGTTGCTACAATATTTATCTCCTTGCCATTATTACAAATCTCTGCTCCCTGCTTCACTGTGAGCATCTGGAGGGCAGGATTGTCTTATTTGTCTTTTAATTGCTCAGCACAAAGCTGGCAAGTAGTAGGCACCTGGTGAACATTTGTTGATTAAATTATTTATTGATTATATCAATGAAAAGAGTGTCTGTAGTGGTAGCCAAAAATATATGCACTATTAAGCGTAAGAAGAAAAAAAAAACTACAACTTCCTGTTAGAAATAAAGCCAAACAGACCTTAGTGATTGTTTGCATTACTGTACATTGACTTTTTTGTGTGTGACTTTTATTATTATTATTATTTTAATTATTATTATTATTTTATGGTAACATTGGTTTCAAGTATACAATTCCACAGTAAGTCATTACATATTTTGTATTGTATGTTTACTGCCCACCACATATTTGATCCCTTTTACTCCATCAACCTCCTGCTGTCTCTGACCCTCTGGTAACCACTAGTCTATTGTCCATGTTCATGAGTCTCTGTTTGTCATGTTTGTTTGTTGCTTTTAGGTTGATATCCCATATATAATGATATCTTATGGTTTTTCAACTTTTTCTGTCTGGCTTATTTTGCTTAGTTTGATTATTCAAGGTCCATCCACATTGTCACAAATGGCAGTATTTCATCTCTTCTTAAAACTGAGTAATATTCCATTTGCATATATGTACCACAGCTTCTTTATCCAATCATCTATTGTAGGGCACTTCAGTTACTTCCATGTTCTGACCACGATGAATAGCTGCTATGAACATTAGTAGCATTACATCTTTTGAGATGTATGTTTTCAAGTCTTTGGGGATAAAATACCCAGTAGAGGATTCCTGGATCATATGGTAGATCATTTCTTAGTTTTTTGAGGAACTTCCATACTGTTTTCCGTAGCGGAAAACAGTCCCACCAGCAGTGTATGAGGATTCCTTTTTTCTCCATATCCTCTCCAACATTTGTTAATACTTTGTCCTGTTGATAATAGCAATTCTAACAGGTGTGAGATGGTTATCTTATTGTGGTTCCTGATTTGCATTTCCCTAATAGTTAGTGATGTTGACATCCTTTCATATGTTTGTTGGCCATTTGTATGTCTTCTGGGAAGAGTGTCTTTGCAGGTACTCTGCCCATTTTTTAATTGGATTGTCTTTTTTGTTGTTATTGAGTTCTTCGTATATTTTGGATATTAGGCCATTATTGGAGGTGTTGCTTAAATATATTTTCCCATTTGGATGATTGTTTTTACCTTGTTGATTGTTTTTGTTGTTGTTCTTGTACAGAAACTTTTAGTTTGATGTAGTCCCATTCATTTATTTTTTGCTTTTACTTCCTTGCCTTTGAGGTCAAAATCATAAATCCTCTTTGAGTCTAAGGTCCTATGAGATTAGTTCTATGTTTTCTTCTATACAATTTCTATTTTAGGTCTTACATTCAAGTTTCTTAATTTTGGCGTGTGGTGATAGACAGCAGTCTAATTTCATTCTTTTGCAGGTGTCTTTCCAGTTTTCCTAGCACCATTTATTACAGAAGCTTTCCTTTCTCCACTGTATGTTTTGTGCGCTCTTTGTTGAAAATTACTTGCCCATATAAACATGGGTTTGCTTTTGGACCTCAATTCTTTCCCTTGATCTGTGCATCTGTTTTTCTGCCAATACCATGCCGTTTTGATTGCTGTCATTTGTAGTATAATTTGAATTTGGGCAGTGTGATGCTCCAGCTCATTCTTTTTTTCTCAGGATGGCTTTGGCAATTCAGGTCTTTTTGCTTCCATACAAATCTGATGATTTTTTTTTCTATTTCTTTAAAAAATGCCAAGGGATTTTGATGGGGATTGCATTAAATCTGTATAATGCTTTAGGTAATATGGTCATTTTAACTATGTTGATTCTTCCAATCCAAGAACACGAATATCTTTCCATTTCTTTGTATCTTCATTTCTTTTAATAGGGTCTTAGTTTTCATTATATAGGTCTTCACATGTTTGTTAAAATTTATTCCTAGGTATTTTTTTTTGTTGCAATTGCAAAAGGAATTATTTTTTCCACTTCTTTTTCTGACACTTCATTATTAGAGTATAGGAAAGCTATGGATTTTTGAACATTGATTTTGTATGAGACTTTACTGTATTTGCTTATTGTTTCTAGTAGTGTTCTTGTGGAGTCTTTAGGGTTTTCTATATAGAGAATCATGTCATCCACAAATAGTGACAGTTTGACTTCTTCGTTTCCTATTTGGATGCCTTTTATATCTTTCTCTTGTCTGATTGCACTCTAGGACCTCCAATGTTATATTGAATAAGAGTGGCGATAGTGGACAGCCTTGCCTTGTTCCTGATCTTAGAGGGAAGGTTTTTAGTTTTTCACCATTAAGTATAATGTTGGCTGAGGGTTTGTCATATATGGCCTTTATTATGTTAAGGTACTTTCCTTCTATACCATTTTGTTAAGTGTTTTGATCATAAATGGATGCTGTATCTTGTGAAGGCTTTTTCTGCATCTATTGATATGATCATATGATTCTTATTTTTTAATTTGTTTATGTGGTATATCACATTAATCGATTTGCATATGTTGAACCATCCCTGTGCCTGGGATGAAGCCACTTGATCGTGGTGTATAATCTTTTTAATATGTTGCTGTATTCGGTTTGCTAGTATCTTATTAGGATTTTTGCATCTGTGTTCATGAGAGATATTGGTCTGTAGTTTTTTTTTTTGTGTTATCTTTACCAGGTTTTGGTATCAAGTAATATTGGCCTCATAAAATGAGTTGGGAAGTATTGCCTCCTCTTTGATTTTTTGGAAAGTTTGAGGAGAATAGGTATTAAATCTTCTTTGAATGTTTGGTAGAATTCACTGGTGAAGCATCTGGTCCTGGACTTTTACTTTTTGGTAGGTTTTTGATGATTGTTTCAATTTCCATACTGCTGATCTATTTATTTAGATTTCCAGTTCTTCTTGATTCAGTCTAGGAAGGTTGTATTTTTCTAAGTACTGGTCCATTTCTTCTAGGTTATTAAATTTGGTGTTTATACTTTTTCATAGTATTCTTGTATGATCTTTGTATTTCTGTGATCAGTCATAATTTCCCCTCTTTCATCCCTGATTTTGTTTATTTGTGTCCTTTCTCTTTTTTCTTTAGTGAGTCTAGCCAGGGGTTTGTCAATTTTATTAACCTTCTCAAAGAACCAGCTCTTTGTTGCATTTTATATTCTATTTTTATTTTGTTTTCAATTTCATTTATTTCTGCTCTAATTTTGATTATCTTTCCTTCTGCTGACTTTAGGCTTCATTTGTTCTTTTTTCTAGTTTTTTAAGATGAAGCATTAGGTTGTTTATTTGGGCTCATTTTTTGGAATAGGCCTGTAATGATATGAACTTTCCTCTTATGACCACTTTTGCCATGTCCCAAAAGTTTTGATATGTTGTACTATCATTATCATTATCATTCATTTCTATGTATCTCTTGATCTCTCTTTTTATTTCTTCTCTGACCCAGTTATTCTTCAGTAGCATGTTGTTTAATCTCCATGTATTTGTGGTTCTTCCTGCTTTCTTTTTGCAGTTGATCTCTAGTTTCAAAGCATTATGATCAGAGAATATGGTTGGTATGATTTCAACCCTCTATTTGTTGAGCTATCTCTGTGTCCAGTATGTGGTCAATTCTTGAGAATGTTCCATGTGCACTAGAGAAGAATGTATAAGCAGCTGTTTTGGGATGAAGGCTCTGTAAATGTCAATTATGTCCAGTTGGTCTAATGTGTCATTTAAGGATGTTATTTCCTTATTGATTTTCTGTTTGGATGATCTGTCCATATCTGACAGTGGGTATTTATCCCCTATTATGATATGTTTTGGTCTGTTTCTCCCTTTAGTTCTGTTAGTAATTGCTTTACAATTTCATGGCTCCCTAATGGAGCATAGATATTAATGTGTTATGTCTTCTTGGTGCATGATTCCCTTTATCATTATGAATTGTCCCTCAGTATCTTTCTTTACCATTTTATTTTGAAGTCTATTTCATCTGATATTAGTACCGCTACTCCTGCTTTTCTCTGAATGCCATTTGCTTGAAATATCATTTTCCACCCTTTCACTTTGATCTATATTTGTCTTTGGAGCTGAGATGTGTCTCATGGAGGCAGCATATAGTTGGTTTTATTTTTTGATTCAATCTGCAACTCTGTGTTTTTATGGTGAGTTCAGTCCATTTACATTTAGGGTGATTATTGAAATATGAGGTCTTATTATAGCCATTTTATGGTTTGCTTTCTGATAGCTCAGTGTTTCCATTGCTTCTTTGTTTTTGTGTTTCTGTTTTCTTTATTTTGATTGGGTCTGAATCTTCTGTGTGTGGTTACCATTATGAATATGTAAAAGAAAATACATACATACATACATATAGATATAGATATAGATATAGATGCAGATATAGATATATCTATCTATCTATCTATCTATCTATATATATATGTTGAATATTTCTTTGTAAGCTTATTTTCTGGAGATTTTTCTCTTTCTTTCTGAGATGCCTTGTCACCTTAGTTGTTCATGGTGTTTAATGAACTATTTCTCTGACTGCGCATTAATGGAAATGTATTCTGCTTCCTTCCCCACTCCGTCCCCCCAAAAGATTTTACTGTATAAAGGTCTCTCTTTAGCCTGCTGCAAACAAGACACTTTTCTTTTGATTTCCAGTTAGGTGGCGTCTAAAGCCTCTTGGATCCTTGCTTTATATAAAGTTTTAAAATTACCTTTTATTTATGAGAGATATATAATCACTCGCTACCCTCGGTTTTAGTCCCTTCAGTGTTAGAAACAGTTTTGGTAGTGTTTGCTCTGATTGCCCTGGTGCTCCATGGTGTTCCATCTCCGTGGGCATGGGGAGGGGCCCTCTGGTTGGCGTTGGGGGCTGCAGCTCAGACTTGGTTTTGCAACTGCAGGTGGAAAAAATCACTGTTATTTCTCTGCTGGTCGCTTCTCTGCTTTCTGCCATGATGACTGGGCCCTGCCACAAGCTGGCCACATGGAGCTTACATCTTTCCCAGGCAGGATTGTTCAGGGAACTTGCCACATGAACTCGCCACTCCTTCTCCCTTCCGCCTCCTCCTGCAGGGAATTCCAGCAGCTGCAAGAAGCAGCTTCTTTATTTCTCCCAGTCTACTGCCCTATACCTGGGGTTCTGAGCTGTTGTAGCTCTTATGTGCAGATCCCATGGTTAGATGTGCTGGTGTGCAGTTTGGGTGTTTTTGTCGAGTTTTAGATGTCAGCTTATTGTTGTTTCAAGGGGAGAGACCTGGGTATGTCTCTCACTCTGCCATGTTTGCAAAATTCGTTGTTGTATTTTGAGATAGGCTCGTAATGATATAAACTTTCCTCTTCTGACGGCTTTTGCCATGTCCCAAAAGTTTTGATATGTTGTACTATCATTATCATTCATTTCTATGTATCTCTTGATCTCTCTTTTTTATTTCTTCTCTGACTCAGTTATTCTTCAACAGCTTGTTGTTTAATCTCCATGTATTCATGGTTCTTCTTGCTTTCTTTTTGCAGTTGATCTCTAGTTTCAAAGCATTATGATCAGAGAATATGTTTAGTATGATTTCAACCCTCTTATATTTGTTGAAGCTATGACTGTGTCCCAGTATGTGGTCAATCCTTGAGAATGTTTCATAAAGACTAGAGAAGAATGTATAAGCAGCTGTTTTGGAATGAAAGGCTCTGTAAATGTCAATTATGTCCAGTAGGTCTAATGTGTCATTTAAGGCTGTTATATCCTTATTGATTTTCTGTTTGGTTGATCTGCCATATCCAACAGTGGGGTATTTAGGTCCCCTGCAAAATGATAGCGTTTTGGTCTGTTTCTCCCTTTAGTTCTGTTAGTAATTGCTTTACATATTTTGAGGCTGTCTGATTGGGAGCATAGGTATTAATTAGTGTTATATATTCTTGGTGTATGATTCCCTTTATCACTAAGAAATGTTCCTCAATATCTTTCTCTGTCTTTTTTATTTGAAGCCTATTTCATCCAATATTAGTACCACTACTCCCACTTTTCTATGAATGCCATTTGCTTAAAATATCATTTTCCACTCTCATTTTGAGTTTATATTTGTCTTTGGGGCTGAGATATGTCTCCTGAAGGCAGCATGTGGTTGGGTTTGTTTTTTTGATCCAATTTGCAACTCTATTCCTTTTTATTGGTGAGTTCAGTCTATTTACATTTAGGGTGATTATTGATATATGAGGTCTTCTTATGGCCATTTCATGGTTTGCATTCTGGTAGCTCAGTGTTTCCATTGTTTCCTTGTCCTTGTGTTTACTTATTTATTTTTATTTTGGTTGGGGTTTTGGATGTTTCCTCTGGTCCTTCTTGTTTATGTTATGTACTTCAGTTCTGAATCTTTAGCTAGTGGTTACCATTATAATTATGTAGAGGATAGTTATATGAATACAGTAGTCCATTTTCTGTGTGTGTGTGTGTGTGTGTGGTGTGTGTGTGTTGTGTGTGTGCTTTATCTCCATTCCTCTGTGAATTTGGATCTTTGAATCCTCCCCTTTTCTGTTATGGTTGTCTCAATTCGTCCCTATGTGTGCTGAACATTCATTACTATTTTACAATATCAAATCTCTTCTTATTTTTTTAAGTTTATAATAATACCCTGTTCTTAATAAGGGTTGCACCCCTTTGCTCCTATCTGCCTGCTAGTCTCTTTAGTCAGAGATGTATTTTTTGGTTGTTTGTTTTGTTTTAGGTGAGCTGACCCCTTTCAGTATTTCACATAATGCAGGCCCCGTAGTGGAGAATTCCTTGATTTTCATATGCCTGGAAAGACCTTTATTTCTCCTTCATACAGAAAGGAGAGCTTTTCTGAATACATTATTCTTGACTCATGATTCCTTTCATTTAATAATTTGAATATTTGAGTCCACTCTTTTCTTGTTTGTAAGGATCATCTGAGAAGTCCGAAGATAATCTAATGGGTTTTCCTTTATAAGTTACCATCTTCTTTTCTCTTGCTGCCCTGAGAATTCTTCCTTTGTCATTAATTTTTGATAATTTTAATACAATATGTCTTGGAAAAGGCCTTTTCAGGTTGAAATGATTGGGTGTTCTGTTGACTTCTTGCATGCCAAGCTCCAGCTCATTCCTTAGATTTGAAAAGTTCTCATCATCTAATTGTCTGGAAATGCTTTCTGATCCTTGCCCCATCTTCTTCTAGAATATCCATTATTCTTATGTCTCCTTTCCTGATGGTATTGGCTAGTTCTCGTATTTCTCTGTCATTATTTTTCATTCTCTCTTTCATTCTTTCTCTTCCTTCTGATTTTTTCTAGATTTCTGTCTTCAATAACACCAGTCTTCTCCTCCATTTGTTGACTATTTCCCAAGCTTCCTATTTCATTCTTCATCTCTTTTAATGTGTTCTTTATCTACAGAAGTTCTATTTGGTTCTGTTTGAGCATTTCAATTTCCTTGCTAAAAAACTAATTGTGCTGTTCTAAATGTTTTTTAAATCCTGCTATTATTGATATGAATTATTTGGATCTCACTAAGTTTTTTCAGAAGTACAATCTTGAATTCTGTCATTTAAGTTACATATTTCTATGTCTTTAAGCTTA
Organism: Eonycteris spelaea; assembly: GCA_003508835.1. NCBI lineage: Eukaryota > Metazoa > Chordata > Mammalia > Chiroptera > Pteropodidae > Eonycteris > Eonycteris spelaea. The sequence goes on along the minus strand of PUFA01000288.1, from coordinate 304,962 downwards.
TTTTCTGGAGATTATTCTCTCTCTCTCTCTCTCTCTCTCTCTCTCTCTCTCTCTCTTTCTGTTTTTTTTTCTTTTTTTCTTTTTTCTTTTTTTGAGCTGCCTTGTCATGTTGTTTGTCCATGGTTTTTAATGGACTTTTTCTCCACCTGGGCATTAATAGAAGTGTATTCTGTTTGTTTGTTTCTTTCTGTTTTTCCTAAAATAAGATTTACTATATAAAGTTTCTTTTTAGCTTGTTGCTAAGAAGGTATGGTGGGGTGCCTTCTGGATTGGAGGATGGGAGTTGTGTGCTTAGCCTCTGATTTTGAAACTGTGGCTGGTAATAATCAGCCGTTGCTTCTCTGCTGTCCCCACTTTGCTTTCTGCCCTGATCCCTTGCCTCTGCCACTGCATGGAGGTCACATGTCTTTCATGCAAGGCTGTTCAGGGAACCTGCTGCACCTTCTACCCTCCCCTTCTCCCGCAGGGAGCTCTAGTTGTGAAAGGTAGCTTCTTTGTTCCTCCCAGTCTGCTGCCATACTCCCATGGTCCTGACCTCTGGTAGCTCTTACACTCAGATCATTCACTCAGACATACTTGTATGCAGGTTGGGTGTTACTTGTTGAGTTTAAATGTTCACTTTTTGTTATTTCAAGGGGAGAGATCTGGGAACATCTCACTCCACCAATGTTCTGACGTCACTTACATGGATTTTTAATAAGGTAAACTTGCAAAAAAATTATGGAAATACATGCATGTTGTAGTTATCCCAATTCTCACATTGCCTTTCACTGAAAAACATTTGAGGTCACACTATAGGCGATTGTGCAATCATGAGTGACATATCAGGATGTATAATAAGAAAGCATAGTTACTTTTAGTGCAATCATTCCCTGAGTGAGGTGAGGCCAAGGATTTCAGGAAAAATATCCTTAATTAGATCTGAGCAGGAGCTCCCTAGATAGCTGACACCTTCTCTGAAAAGTGTTGCATGCTGAAAAAGTTAAACACATTTATGTAACTAGTGTTGATCTGCTCAAAAAGTGCTGAAATGGTCGAGAAGAGCTTTAGAGGCCCTGATTTCTCTCATTGCTTTTTTGAGTTTAAGTCATTAATGCAGCTGGGACACTAGGCAGCCAGCTCTCTAGGGCATGGGGAGCTTCCCACCACCTGGAACTTTTGGTTTTCAGTTATCTAAGCTAGAAAGAAATTTCTGTTGATTATGAACTGTCACAATTTAGTCTGTTGATTATATTAGACTATAGTAATTTAGCCAAACTTAATGCACTCAGAATGTCTAACAATAACAATTGCTTTGGTCTTAACTACAAACTTCAATATTATATAATCGAGGTGCACATATACTTGATGGTTGTGCCTATATTATAAGGCCTTTGAGACCAGAACCATAATTTTCTTTTCAATATTTAGGACAGCCTTTACATTTTTCTGTAGTTTATTTTTTGAAACTTTTGTTTATATTTGCTTATCCTTCTTCCTTCAATAATTGAAAGGATGTACTGAGGAAGACATGTAGGCTTACATTTGTGTGTGTGTGTGTGTGTGTGTGTGTGTGTGTGTGTGCATGTGTGTGTACATATGTTTGAAGGTTTTAATTATGCATTTAGTTTCTTTTAATACTTTTTAGAAGTAATCTCATTTTTCTCATTATTATGTGTCATCTTTGATAATTTGTGCTTTTATTGAAATGTCTTTATCATCTAATATTTTTTTAGATTTTTTATCATCTGTATGATCTGTACTAATGTCATCTTTTATAATATTAGTAGCAGAAAGTTGTCTATTTTATTTATTTTTCTTTAAAAAAATCTGTCTCTATAGAGGTTCATCTGTTTCATTAATCTGCTAAAAACAATTTTAGACTTTGTTGATTATCTCTACTAAACATTTGCTTCTATTTTACAAATTTCTGCTTTTATATTGTCGCCCCCCCCCCGCCGCCGCCAATTTTGACATTTAAGCTTTTAGCACACTGCCAAGTACATAGTAACCACTCAATAAATTTTAGTATCATTCTTGTAAAGAACATTATTGAAGACTCAACTCAGGGTATGTGCTATCAGGGTTTATTAGAACTTTTACCACTTTTTGGATAAGGAGACCTCAGAAAACTTTAAATCTATTTGACTCCAATCAAACTTTTACCATTATTTATCATTATGTATTTAAGTCCACATATACTTAACAATATACCAATTATTATTATTAAATAGAATTAAAATGTATTTATATTTAATTGCATATTTATTTTTTCCATTCCTCTTCATTTCTTCTGGAATCTATGCATTTCCACTCAGAGTAGTTTTCTTTTCTTAAGTATATCATTTACTGTGGTTCTTCCAGTAATAAATTATCTCCATTTATCTATATCTAAAAAAAGGGTTTTTTTAATCTTTATATCTTAATATTTAGTAGTAATTTTTAAGTTTTATTTTATTATTACTTTCAAATATAGAGTACATTGGTTAGACATTTATGTAGCTTATAAAGGGATCTCCATAATTATTCTTTCTCTCCTCTGGCTCTACATGTAACCATTACATTAATGCTAACTGCATTCCCTATGCTGTGCTCCCCATCCCCTATCAACTACTAATTTGTACTTCTTTAACCCTTTACCCCTTTCTCCCACCCTCCTAAGACTCCTTCCCTCTGGCTGTCACCAGATTTTCCTCTCTATTTGTGAGTCTGTTTTTGGTTAGTTTGTTCTTTTGTTCCTTAGATTCCACATATAACTGAAATCATATGGTATTTATTTTTCTCTGTCTGACTTATTTCACTCAGCATAATAACCTCTATGTCCATCTATGCTGTTGCAAATGATAGGATTTCTTTTCTTTTTCTTTTTTTTTTATGGCTGAGTAACATTCCATTGTATATATGAACCATAACTTCTTTATCCAATCATCTGTTGATGGGCATTTAGGTTGCTTCCATATCTTTGCTATTGTAAATTGTGCTGCCATGAACATAGGGGTGCATAGATCTTTATAAATTATTGGTTTTTAAAATTTTTATTTTTGATAAATACCCAGAAGTGTAATTGCTGGGTCAAAAGGTATATCCATTTTTAATTTTTTGAGAAACCTCTAGATTGCTTTCAATAGTGGTTATACCAATTTGCAATCCCACCAAACAATGTAATGAGGGTTCCCTTTTCCCCACATCCTCACCAACACTTTTTAAAAAATTTATTGATGATATCCATCTGACAGGTGTGAGGTAATATCTCATTGTGGTTTTAATTTGCATTTTTCTGATGATTAGTGTTCTTGAGCATCTTTTTGTAAGTCTATTGGATATCTGTATTTTCTCTTTGGAGAAATATCTGTTTAGGTCTTCTGCCCATTTTTTAATTGAATTGTTTGTTTTGTTGTTGTTGAGTTGTATGAGTTCTTTATATATTTTGGGTAGTGGTCTCTTATCAGATGTGTCATAAGTGAATATCTTCTCCCATTTCATTTTGTTGATGATTTCTTTTGCTGTGCAAAAACTTTTTAGTTTGTTTATTTTTCTTTTGTTTCCCTTGCAGGAAATATGTCTGAAAATAAATTACTAGTAACAATATCAGAGAGATTATCATTTGGCAGTAATTTTCTTTTAATCCTTCAAAATTGTTATCCTATTGTCTTCTAGTTTCTATCGTTTCTATTGAAACATTAGCTATCAGTGTAATTGTTACTCCTTCTGACAAAAAATTTCCTTTATAGTTCTCATGCTTTTAAGAATATTTTTTTATATTTACTTTTAGCAATTTAAATTTGATATAGTAGGCATCTTTTTAAAAATCTTTAAGTTGTTTATGGATTTTAAATTTGTATATGAATGACCTTTAATGATTTTAGAAAAAATTCTGATATCTTCTTATACAATACTTGTGTCTCATTCTTTCTCTATATTTCTTAGCTTCAGTTTCTGTTTGACCCTCTCTTTATACACACACATGCTCATACACATATGTACACACATACATATACACACGTGTATATGTATACATAATATACCATGCAGCATGGTGGAAAAAGAAGAAAAGTTGGGGGAACATCTGAGAGAACACAAACAGAAGGACCTGAATCTTGAAGGATAAAATTAGAAATATGAAGAATGAGAAGAAAGCTTTCTATCTTCAAATATTGAAAATCTGTCAAACTCTGTTGACTGAATCAAATTTTCCAAATTTTAAATTTTCATTTAAAAGCTCAGATTTCTCATTGGCAGCATGTAATGTCAGTTGTGTTTCTCAAAGTTTAATTTATTTTAGAAAATTGCATTCCATTAAAAAAACACAGTTTGGTCAGATTGCAATTCAGATAATCGTACACATGATTTTCCTCAAGATAGTCATTATGCTTCAGCATATATCAGAGACACCTGAGGTCTATTCCCTATTTCACCTCACAGAATATTCAAAATATATTCATCAAAAGGGTGTAATTTAATAAAATTTATACTTTTAACTGCTTCATCAAGGATATTTTTGAGAAAAAATATTGGTTTGTTCTTTGTTTTACTGTGCATTTATGGCACAGAAGAATACTATGACTACAGTTTGGTACCACTGCCCGATTCTTTATCTTTGCTTTTGTGTAATCAGTACATATGTCAGAACAGCAGTAATATGAAAACTTGAGACCTGCTGGAAAGTGATTGATGCTATTGAGGGCATACCACAAGCTAAACTATCTCTGGAATGGTGAGAGTTCTGCCCCTTTTGCCAGTTGTCTTATCTACAGTGACTCATCCAATCTTCACACTGTTAAAACAGACAAAATATGAGAATGGTACTGCTAAAAATTCTTCAGGGATTAATGTAATTAATATAATGTTTCTTGTGCACAGGTAAAGAATTTAGGAACCTTTTTAAAAACTTCCTTATTCATTTTTTCTCTTCAAAAATCACAATAAGCTTGAGAAGTAGGTGAATTAAATTAATTAATTAACATTTTACTAATGAAAAAAACCAAGATTCAGAGAGGCCAGAGGTCATGCTTTAAATCTAACTTCAGTCATAACACAATTTTCTCCCTCTGAGCATACAAGTTCTCAGGACAGGAAAACAATTTCTCTCCAATTCAGGAAAGAATCATATTGATATCTTTGTGCAGTTAACAGGAGAATGCCCTTAGCCACTGGAACATTTCTGAGAGCTTGCTTTAGGCTAGAAACAGCAGCCCAAGTGTGGTTGGTGAGTGTGAAAAGAGAAGGTACAGACTCCAAGACCTTGGCGTGGCATGTTGATTCTCCTTGCATTCTCCCTCTCTCCCTAACCCCACCCAAAGATGGCAGAGGCAGGTCAAGTCCCTGGATTCTCTGTTGCCAGAGTTTTTAGGATAGCAATAAAGTAGGCTAAAGACAAATGACACCTCTACTGTGTCATTCATTTCTCCAGTGGAGATAGCAGTGAGGCCTGACTGCCAATTAATCCTCCTAGCAGATGCTCCTCAACATGTTGACACTATTAATGAGCCTGCCCAGATTTGTGGCCTAACACTAGGGCATATATAGAGAGAATAATTAGATGTCCTTGTCACAGGAACTGGGAGAAATAATGCACATGGCTAGAGGGACAGCTGGTTCAACTAAATCATAAACCTCTCATTGGAAATCAACCTTTCCTTTATAATCAACTGCTCTTTGATGATGTCAGGGTGATTGACAGGAACTTGGGATGGAGATCAAAGGGAAAAGAAAGAGAGATGTGTGGAACTGCAGAGATGGGATGCTATACACTGCTGTGTTCCTACAGCAGGCCCGCTAGCTCTCCTCAGTGGTTTCCCTACAAAACTTTTAGCAATTTGAGATTCTAAATATAAAATGAATTCCAGCACTTGTTGAAGTCGTCCCTTTGCCTTTGATACCTGAACTCTGCTGATAGGGATTGCAGTTGATCCAAGTTTTCCAAATTTGCAGAATCAATAAAGACTCTGAGCAAAGGAAATTTATCTGTAGAGAATGGATCCTAATGACTCTAGAAAGGCTTAAATCCTTATCAGTGTCTCAATGTCTCCATCGGCAAATGTAGGCTATATTCAGAGTAGGTGGGAGGAAATTTTCCCAATCTTTCAGGAGGTTATAAATCTTTATTCAGAGGAAATATTTTCACTCAGTGGCTAATTTTTCAGGTTACAGAAACAAAAGAAAAAATTCAAGTTCACAAAATTAGCATCTCTCATTTTTATATTTTAGGAAACTTGAATAGAATTGTACCAGAGAGCTGAATGGAGGATGACAAAGACCCCATGTGAAACCACACGGGCAGTCCTGGAACCTCTCCAGACTTGTTTTCTTGATGTTGAAATGAGAGATAGAATATCTGAACTCTGGTGATGTTTGTGATTTTAGTTCATTAGTCATTGCAGCTCTTGTGTCTCTTCCTCTAATGTCCATGAACACCTCTAGCTGCCGCTTGGGTTAGGTGCAGTATAAGAAGGTGGATTGAGCAAGACAAGGAGGAAGATTTAACTACTTTCTTAGCTTCTGGAGCAGCTCAGTTAGTAAGGGAAGTGGAACTGTGGATTATAAGTAGTTTTGGGATTATCAGTGAATTTCCATTATTCTAATCCCTTTATCTATAATAGACAGTTTCAGGTCTAATCCTTATTCCGTCTAGGCTTTGAGAGTTTGTGGAAACTCTTGAAAAGAAAGAAACAATTATTATTTTTACTAGGGAGATAAGATGAGATATTTCTTTTTTACTTGCCTCATTTCTATATCCCAACATTTATAGGGAGATTATGTGCCCATGAGGAGTTTTTCTACTGAGTAGTACTTTTAAATTTGAACTACAAATGGATTCATACTGTTCTCAGCATCTTCCTTTTCAGTTGTCTTTGTGACAAAATGAGGGAGCTGGGTGAAAGAGGGGACCCATTTATGGAGGTATTGAATAAGAAAGGGTTTCCTAAATTATTTTTAGTTCAAAATTTAATAATATTCACTGAAAGTGAGGGAAATGGTGCTCAGACTTCAGAACAAGCAGGGATCAGAAAATACAGCCCACATGGTAAGTTTCTCCTGAATAGTGATGGAAAGCAGATGATACCAAGCCTTGGGGTAATGGAAGACAAGGTCATAGCTAAATTATTCAGGCAAGAAACTGTAGAGAGGGTTAAGTACCAGGGTACCACACTGTCCTGAAGTTATAGCCTGCCCGACATCAGCTGCTTAAACTCAGCATAAATTTGGTCTTGATGACTTCATTATTTTATTCCCCTGTGCCTACCTGTGGATAGAAATCAGTGTTTTTAATAAAAAAACAAAAAAACAAAAAACAAAAACCAAAAACATATAGTTGAATAAGTAAAGAAAGGGATGTTAATGCTGGTTAACATTATTAATGCTAATGTTAAAGATTCTAGGTCAAGCTCTCTCCTTGTTTCCCTGTCCTGTTCTCTGTTCACCCTAGTCGTATCTTGATGCCAATGCCAGGGTGCTATCTTCTTCTGGGACTGCCTTTTGTTTTTATGCTGTTGTAACTGAACCTTGTTCTGGCTGTCTTCATCCTGCTCTCTGATCTATTTAAAGCCAATTCACTGCAGGTAGAAATAATTTCTCTGTTCCTCTCTTCTCCTTTCATTTTCTCAAAAGGAAGACATGCTGATCTAATTGGTTAAAGATTACTGATCAGGACATGTTTAATAGAGTATGCAGGGTCACTGGGCACATAGAAAGGGGATATTCTCTCTTTTCTTCTCTAGTGAATTTTCTCATATTCATCTCTATTTTTTCTCTCATTTCTGCCTTATTTTGTTTCATAGATATTTTTTGAGCTTTGTCTATGTGACAAGCATCATGCTAAATGTTATTTATGCAGTAGAAATCTAAAAATTAACAATAACAACAGCAACAACAACAACAACAACAACAACAACAACAGCAGCAGCAGCAGCAAAATTTTGGTCCTGCCTGCTGTGGTCTGAATGTTTGCCCACCACCCCAAATCCATATGCCCAATATGGTGATATTAGGATGTAGGTTCTTGGAAGCTTATTAGAACATGAAGGTGAAATTCTCATGAATGAGACTGATACCCCTTTGTAACAAAGAGGTCTCAGAGAGCTCCTGTGCCCTTTCTACCATGTGAGGAATACAATGAGAATTCTGCAACACTCACCCTACCATGCTGGCACCCTAATGTCAGACTTCCAGCCTCCAGAACTGTGGTACCTTTTAATATTTTTATAAGCCACACAGTCTGTGATATTTTGTTATTGTTTCTGAACAGACTGAGAAGTGCTCTTATGGAGATTAAAGTCTAGTGAGGGAGGTATACATTAAGCCACTAAAAATAAATTAATTTTTAACATTAAAGAATTGTTCATGGGAACAATCCATAAGAGAGAGAGAGAGAGAGAGAGAGAGAGAGAGAGAGAGAGAGAGAGAGAGAGAGAGAGAGAGAGAGAGATTGAAGACATATGAGAAAGGCTAATTGCTCAAGAAACACAATTTCCATGAAAAGTAGAAGAGAGTGGATCCAGAATAATTAAGTAGAACTGGTGATATAGTATAGTGATTAAGAGAATGGACTGTGGGATAAAACATTCTGGTTTTAAATCACAACCCCAAAACATATTAACTGCATAACCTTGGACAATTATTTAACTTCTTTGTGATAAATGTTTTTTTTTGTTAGAAAAAACTGAGACTAACAATAATACCAACTTGATAAAGTTGTTATGAAGATTTGGTGGCTTAGAATAATAATTAGCACATAGTAAATGCTCAAAATGTTTGCTATTTTTAAAATAAAATATTAGATTTGCAAAAAAAATGAAGATGATACAGAGTTCTTTTATGTTCCTCATCAAGTTTTCTCTATTATTATTTTACTTTAGTATATTTGTTACTATTAATAGAACAATATGGATACTTTATTAACTCAAGCCCATGATTTATTCAGGTTTTCTTACTTGTTCCCCTAGTGCCCTTTTTTTTTGCTGCAGGATTCCATCCAGTATGCCACATGCACTTAGTTGTCATGTCTCCTTAGGCTCCTCTTGGTTGTAACAGTTTTTCAGACTTTCCTTGTTTGTAATGACTTTGACAGGTTTAAAGAGTACTAGTCAGGTATTTTGTGGATTGTTTCTGTACTGGAATTCTTCTGATATTTTTCTCATGATTAAACAGAAGTTATAGGTTTTGGGGAGGAAGACTATGGAGGTAAAGTGCCATGCTCATCACATCATATGAAGAATACATATAATCAACATAACTCATCACTATTGATGTTTATCTGGGATAACCTGGCTGAAGTAGTATCTGTCAGATTTCTCCACTGTAAAGTTGTCCTCCCTTCTATACTGTACTCTTTGGAAGAGAGTTAGTATGAGCAGCTAACATTTAAAGGGTGTAAAGAGTGGTGAGTTATGTTCCACTTCATTGAGAGCAGAGTGTTTACATAAATTATTTGGAATTCTTCTGCACAAGAGATTTGATTCTCCCCCCACCTTTATTCAATTATTTATTTATATCAGTATAAACACGTATTTATTTTATACTTTGTGATATTATCCAATACTAATTTCTCTATTTAGGTCCTCAGATTGTTCCAACTTTGGCCATTGGGAGCTTTTTCAGTTGGTTAATGTGTCCCTTTGACATACATGTACCATTGTGCGTGTGTGTGTGTGTGTGTGTGTGTGTAGCATGTTCTTACTTTATGACATTACCAGATACTCCAGGTTCTTCTTTATATTTCTGGTCTTATTCATACCATCAGCCATTTCTACAAGAAGTCTGGGTTCTTTTATTGCAGACTGATACAAGAAACAAAGATCTGAGATCTAAGTATGCCCCATGCTCCTGGGATATCATTTCTTCTAGGCTTTCTCAGCTAATTAAACAAGGAAATAGAGGTGTGTAGTAACTTGTGTATATGTGCCTTTCTATAAAATTTCTATATGTCACTATCTGTATCTATATTAAACTAAACATGAGTCCATACTGATGTCTTCTACTGTAATTCAGTATCATAGGAATCAGTTTAGCCTCCTCCCCTTATTTTTATCTCCTACTCTAACAGTGAGACAACAGGCATCCAGCATATACTATTCATTCACTCAATTGTCCAATGCCAGTATACATGTCTTTGTTGTTTTAATAAGAGAAACACTACTTCCTTTATTTTTCTAGAAGGAAATAAAAATGAAATAAAATGCAGAAAAGTGAATCTCTCCTATCCTTGGGATACACACAAAAAATATATAAAATTTTAAGAGAACCCACACCAAAGGATTATTGTAAGGTTATATGAAGATATATATGTTCTGTAAAAGCCCCGATCCACAGTAAGTGTTGCAAGAAATGTTCTCCTTATTCATCCTTAGGGTTTCAGTTGGGCCGCCACCTTATTTATATCTGTCCTCTTATTTTTAACCATGAAATGTGGGCTAGGTAAGCTCCCTCGCTGATTCTCCACACACTGTGCCCTCTGTGAATTAATCCAGTGTGAATGTAATCCCCATTCTAGAATGTGAGTCTCCAAGTTCAGAAATGCTGCCTCCCTCCTCTTGATGCCCAGTCTGCTCTTAACAAATAAATAAATGAACAGTGAATAAGGGAATGACATAGATAAAATGCATGGGTTTTGCCAGCAATAAAGAGTTCTCTACACACGTCAGTAATTATGATACACTCAATTCGGATGATGGGTTAACCTTCTGATATTTAAAAAGTTTTCTATCTCCCTACACCCTTCCTTTTGGCAACCATTAGCCTGTTCTCTACATCTACGGGGTTTTTTGTTTTGTTTTGTTTTACATATGACATATAAGTGATATCACATAGTATATGTCTTTCTCTATCTGCCTTATTTCACTTAGCATAATACCATCTAGGTTCATGCATAATGTCACATATGGCAAGATTTCTTTCTTTTTTTTTTGCTGAATAATATTCATGTGTGTGTGTGAAATCTTTATTAATTTATCTATTAATAAACATCTAAGTTGCTTCCAACCTTGTATGTTACCAGTAATGCTGCAATAAACATAGAAGTGCATATATCTTTTCAAATTAGGGTTTTTGTTTTCTTTTAATAAATACCCAGAAATGAAAATGCTGGATCATATGGCAGCTCTATTTTTGAGGAATCTCCATACCATTTTCCACAGTGACTCCACCCATTTACAATCACATCAACATTGCACAAAGGTTCCTTTTTCTCCAGATCCTCACTTGCTTTTTATTGATTTATTGATAGCCATTCTGACAGGTATGTGGTGATATCTCATTATAGTTTTAATTTGCATTTCCCTGATTAGTGATTTTGAGTATTTTTTTATATGTCTGTTGGCCATTCATAGGTCTTCTTTGGACAAAGGTCTATTCAGGTTCTCTGCCCATTTTTAAATTGAATTGTTCCTTTTTCGATGTTAAGTTGTGTGAGTTTCTTTTATACTTTGGATATTAAACCTTAATTAGGCTTATTATTTACTGTATTTTCTCTCATTCAGTAGGTTGCCTTCTCATTTTGTTAATGGCTTTATTTTCCGTGCAAAATCTTTTTAGTTTGATATAGTGCCATTTTACTTGTTTGTTTATTTATTTATTTACTTACTTGCTTATTTGTTTTATTTATTTGTTTATTTATTTTGTTATTGGTCTCCTTGCCTGAAGAGACATAGCCAAAAAGATCATTCTAAAACAAATGTGTTTTTTTCTAGGAATTTTATGTTTTCAGGTCTTATATTTAAGTCTTTAATCTATTTTGAGTTTATTTTTGTATATGGTTTTTATCTTTTATTTTGTTAATGTGATGTATCATGTTGATTGATTTAGGGGTATTGAATCACCTTTGTATCCCTGGGATGATCAAGGGAATGCAATCCTTTAATGCATTGTTGATTCTGGTTTGCTATTATTTTGTTGATAATTTTTGCATCTATGCTCATCAAGGTTATTTGCCTGAAATTTCTTCCTTCCTTCTTTTCTTCTTTTCTTCTTTCTTTCCTTCCCTCCCCTCCCTCCTCCTTCTTTCCTTCCTTCCTTCCTTCCTTCCTTCTTCTTCCTTCCTTCCTCCCTCCCTCCTCCCTCCCTCCCTCCCTCCTCTCTCTCTTCTCTCTCTCTCTCTCTCTTTCTTTCTCTCTTTCTTTCTTTCTTTTCTTTTTTTGTCTTCTCTCTCTTTTTTTTTTGAAAACCTTTGTCTGGGTTTGGTATCAGGGAGATGCTGGCTTCATAAAATGAGTTTGAAAGTGTTTCTTCTTAATTTTTTTGAAATATCTTAAGAAAGATGGATATTAATTCTTCTTTGAATGTCTGATAGGATTAACCTGTGAAGCTGTCCGGTCCTGGACTTTTATTTGTTGGGAATTTTTTGATTACCCTTTCAATTCCATTGATAGTAAACGGTCTTTCTTTGTGGTTCATTCTCAGAAGGTTATATACTTTTAAAAATGTATCCATTTTTTCTAGGTTGTTTAATTTTTTGGTATATAATTGTTTATAGTATTCTTTAACCCATTTCCCATTTGCCCAAGAGTACTCACTGGTAGTGCTTGTGGCTGTAGCATTTATCCCAAGATAACTCACAAATTACAAACCTAAACTTAATTCCAAAGTTTGCCATGAGTATCTCACTTATATTATTATTTTCTCTTCACTCTATTATATTGATAGTCTTTGGAAACAAATGGCATCATTCTATTTATAGCATTCTGTTTTTAGTGGTTTGCTGAAAATGTCAAATCCTAGGAAACATAACATTCCTACACGTGATGTTAAATGAATGCCGACAGTGAGCTGCACTACTTTTTTTTCTAAACAGGAATTAATCTTTGTTACATGACCAGTATCCCAAAATCTCTATGGTGTACAACAATATCATTTATTTAGCTCACTCAGCTTTCTATGCTAAGGCTATTAGGTAGCTGTGCCATGTGCCTTCCTGATTCTGAATTTTGACACACTTTAACTTAATTACATGCTGGCCAGTTTGTTGTTTCATAATGTTACCCTTGTCTCTTCACTTGACTTGACTGCAGCTTCTTGAGAATATGAACCATTCATTGTTCACGCTTAAAAAATATTCTCCAATATATAATTAAATGCATATGACTAAATAAGCAATAGGCCCTTGACTTCTTAATAATTATTTGTATTTCTGTGGTGCCAGTTGTAACTTCTCTTTCATTTATAATTACATATTTTGGGCTCTCTCTCTTTTTCTTGATGAGTTTGTCTAAAAGTTTGTCGATTTTATTTGTTTTAAAATAATTTTTCTATTGATTTTTTCTATTGTTTTTTTTTAAATTTCAGTTTCATTTATTTCCACTCTGATCATTATTATTTTCTTCTTTCTACTTATTTTGAGGTTATTATTGTCGTTGTCCTTTTTCTATTTCCTTTAGGTATAAAGTAAAGTTGCTGGATTTTTCTTGTTTATTGAGATAGGTCTGTATAGATATGAACTTCCTTCCATTTTAGGATTGCTTTTACTAAATCCCTTAAATTTTGATAAGTTTTTTAATGGTTTTAAGATAGTTATTAATATCCTATTTGATTTTCTATTTTTTATTCATTGGTTGTTTAGTATGATATTGTTTAGTCTCCATGTATTTGTGTTTTTTTTCCAGTTTTTTTCCTGTGTTGAGTCTAGTTTTCTAACATTATAGTTGGAAAAATGCTTAATATTCTGACATTGTGGTTGGAAAAAATGCTTAATATGATATCAATTTTCTCGATTTCATTAAGGCTTGTTTTGTGTCCTCATATGTGATATATCCTTTTACAAAATGTCCCATGTATACTTTAAAAAAATGTGTTCTATAGTTTTGGGATGAAATGTTCTAGAAATGTTTATTAGACTTGGTCAAGTCTAATGTGATGTTTAAGTACATTATTTCATTATTAATCTTCTCTCTGGATGGTATTCATTGATTTGAGTGGGGTTTTATAGTCCCCTACTATTATAGCATTATTGTGGATTTCTCCTTTTATTTCCATCAATAACAGCTTTATATATTAAGGTGCTCCAATGTTAGATGTGTAGGTATTTACAATTGTTATATTCTCTTCTTGAATTAACCCCTTTATACTTATGTAATGTTATTATTTGCCTTTTTTACATTTTTTTTGTTTTAAATTCTGTTTTGTCTGATATGAGCATTGCTACCCCAGCTTTCTTTTAATTTCTATTTGCATGAAATATCTTTTTCCATCCCTTTAGTTTCTGTCTATATGTACCCTTCAATTTGAAGAGAATTACTTGTAAGCAGCATATAGGTGGGTCATATTTTTTAACCCACTGAGTCACTCTACATATTTTAATTGGAGTATTTAATCTATTTTATTTTAAATTCATTATTGATACATATGTAGTTATTGCCATTTTGTTTATCTGTTTTTTGTGGGGGAGGTATTTTTCTAGTTCTCTATTCCTATCTTCTCTTCTGGTTTGCTGTTTTTCTTTAGTGTTTTGTTTGGGGTCCATTCTCTATGTTATTTGTATATCTTTTGTAGGTTTTTGATTTATGGTTATCATGAGTTTTATATATTATTTTATATCTACAGTAATATAGTTTAAACTGATACTCATTTAAGTTCAAATATATTGTGTAAAGACTACATTTTTAGTTCCATCTCCATGCTTTATGTTATTTATATCCAATTTGTTGTATTTATTATTAAATATATTTATGTATTTATTATTAAATATCTGGCTTTACCTGTGAGATTTTTCTCTTTCTTATATTTTCTTATTTCTGGTTATGGTCTTTTCCTTTCTACTTAAAAAAGATCCTTTAACATTTCTTATAGAGCTTTTTTAATACTGATGAACTTCTTCAGTTTTTGCTTGTTTAGGGAACTCTTTATCTCTCCTTTAATTCTTTATAATAACTTTACCAGATAAATTATTCTAGGTTGTAAGTTTTTTTCCCCAACACTTTAAAGATGTCTTGCCACTCATTTTCAGCCTGTAAAGTGCTACTGGAAAGTCACTTAGTAGACTTATGGGGTTTCCTTTATATGTAACTGAAAGACTGGAATGATTCCATTTTTCTGAGTGATCCCAAGATGAATTGTACGAAAAGTTCCCCAAAGGCCAGTGGTCAAGAACAATGCCTTACCACCTGGCCAAACCAGCCAAGCCAGCTAATCGGTGGGCCCTTAAGGCACCCCCACCCTATTTCCTCCTGCACATATTCTGATTATTGCACCCGACACCTTCTGCGCTCGGCCCTACCTTCTGCACTCAGCCCTTTCTGTGCACGGCCCCCTCTATACGCAGCCCTTTCTGTGCATGGCCCCCTCAATAAGCAGCCCCATTGCGCACGGCCCCCTCTATACACAGCCCCAACTGCACACGACCCCCTTTTGCACGCAGACCTAACAACCTACCACCCAATCCCTTTAAAGGTCAACCTAACCCCCCAATCAGGTAACGCCTAGGCATCTCCCCAAGGTTTGCGGTTTTACCCTTTAAATTAGGTCCCAACCCCTCAGTCGGGGCTCCTCTCAACCACTGCTGCGTCAGTGAACAAGTGGAGTCCAAACTCGAGTTTGTCAGTAAACTCCCTTTTGCGCTTGCATCGGTGTCAGTTTCCTTCTTGGCTCGTGGAGTTCCCAAACCAGGGCATTACAATAACTATTGTTTTCCTTCAAGATTTTTTTTTTTTTATCTTTAACTTTTACCATTTTATTTATAATATGTCCTGGTTTAGGATTCTTTAGGTTCATCTTGTTCAGAGTTCTCTGTGTTTCCTAAACCTGAATGTCTGTTTCTCTTCCCAGGTTAGAAAAATTTTCAGCCATTATTTGTTTAAATAGAGTTTCTATTTCTTTCTCTTTTTATTCTCCTTCCGGGATCCCAATAATGCAATGTTTGAGTACTTGATGTTATTCTAGATATCCCTAAACCATCTCCATTTTTTGTTGTCATTATTTTTTCTTTCTGCTGTTCTAATTAGCCAATTTCCTCTAGTCTCTCTTCCAGGTCATTCTTTCATTTTTCTATGTTGACTATTCTTCTGTGTTTTCCATTTTGGTTATTGTATTCTTCCAGTGTGTTTGGTTCTATTTTATACTTTTTGTGTGAGTATCTTTATGATCATTTCTTTGAAATCTTTATCAGGCTAGTTACTTATCTCTCTTTTCACAGCCAATGTCCTACCCCCATCCTCAACCTGTATCCCACAGAATTTTTTTTCTGTTTCTTTATTTGAGGAATATTGGTTTGTATTTTTTATTTTGTTTGATTTTCTATGTTTGTTTATATAAATTAGACAAAATAGCTTTCTCTACCAGTCTTGAAGAAGTGTCTCCTGTATAGGCTGTGTATGCTGGCTAGTTTTGGCAGGTCAGTACAAGCCAAGCAGCTGAAGCACTAACCTACTGAACTGGAGCAGCTCCAGGCAGGGAGGCCAGGTGCATATAGTAATGTCCTGGTGATCCTGCATGCTCCTTTGTTCAGGCTAAATGGATTACAGAGATGTGTCTTGGAATGTGTTGCAATGACCTTTCAGATAGAAAGCAGCACCTAGACAGAACTCTTGCAAACCTTATGGAGGTGAAGAGGGACTTAAACTCTGGTGTCAGTCAGAGTTTGACCCCAGAGAATTCTAACAGTACCTGGAGATCTCCCATGACTTCCCAGCCTTCTTCTCTGTACAGCCTCTCTTTTGTTTCTTATAGCAAAAGAGGTCCTATGTAGAAGCAACCTCTGTGTAGGCTTTATGTGTGGGATAGTTTTGGTAAACCAGTTGGAGACCAGCAGGTGCTTATGGTACCTAAGGTACTGGCCTGCCAAGCTGGAGTGGCTTCCAGCAAATAGTGTTGAGGTGGGCGGTCATTAATTTAAAATGGAAATGGTCTATTCTTTAGCACGATTTTTTTTTTTTTTCTAGCAATACACCAGTGTCAAGGTGAAGAAAGCTTGGTTTGGATTTTCTAGAACAAAGAATTAGTACCTTCCATGGAGTAATGGTTAAACCAGAAATTTAAGCTTACTTTAACTAAGAAATTATAATGATGTATTATTGATTTAAGATCGATTATGAAAGAAATTAATTATATTATTTTATAACAAAATAAGTACCTATAACAGATACAGATAATTAGAAAGTCTTAAAATAAATTATCGTAGGTCTTGATGGGGTTCATGAAACTACTGAAATAAGTAGACTTTTGCATGAGAGTTTGTGATGAGAATGCGCAATTGGAATTTATTTTAGCAGTGAGTTATTGGTGACGACAAAGCTCTGGCTATGAGCTTGGGAATAGGTGAGTACAGACTGCTGTTGAGTAGAATAAAAGGTAGTTGACAATGTGGAAGTTAGGGCGCAATGAACTCAGGTATTGAGTGTTCACATGGATGGTGAGCCCCTAAGAATGATGTCAGGAGATAGGGCTAGACATTTTAGATATTGAGTAATGACATTCATTTAAAATAATTGAATTAAGTGCATGTACATGTATGCACACACTAAAACATTGATCCGGAATAAAATCAACCTATGAAGCAGATTAGTTCTTTATTTCTACATAATCGGTTCTCTTCTTTGCATTATCAAGCCTAATCCAGAACAAGCTAACACAGATGGCTCACACCCAGACTGTAATTCATTATTACTGAATAGAAGGAAAAAAGTTATTTCATTAAGGGCAACTGCAACTGTCCCTTCTTCCCCAGCCTCCGCCTTTCTCACACAGCTGCTGTTCTGACTACATAATTATTGCACTTACTATTCAAATTTCATAGTAATTTTAGGAAGCAATTTTCATTAATAAAATGCAAATGTATACATCTTGGTGTCTTAATTAAAAACAAAATTTCTATTGGTATTTATTTTGTTTTTATATTTTTATAAGATTAAAATGGTACTACTTTGAATATTCCTTATTAATTATTTTAGATATGACCAATTAATTTGTTGAATAGATTTAAACTTTATATTTTTAAATGTATTTAAACTATATATTTTTTTATTGTTTGGAAGCAAACTTCCAATTGGCAAAGGATCAGAATTTTCCCAGCTCAAAATCCTTTTATTATTTATTTTTATTTTTATTTTTAAATATATTTTTAATTTTTTAATTACAGTTGGCATGCAATATTATATTACTATGTACAACATAGTGATTAGAGGTGCATATAACTTACAAAGTTATAACCCTGATAATTCTAGTACCCATCTAATACTATACATAGTTATTACAATATTATTGATTATATTCCTTATGCTATAACTTCTATCACCATGACTACTTTGTAACTACAAATTTGTACTTAATGACTTACCTTTTTTTGCTCCCCCAAACCCCCATCTGGCAACCACCAAAATGATCTCTGTGTCTTTGAGTTTCTGTTTTGTCTGTTCTTTTATTTTATACTTTAGATTCCACATATAAGTGAAATTCTGTGGCTTTTGTATTTCTCTATCTGATTTGCTCCACTGAGCACAATACCCTCTAGACCATCTATGTTGTTGCAGATGGCAAGATTTCATCAGTTTTTATAGTTGGGTAATATTCCAATGTATGTAAGTACTACCTCTTCTTTAACCATTCATTTATTGATGGACACCCAGGTTGCCTCTATATCTTGGCTATTGTAAAGAATGCTGTAATGAATATATAGATGCACATGTTCCCTCAAGTACTGTTTTGGGTTTCTTCAGATAAATATCCAAAAGTACAATTACTAGGTCCATTTTTTTGTCTTTTGGTATAGCCTTTGTTTTAAAGTCTATTCTATCTGGTTTAATAAGTATTGCTACTCTAGCTATTTTTTTTTAATTCCCATTTTCATGAAATATTTTTCCATCTATTTGCTTTCAGTGTGTGTGTGTCTCTTAATCAGAAATGGGTATCTTGTAGGTGGCATATGTATGGATTTTATTTACTTTTCCATTCAGGAACCAAATGTCTTTTGATTGAAGCATTTAATCCATTTACATTTAACGTGATTATTGATGGCTTTAGGTATGTCGTTATTACCACATTATTGTTCATATTTTAGTTCCTTTTTTTCTTTTCTTTTATTTTTTTCTTAAAGAATTCCTTTTAATTTTTCTTGTGATACTGGCCTTGCTAGGTAGAGTAATCTTCATTGTAGGTCCTTGCTTTTTATTGCTTTTAATATTTTGTGCCAATCCCTTCTGACCTTCAAAGTTTCTGTTGAGAAATCAAGTGACACTCTTATGAAAGCTTCCTTGTGGGTAACTAACTACTTTTCTCTTGCTGCTTATAAGATTCCTTCTTTGGAATTTTAATTATGATACATCTTGGTATGGGCCTCTTTGGGTTCATCTTGTTTGGACTCTCTGTGCTTCCTGGGGTTGCATATTTATTTCTATCACCAGATTAGGAAAGTAAAGTAAAGGTGAGGAAACCAAAGCTCAGAAAGGCAAATGTCTTCCTTAAGGTCATATATGATGGTAGACTTGAATATGAATCTAGGCCATCTGGCAGAGTCTGTTGTCTTAATCACAACTCTATATGACCTCATGGCAGGGCTCTACATATAATGGTATAGAAGGGTCCCATGACATTGAATGTTAAAAATGCTACATTTGTTTCTATATCTACATATTTATTTAATTTGCCACATATATTTAGTTTTGTACCTACATTTGTATATTTACAGAAAAAAGTTGGAAAGGATAAACAGCAAATATTAACAGAGATAGCATTGGGCAATGCCAGAAAATGTCCTTTCAATGCTATGATGAGGCTGCATCATTAGTCAAGACTCCACTTTTCTTAAAGTTAACAAAAATATGAGTTTATTGGCTTAAGAAACTGAAAAGTCTGGCAATAAAATTGACTATCACATTTTAATCTAAGAATAATCAAAATCATTGCACTTATCACTCTACTTCTCTTGCTCTGCTATACTTTGTGTATGCTTCATCCTAGGGCAGAGAGCCAGCAATGCCAGTCTTGCATAGCCCTCAATATTCATAGTCTAAGGTAGTAAAAGAGAGACCAGTGTTTACCTATACCTTATAGTCTACCTCATGAAAAATTTTCTTGCTTGGTTCTCATGCTCATATTGAGCCCTTCGCTGCATTCTAGGAGGAGGAGTACTGATCAAACAAGGGTCATATGACAATGCTTGGGTGTGGGTGGACCTACATACTAGTCTCTGAACCACATATAAGGGGATTATAAGGTACCTCAGTGGAAGGGATACTGCAATAGTTTGCTCCTTTTGCAATATCACAAAATATCACAATCTGGTTAGTTTAAGCAACAATAATTTATTTTCTCATAAGTTTTTTCTCATGAAAGCTGGAAGTCCAAAATAAAAGTATTAGCAGGGGTGGTTTCTCCTGAGTCTTCTCACCTTGGCTTAATAATGGCTTCTCTTTTGCTACTTTTTCATATGGTTTTTCTTCTGTGCACACAAGTTCCTGGTGTCTCTTCATGTGTCCAAATTCCCTCTCCTTATAAGGACACCAGCCAGATTAGATTAAAGCACAGCCAGATTAGATTAAAGATTAACTATCTTTTAAAAAGCTCTAGCTCCAAATACAGTCACATTCTGCAGTACTGGGTGTTAGGGCTTTAACATAGGAAGTTTACTGAATACAATCAAATGCATAATAGATACTAAGGGTAAAAGTATTATGTAATACTATTTTGGACTTTTGTCTTTTATTTAACATATTCTTCTTCTTTCCTCCTAATACACTTCTATAAACTCTGTGCTCCAGCAGCCTTTCCTATTTCATCTGTCTCTACCTTCACATCTCTTATATACTTAATTTTGAGGTTTGTTGGAGCTATAATCTAGGTTAAAAATGATCCCATTCCCTGCCTCGTTCCCATTCCAATTTTATCTGTCCTTACAAACATGACTCAAATTCTATATTCTCCATAAGATCTTCAATTTCTTTATACATTTATTGAATAAATAAGTATTATGAGTCTTTTATGTGCTGGGCACTATTCTGGACTCTGAAGGGAGGGAGATGAGCAAAATTCAAAGTGACTCAGCCTCTGCCTTTACTAAGCTCATATTCTGATAGGTAGTGGTAATCAAAAATTAAGTTAATAAATAAAAATAATAATGTTAGCTTGGAATAAATTATATAAATTATATTATAAGTTAGAGTTACTAGGCAGAGGTGTTCTTTACAGAGCATGCTTAGGAAATGTATGTCTGAGGTTACATGTGAGCCTAAACATAGAATATAAGGAAGGTTCCACTGTGGGTTCTGGCAGAGCAACAGCAAGTTCAAAAGCCCTGAGATGCTGACGTATTGGTGTGCCTGAGGAGTCACAAGAAGCCTAGAGAAGTTGAGATCTGTGAGGAAGGAGAGAAAGAAAGTAAGGAAGACCAGAGAGATAGTGGGGACAGATCATTTAGGGCCTTACAAATTACCTTAAGATGATAAATGTTTTTAATGGGAAAGCAATGAAGATTTTAAATGCTGATGAAATGTAGTTTGATCTGTGTCTTAATGCCTGCATTGTGGAAAATGGATTCTTGGCAAGAAAGACAGAAGCAGAGAGACCAGTGGTGGTGGTACTGTGGTAATTCAGGAGACAGATGACTGCTTGGGCTAAAGTGTAGCACAATAAATAGAGAAAAGTAGAGAGCTCAAGATCTTTGGAGAAGAAGCTAAATTATATGGGTTGAATGTGGACTTTAATACAGAAGAAAACAAAGCCAAGGATGTGTTTGAGCTCTGCAAGTAGGAGGGAGGTGGTGTCATTTACTGAGAAAGAAAAAATGTGGGGCATAGTGAAAAAATGTATTTTATGGCGGGGTGGGTCTTCTTTTTATATGGCTCATAAATATTTCCTCATAATCACGCTTATCCTGATATTTACATAACTATTAAACTGCAAAGTGATCACGATGATATTGAGCCATTATTACCTTTTGAAATGTTTTTTTAAAAAAGGTTCCTTACTTACTTGCAAGGTGAATGGGTCAGATATATTTGCTACAGATATGGGAGGCAAGTTTGGAGTCTGGTTTTGTTTGGAGAGGGTACATTTGGAAGTAGGAACAGCATCTTGGGATCCATATATAACATGATGCAGTTTGAGGATGTGAGTCAATAGGAACATGGAAACAGTGAGAATGAACATAATGATTATTAGAAAGAGGGGCAAGCACCAATAGTCATGGTGCCAGTAAAAGTGTACTCCTGAAATATAATGCCTCACCTGGGTTACTAAAACTAAACCTCAGTAAAGCACAAACTGCATTTTTGTTTTTCCTGTTGATTTCTAAAAGTGGTTACAATTGTAGCAGCATCAAGGGAGACAGGCTGGGATACATTATGTTTGTTAGAATCCAAACCTCAACTCTTAAAGCCCTGTGTGAAGAAATGGAGTAGGAAGAGTCTTGGGATAAGGGCATCTGTGTATTACCCTAACCCAATTTGTTGATGTGTCATAGTTGTGGGAGGTTTTTTCTTCTTTGTTTTTGTTTTTAAACTCTGCCTATTATTATATGCAAGGTTTTCAGTTCCAGGAAGTTGCAAGGTGACAGTTCCTCCTGGTTTAAGTAACAAAATTTGCAAAATTAGAAGAAATAAAACAAGTCCAACTGAAATTTGTCAAATGGTAATTCTTGTCTCATCAACTTGGCATTGATATCTAAAGACATAACAGAGATCTGTTTTAAAATTTTGATTGTTGGCAGGAAACAAAGTCAAAAATTCTTCTTTAAAAGCATTATATGATTTGTTTTGAAACTGCTGTTAATGGAGATTAGGGGCAATGTCTTAGTAAGAGCAATAGTTAATTTAGAAAGATCATAACATTCAGAATTGTTTTACAAAAATCAACTGGATTTTTTATATACTAGCAGAAAAAAACTAGAAAGTTAAATTCTAAAAATTCCGTAAGATGAGATGCAAGTTTGGTATGACATGTGCAAATCAATTAACATGATACACAAAATAAACAAATTGAAGTTTAAAAATAATATGATTATATCTATAGATGCAGAAAAAACATTTGACAAAATCTGGCATCCATTGAAGATAAAACAAAACAGAACAGAACCAAACCAAACCAAACCAAAACAAAACAAAACAAAACCTCTCAGCAAAATGAGAATAGAAGGAACATACTGAAACATTATAAAGACCATATATGACAAACCCAAAGCTAACATCATATTTAATTGTAAAAAATTGAAAGTGTTTGTCTTAAGATCATGAATAAGACAAGGATGTCCACTTTCACCACTTTTATTTAATATAGTGTTGAAAGTTCTTGCTACAGTAATCAAATAAGAAAAGAAAATAGGCCATTTAAATTTTAAAAAAAGAAGTAAAACTATCATTATTCACTGATAACATGATATTATATATAGAGTCCACCAAAAAACTATGAGAACTGGTAAATGAATTCAGTAAAGTAGCAGAATAAAAGTTAATATTTAGAAATTGTTTTCACTTTTATACACTGATAACAAACTATCAGGAAAACAATTAAGAAAACAATTCCATTATGCTTACATCAAAACAAAAACAAAAACAAAAAGCCTGGGGATAAATTTACCCAAGTAGATAAAAGAGCCATACTAAGAAAAGCGTAAGACATTGAAGAAAGAAATTGAATAAGATACAAATAAATTAAAGCATATACTGTGATTATGGGTAGGAAAAAGTAACATCATTAAAATATCCATATTACCCAAAACAATCTACAAAGTCAATGTAATACCTGTCAAAATACCAATTGTTTTTTCACAGAATTTGAATAAATAATCCTGAAAATTTATATGGAACCACAGAAGACCCCAAATAGCCATGGCAATATTGAGAAAGGACAAAGTTGGAAGTATCCAATACCTTATCTTTCAAAGTATACTACAAGAATATAGTAATCAAAAAACATGGAACTAATCATCATAGAAATGCAAATTAAAACCACTATGAGATGTCACCTTACACCTGTCAGAATGCTTATTATCAAAAAATCCACAAACAATAAATGTTAGCAAAGATGTGGAGAAAAGGGAACATTTATTCACTATTGGTGGAACTGCAAATTGGTAAAGCCACTATGGAAAACAGTATGGTGGTTCCTCAAAAAATTTAAAATGGAACTACAACATACCCCAGCAATCCCATTTCTGTATATTTATCTGAAAAACAACACACGAAAATATTAATTTGAAAAAGATATATGAATTGTTATGTTTATTGCACCATTATTTAGAATAGTCAATATAAAGAAGCAAAGTAAGCACTCATCAATAGATCATTGGATAAAGAAGAGATGGTACATATATAAAATGGAATATTACTTGTCCATAAAAAGTTGTAAAATCTTACCATTTGCAGCAATATGGATGGACTAAGAGAGTATTATGATAAATAAAATATGTGAGACAGAGGAAGACAAATACCATGATTTTACTTATATGTAGAATCTAAAAAAAAATAGTGCAAAACAGAAATAAACTCATAAATACAGAGAAAAAAATGATAGTTGCCAGCTGAGAGGGTGTTGGAAGGCTGAGTAGAGAAGTTGAAGGGATTAAGAAGTACACCTTGGCAGTTACAAAATAGTCATGGGGACGTAAAGTACATCATGGGGAATATAGTCAATAATATTATAATAATAATTATGTATGGTGTCCAGGGGCTAATAGACATATAAAAGGGATCACTTTGTAAGTTATATAAATGTATATTTATATAAATATTGAATGTCAATTATAATTAAAAAGTTAAAAATATAAAAATAATAAAAACATTCAAAACTCACTTAAAATTAAAATTTTAAAACTCATTAGAAGTTAAAGCTTTTTAATTTACTAAAAGTTAAAAACTCATTAGAGATAAAAGCTTTTTAGTACTAAAAATAGGATACATAAATGTAACAGATTACATATATAACACAAACATTTCAAATTACAGACTGTGGGTGATAGAAATGAAAGAAAACCTAAATGAATGGAGAGAGATACCATATTAATGGTTTAAAAGTTCAACATTGTTAAGATGTCAACTTATTGTAATTTGATCCAAATATTCCAAAATACAATCCCAATCAAAATTGAAGCACTTTGTTGTATAAATTGATAAGCTTTTATTAAAATAAAATGTCTATGGAAATCTTAAAAACATAGTAGTTAAAGCAATTTTTAAAATGAACAAAGTAGAGAATTTAGACTACATGATTTCTAGAATAATTATAGAGCCACAATTAGCCATGACAATGTACTATATATGACAATAATATATATGACAATATATATGTCCTAGGGCTGGCCATGGAGGAAAAGATGAATCACAAAGGGGCACCAAGAATTAGATTATAATGATGGAAATGTTCTGGGTCTTGGGTGTTGGTAGTTTCATGGATGTATGAGAGAGAGAGACAGACAGACAGACAGAGATAAAGAGAGAAAACAGAAATATTTATGTGTGTGTGTATGTGTGTGTGTGTGTACCCTTAACCTGCATTATACCCAAAATGCCATTTGAAAGAGATCCTAGATCTAAACAGAAATGTTAAAACTAGAAAACTTCTAGAGGACAGCAAAGAAGAAAATCTTTGAGACCTTAGTATATGGGAACCATAAAATAAACCTTTGATAATTTGATCTTTATCAAAAATAAAATGGTTTGCCTTTTAAAAAAGACTGTTAAGAAATAAAGAGGCAAATAAAAAATGATTAAAAATATTTATAACACATAAATATGATAAATAGCATGTCAGAATACATGAGGAACTCTTACAATTTAGTAATAAGATAATCTTAAAAACAGATTTCAAAGACACTTCACAAAAAAAGCTCTACAAATTGCAAATCAGTCCCTCAGACACATATGGTGGAAATGTAGAATTGTATGATTACTTTGGAAAACATTTTGGCCATTCTTTAAATGTTAAACATTATCTACCATACAAACCACTATTCCATTCCTAGGTATTTATTCAAAATAAAGACAAATATCAAACAGAAACTTGTAAATGAATGTCTATAGTATCTTTATCACAATAACATCAAACTAAAAACAACCTAATATTCATTCAAAGTAATGAACAAACAAAACAAGGAATATTCTAAAATGTAATATTACTCATCCTTAAAGAGAAACAGACTCATGGTTTTGCAAGAGATGAAGTATCATTATGCTAAATGAAAGAAGGCAGACACAAAACAATATACAAACTATATAATTCCATTTATGTGATATAAAAATTAATCTACAGTGACTAAATCAAATTAGTGGTTACCTAGGGTTAGCCATGGAGAAATAGATGGATCACAAAGGGGCATGGGGCATCATTTTATAATGATGGAAATGTTCTGGGTCTTGGGTGCTGATGGTTTCATGGGTATATGTGATTATCAAATTCATCCAACTAAGCACTTTTAAATGGATGCAGTTTATGGTATGTTAATCATGCCTTATTAAGTTTGATTAGGAAAAAAAGGACTAGTAAATGCTAATTTTCAAGGTTGTGACAATTTAAATAAGAAAACTATAGAGGCCTAAGTATAGTGTTTGATTCATAGATGATGCTCAATAAATAGAAACTACTATTAAAACTGCAAGCCTAAATTAAAAAAAAAATAGGGAATATCTTTATATATCAGTCTGTGTTAAATTACCTATGTAATGGTTATGTATAATAAGCAAGACTGGAGCAATATATATAGGTTTCCATTTATTTCCAAGGATGGAGTGTAGATCTCTACATGTATTTTCACTTACACTAAAAATTTGATCAACTGTATTTTAAAAATTCCTAGATCTAAGTAGATGAAGAGAACAGACCAAAGAGAGAGAGATTACAATTTTCTAATTATACTTATTTTGTATATTTGCATTTTAAATGATGGATTATTTTACATACTTATGTAACAAATTTAAATTAAAATACAACCCCCAAAATTCTGGACAAAGATTAGACAATTTGATCTCTAATAGCTGCAGTGAATTAAAATATAAAAACTATCTTTAAATTCATGAGTTTTTAATAATACTAAAAACAAAAACTACCTACTGACTATTTAAGGATGACATCAAACCAGCTCGAAATTTTGGAAACTGATAAATGAACAAGGAAAAGTTTAAAAATATTCTACTTTTCTATAAAAAAAATGTACCTTACATAAACTAAATGTTAAAACTTCTTTATAGAGATATTTCCAAGGAAAAAGATGTAATTTGTATTATAATTTTGCAACCCCTAATGACTGCTGATGTAACATAGAGCATAATAATAGTACAAAAAAACAAACGACTGGACAATGTGTGCTTCTTTATAGAGTTTAAAACACAACCTGTTAAGTTTTTTTGAAAAGAAAAAAACCCCACATATGAATATGATTAAGTTACCTATTTAAAAAACACATAAGTTATAGGAGAAGGTATTAGATGACACCATGAAAATTCAATATACTAAGGTAAATTTAAAGGATAATATAATTTTGTGTATTCCACAAATATATTTCAAAGTTGGCTATGGGTGGGAGGAATGGAAAATAACCTATAGATCGAGTAAGATAAAAGAGACACATCAACTAGTTTCACAATACAGACCTCATTTATTTGATTTAATTTATTTTTTATCATTCCTTCTCTTCTTTTTATTATCTTCTCTTTAAGAAAAAAAATCACTGACATCAAAATTACAACTAACTGTAGAACAATCACTCCTGAAACCTACCTGAAGACTAGCTGAATGAAACTCCTCTTAACTAAACATATACAGAAGCCACATCAGGAGTGGTAGGAGAGACAAAGACACTGAATGGACAGGCCTTTCACCTAAAGTGAGGAGGTTAAGAGAAAGGAGGGGTATTCTGGGTGGGAAGATCCTCCCTTGAGAGGATACTCCCTATCCAAGTTTTCCAAACAGATCACTTCATTGCCGGAGCCAGCCGGCTAAAGTCGAATAGCACCTAAAAGAGGGGGGTGAAGCCTAAGGAAAAAAGAAGAAGACAGGAAGTGCCTCGGGAGGGCATACAGTCAATGCTGCAGCCTCGAGTTTATTTTGCATAGCCCTTATATTTCTTTTTTGAACACAATAGGAAGGCACAGAGTACATTACCGTAGGAATGCTTACATTTACATAAGTTCCTATACATCCTTCCTCAGGGTACAAACATCCTTGCTTTTGTGAAACATTCCACTATCTTAAAAGGATTTCTTTAGGAGGCAAACCTCCCCTCCAGGGTCAGTAATGTTGTAACTCAACACCCTGTTTCCTTGAACCATTGCTTTATGGCTATAAACTACGTGACTTCTTCAGTGTCTCATAATGGCTCCCGACACTTCATAGCTTGTAACCAGGTGGCCATAACCAGGAACAGGCAGAGGCTGACCTTGACCTATACCAGAGTTTCTCCCAAGAGGCCCCAGAACCAACGTACCCAGTGGCCAGATTCAGACTACATCAGAGCACCACCTGAAAGACTGGAATGATTCCATTTTTCTGAGTGATCCCAAGATGAATTGTACGAAAAGTTCCCAAAGACCAGTGGTCAAGAACAATGCCTTACCACCTGGCCAAACCAGCCAAGCCAGCTAATCAGTGGGCCCATAAGGCACCCCCACCTTATTTCCTCCTGCACATATTCTGATTACTACACCCGACACCTTCTGCGCTCGACCCTACCTTCTGCACTCAGCCCTTTCTGCGCACGGCCCCTCTCTATACGCAGCCCCAACTGCACATGACCCCTTTTGCACGCGGACCCAACAACCTACCACCCAATCCCTTTAAAGGTCAACCTAACCCCCCAATCAGGTAAAGCCTAGGCATCTCCCCAAGGCTTGCGGTTTTACCCTTTAAATTAGATCCCAATCCCTCGGTCGGGGCTCCTCTCAACCACTGCTGCATCAGTGAATGAGTGGGTCCAAACTCGAGTTTGTCAATAAACTCCCTTTTTGCGCTTGCATTGGTGTCAGTTTCCCTTCTTGGCTCGCGGAGTTCCAAACCAGGGCATTACACACCTAACCAACTCCACAAATTACAAACCCAAAAAGACCGACTTGGTAGGTACCAGAGCCCTACTAAAGGGAATCCTGCTCTGTGGGATTAGCCCCTGCACAACAACAATTCCACTATAGTCACAGCCAATTCTTATAAAACCGAATAATCCTAAGGGTAAATCTCTCTCATTGATGCCCAATAGCAATTAAGCTCACCTTCAGTAGGTGGGCTCACACAACCCACATAAGAGACATACACAGAAAACTGGGTTCAGGTGACCAGGGAGACTGTGCCCCTGGTACCAAAGGACACTCACTACATAAAGCCATATTACCAGAACCAGGAGACATAGTAGCTCTACAATACACAGAAACAAACATAGGCAGGCAGCCAAAATGAGGAGACAAAGAAACAATCTCCCAAATGAAAAGAATAGAACAAAGCTCCAGAAAAACAACTAAACAAAATGGTGAAGAGGAATCTACCAGATGCAGATTCAAAACACTGGTTATAAGATGCTCAATAAACTTAAGGGAAGAGTAAATGAACTCAGTGAGAACTTTACCAAAGAAAGAGAAAACATAAAAAAGATGATAAAAATAAACAAACAAACAAACAAATAATAAAAGTCAGAAATAAAATAATAATAACTACAATAAAGAATACTTAGAGGGATTAACAGTAGAATACATAAAGCTGAGGACCAGATCAGAAATTTAGAAGACAAGGTAATGGAAAACATTCAAGCAGAACAACAAGAAAAAAGAATATCCCCCCCCCCCAAAAAAATGAGGATGGTTTTAAGGGGTCTCTGGGACAATATCAAACACACTAAACATTTGCATCACTGGGATATCCAGAAGAAGAGTAAGAGCAAGGAATTAAAAACTTATTGTACAAAATAATGACACAAAACTTTCCTATCCTTGTGAAAGAATAGACATACAAAGCCTCCTAGGAAGTGCAGAAAGTCCTAACAAGATGAACCCAAAGAGGCCCATACCAAGAGACATCATGATTGAAATGCCAAAGGTTAAAGACAAAGGGAGAATCTTAAAAGCAGCAAGAGAAAACAATTAGTTATTCACAAGGGAGTTCCCATGAGACTGTCAGGTAATTTTTCAACAGAAACTTTGCACTCCATAAGGGATTGGCATGAAATAATCAAAGTGATGAAAAGAAAACCTGCAACTGAGGTTACTCTACCTGGAAAAGCTATCACTTAGAACCAAAAGACAAATAAAGAGCCTCCCAGATAAGAAAAAACTAAAGAAAGACACCTCCACCAAACCAGCATTACAAAAATGTTGAAGGAACTTCTATAAGAATAAAAATAAATAAAAATTATGATAATAAAATACAATAACTATCTATGTATCAACAATTACTTTTAATGTAAATAGATTAAATGCTCCAATCAAAAGATATAGGTTTGAATAGACAAGAAAAGAACTCTTACATATGTTTCCTACAAGTTCAAATTAAAAGACACAAAGAGCCTGAAAGTAAAGGGATGAAAAAAGACAATTTATGATAATGGAAATAAACAGGTAGCAATACTTATATCAGACAAAATAGACTTTTAAAATAAAGGCTGTAACAAGAGATGATAGGACCCAGTAATCCCACTTCTAAATATTTACCTGAATAAACCCAAAACTCACTTTAAAAGGACATGTGCATCCATTTGTTCATTATTACATGATTTACACTAGCCAAATATGGGGGCAATGTGGGTGTTTCACATAGACAAATGATAAACGATATGAATACATATAACAAGGAATATTACTCAGCTATAAAAAAATAATAAAATCTTGCCAACTACATGGATGGACCTAGAGGGTATTATGCTAAGTGAAATAAGTCAGACAGAAAAAAATAATTTCACATATGTGTATATCTAAAAAACAAAATAAATAAATGAACAAAATAAAAGGCACATAGATACAGAGAAAAAAATTATGGTTACCAGATGTGCAGATAGTCTGGAATATGAATAAGAAAGGTGAAGGAATTATGAAGTACAAATTGCAGTTATAAAATTAGTCACAGGGATTAAGTACATCATAGGGAATATAGTCAATAATATTGTGAAAACCATGTATGGTGTCACATGGGTACCAGACTTATCGGTGTGATCACTTTGTAAGGTATGTGGTATACATGAAACTGCTATAATATTGTATGTCAACTATAATTGAATAAAGTATTTTAATTTAATTTTTAATTTTTATTTTTTTAAATTAAGTTTTTATTGGGGTAACATTGGTTAATACAATCATATATTTTTCAGGTGTACATTATAATTTGACATCTGTATATTTGATGTATGTTTATCACCCAAAGTCCAGTTTCCTTCAGTTACCATATGTTGATCCCCTTAACCCACTTCACCTTCCCTCTAAACCCAATCATTAAACTCCCCCTTCTCCCCCACCCCAATAGTAACCACTACTTTATAGTCCTCTGGTAACCACTAACAACAACCTATAGTCCATGTCCATGAGTCTCTGTTTCTCCGTTCATTTGTCGCTTTTAGTTATATTCCACATAAAAAGTGATATTATGTGATTTCAACTTTTTCTGTCTGGCTTATTTCACTTAGCATGATTGTCCTCCAGGTCCATCCATGTTGCCACAAAATATTTTATCCCTTCTTATGGGTCGAGTAATATTCCATTGCATATATGTACCCACAGCTTCTTTAGCCAATCATCTACCATAGGACACTTTGATTGCTTCCATGTCCTGGTCAATGTGAAATAATGCTGCTATGAACATCACTGTGCAAATATTATTTTGGATATGGTTTTCAAGTCTTTAGGGTAAATACCCAGTAAAGGGATGGCTGGATCAATGGTAGATCAATTCTCAGAACTTGAGGAACCTTCATACTGTTTTCACATGTGGCTGTACCAATTTGCAGTCCCACTAGGAGTGTATGAGGGTTCCTATTTCTCCACATCTTCTCCATCACATTTGGTATTACTTGTTTTGTTGATTATAGCTATTCTAACAGGTATGAAATGATTATCTCATTGTGCTTTTGATTTGCATTACTCTAATAGCCATCAATGTTGAGAATCTTTTAATATATTTTGGCCATTTATGTCCTTCTAGGGAGAAGTGTTTTTCAGGTCCTATGCCCATTTTTTGATTGGGTCATTTGTTGTTTTTGTTGTTATTGAGTTTATAAGAGTTTTTGCTATTTTGGATATTAGGCCCTTCCATTCAGCTGGTTGACTCTTGACCTTGTTGAAGATTTATTTTGCTGAGCAAAAGCTTTTTAGTTTGATGTAGTCCCATTCCATTTATTTTTGGCTTTTTCACTTCCTTGCTTTTGAGGTCAAATTTAAAAACCCTTTAAGCACAAGGTCCTTGAGTTTAGTTTTCTATGTTTTCTTCTATGCATTTTATTTTTAGGTCTTATATTTATGACCTTAATCCATTTACATTAATTTTGGTGCATGGTGATGGACAACAGTCTAGTTTCATTGTTTTGCAGGTGGCTTTCCAGTTCCCAGCACATTTATTGAAGAGGTTTTCTTTTCCTCTACTGTATGTTTTTGGCTCCTTTGTTAAAATTATTTCCCCTTAGAAATATGGGTTCACTTATGGACTTTTTGATTCTTCTGTTCCACTGGTCCCTGTGCCTATTTGCTGCGCCAATACCATGCTGTTTTGATTACTGTCATTTGCAGTA
Organism: Eonycteris spelaea; assembly: GCA_003508835.1. Classification (NCBI taxonomy): domain Eukaryota; kingdom Metazoa; phylum Chordata; class Mammalia; order Chiroptera; family Pteropodidae; genus Eonycteris; species Eonycteris spelaea. Next base: position 272,387 of record PUFA01000288.1, on the reverse strand, counting down.
TAATTTGAAGTTGGGGCAGAGTGATGCCTCCAGCCTTGTTCTTTTTCTCAGGATAGTTGGCAATTTGGGCTCTTTGTGCTTCCATACAAATCTGATGAAGTTTTTTTGTTCTATTTCTTTAAAATGTCATGATGAGATTTTGATGGGGATTGCATTAAAATTGGTATAATGATTAGGTAATACGGTCATTTTAACTATGTTGATTCTCCAATCCAGGAAACTTTTTCCATTTCTTTTGTATCTTCTATTTCTTTTAATAGGGTTTTATAGTTTTCATTATATAGGTCATTCACTTGTTTCATTAGATTTATTTCTTGGTATTTTATTCTTTTGTTGTAATTGCAAAAGGAATTATTTTTTTTACATTTCTTATTCTGACACTTCATTATTAAAGTATAGGTACACTATGGATTTTTAAACATTGATTTTATATACAGAATTTTACTGTATATTGCATATTGTTTCAAGTAGTGTTCTTGTGGAGTCTTTAGGGTTTTCTATATAGAGAATCATGTCATCTCAAATAGTGAAAGTATGAATTCTTCATTTTCTCATTTGGATGCCTTTTATATCTTTCTCTTATTTGATTCACTCACAAGGACTTCCAAGTTATATTGATAATGGTGGTGAGTAGTAGAAAAGCCTTTGGCCTTGTTCCTGATCTTAGAGAAAAGGTTTTTAGTTTTCACCATTAAGTATAATGTTGGCTGAGGGTTTTGTCATATTATGGCCTTTATATGTTAAGCTACTTTCCTTCTATATCGATTTTATTAAGGTTTTGATCATAAATGGATGCTGTAACCTTGTCGAAGGCTTTTTTTCTGCAATCTACTGATATGAACATATGATTTATTTTTTAATTGTTTATCTGGTGTATCTCATTAATCGATTTGCACATGCTGAACCATCCCTGTGCCTCTGGGATGAAACCCACTTGATCGTGGTGTATAATCTTTTAATGTTCCTGTATTCAGTTCGCTAATATCTTATTTAGTATTTTTATATCTTTGTTCATGAGATATATTGGTCTGTAGTTTTCTTTTTTTGTGTTATGGTATCAGAGTAATATTGGCCTCATACATGTGTTGGAAAGTATTGCCTCCTCTTTGATTTTTTGAAAGAGTTTGAGGAGAATAGGTAATAAATCTTCTGGAAAGTTTGGTGAATTCACTGGTGAAGCCACTTGGCTCTGGACTTTTACTTTTTGGTAGGTTTTTGATGATTGTTTCAATTTTCATACTGCTTATTTGTCTACTTAGATTTTGCAGTTCTTCTTTGATTCAGTCTATGAAGGTTGTATTTTTCTAAGTACTGGTCTATTTCTTCTAGGTTATTAAATTTGGTATTATATACTTTTTCACAGTATCTTGTATGACCCTTTGTGTTTCTTTGATATAAGTTTGTAATGTTCTCTTTTTGGTCTGTGCTTTTGTTTATTGTGTCCTATGTCTTTTTCTTTAGTGAATCTAGCCAGGAGTTCTCAATTTTATTAAACCTTCTCAAAGAACCAGCTCTTTTTACATTTATATTTCTAATTTTTGTTTTTTCAATTTCATTTATTTCTGCTCTAATTTTGATGATTTCTTTCCCTCTGCTGACTTTAGGTTTCATTTTTTCTACTTTTTTTAGTTTTTTAAGATGAAGCGTTTAAGTTGTTTATTTGGGCTTGTTCTGGTTTTTGGAGGTAGGCCTGTAATGATATGATCTTTCCTCTTATGACAACTTTTTGCCATGTCCCAAAAGATTTGATATGTTGTACTGTCATTATCATTTGTTTCTATGTATCTCTTGATCACTCTTTTTCTTTCTTCTCTGAATCCAGTTATTCTTCAGTAGCATGCTGTTTATCTCCACGTATTTGTGTTCTTGAGTTCTTTCTGCAGTTGGTCTCTAGTTTCAAAGCATTGATGATCAGCGAATATGGTGGTATGATTTCAATCCTTTTGAATAAATTATTGAAAAAAAAAGGAAAAAAAAAATCTGAAATTCTACTTCACTTTAGATTCTACTTTAGATTCCACAAATTATTTCAAAGATTTTTTTTCTCCATCCACCCACCCATTTTTCTTTCCTATAAAGTTAAATATGATCATAAATATGTTGTATGCTTTTATATTTAAAAAAATATTTTTATACATTTATTATATATATTACTAAGATAATGTGTTGCTCAGTGTTTTAATTGTGAATATGCATACTGTAACCATAATTTTTGCATCTATTTTAAAAATATTTTAATTTTTTCAGTGGTCAAGTGTTATTGTTTTAAAGTTTTTTTATATCCCTTTTACCTTTTTCACCCCTACCTTCAGTAACCATTATTTTTATTCTCTTTTTCTGTAAGACTGTCTTTGGTTTTGTTTTGTTTTGTTTTGTTTTGTTTGTTTTTTTTTAAGATCCCAAATACAAGTGAATGCATATAATATTTGTCTTTCTCTGTCTTTTATTTCATTTAGCATAATATACTCTAGGTCCTTCAATGTTGTTGTCCATTGATAAGGTTTTCTTTGTTTTAATTGCTGAGTACTATTACGATTACACTGTTATATATACTACATTTTCTCTATTCATCTATATACTGAATGAAATTTATGTTGATTCCATATCTTGGCTACTGTAAATAATTTTTAATGAACATAGAACATAGAAGTGTATATCTTTTCAAATTAACATTTTTATTTTTCAGATAAATATCCCAAGTGGTATTGCTGGGTTATATGGTAATTTTATTTTAATTCCTTGAGGAATCTTTATACTGTTTTTCCATTGTGAATTCAATTTACAATCCCACAACAGTCCACAAGGGTTCACTTTTCTCCACATCCACTGGAACACTTTATTTGTTGTCTTTTTAATAACCATTTTGGCAGATGTAAAATGGTATCCTCGTCATGGTTTTGATTTGCAAATCTCTAATAAATAGTGATGCTGAACATATTTACATCTAAACATCTTGGGGAAAAAAGTCCATTTATGTCTATTTTTAATCATTTTTTTATGATGAATTATATGGATTCTTTATATATTTTGGTATGAATCCCTTATCAGTAATATCATTTGAAAATATCTCTCCCATTCGGTAGGCTGTCTTTGTTTGTTGATGTTTCTTTCTCTGTGAGAAAGCTTTTTAGTATGATGTAGTTCTATTACTTTATTTCCCTTTTGTTTCCCTCACTCAAAGGAGACATATCCAGTAAGCTATTACTAAGACGATGTCAAAGGGTTTATTACCTATATTTTTTTCTAAGAGATTATGGTTTCAGGTCTTACATTTAAATCTTAAACTATTTTGAGTTTATTTTTTATATGTTGAGAGAGTACTTGTTTCTTTTATTATGTACCTGTCCAGTTTTTCCAATACCACTTATTTAGAGACTGTCATTTATCTATTTTATACTCTCACGCTTTTTATTTTTTCCATTTATTTAGTGTCTGTTTTGTGCTAGTACCATGATGTTTTAATTAATATAGATTTAATATAAATATATGTATATATACCACACACAGAGATATATTATCATTGTGTTGTAGATACATATATACATATATATTGTTGTATACATATAACATATATAAATACATATATATATGTGTGTGTGTGTATTATATATAATATATGCTTCATTTAAAACTTGATTCCAATAACTTTTAAAAAAGCTATAAGTCATTAAGGGGAATTTGAACATTATTGTATTAGTAAATATCATAGAGCTATTATTTAATGACAATCATATATCTGGCATGTAGTATCATTATGTTGTAATAATATACAGAATATTACTTTTTAAGAAATAGTGCTGAAGTATTTAATAGTAAGATGTTATAATGTTCATAATAGCATCACATTACAATCTATATTATATATAGTTATGAATAAATAAAAAAGAACAAATGTGAATAAAGTACAGTTGGTCAATATAGTGAAATTATATTATATTTTTTATTCTACTTTTCAGTAGGTTTAACATTTTTGTAAAATAGAATTTCAAGGAAAAAGGCTCTTATACTTTGGAAACACAAACTGATAGATATATTAATGAATGAAATAATAGGATGTGTGGAATTTACTTTAAAATTTTCTCTTTGAAGTTGTGTGGCAGTATAGTTGAAACAAAATTAGTCATAAGTTGATAATTGTTAAGGTTGATGATGTGTACATAGCATTTAATTATTACGTTCTCTTACAACTTTCAAAGAAATGAAGAAAGAGAGAGAAAAACACCTTGAAGTTTGAGCCAAGGGTGACAAAGAGAACCATCAGTAAGACAGATCATACAGCTATCCATCACAAAATATGTGAAAACATTTTTTTTTTTTTTGCCAAGTAAAGGGAATGTACAGGAAGCCTTTTGAAGAAGGAAGACTTCTAGTATAACTTTGTAAAAATGCATATTTTTGAAACCTACCTCCAGGTTCTCCTTTATAATTTCACAGCCCCTTAAGTCTGGATATCTTTCTGGTATAACAGGGTCTCACACCAGTCTACAGAGACAGAGGCATAACCCACTAACTCTACTGCCAGCACCAGGAGTAGGTCTCAGGGAGTGGAGCAGAGCTTCAAAGTCCTGTTTACATTGTGGAATGGCTATAGAATGACTATAGTCTTCCCAGGGACAGTTCTTCCATAAGCCTGGAGGATACATTGTGTTCGTCTTAGATTTTATCAGCCCAGACAAGAGATGTTGTCAGACCCAGACAACCCACAACCCAGGCTGTACTGACTGTCAGTTCAGTTCTTTATTCTCTGCCATCAAATTCAAGATAAAATGGAAAAGTCCATGTGGTAAGCCATTAGAACTAGATCAACCTTCCACAGGAGCACTGCTTGGGGCAATTGAGTTGATTTGTCATTAATTACTTCCATTTCCAGGCTCCTGGGGCTATGCTGCCCGCCAATACAGTGATGTTTGTAAGAATTATAAAGGAGAAGATGAGGAGAGTGCACGATTGAGTTCTCATCTGCAATTATGGGCAAGAATGCTGGCCGACAATGCCAACCTTGAGCATTAATTTAACAAGGCCTTTCAATCCATAGCCAGGATTATCAGTTCACACTCAGAGAAGAGAGATGAACTCAGGATGGGGAAGGCCTTCTATGAACATACTTCTTGGGATGAAGCTTGAATAAGCATGCTTTCATTAATTTTTTTTTTTTTTTTTTTTTTTTTTTTTGCTACTAATTTATTTTCTGGTTTAACCTGGCCTAAAATCCTCAACATAGTCAACTACAGGAACTCACAGTAACCCAAATGCAGCATTGTGCCATAGTCCTCAGAACTTTTGGAATGGGAGCAGGGATTGTCCTCTGCATTCACCTCTTTCTCAGCTGAATGCTGGAGCAAGGGCATGGAGACAATGGTCAGAGGCTATGGGAGGGAAGATGGAATTCCTTCCAATCCAGACTCATTTGGGGGCCTTTTCAAGAGCAGATGTTAATTGTCAGATACTCATAAAAAGGTCAGTGCCAGCTTTGGGAGTCTTACTCTGTGATGAGAACTATTCTCAGTACATTGTTTATATACTTTTAAGCTTTGTATCATGTAAAATTTCTAAATATAATTAAAAGTTGAGAAAACAGTGTGACCCATTTGCAGACTTTTGCCTGTTTCTTTTTGTAGACCATTTCACACCTTATTAACAACCTCACATTACCTGCCTTCCTTACACACAAAAAGAACAATGCAAAGAAAGGGAAGAATGAAACTCTTTGTAGGAAGAGAATACTGTTTTTGCAAAAGCCCCATAATGTGTGTGCTGAACTAACCCACTATGTGTGGGGAGGAGATGAGAAGAGTGAACCCACTTTTCCAATTTGTGTTTTGATTTCTTAACAATTGGTACTATGGCACTGTCTTTTATAAAAGGCATTGGGCCTTTTTTTTTATGCCCAGGACAGAATACTTTGGATTTGTAATAATAAATGATAATAATACTAAGGTAATAATAATAATAATAGCAATGACAGTGGCAATAATGATTGAGACCACTGACTTTAGATTTCTCAGGAAGAAGAAGAGCAGCTGCTATTTCTAGAAAGAGTGGTTTGAATTAAAAATATATGTTTTCAAATTAATTTATCAAGTTTCTAGAAATTACTTTCTTCAAGTGTAAAACACGAATCACTTAACTGTTTTTGAAAATACGCAAATAAAGAGATATATACATATATATTTGTTAATGATAACATTTAACAATTTTTATAAAAATAAAATTAAATAAATGTGTATTAATATGCATTTTAATTTCATTATCTTAATAAAATACAATAAAATTAATCATGGTTTTAATGTGTGTTATTCACATTTTGAATATTGGAGAGATGCCTTCTGCCAAAACAAATAAGTTAAACTTGCATTGGCTCACTATATCTATTGATATCTTACAAGAATACAAGTTCATAGATGTAATGATTTAATCTAGTCACTTTTATCTTGCACTCAGTGGGAAACACTATTAATTTGAAGACAAGGCTTTGACTTACCCCTTTGAATCCTGAGGTAACTCTGATTACTTGATTACAGTTGTTTCACTGCTCCAGAAAAACAAATTACTATCATTAATGTACAGTACTGTATGTCCAGGTTGTCTTTGGAATTAAAAGCACCATTTGTTTGTTTGCTCAAGGAAGAAGCCTCCCCTGCTCCATTTCTCCTTGGCTAGGTATGGTGTCTTTAGGGGGCTTTTCTGTTCTCTCTCTTTTTCACCACCCCCCTTCTTTCACATTCAGATGCCTTTGTTCCCTGACATGCCCTAGTAAGGCAAAACATTTCCATGGATAAATTTAGATCTTTCCTAATGGGTCACTCAACTTTCAAAAGGATTGGAAAGCCCCTTGTTGGAGAAAGGAATATGTGAGGAAAAATGGTCTCTTTTTTTGGTCTAAGCTTTTTCACAGTAATTTGGTATTCATCCATTATTTATTCATTCATTGCATCACGTATTCATTTATTTAGATATCTATTTTGTAAATCTGTTTCATGCTATTAATAATTTGCTAATCATCATTCTAGGTGCTCAATTACTAATTTGGGATTAAATGAAAGGAAAAATCATAAAACTAACAAATCCCATTTGTTTAGAGAAAAACTAATGAAGCTTAAGATATTTAATATACATAATTTTATTTCTTGCTCAAATAGCTCTATGCAGTAAACAATATTATTATCATCCCCATTTAAAACATAAGAAGACTAGAGCCTACACTTGGTCAGCAACATTCAGTTGGTGATGTTATCCGAATGCACATCTCTCTGACTCCAAGAGCCATTGATATTGTGCTGTAACCTTCAACATTCAAATTCATTTGTGTTCCATTGGGACTGTTTCCAGATAGTTAAAAGGTGGGAATTCTTTTTATATACAATTAATCTATTATTAAGAAAAACTCATTCTAAAACTCTGAGTCTTTTTCCGTTCCCTCTCCAGACCCACCCCCACCCTAAGTTCTCCCATAACATCAGCAGTGAAGCCTGCCTGGGCTCTTCACATAGGGCAGAGAGGAAAACCACAGAGATATGCATAGTTCAGCAAAAACAAAACAAAACAAAACAAAACAAACAGACAAAGAAACTTTGATTTCAATTTCAGTATTCTTCTTCCTTTTCCAAGGAGCTCATGTCAGGTCCTGTTTACCATCTTAATATCCCCTAACTATGGAAGCCACTTTGACTGACATTGATAAAAAAGATAAAAATTCAAATGAGAAGATGACTCCAGTGTGGGAGATGGACCCAACCAGAAAACTCAGCTAACAGGTAGTCATGGCCCAGATAATCCGGAGTCTCATTTCAGCAGGAGATTTGGCAGATTTGGTGGGCAGGAAGTAAATCTTAGACTTCTAAACAGTTTTTTCTTTAGGAAAAAAGGGATGTTCTCTGAGGTATCCAAACAAAGGAAAACATTAAAACAAAAAGGATAAACACAGTTTCATATCATACTTGATGCTCAACCGTCTATGGAGAAGAATGTGTGGGGACATCTTTGTGACTGTCCTGAACGGTAGGGTCAATGATACTGAGAAGAACCCAGACATCTGGCATGAGAAAGGGGTCCCAATTGTACTGGTGCAGCTTTTGAAATGGCCCTTTACTGAACCCCACCGCCTTCTCTCTGTCAAGCAGTCCTGTTGACTACTTAAACAGCAAGCCTGGCTTCTTATTATTGGGCAGTGAAATGTCTCAGCTAGGGCTGTCTAATGTTGCTGGTGAGTTCTTACTCTGATTCTTCCCATTGCTGCTCTGTCCACACTCATCTTTCTTAGGTCAAATGCATCTAATACTAAGTGCACTGGAGAACATTAGTCAGCTTGTGTTCACCTCACCTCCATTCTGAAAACTAGACATGGATCTGAAGACACTTGAGCTCTGATGGCCCTGCCCTAACCCTATGCATCATTTAAGAGAACTTATCTGTGCAAAAACTGTACTGTGTGTGTGTGTGTGTGTGTGTGTGTGTGTGTTGTGTGTGGGAGTTGAGGAGAGTTAGGGGCTTCAGACATGATGAAAAGGCCTGAGTACCAGCCTCGCTTTCACCTCCCTGAACCCTGGCCATTCACCTTTCAAAGACCAGATCACATCGAAAGAGCAATTCTGTTTGAGGAATTTTGAAACTTTGAGCTTAGTTGTAGGTAACTCCTAAGGGGATATCTTCTGCCTCGATTTCTGTCCTGAGACTAATTAAAGATAAATTTTCTGAGCCTGTTCCTTCTCTATCCAGGAGACTGTGTTAAGATACTATCTAGGATCCATGTGGAATTCTAGTTCAATTTGATAATGGTGATGGAAAATCTGACCCAAGTAAGGAACTAATTTGAATTATGCAAACATATGAATTGGTCTTTCCCAAAGTGGGAGGTTGAGGGTAGGTAGGTCAGAATTTCTGGCTCATGATGATTATATTCCTTGGGTATACACAGTGAACAAGTGAGCATTCATCCTGTGCACATTAACTTGATTATTCTTATCATCTTGAGGTCTTTTTACAAAGCTCCAAGTCAGCATTTTTATGGTTTAAACACACTCATGTATACTATACTCTCTTTGCCTGTTTTTCTTTATGCCAAGCCATTTTTCTTTCTTCTTATCTCCCCTACTTTTGAGAATGGAGGAGTTTAGTTTACAGCAGGGGACCTGCATTAGAGTCAGAAGAAAACCACCTGGAGGATCAGGGCCCGGGGTCAAAGAGCCAGGGGCTCTTCTAACCTGGGATTGTGATCAAAGGGAATAAGGAGATGTGTTTTCATATTATGTAAAAGAGTCTGGGTTTATAATTTTGGAAGAATAGCAAAAAAAAAAAAAAAGGAATTACTGTTTAGTAAATATACTGGATAAAGAGAGAATAATGGTGGGGAGGAAGGAAGAGAGAGATAAGGGGTGGGGAAGGTAGGGGCAGAGGGAGGGAAAAAGGGAAAAGCAAAGAAAGACTAGAAAGAAAGGGGAGGGATGGAGTAGAGGGAGGATAAATGAGACTTGAGAGACATGTAGGAGCTGTCCCTGAGCCAGGCAGAGAGAGAAGTGTTGGGGTTAGGACAATGGACAAGAAGCACTGTCCCAGAAGATCTTAAGGGGAAGGCCAAAGTCTGGGTAATTCAGCACTAAGGGCCTTTTGTCATGGCCTCTGCTTGAATCCCCTATTGATAAACATAATGGTTTAAGGGCATGCACAGAGTCCCCCTCTGACCCATTGTGTGCTGGGCTGTGTGGCATGCATTCAGCACGAAAAAACTCTCACTAGCATCTTTTACTCAGAAAATTCCACCATTGCTTTCTTTTATTCCACATATCTGTCGGCTCTGAAAGTAAGGCCTTTCTGAGCTTGGTGTGGGTCACTCTTAGTTGGTGGGAAAATGGACACAAAAATACTATTTCTCACTCACTTCAGTTTGGTCCAAACTAAAAAAAGTGAGATTGAGATGACTAAAATGCAATTAGCACTAAAATTAATGTGTGCTTTGGTTATCTGGTTATTTTAGGTAATTTCCTGGGCATTTACTCATAATCTCTCAGTGTGGATATCTTGTGTTTACTGATAATATTGTATAATTGTTTAAGCAAATTTATTTTTTAACTTCACCTCAAAAATACAATATTTGCCTTAAATGAGTAGAGAGGATGAATTTCAGATGTTATGATAGAGAAAGGTTTTTATTTAATGGAGTTATTTCAAAGAAAATATAAAAGTTGTCTTCTAAATCATTACAGTCTTTTTTTTTATTATTATTACCATCTTTTAAACACAATACAAATAGTTTTAATGTAGGGAGGAAGCAAGAGAATTAAAATGTTAATCAAGCCACAATCAGAGACTGCAATATGCTGATCAGCCCTGCAACCAGGTCAGGAGGACACCTTGCAAGAACAAAGGAAGATTTCTGCTGGATTACCAATAACCCATTCCCCTGTGAAGGGGAAACAGGAACCAAGAGTCTTTCCCTATGGCTAAAACCATGGGGAACCTATGGATTAAAGGCTAGGAACTGCCAGCAGGCCTTTCACCCTACATATTTTACCTATAATGCCTAAACATTTCTTCCTCACTGTATGTTCTGTATCAAAAGGAATGCGTTAACAAAGTCTTTTAAACAAGAATTCACAGGAACTAAAGAATGATACATAAAATGAATCCCTGAACACTCAGCCCTCTACTCACTGTCTTCCAAGCCTCTCTCGGTTCCTCCTACTCTCTGCCTTTGAAAGGAGACCACACTCTGTCTGTAGAATGTTACTCCTTTTTCTAATAAACTGTCCTTTCGATCTTCACTTTGGTGTGTGTGTTGAATTCTTTCTATGCTCTCCGCCAAAGGACTCTCTTCTTCTCTTGGTGCAGGTCTTGGTCTCCCCTCCAACTTTGGGAAATTTGCCCTGTGTTGCATCAGTTTTATAGAAAGATGTCTGTGTGATTAAGAACAAACAAATGTTTGAAAGTGTTTTATTTGCATAAAATAGAGATTATTCATGCCAAGGGAAACTCAAGTAAATGACTGCTGTGTGTCATTGTTTCCTTGAGTGAAAAGATTGTGAGGAGAGTGTGTCTATGTCTGGGTTTTTTCTTTCTCTACTATTCTCAGCCTGGTCTCACTATCATATATGCACAAAAGATTCTTCCAAGAAAAAAACTTTCCACTTGAAAGATAAAAGAAACAACATCTTCTCATTCAGAGTCATCAAATGCGTCTCTTCTCATATTCTAGTCAATGAGAATCTCATCACCTCTTTGTGTAAAGAATAACCTTCTACTTGTAGTACACTAACACAGTTTGTTATGGTTTGTGAAAAGTACCATCTTATAAAATACATTTTGGCTAAGACTACCGCAGCACTTGAGGCCTCATTTACCAAATAAACTGCCCAGAAGTGAGAAAAGAGTCTAAGTGAACCCAAGGGAAGATGGCTGGATTACTGAAACCCTAGGATAATTATCATGGTCATCAACAATGTCACTATGAGCAGCTTTATGAACAACTCCTTAGTCAATTATGAGAAGAGTGAAGATACGGAGTGTATAAATAGAGTTATTTTAACCAACCTGCTTAAATTACTGAAATTATGTTGAGATATGAGGAAAAACTATTCTTATTCTAATGAGCCTGGAACTTAAACTTTTTTGACCTGCCCAATCCTGCGTTAATGCGTGACATGCATCTGGACTCCAGTCTACCTGATTACACCCTGACATCCATTATCCAGACTGGGAATGACCAGACCTCCTGGTACCCTTCTGGACCACCTGGCATCAATCATACTGCCTACCTCTCATCTGACTGATAACTGCCCAGGACCAATCCTAGAGCTAAGAAAGTAGGACTGATAATTCTAAAGAATGCACTTTTTTACTATAAAAATTTTCATTTTTCTTTCTTCATGGAACTCTTCTGGATTTTGCCCAGCTTCATTCATTTGCAAGCTCCCAACCCTTGAATAAATCTCTATTATTTATTTTTAGCAAAGCTCCAGACTCTTTTTGAGTTTGTTTGATAGTTGATCAGTTGCAGTTGAGGATAAGATTAAGAGAAGGGCCTGAGCAGCTATACAAAGGGTGCTTCTCAACATTAAGCCTGAACCAGGTCATATGTGAGAGAAGAAAGGAGCAGAAACTGTAGAGAAATTCAGCTCAATCCAGGACACATCTAGATTTGAATATCTTCATGCTTCCAGGACCCAGGAGTCCCAGGGCCAAGTGATAGTGCTTGTGGTGAGGATCATTGACTACATGTCTTATTGCATGTACTTTTCTTAGGATAGTGTCCAGAATTACTGTGGACAATCACAAAGCAGTAGTGCTGAGGAAGACTTATCAGATCCGCAGGCCAGCCATACCCTATTTTCCTCAATTCATGCAAGATACATGAGGAGGAGAAAGAGGAGTGAAGGTAAGAGGGGAAGGCCAAAGAAGGGAGGGAAGGAAAAGGAATCATTCTTTCAGGGTGTATAAGCATATAATCTTAATCCTCACAGCAAGTTCTAGGAGGTGTTACTGTCATATTCAGTATTCCATGATACAAATTGGTGAAAGTAAGGCTCTGAAACAAGTACTTAGTTGACAAGATCAAAATGTCTTTGAACATTTCTTTGAGTTTGGTAGCTGTTCTGAGTCAACAGGGTCTATTTCCCAGAAAGTCTTGAGAACTCAAGCAAGCAAAGGGAGACTCAGGAGTGGCCATGTCTCGGGACTTCAGCCTTCATAACTTGCTCAGAATTAGGGAAATTGCAAGTTATCCTGGACATCTTCCCCTAACGAGCTCTCTACTGCAGTCCATTCCTCAGGTTTTGCTCAGAGTTTTCCAGAAATTCAGACCTCCTCAGACAAGCCCCTGAGAAACCGTGGAGAGAGTTGATGAAAGGAAAAGAGGTATGAGAGGAGAACAAGAGTCAAGGAAAGGGACAAAAGCAATGAGGATACAGGCAGTAAGAATAAAAAAAGAGAGAAAAAGAAATATTCTCGTGCTAGGAGTGGGAGAGCCCTGTGAATAAGAGAGATCAGCTTCTGCCCCACAGAGCTCACAGCAGAGTGCAGGTATATGGGGCTGGGGAAGAAAACCAACATATTAGGCCACATACCTTGTATGAGAGCTGCCATGACTGTGAGGAAAACAAAGGATGCCAGCAGGCAACTAGAAGGCCAGGTGGCCTAACTGAAGAACAGTCCACAGATAACTTGAAAAAGAACAAGCTTGGCTTGGTGAGTCAAGAACCTGAAGAGCACTTTAGTCTGGCTGGGATTTTGACTTTAGAAGGATAAGAGGGAAATCTCATTTAGGGGATGTAAGCAGTTGCCAGTGTAAAGCATGACTTAAGTCTTTTTTGGTGGTAAGTGACAGAAACCAAAGTGCAACTAGTTTAAGCCAAAATAATAGCATTTATTGACTGAAAAGTCAGGATTCAGCCAACAATCATGTTCTCAAGTTAAGTCATCAGGTAAATGGTGGCAGGGAGGTCAGCCTCACCCCATTATGGGGCTAGGAGTTGGAGAGAGTTGGTTCCTCAGATGACAAAGGGGTGATAGATAAAGGCTGGAACATGCAAACAGCAAATGTTCTTCATAGCAGAGTAGGTGGAGGAGGTAAAACCAAGAGAGAAGAAAGAAAAAAAGAAGGAAACGTGATTGAGAAGAAAGCAGAAAAGAAAAAAAAAAATGGAGGAAGAAACATTAAAAAATAAAAGAAGCAAGGGATAAAGGAAAGGAATTGAAGGGTAGTGATTATAAAGGCTCTTAAGGAGTGAGCGATTCCTGCTGAGTTTTTCAGAGTTTATCATGTTAACTTGAAAAAAAAAAATCACACAGAAACTAGAGAAAAAAATGTATGGGGTAGATTCCTGGCACATCCCAGTTATTGCAATGCCTTTATCCTGGTTCTAGGCGGACTCTAGCCCACTCACCCACCGTTGCCCTGCCCTCACAGTTAAGAAAAGAAGAAGACAGGACTTGGTTACTCACAACTCAGACATCTGCACATATGACACCCTTCGCACCGTTATGGACCTGGCTTTGTGATTCCTTTTTTTCAGAGTTCCGAGCAGATTCTCTGCTTCCCAGGTTATGTCCAAAAGTGAGCAACTAAATGCATAATAAGGTAGTTCTGCATGTTGCTCTCCTATTCAAATAGAGCCATGAGTTTTTCACTGCTATAAACTGAGCATTTTTTATCTCTCATTTATTTTTAGGGAAAAAGCAGTTGCCACTATCTATAGGCATACTTGTTCTTAGCTGATCACTGACCCACAACATGGGCTGGGCCATGAACATGTCCAAACCCTTAGTTTCTAAACTTTTTGTCAGACAAACCTGGTATCAAACTGAAACCTTAGATCTCTGAAGATGCAACTGTTTAACTTAAGGTTAAAAAGCCCAAATGAGAGCAATAAGCCCATTTATAGTCACACATCATTTAACAATGGGAATAGTTCTGAAATCTTTGTTAAGCAATTTCTTGTGCAAATGCTTTGAAGCTATGGTGGTGGTGGTGGTGGGGTGGGGAGCAACCAGAGATTAAATCAAGCACAAGAGAAAATAATGAAATCAAAAGATGTGGTAACAGCAGGAGATGTATAGGCTGTTGAAGGCATAACATTGGCATACTGTTTACAGCAAACTTTCTAAATAAGTAGACAGTGTATATTCTAAAATAGCAATAAAATTATAGTATATTGTATATGTAAAACATAGCTTAGCTATTTATTATAATTATCAACTCTTATGTGCTGTACATAATTGTATATGACTGGCAGCATCAACACAAACAATGAGTAACAAGAACTTTGGTAGGAAACATGGCAGAGTGAGAGACATCTACAGATCTCTCCCTTGAAACAACAAAAGCTGAACATCTAAAACTCAACAAAAAACACCCAAACTGCCACACCAGCACATCTAACTATGGATCTGCACATAAGGGCTACACAGGTCAGAACCCCGGGTGTTGGTCAGTGGACAGGGAGAGAATAAAGAAGCTACCTATCGCAGCCATCAGAGCTCCTTGTAGGAGAAAGGGAGGGGTGAAGGTGCAGTGACTTTCCTGATCAGCCTGCCTGGAAGTGCCAGAACTTCTAGCAGCCAACAGCCAGGGCCAGTCATCAGGGCAGAAGCAGAGAAGTGGGACAGGACCACAGAGAAACAACAGTTGATGTTTACTGGACTTGGTTCCAAAACAGAGGCTGAGCTGCAGCCCCAACCCCCAATCCAGAGGGTCCCCCCCCCATACCTTTGAAGAGCTTTTACCATGGAGCCCTAGGGGAATCTGAGCAAACACTACTGAAAACTATTGCTAACACTGACAGGGACTGAAATTGAGAGTTGCAAATGTGATTACATATCAACAAGAAAATTAAAAAAGACATTTAGGCTTTACATAAAGCAGGGATCTAGAGGCTTAGACATCACCTACTGGAAACCAAAAGAAAAGCACTTTCTTTGTCACAGGCTAAACAGAAACCTTTATATAATAAATCTTTGTGGAAAAACAACAGAATACACTTCCATTAATGCTCAAGTGGAGAAACAGTCCATTAAACACCATGAAAAACTAAGGTGACAAGGCATCTTAGAAAGAAAGAGAAAAATCTCCAGAAAATAAGCTTATTGACATAGAAATATGAGACTTAAATGACAGAGAATGCAGGACTGTACTTCTGAAAAAACTCAGTGAGATCCAAAAATCAAATCAACAATTTCAGGAATTGGAAAAAACAATGCGATGAGCAGAGCAAGGAGTGTGAAACCCTCAAAAGGAACCAAATAGAACTTCTGGAGATGAAGAACACACTGCAAGAGTTGAAAAATGAAATAGCAATCTTGGGAAATAGTCGACCAAATGGAGGAAAGGATCAGTGATATTGAAGACAGAAATCTAGAAATAATCAGAGGAAGAAGAGAAACTTGAAGAATGAGAAATAATGAAGAGAAATACAAGAACTAGCTGATACCATCAAGAGGAAATATAAGAATAATGGGCATTACTAAAGGCAAGGAAAAGAGAAGGGACTAGAAAGTATTTTCAGACAAATAGTGGATGAGAATTTCCCAAATCTAAGGAATGAGCTGGGGCTTAGAATTAAGAAGTTAACAGAGCGCGCCAATTATCTCAACCCAAAAAGCCTTCACTGAGACACATTGTATTAAAATTTATCAAAAAATAAATGACAAAGACAGAATCTCGGGCAGCCAGGGAAAAGAAGACAGTAACTTATAAGGGAAAGCAAATTAGATTATCATCAGACTTCTCAGCTCAAACCTTACAAGCTAGAAAGGAATGAAATCAAATATTTAAACTATTAAGTGAAAGGAACTACCAGCCTAAAATAATGTATCCAGCTAAACTCTACTTTAGGTATGAAGGAGAAATTAAGACCTTTTCAGACAGATAAAAATTGAAGGAATTCTCCACTATGATGCCTGCGTTACAGGAAATACTGAAAAGGGTCAGCTAAACTAAAACAAAATAACAAAACAAAACAAAAAAATACATAATTAGGAGTAAAGTGACTATCAGGAAAATAGAATCAGAGGAGTGCAACCCTTACTAAGAAACACGACATTAAGCTTAAATAATAAGAATAGAATTGCTATAGCAAGATAATAATAAATGTTCAGCATACATAGGGATAAACTGAGATAACGATGGACTGAAAAGGGGGAATTTAAAGATCCAGATTTGCAAAGGAGAAAGGAGATAAGGCACACATAGAAGAAAATAACGACTATGTATATATAACTATCCTTTTCATATTTGTAATGGTAAACACACATCAAATATTCGGAACTGAAGTATGTAACATAAAACAAGAAGAACCGAAGGCAAAATCTACAAAAGCAAAGCAAAATAAAGAAAAAAGAAACAACAAGAAAAAAAAAAAAAAGCAATGGAATCACTGCGCTACCAGAAGTAAAAGACAAAATGGCTATAAGCAGACCTCATCTTTCAATAATCACCCTAAATGTAAATGGACTGAACTCACCAATAAAAAAGTACAGAGTTGCAGAACGCATCAAAAAACAAAACCCAACACATGCTGCCTCCAGGAGAAACGTCTCAGCTCCAAATAGAATTATAGATTCAAAGTGAAAGGGTGGAAATGATATTTCAAGCAAATGGCATTCAGAGAAAAGTGGAGTAGCAGTACTAGATCAGGTGAAATAGACTTCAGCATAAAAAAAAAGATAAAAAAAGATACTGAGGGACACTTCATAATGATTATAGGGAATTATGCACCAAGAAGATATAATACTTATTAATGTCTATGCTCCAATCAGGGAACCAGGAAATTTGTAAACAATTACTAACAGAACTAACAGGAGAAACAGACCAAAATATTTTGTAGTAGGGGACCTAAATACTGTCAGATATGGAAAGATCATTCAAACAGAAAATCAATAAGGAAATAACATCCTTAAATGACACATTAGACCAACTGACATAATTGACATTTAAGAACCTTCCATCCCCAAACAGCGGCTTATACATTCTTCTCTAGTGCACTTGGAACATTTTAGGAATCGACCACATAGTGGGACACAGAGATAGCCTCAACAAAATATGAGGGTTGAAATCATACTAACGATATTCTCTAATCATAATGCTTTGAAACTTGAGATCAATTGTAAATAGAAAGTGGAAACCACAAATACATGGGAGATTAACAACATGCTACTGGGTCAGAGAAGAAATAAAAAGAGACATCAAGAGAACATTAGAAATGAATGATAATGATGGTATAACGTATCAAAACTTTTGGACATGACAGAAGCGGTCATAAGAGGAAAGTTCATACCATTACAGGCCTATCTTCAAAAAAAAAAAAAAGAAAGAAAGAAAGAAAGAAAGAAAGAATTAGAAAGAAGAAAGAAAAGAACAAGCCCAAATAAACAACCTAATGCTTCATATTAAAAAAACTAGAAAAGAAAGAATAAATGAAGTCTAAAGTCAGCAGAAGGAAAGAAAATATGTTTAAATTTGAGCACAAAAAATAAAATTGAAAAAAAAATAGAAAAACTAAATGCAACAAAGAGCTGGTTCTTTGAGAAGGTTAATAAAATTGACAAACTCATGCTAGACTCACTAAAAAAAAAGATACAGGACACAAATAAACAAAAGCAGGGATAGAAGAGGAGAAATTACAACTGACATCACAGAAATACAAAGTATCATGCAAGAATACTATGAAAAAGTATATAATACCAAATTTAATAACCTAGAAGAAATGGACTAGTACTTGGAAAAATAAACCTTCATATGCTGAATCAAGAAGAACTGCAAATCTAATAGACTGATCAGCAGTATGGAAATTGAAACAATCATCAAAAACCTACCAAAAAGTAAAAGTCCAGAGCCAGTGGCTTCACCAGTGAATTCTACCAAGACTTTCAAAGAAATTTAATACCTATTGTCCTCGAAACTCTTCCAAAAATCAAAGAGGAGGCAATACTTTCCAACACATTTATGAAGCTAATATTACTCTGATACCAAACCTAATAAAGATAACACAAAAAAGAAAACCACAGACCAATACCTCTCATGAACAAAAATGTAAAAATACTAAATAAGATATTAGTGAACTGAATACAGCAACATATTAAAAGATCATACACCACGATCAAGTGAGCGTCATCCCAGAGGCACAGGGATGGTTCAACATGCGCAAATCGATTAATGTGATACACCAGATAAACAAATTAAAAAATAAGAATCATATGATCATATCAGTAGATGCAGAAAAAGCCTTCGACAAGGTACAGCATCCATTTATGATCAAAACGCTTTTAAAATTGGTTATAGAAAGTACCTTAACATAATAAAGCCATATACGACAAATCGTCAGCCAACATTATACCTAATGGTGAAAAACTAAAAACCTTTTTCTCTAAGATCAGAAATAAGGCAAGGCTGTCCACTATCACCACTGTTCAATATAACATTGGAGGTTCTAGCAAGTGCAATCAGGCAACAGAAAGATATAAAAGGCATCTAAATAGGAAATGAAGAATTCAAACTGTCACTATTTGCAGAAGAAATGATTCTTTATGTAGAGAGCCCTAATGACTCCACAAGAACACTACTAGAAACAATAAGCAAATACAGTAAAGTCTCTGGATACAAAATCAACATTCAAAAATCCATAGTGTTCCTATAGTCTAATAATGAAAAATCAGAAAAAGAAGTGGAAAAATAATTTCTTTTGCAATTACAACAAAAAGAATAAAATAGGAATAAATTTAGTGAAACATGTGAAGTACCTCTATAATGAAAACTACAAGACCCTATTAAAGTAATCGAAGAAGATACAAAGAAATTGAAAGATATTTCATGTTTTTGGATTATAAGAGTAAACATCATTAAAATGATCATATTACCTAAAGCATTATACAGATTTAATGTAATCCTCATAAAAATCCCATTAGTATTTTTTAAAGAATAGAACAAAAAATTACCAGATTTTTATGGAAGCACGGAAGACTTTGAATTGCCAAGCCATCCTGAGAAAGAAATGAGGCTGGAGGCTTCACTCTGCCTGATTTCAAATTGTACTACAAAGTGACCATAACCAAAATGGCATGCATTGGCAGCAAAACAGACATATTGACCAGTGGAATAGAATCAAGAGTCCAGAAGTAATCCCATATTTATATGGCAAATAATTTTCAACAAAAAAAAAAACAATAACATAGTGGAGAAAGAAAAGCCTCTTCAATAAATGGTGCTGGGAAAATTGGAAGGCCACATGCAAAAGAAAAAAAAAAAACTAGGTTGATGTTATCACCACACACCAAAATTAAGTCAAAGTGGATTAAGGACCTGAATATAAGACCTGAAACAATAAAATGCATGGAAGAAAACATAGAAACTAAACTCAAAGACTTGGACTTAAAGAGGATTTTTATGAATTTGACTTCAAATGCAAGGGAAGTAAGAGCAAAAATAAATAAATGGGACTCCATCAAACTAAAAAGCTTCTGCTCAGCAAAAGAAATCTTCAACAAGGTCAAGAGAAACCATCCAGATGAGAAAATACATTTACAAATGGCCAACAAATGTAATGAACAGATGCTCATCATCACTAGCTATTAGAGAAATGCAAATCAAAACACAAATAGATACCATCTCACACCTGTTAGAAGAGCTATTATCAACAATACAAGTAATAACAAATGTTGGAAGGATATGGAGAAATAGGAGTCTTCAACACTGCTGGTAGGACTGCAAATGGCACAATCACTTGGGAAACAGTATAGAGTTTTCTCAAAAACTAAAGAATTTACCTACCATATGATCCAGAAATCCTTTTACTGGGAATTTACCCCAAAGACTTTGAAAACCCATATCAAAAAGATATTTGCACACTGATGTTCATGCCAGCACTATTCACAGTGGCCAGACTGAAAGCAACTGAAGGGTCCTAAGATAGATGATTGGCTTAGGAAGCTGTGGTACATATTACAATGGAATATACTCAACCATAAGAAGAGATGAAATACTGTCATTTGAGACAACCTGGATGGCCTCTAGATAATCATGCTAATCTAAATATGCCAATTGAAAAAGCTGAAATCATATGTATCACTTATATGTGGGTATAAACATAAAGCAACAAATGAACAGGGCAAACAGAGATCAGGGACATGGCAATGGACTAGTGTTACCAGGGGTAGGGTGGGAAGGGGGGATGAGTAGACAGGGTAAAAGGGGTCAAATATATGGAGGTTGAGGAGGGGGAAGTGGCAATGGTAATAAATATATGGTAGTGAAGGAAACTGGACTCTGGGTGGTAATCACACAAAAATATATAAATGTGAAATTATAATGTATACCTGAAATTATATAATTATATTAGCCAATGTCACCCAATAAACTTAAAATAAATAAATAAACAAATAAATGATGAATGATGAATAAATAATAAAACAATAAAACCGACCAACCAAACAAAAAACAAGTAACACATTTTCTATGATATTGCAACATCTGCAACATTACTAGTAATAGGAATATTTCAACTCATTATAATCTCATGGTACCATTGTATATGTGGTTTTCCCTGACTGAAACAACTTTTTGCAGCACATCCACTGTGTCGAGGATCAAATAATTGAATTGGGGCTGCACAGATTCAGGCAAAACCAAATAGTGTCTTGACTATAGTATAAAAGCAAAAAGGCTTTTATGAGAAAAAGGAAAAGAATAATTACATGAAAAGAAAAATTCCAATTGGTGCTAACAAACCAAATGAGCTACTCTTGCTATAATAATTGATGACTGAGTCTGCTTTTAGATAGGAAGTCTTTAATCATTATTCCTTCTGATTAGGAATTTCACTTTCCTGCTGATTTACAAACAATTGTTTATAAAACAATGTGATTTACCCCAGTCCAAAGATTTGGCTCAATCCTAAGTCTCAAGGTACTAGACCAGCAAAGCAGTTTCTCTAGAATGTTTGGGTGCTCTGGCTTTATTTTAAATGTTTCCATTCACACAAGAACTTATACATGCTGATATTTGTTATAATCCCTCTGCTTATGCTGTCTTTCAAAAAGAACCATTAAAGAATAACTAAATAGGAATACCTAATATTTATTACCTACCTGCCATGTGCTCTGCTCTTTTAGATATTGACTTTCTAATACATTTTTTTTTGCTTGTCTGTTTTTTTTTTTTAAATCAAGTATTGCTTTGTGCAAGATAAATTATTTAATTTACAAACCCTTTTGCTTGGGTAGATTTTAGTTTCAAGAACTTGCTGGCCTATTTCTGATGTCAAGGGAACTCAATAAGAGTCTGAAGCTTTGCTAGAAATAAATAACAGAGATTTATTCAAGAGTCTTAGAGTTTGACGCTGGGAACACAGCTAGGTAAAAACCCAAAAGTTCTCCAAAGAAAAAGAAAGGTTAAAAAAAGTTAAAAGTTACCTTATAGTAAAAAGTATATTCTTGAGAATAATCAGTCTGCATTCTTAGCCTAAGATTGGTTCAGAATGATTACCAGTCAGATGTGAGGCAATTGAATGTTTGATTGTCAGAAGATGGTACCAGGAGGTCTGGTCATGTCCTAGTTCTCTAGAAAGAAATGTCAGATGGTCTGGACATATGAGTCCTTCAAGGGGTGATCAGAGGGTTCCCTGGAGGTCCAGTGTACATTCCAATGTATACCCAGGTATTGACACCAGGACTAGAAAGTTCAAAAAGTTTAAGACTCCAGTCTAATTAGAACAAGAATAGAATCTTTTCTCATGTCTTAAACTTCGTAATGTTAATAATTTTAGCAGCTTGGTTAACATGACTTCATTTTATATATCTCTATCTTCACTCTTTCCTCACTGACTTGAAGTGGTAATTCTCTTTATCAATGAAGATTCTGCTCAGAGAGCTGAAGTATCTTGGCCAAGGCCACTGAGCAGTAAGAAGTAGAATCACAATTCAAACCCAGATTTTTTTTTTTGAAACCCAGTATTTTTCTTTGTTACAATTAATTTACAGTCAGCTTTCAATTTAAAATGCCAAGCAAGTTTTTACAAAAGGCCATGAGGAACTTATTAAAGAAAAAGGAGTGAGAATTGTCATTGATATGTACAGTAAAACAATGGGAAGGAAAGGAAGCTGAGATGGGTGGGAAGGAAAGTTGTAGTGCATGGGGCTGCACCTACACCATTCCCAGGAAGGAAGAAAGTGCCTTGAGAGATGTGGGCAGTGAGGGTGGGTGGCCTCTAGGAGTATCTTCAAGAGAGAAACATCACCTTATCCTGGGTTGGCCCTAGCTGTGCCTATATAGCTCAAAGAGACACAGGGGCACCTGAGAGGGTGAGGCCTGAATCCATCTCCTTTCTGTAGTAGGATTTGACTGAGGAATGACCTCTAAGGACCAAGTGAGCTTAGATTGCTCAGTGGACCTCATCATGCATTCATTGAGCCAGTAGGGTAATTTTGGAACAGTATTGTCTTTCAAACTTTAGAAAATCTTGAAACCTTAATTTTAATCAAAATCTATAAATTTTGAGCAAGTAATGTAATTTTAATAATGCCTACAAACATAGTGAACTGAAGTAAATCTATATAAATTTATAATTTATGTTTGAAGGGTATGGGAATGTATAATATACATTAATTAGAATATTGAAGCTGGGAGTTAAGGTTTTGGGATTTTTAGTAACATTTCTTTTATTTTATAATTTAAAATCATTAATTAAAGTAAGGCAAACTTTGATGCTACAAAATCTTAGAATTCTTAAGCAGGATCTAAAACCCCAATCCAAATTAATCTCATCCTGACCCTTCCTCTCAGCTAAGATCATTTGTAGAAATAGATCTAATTCCATTAAAGCTGCTTTACTTCTCAATACTTAAAAAGAGGCAAGTAACATAATTTGGCTATTTGCATAATAAATGTTCCTGTAAAGTTTTCTTTATTGCATGATCCCAAGTGTTTTGTTATTAAGTATGTTTTTCAAAGTTGGAGAATAAAAACGAATGTTTATAAGCCTGCAAAAAAAAAGTGTCTATTTCTGTTTATCCAAATTGAATTGGGATTAGATGCCTTTAGCAATGGATTAAACCTCTCACTGCACCACCAGCTGCAGGGGTAGGTCTGAAAAGCTGGCTTCTTGAGCTCAGAAAAAGTCTCTTGGCTATGTGGGTGGTGGGAGATAGAAGTCCTCAGCTTTTCCTTGGGCACCTCTGTTAAGAGTTTCTCGTCCTAAAAGAAAATGGAATGTATGGATGCAGGGTGAAGGAGAGCCAAGTAGTCTCTATAATGTGACTGTGATCAAACCCCAGCCCAAACACTTCATTTAGAGTACCAGGACAGGACTTACCTATTCCATCTCCAGCATCCCTCCTCTTCGTAGGGAGGAGTTGCTCTATTTCTACCTTTAAACTGAGTCCACTGCCCTCAGGACCTAGCCTGACCTGAGCAGAAAGACTTTTCATTATTATTAAAATATGTCCCTGCACTATGAAAGCAAAATATAGTCATTATATAACATATGTGATACACAGACAAGCAAACAGAATAAAATACAAGTAAACCATAATCCTACATTCAGGAAATATTTTTTAATACCTTGAGATTATCAGTATTTCTTACACTTTTCCTGGGAATAAAGTCCTGTGGTGAAATATATTTGGGAAATTGACATATTAAACTCTCTGAAGAGTCCCACAGGAAAGAAGCCTGATTTTCCTCACCTCATCTGACTGTCAAATCTTCTTTTTGTTGCAACTTTTAATAAAACTTTATTTTGTGGGCTACACAGAAAAATTGTTGCTGGCAGTTGCCCTCGAATGCTGTTTCTGTCTTAGGGTGGCAACCTACTGTCCCTGTGGAGGCAGAGAGCACATCTGTCCTAAAGGGCCTGCATCTTTGTGTTGTCTTTTAATTACCACTCTCTATTTTGCAATTGTCCCTTCTTCGTGACATTAATGTCCTTGCCAATCTGGCCACAGTTTTATTAGAGGAGATTTATCACCCTTTAAATGTGATATGCCAAAATTCAGGAGACTGAATTTTGTTTAAATTATCTCACAAACCTGAGATACATGCCTGAAAGAAACACCTTGGAACTCTGGACTACTCATTTATTAAGTCACTTAATGGCTTTCCACTGGTAACTAAGTCAGCCTGCTGTCCTCAAAGGGAAAATATTCCGATCTTTATAACACAGGACTGAGTTCACTTGTAAGAAGTCCTCATGTAGAACTCTGATGTCTGATTCAATAAATATTAAAAATCTCTCTCTCAAAAATATCTCTTCTACTGATGCCCTTGGGAATTCTCATGAGGTGCTGATGGTATTTTGGCCAGGAGATGCAGTCATATACAAAACTATTTTTGTTTTACTTACTCTCTCTTCTACATGGTATCTCTTTAAAACATGCATGCATAAGTTAAACTGGCAGAGAAAAGCAAAGTGATATTTTATTTATTAATTGGGACTTTGTTCTCGAGCCTCAAAATAAAGTCCATTTGGACCCAATGGAGAATTCAGTAAGCAGCATAGTGGCAGCCTGGAACTCAGGATCAAATGCTGGGCAAAGTACTTTTTCTTGCACTCACATATTAGTCAGTCCTCAGAGCTTACCACCACCAGCCAGCCAGAGATTCTTCCATAGCCAGAGGAATGGAGTCACAGAACAAAGCCGATGCTGGTGTGCAATGCCAGTACAAAACAGACCATGACCGGTTGTTGTATAAGCATGTTAAAAACAAAACAACAGGTACAAAATGAAATTACTTATGCTAAGCTACATCATCCAATGAAGACTTAATTACAGTTTTGGCTCTCCCAAAAATGAAATCTCAAACCGGTCAATCAGGAATTGCCTAATCAGCAGTTTTTTAGGTAATCTGCCTGAAAGACCCCTGCCATCTTTAAAAAAGTGATCCACACTTTTTCTAGTATAATCTGCTTCTAAAAGTTTTTTTTTTTTTTTTTTTTTTTTTTTTTTTGTACAGTTCTTCAGGGTTCCTTTCTGTCTGCTAGATCGGATGCTGCCTAATTCATGAACTGGTGAAAAAAGTCAATGAACCTTTAAGATCCACTCAGTTGAATTTTTTTAACAAGATGAATGAGGACATTCAGAGAGGAAAAACTGCCTGGTCCCTGGGTATTACCACTACAGCCAATGGATAGATAAGAAGGAAAAGATGACATCTTTGACGTACTTCCTCTGAAAACTAACCTTGATCAGTATAAGTATTGACCTAGAATTTATAATTTCCTCTACTTGAATCTTACTGTTCAGTTATCATTATTGTCCCGAACTTGCTGATGTAAAATGACGCCTATTTTTTTGTGCTCTTGGATTCTACAAGTTAGAGTTGGGAAAGAACACTAGGGTAGTTTCAATCTGCTTCACAATGACTGCATTCTCAGCTTGGAAAACTGGAAGTCTGGAGGCAAACTGGGATCTGAAATCATCCGAAGTCTCCCTTGATCATGTGTAGTGATACTACTTGTCAACTGGGACCCCATTTGGAACTGTGGAACAGGAAACCACTATATGGCTTCTCCATGTGACTGCTTAAGCTTCTTTACATCATGGTGGTTGGATTCCAAGAGCAAATATTCCGGAGGACCAGGCTGAAGCTATATCACCTTCATGTGTTAGTCTTGGAAGTCAAATTGTATCATTTTCACTACCTTTCATTGGTCAAGGTGGCCACAAAGACCAGCCAGACTTAAGGGTAGAAACAAGGACACCATCATTCCATGGTTGGGGTGCCAAAATCACACAGTAAGAGTGTGAAACAGGAGGTACTGTAACAGCTACTGTTGGAAAATACTGGCTGCCACAGATTGGTCCTTAGCAAGTAATAAATACATGTGGAGGGTAGAAGCGGATGTTGGAACAAGATGGGGGAAGGGAGAAGCAAATTTTGAGCTTCTCCTACATGTTAATTAATATTGGCACATGTACCTGAAATTCACTGTTAGTTTCCATGTCTGGGCTAGAACATGCAGCTTTAAAGGTAGTAAGTTATTGAGCCATTATTGGCTATTGACATAAATCTTAAACCATGTATTTGAATTGTCTGTTATGTATGCCTACCTTGAAGATATTGTAGATTCAGTCTAGACCACCACAATAAAGCAAATCTCACAGTAAATGAGTTATAATCTTTTTGTTGGTGGACGGTCTTACCTTCAATTTATAAAAACTCAACATCTGCTAAGCACAATGAAGTGAAGCACAATAAAATAATATATTAGAAAGCAGACAGGAGAGCTGATAATAAAAATAGTTAAATTGTTCTTTGGTAAAAGGCTTTGCAATACACTTGATATATTTGTCCCTATAGGGAAAATTCTGAGGAAGCTGGAGATGAAAAAAAAGTGAACAAAAAACTTGAATTGAAAGAAGAAGGTACTGATCACAAACTGCTTGCTTTACAATTTAACTTCTGCCAGTTTTTCCAAGAAGAGAGAATTGATTAATGAAAGAATGAAGTGTTACTCATGCAGAAAGCTCATTTTTTCTGGCCATTACTCATCCCCTGATATAAATTAGAATTGCCCTGTGATTCTCCCTTACAAAACTCTGTTTTTTTTTTTTTTCTTAAAGGCAAGGGTCATGATTTCTAATTACATATTTGTTTCATATCTCTCTCCCCAGCTCCAGTGTAAATTCCTTGGGCTTGTGCTGCCTCTGTTATTTACTATGACATCCTCAGCACTTAACACAGAGCTAGATGAATTACAGCACTCAATGTGTATTTGTGTAAGAAAGAAGGGAGAAAGGAAAGAAGATGTTCCGTGGACTTTTCACAGCCTTAAATTCTGTCAAAAATAAATATTTTTATTGTTTCTGAAAATTGAACATGAAGGACAGGGACAAACCTCTTCACACACACAAACATACACACACACACACATGCATGCACACACACAGTCATTCAATGGTGTTGACTGTTCCACAGCTCAAATGAATTTGTAGCTCTAAAATCTATAAGCTGTGAAATATCCCTTGGTCACAGAAGAAGGTAAAGGAAATAGTTTAGCTATGTTTTGTATTTTTATTTAGGAACATAACCTCTCAACACTTCTAGCCCTCCTCACTTTGATCCCAGAAAGAGCTCAGTGTCTGAGTTCCATGGCCTGCCTCACCCACAGGTGCTTCAGTATATTTGATTCCAGATTTTCCCAGCTGCTTTAGCCAAGAGGAACACTTGATTTTCTCCTTTTTAATTCTAACTTTTAAAGCATAGTCTTCATTTTTAAAAAACTTATCTCTTACATACTAGTTTGGGAGTACAGGAAAGGAAATATGTGTGTGGAAAGGACAGGTTCCTCACATTCAATTCCACAGAGCTGTTCGCTCTAGGGCATCACAAGGGAGCTTCCTTGAGGCAGCCTCTGTTTGAAGTCAACATATGAAAAAAGTGGCTGATAGTGAAGAATACGAAGATGTGCACATATGTGCACACACACACATACATATGCATTCACATGTGCACACATCCTTGCTAGAACAACACAGAAATATAACCAGAATCAGGAACTGCACTAATTCTCATCACACTCATGGACGAGCTCCTATGGAACAGCACTCTCAGTCGGCCACAGCCTTCAGGGTCAGGCACAACATGAAGGAAAGTGTCTCAGGATGTGACTCCATTTTAGGCCGCTGGTTGTACTTTTATTTTAAATCAGGCTCATTCTTCCTCAGGGATAAGGAAGACATTTGTGATTGGTGGCTTCCTCTACTAGCTGTCACAAAATACCCAGTTCTACGTTAACTTAATCATGAAAAAGAATCCGCTAGAAAGTCAGCTAAATTAAAAGCTCAGTCTCTGCATGAGAAAAAATAGTAGATTTGCAGCTTAGAAAGTTATGGCTGTTATTAGCTACCTCTCTCTTTGTAAATTTGCCTTTGAGGGCTTCTCTAAGATACCTTCTTAGGCCATGAAACGGGCTGTACTCCTAAAATGTGATCCCTTAGGATGAGCTTTTTATAATGTTGCAAACACAATCACACCTAGCCAATTGCCACACTATCATGCCGTGTACTAGGTACCTTCAGGCCTGCACCCTAAAGCTCATTGCTTCCGTATTGCCTTCCTTGGACTCCTCCCATCCTCTCCACTTGTCAAAGTGGAAACCTTATTTTATTACTCAGGTCACCTCACTTCCTCTAAGATGTCTCTGATTGTTCCACATCTAGAATGCAAGAATGTTGATTACCCTCTGCTGCAACACAGTATCCCCATCCATCTCAAATTGAAGGTTTCACCTACATTGTGATTATAGACTGTGAAGAAATCCAGAGTGATTTGAAGTTTCATTGTGCCTTCCTACTGTTTTCCTCTTGGTCCAGATTAGTGCCTTCACCATAGTAGACACTTGTTAAATGTGGAATGCTGATTCGATAACAACTGTCCAGTGTAAGACCATCTTGTCCTTTCCCACAGGGCTAACATGATGAATGTCTACTAATCCTCAATGCTAGACCATCTGCTTTAATGTCCCTATGCTCTCTTTCATGCCTGGGAGCTGGAGAGGAGCATGTGATATTCAGTTCATTAGAGTCTTGTACAACATATGGGCATCCCCCACAGCCTCGCTACACCTCAGATTCCCTGAGATGTGAAGTTTGTTAAAGCACTAGAACTTGTTGCAGTTTGAGCGGGAAGCTTGTGCCTCCTGCCTTTCTTGCCTGAGAAGCATTATCATTTAACAGAAAAGTCCAAATGTGATGGCACCTATATCATTTTTTAACAAAGTTCTTATGCAAGCTAGAGGCAATGTCTTTATCACCAACCCTTTTCTCTCTTCCATCCTTATTCTATCTCCTCCTTTCTCCTATATCTAAGTCTTGGAAGCAGCAGATTGGTCTCAGTGGGTAAGCTGTTTGTTCTTGATAATTTTGTGGTCCCCAAAAAGCAGATCCTGAGTGTGGCCATTGATCTTTCTCAAACCAGGAGAAAGATCAAAGCAGAGGTGTCATCTGAAGAGGAGCAACCTCTTTCTCAGCTGGGATGGGGTTGCCTAACCCTGAGAAGCAATATTCACTGATGGGCACTTGAATAGATGATCTATACTCCTCCCGACCCTCAAACTTCAAGCAAGGATAGGGGCTGCTACTGGTGGAGGGATAGTTTCTGTGTACAAAAGAATTAG
Source organism: Eonycteris spelaea (assembly GCA_003508835.1). Classification (NCBI taxonomy): domain Eukaryota; kingdom Metazoa; phylum Chordata; class Mammalia; order Chiroptera; family Pteropodidae; genus Eonycteris; species Eonycteris spelaea. Next base: position 242,793 of record PUFA01000288.1, on the reverse strand, counting down.
CCTTATCTATAGAGAAGACTGGCTTTTGTTCTCAGCTACTGGAAGGTGATCTCCAGTCATGGGAATGTCCTGCCTAATAGGACATTTTGTTTACCTGAGTGTTTTGGCCACTGAATGTACAGCAAAGTGAATTGTAATGGAGACATGCATGAAGCATGACTATGATTTGGGGACATGGTATCATGCCAACTTCCAGAGAAATTGAGACTAAAGATATCATCCTGACCTTCAGGAGGCTTAGCATCCCCAGTTCTCAGGCTTTATAGAACAAACTGATGAGGTAGTAAAAATTCAATTGGAAAACTTGTTGAATCTTTTTAACCTGTCTTGGCCTAAATCTCCTTCATTAGTATTGCTTAATCAGAGATCTACTCCCTTTTGGTAAACATTCATTGCCTCATTTTTAAATTACTGGAAGACTTCTGAGATTAGATCAAAGAATGTACAAATGTGCTTGTAAAGGAGAACTTATGAATTAGTGTAAAAAAAATATTAAACTCTTGAAGTTAGTTCAAAGCTCATAGAAAATTTTTTTATAGCATGCTCCTGAGAGATAAAGATCTTGAACATCATGACCTAAAACCTCGAGAGAAGGTCTGTTAAAAAAGACGTCTCCATATCAACTCCCTTCAGCTTCACTGGAAAGGACCATACCAGGGATTGTTAACTAACCCAAGGTCCATAAAGTTAAAAAATGTGTTGAGTCATGAATTCATGTTTCTCATTTAAAAAAGCTCCCACAACGTGCACCTCATTTACCTGATTGGACATCTTAGCCTATAGGAGACTTCAAGTTATTCAGAGCAGACAACTTCTCAGATGAAAAGCAAATAGCTCATAAAGCAGATGGCCTTTCCTCAAATCTGAGATCAGGCCAGTAAAGTCAACTCCTGCTATGCATAATCCTTATGTTTATTTCATAGTTGTCATAATGATTATATTCCTGGAGATATTAGTGATCTTAATTCTGTTTTAGATTGTATATATTGATTACCCCATATCATTAGCCTCTGCTTATGCAGTTGTTCCTAATTTTTTGTTTTTAACCCCTGTAAAGGGGAAAGGCTGGCATAGAATATTATGATACAACATTCTTAAAACTTAGCCTCCACAGGGAACCTGTCTAAATCCTGGATTTGTCTTGCAATTCTCACTTCTACCTTTAGTAAAGTTGATGAATATCTTGACAGTAGTCAGTCACCAACTTAAAGCTGTATATATATATTTTTTACTTCTCTCTTGGTGCTAATTGTATTGAATGGAATTCGGTATTTTGAAGATCACTTTTTTTTGAATTCCTTATCTTCCACCACAAGCCAGTGGATAAAAAATGAAATGCATTTTAAACAATGTCAGAGACAATAAGCTTAGAATTTAAATATCTATTAGTATAGATAATATTTAATGTAATTTTAAAAGTTAATGATTCTGTAAATTGTATTGTTGGAGTTGAAATGTGCCATGTGATGGACTGGTGCTTCCCCCTGAGACTGAGAAAAACATTTTTTTCAGATGTCGTCAACTAAATGGCACCCATGCCCATATATAATCTCTCAGTGACTAAGTGGGAGGAAAAAAAGGCCCAAATGGCTTGTTCTTTTTTAAGTAGTGGAAGAGAACAAGTGTCTAGTTCAGTGACAACATCAGATATTCACTCTAGAGTCTGCCTTTTGAATGATAGCTTCACAATGACTACATTCACCCTTGATTCAGCACCTGCCCCATGGCATCTGACAATGGACTGAAGGCAAGGAAGACCTCTCTACCTTCTGCAAGTGAGATATGCCAGTGGGCCCAGGTTTGACTACTTTCTTTCTCAAAGAGGCCTCAGTAGCTGTGCTGATTCTGTGGGGGTACTGCTTCCATTACCCAAGTCATAATGAACAGCTGGGTACAGAGGGTCATAGGCTCAGGGTCTGTGAAAGTCTCTATTTCCAGAGGCCCAGTTTGTGACCAACAATTCCACACTAACGGCATATAGGATGGGTCTGAGAACAGCAACTTCTTGCATCAGAGGTCCATGGGCTACTCACGGTCATTTTGAATGATCCAGAGTTTCCAGGAGAAGAGAAGCTTTCTAAGGCATTTAAAATGAAGAAGCCTTGGGGACACTAATTAGAATGCCTATTTTATGACAATTTGGATAGAATCAAGAGCCTTTTGTGGAACGGTTAAAAGTTTAAGAGCACAGCAGCCCACCTTTCACGCAGCTACCTCTTCCTCCAGAAAAGGCCATTCAGCTCCCAGGGCTTGGATCTAAATCTACTAAGGTCATTTCGTCTATGGCTGGGCAGGACCCATCAAGCCTAGTGATCACAGACTAGCCCTTTCACAAGATGGTAAGCAACAGCACTAAACTTACATTGGAAGGCAAATGCATTGCTTCTCCTGGTGTTTTGGGAGGGGTTGATATCAAATGTTTCTTTCTCTTTTCTTTTCTTTCTTTCTTTTTCTTTTTTTCTTTTCTTTTTTTTTTTTTTTTTTTTTTTTTTTTTTTATCAGTGCACTAACCATGGTTTTCTATGGATGTGTACTTCAATACCCTCAAGTGTCAGGAAAGTGTGAGTGATAGGAGTAAGAAAAACAATGGCATGGTAAATGGACAGGGTTGTTACCCTTACTAAACAAACATAGCTGTTAGTCTGTGTTGACCTGGGTGGTGGTTCTATTCTTTTCCACAAACTTCAAAAAAGGACATTCCCAGGCCTTTATTATAGGTACACTATAGCAATATCCTTATGGTAGCCAGTCATGGTCATCAGGCCAGAAGCAGCAACCATTGAACTCCAGCACACACTGGGTAGCATGTTATGTCATCACCTCTATAAATGAGAGCCTCAGAGACCATTTGAAAAACACAGACCAAACCCAAAGGCACATCACACCACAGTACAGTCAATTAACAACAATTCTTGTCTTGGGGATAGGAATATTTTAGTGTGGAAATAGATGCAACTCCATCAAAGACAGCAAAGTTCACAGAGGCCAAAGCAAAAGCCCATAAGCAAGTGGTGGTTCCCACAGAGCAGCCTTCACCATATGACATCAATCAGCTACCAGGAGCATCTCATTAAAGCAGAGCAGTTATCTTTGGTCTTGATTGGGTAATTTGTTTGTGACACCAATTGTTTTAATTGCATCTTATTTAAAGATGAGGGAGGGATTTCCATTCTAGGAATATGGGGATGGTCAAACACACAACACTCGATTCTGAATCAATGCGATCATCAGCAGTTTATTAGTCATGTATAATCAGGGAGAAGCACACCATATGTCACGCAGGGCCACATGGCAGTAGCACTTGAGAACAGAGTGAATGATGTCAACAAAAATTCTTAAGGAAGTAAAGAGAAGGAAAAACTTTATTGAGATAGTCTCAGTTCTGAGGCAGATTGGTCAAAAGTCTAAACCATAGACTTTCTTATAACAGTTAACTCAGGGGCAGGAGCATGGTACAGGATGTTGGAAGCTCAGTCTTTAGCAATTCTCAAAATGCAGAGTTCATGAGAGGCCTCTCTGTCGGCGATGGCTGCTGGAATCTGGATATGGATATTGGTCCAGTTTACTATGAGAAGTCCCTCTTGGCAGATATATGTCTTTTGGGAGTTTATATTTTTCCCTTTTGATCAAAATCTGTCAGGAGGCAGAGATGATGATTGGTCAGGTCAGGTCAGCTCATCCCACGTCAATGTGGACTGGTTTGATTACCTGCTCCAGGTCCATCTAGTTTCTTGGTGAGATTTTTGTGATTTGGCAGTAGCCAGTAGAGTAACTAGGGTAATTTGCTTACAAGAGTTCTCCAAGCATCTGCACACTCAAAGAAATTTCCCTAGGCTAAGTTTAGCATAGCCCTACTAAGTTTTCTTTATAGTCTCTATAAAATGGCTTGAACAACTCAAGAGAAATTAAAAAACAAAGTCACTGAACTTTTAACATTGAGAAAACCATAAAGTAATTGGTGAAAGACATTCAGCATTGGGAATCAGTCAGCTTAAAGTTTCTTGATTTGAGTGGGTAAATAGTAAGAAAAGGTTTTAACTATTATATATTACAAAAACTAAGGGGACATAGTGGCTTAATGGATCATTTGTATCCTATGTGAAACCATTATTAGGGTTTTTACAGACAATTTCAAGCACCTAGTCATACAGAACATCAACAGTTTGACGACAAGGTACATCAAATAATTTATAATAGTAAGTAAAACAATTTGCAACCCAGATCTTAAAATAGTTCTGAACTCAGTGAGGAGCCAGCTAAAAATATCAGAAAATTTAAATCATTACCAGGTACTGGCACTTGTGGCAAAACTGGCACGTTCCTTAAGGGTTATTGTGAGTTTAAGAAGCTTGGTTGTTTCTAATTCTACCTGAAAAGAGTTATTTATCCAGATATAGCAAGAGGTCACAAATTACTCCTTGGGCAGCAAGCAAGTAACCTAAGGCAATCCTGTTGTTAAGGACTATTTGAGGTAGAGAATAGACCTTTGTTGAGCTCTGATGGCGCTAGCAGCTGAGTGAGCTATTAACTGTTCTGATTATATTTTACATTATTATATTTAGTTGAGTATGCCAATTTCAGTCCATGAGCCTATAGTTTTAAGGAAGCAATTTTTCTCTTATTAATCTTAATATTCTGCCTGCCCTTGTCTTGCAATGATTGAAATCAATTACATCTGAAAAGAGTTAAAAGATGGACTGACATAAGTTAGGAACTATAACTAAAACCATATTTTTACATGTTTTTACATGTTTTCTACTGATATTTAAAAATTATACAACTGAATTTACTTGCTATATATATTAATGTGTTAGAATAATTATCATTTACATTGAGAGCAATACCAGAAATATATTAAGAATTACAAAGAAACTAATTACCTGTTTACTGTGCAACTAGCTGCTTGTAAAATTTGTAGTGAATAATGGAGCAAAATCTTTCTGAAGATAGTACTAGTGTGTAGCAAATTACATTAATTAATTAAGCAGCTCAAATCCATGAGTAAAAACCCAATATTTTTGAATTTTTGATCATTCACCTCAGTGTTAACATGATTATACTTGAATGTGTCCCCTTTAGAAGAAAGATTTTAAATATTTTTTCCTCTTCAATGCATCATCATACTTTCAGAAGTGAAAGGAAACAATTCAATTTCTTTACCATTCTTGCCCAATCCCATGAATCTGATATAGTTTTTATTACAGTGTCTAGGCTAAGGTAGATTCTCTAAATGACCCAATAATTTGAATTTCTAAATTCCAAAACTATTATCAGTTTTGTACAATAAGCCTATCTGACAGAAAGCCATGACTGGTTGAAATATTTTCCTGGATCAATAGCTGAGAAGTAAAGACCATCTGTCAATGAAATCAGACTGTTTCCTAATTCTGAAATAACATTTTGATCTTCTCTATTAAATGAACATTTCTTAGAGAACAGGACCAGTTCTCATTATTTTCTTATATTCTCTATAGCACCTACTAAAATGTTGGGTAAAGATATTGCTCAAAAAAAAAAAAAGCAGCGATGACAGCAGGTACTGAATCAAGGGTGAATGTGGTTATGATGTGTCTTACTTTACTCATTATTCAAAAAGCAGTCACCAGAGTGAATCTCTGATGTTGTCTCTGAGGAATAGATTCTTATTCCCTACCAATGTCTAAAAGATAACAATCAATTCTGTTATTTTATCTCTTTCTCTTCCTAGTCAGTAAGAAAGTATATACGTAGGCACAAGTACCACTTGGTGGATGGTATCTGGAGAAAAAGTTTTTTTCTGTCTCAGAGGAAACACCAATCACATGACACATTTCGACTTCAATAATAAAATTTGATGTGATTAACCTTTTTAAATTGTGTTAAATGTTATCCATATTAATAGCTTTTAAAAATGTTAGGTTTATTCTCCCTGACATCACTTAAATGTAATTTATTTTTCACCACTGGCATGAGGTAGAAATTAAGTAACTCAGAAAAGGAAATAATCTTTAAAATACTGAACTCTATTCAACACAATTAGCCCCAAGACTGAAGTAAGCTACAACCTTTAGCTGGTAGACTAAATACTGTCAAGATATTAACCTTGCCTGAAAGAAATTTCTTTTATTTGTTAGACTACAATTTTCCTTTAAAAACGAACTATTTTCCCATTTGGTGGTTTGTGAAATATTTTGAAAATCGATTTTAATGGCAGAGAGGTGGAAAATAGCTAAATAGGGCTGTTTCTATTCATAGCCACTTTACAGAAGGGGTTTTGTAAAATCAACAGTAAAGTTAGGGATGGTGAAGAAATTGCTAACAGGAATAACTATGAAATCATCAGCTTTACCAAGACAAAACATCAAATGACAAATCCAGCATTCACATAAGCTAAGGTTTGAGGATACTGTATAATAATATTTTTATGCCAGGGTTTTCTATTTACACATGTTAAAACAACAAGAATCAGAAACTACTGTATAGTCAAAAGACAATGGCATAAAATACCTAGAACATACCAACTAAGACATAGGGAATGTGACCAGTTTTTTTTGTCAGACAATTAAGATTATTGATATACTCAGGAAAACAAACATTACGACAATAAAAATAAACATAAGGATTATGCATGGCAAAAGTTGCCTTCACTGCCCTGGTCCTGGATCTTGAAAAACGTTATTTGCTTCAAATGCCATCTTTTTTCACCTGAGTGGATCTCTGCTCTGGATAACGTTAGTTTGGGGTCTCCTAGGCTGACATGTCCATCAGGTGAATGAGGGGAAGGTGAGGAAGCCTTTTACATGAAAACACAAATTTATGAGTTAATACATTTTAACTTGTTATGGATTTTCCCCCCAAAATAGGAGGGAATTTCTGTGGAGATGTCTTTTTTAATAGTCTATTTCTCTAGATTGTAGGCCACAACATTTGATGTCTTCATCTCCAGGAAGTGCAGTGTGGAAAGTTTGTTCTACAAGTTGTACTGATTTTTAGGGCTATCACAGGTTTCTTACAATGCTTCCCTTTTAACAAGGCAGGTTTATATATTCCTTGATCTAGCCTCATAGATCTCCCAGTCATGAATTTAAAAAAGACAATTGATGTTTACCAAAGGGAATAGATCTTAAGTTAAGCAATACTAAGGGAAAATCTTTAGGCCAAGGCAGATTAAAAGATTCAACAAATTTCACCAATTGAGTTTTAATTACCCCATTTATTCATTCATTCATTCAAAACAGAGGACTAAATATAATAAGAGAAATGGAAAGGCTGCAATATTGTCCAAATTATTATATAAAGTGGATTCTCAGTTGCTGTGGGACAGTGAGGATTCTCCAAGCAGGAAAAAAAAAAACTTTTGTAAGAATATTTTAGTAACTGTTGCAACTGTAGTCCTTCAACATGGACTACAGCTTTACTCAATGAGAATACATACAAATTCTCACTAGTATTTATCATTGAGAAAGGGGTGATTGTATTAAAATCTTCTAAATCTCAAAGTTCTAGTTTATCAAATAGCTCTAATTAGTTTAATTCCTCCCTTTTGTAAAGAGGAAGATATTTCCTTTTAGAATGCTTTAGAGACCCTTATGAAGAGTTCTAGTTATCTTTAGGTTAAGATCAAGCTTCTATTTAAATTTTGAAATTTGGGAAGTTTGTCAAATATATACTTGGTTAAATAGAAACATAGGTCACTGTAAATAATACTTAATTATCCAGTTACTAATCACAGACAATAACAGAAATTTAAATGGCTGGAAGCAAAAATTTGGCTCTTAATACTTAGAAGATATGGTTCATCTAAGCAATCAAAGACATGACACAGATCACAGAAAATAAATCAATTAAAACATAAAAATCTTTGTTTTCCCTTTAAAATTCCTATTAAGAGCATGCCAATAGTACAAGAAATGTTTCTTCTTAACAGAGAAACACAAATTCCAATTCTATATTAGACTACTTTTGATATTAAAGGAAAGTCAGTTTAAATAAACCTATTCCAATTTTGATTAGTTTGACTGTACATAAGATGTCTTTTTCAAGATTCTTTTTCCATAAACCTGTGACTTTAATAACACTTTTGCAACTTTTATAAACCTTTCAGCTTTTTGTCGATGCTCTTACTTTCTAATTCTGGAACAATTATTTTACTTTAGAAAAATATATTTTATTTTCCTTTAATAAAAATGTATTTCCTTTCCTCATACTTTTTTTTAACCATATACACATGTGTATTTCTATATGCAATCATTTTTCAATCAACATAACATTCTAGTTAGGATGTATCATGAATGTCTGTATCTTAATCTGATACATCTTGTGCTCTTTGAACCTTGAAAAAATAGCATACTATGGTCTCCAGACTTATTGTCTTGCTTCCCGCCATGTCTGCAAGTCCCAAATGTAGCAGAGCAGTGAGCAACTGGATGCTCTTTTTTGATCCCAGGTCTTCTTTAAGGTTTAATTGAATTCATTATTTAATTTAACAGCAGACATCAAGGTTTCAAGTAACCAAAGGATTTTATAGACTACCTGCTTAATAATTCACCTAGAAACTCTTTCCTGTTATTCTCTTGTTAAACTATTTGTTCTTAACAATCACTCAGACTACTTTTAAAAATTTCAAAAAAACTTAAAAGCAACAGCCATCATTTTAACTATTTTATTTTGCTGACAATTTTGTAAGAGAGGAAAAAATATAGGCTCATTTGACTAATAAACCCCAGTAGAACAAAATTAGAACAAAAGTGGTATGTTGCATTATTTTACAACACTGATAGCTCTAAAAAAAACTGTGTTTTAGTTAAATCAAAAACCTTTGACTAGCTTTTATTTACTGAAGATTAATCTTAGATCATGTGCACTTGAAAAGTATTTGCCTACTACTATTATATTTCTTTAATTCATATAAGCGGTCATTTGTTTTAAACCAATTGAATAGAGCTTCTTTATTATCTAATTTGAGTTTATAAATTACTTTTGCCAAACCATCAGAGGTAGAAAAAATATCTATAATGTACATACATAGACACACATAAACATACAGGCATACACAGAGATCTTATAGCTTAGCATTTGTGTCCTGGGCATAATAATTAAAAACTCAAAAGAAAAACTATATCCAAATTATATTTCTGACAGACTAAATTAACTTTATTTGCTCAGGTGGCCAAAGTTTTTGAATGCTATAAGGTTCTATTTAAAACTGCTTTGAAAAATAATTTATATTTTAGAAGTTTCTGAATCAATCAAAGAATGCATTTCATTATATTTGAAAGTTTTGAAATCCTGTCTTTAAGGGGGTGTCTCTTAAGAAACTCATCAACAGATACTATATAAAATACATGGAAAGCAAGTGTTCACATCACATTTTAAGAAAGCTTTGAAAGTAAATAAAGGGGCCTCAGAAGGCTTGAATTTAAAGGGAAACAACTGTCCTAGAGAGGAAGAACGAAAGATGGTCCAGTCCTACGGTGGAGCCTGAGCTCAAGATAGCTGCCACACACCTAGAGACAAAGAAGATGGAGGAGGAAAAGTAGAACCTCAGAAGACATTTTTACTTATTTTAATTCTTTTTTCCTTAATTAGAGTCCTAAGTAGGTGTGGAAGCCACAATATAACACTTAAAATATATATACAATTCACTTTTTTCCCCCTTTAGAATTGCACTTTTCTAATTCAGTTTTGAGAAAAACAAGTCTTGGGAGCTCAAAGGTGTCCCTTTGAGTTATTTTAGTGGGAGTATTTTCACAAACCTTATGGACAGGGCCAGTCTCATCCTCATGGACGAGGCCTGCCACTGTAGGGACAAAGCCTGAAATTTGATAACATTCTTTTGCAGTCAAAAGATGTATAGATCAAGGAAAAACTGGTTGAATTTCCCTACCTAAGTGAATAAAGTTTCCAAAACCTCAACTGAAAAAAATGGGAGATCTTAGGTCTGAGAGGACTTACCTGACACTTTTTGGTTCCAGCAAATAAATGACTGAGATCAGGAGGCTCATATGGACATCAATGTATTGGTTCAGGACAGCATCAAGAGAAAGTTTAGGTGACATTTCAGATCCTGCAACTGTCACCAAAGTGATGTTGACAAAAATTTACAAAGAGGTCTAGAGAAAGAGAAACTTCATTCTGGTGAACAGTTTATGAACCAGGAAAACAGTTTACAAACCAGGAAAACATGGTTTCCCATGGAAACAAAGTGTTCCACCAAGATAAAAGGTGGACTTTCATAGAGAAAATGCTACCCAGGTTTCAATTGGTTCAATTTTATGCAAATGAGGTTTGCAGGTTTGCGTAGTTCTAATTAATCTTAGTTGTGCAGTTCTGGTTAGTTGGTATTGTGCATTCCAACTGATTATACTACAGTTCTGATTGTTCAGTTTAGGTGAAATTGAGGACAAAATTGTTTAGTTCTGACTGGATAGGTTATGCCTTAGTCCATTGGTTGAAAGACTAAACCTTAAAATAGTTGACTCAGGCAGCAGGAGTATAGTACAGAAGGTTGAAAACTCATTCTGCATGTTTTTTTTCCTAAAATACAGAGTACATGAGAGGCTTCTGTCAATAATGACTGATAAACTCTGGTTGTGAATTTAGGCCCAGCTAACTATGAAAAGTCCTCAACAGACATATTTCTTCTAAGCAACAACTAAAGACTGTGGGAGATAGGCTTTGTATTATTAGGAGGGCAGGGTTCCCTCAGATTCCTGTGGGAGGATGTTATTGGCTTATCTGAATAATTGTGTGAATTGGCAAGGATGAGAATGAGCTGTACTTGATTCTTTAATAAAGGTTGTTTGGCTAAGGGACCTTATCTATATAAGTAGAGTGTGGAGGAAAACTCACACTTAAGCCATTTTAGTTTCTCCTTGTTTTACCAAGTGTCAAGGCACCATATAATACCAGATCTTACTTTCAGGCCTTATAGCACACCATGCCCTGCACAAGCCTGGATATTATTAAAGAGAGATAGAGATATTTACAATCATATGTTATACTACTTTTTCACTGTATATCTCATAGTCCTTGAGATTGAAGGTGTCTTGGATCATATACTCAGAACAAATTTTAAATAAAGAAAAAATATAGTGTATTTTCAACAAATAGAATTTAGTTCATTGTGTCAGGTGGACTACACATTGGGCTAGATGCTCACAGTGTATGTTTATTAAAATAAATTAATTATTGTGTTTTTATTTAGATAATATTTACATAACATAAATTAACAATTTTAAAGTATATAGTTTAGTAACATTTAGTGTACTTGCTATCTTCTGCAACCATCATCTTTATCTAGTTTCAAAATATAATTTTATCATAAAAATTTCTGTATCTATTAAATTATTTTAAATTATTTTATTATATTATTAAAACTCTACATTCCCCCCTCCCTCCAAAACTCTCCATTTCCCCTCCCCCAACTCTGGCAACCACTAGTCTGTTTTCTGTGTTTATGGATTTACCTCTTCTGAATATTTTATATAAATGAAATCATACACACCACTAGTGATTTTGATGTCTGACTTCTTTCACTTAAAATTATATTCTTGAGGTTAATCCATACTGTACCATGTTTCAGTACTTAATTTCTTTTTATGGATAAATAACATTCTATTACATGAATATAACACATTTTGTTTATTCATTAATGCGTTTTAATACAATTTTTAAGTTTTTTTTTTGTAAATGGTAGAAACTGAAAATGTTTAGAAAATTTTACAGACATTTTGGCTCATAAAATTTATAACAAAAATTAAAATATCCAATGACAGCATTATAAATATCCAGTATTTGACATTAAAAGTTTTAATTATTGTGGAATTTCTGGTCAAGATGGTGTAGGAAATGTTGTACTTGCCTCCTCACATAACTGAATCAAAATTACAACTAAACTTCAGAGCAACCATTATTGAGAACTACCTAAAGTCTAGCAACTAAGGACATAGAGAAGTCACCTCAAGATTGATAGCAGGGGCAGAGATGGGGAACGGGCTGTTTCCACCTGCGTGTGGTGATTGAAGTCAGGCAGGATATCTTGACTGCAGAGGTCCCTGCAGAGATCCCCAGTGGGGTGAGGGATCCCAGTCTTACCCCGGCTCCCCAGCCCAGGGTTCCAGTGCCAGGAAGAGAAGTCCTTACAACGTCGGCTATGAAAACCAGTGGAGACTGGATGAGTGAGAAAAAGGGCAGCTGAAAGTTTTAGGCACTTCTTTTAAAAGGCCTACATATGAACTTACTCAACTGACAAATTCATTCACTCTGAGCTCTAGCGCTGGAAACTAGCTTGAAAGGTACAGGAACATACAAGGAAGAACTAAATTGTCTAGCTTTAGGGCGAGGGCCCGGGCGGACAGCTTTCTCCCAGAAAGTGAGGCTGGTAGAATCTATTGTTGAGCCCTCCCAACTTACCAATGCAGATGCAGGGAGTGAACAAATCTGAGTTTCCACAACTTGGATAATACTAGTGGCCCTGCTCTGGTGACTCCCTGAGACACTACTGAACCCAACTTGTGGGCACAACCAAGTCACTTAAGGTGACTTTTTCATACTAACGACCCGTCTTTCCTTATGCTGCAAATTTTCTTAAAATTTCTCAAAAGGTTCACAAAATCCAAACAAACAGCATCTGGCCTCAGTATGCCCCATACCTTTTTCTGAGCAGCCCTCAACGGCATTATGCTAAGTGAAATAAGTCAGACAGAGGAAGACAAATACCATACGATCTCTCTTATATATGAATTCTACAAAAAACAAACAAACAAACAAACAAACAAACAAATAAAATAAAGAGATATTCAAATGCTAAGTGGATATTTGAAATATTTATGAGTAAAAAATATCATGTCTGGGTTTGTTTCATAATCCAAGAATTTCTGAGTGAGTAGCAATAAGTGTAATATTATTATCCAACCCTATTTTATTCAAATATTGATTAAAAACAAATAAACCAGCTCTTCACATCAGCATGAGAAATTGAGGTTGGGCTAAAGGCAAAGAGAGATCTATATAACATTAATTGAAACTAGAGAAGTGAACTAATTTTAATATGACCACCTTACAATGCCTTAACTCAGAATAGAGCCTAAAAGATTATTTTCTGATGCCAGTTGCTTGACAGTTACCTTTTCCAGGGAAATAAATAAATACATAAATACACAAATAAATATTTAATACTATTACCACATTTAGTTTTCCCCCCCAAAAGCAAACAATTTAAGCAAGAAATTTAAAGAAGTAAAAATAGTGATCATAAGCAAGAAAAAGAATCAGTACATTTTAATCCACATATAACAGATACATTAGCAGACAAGGATTTTAAAATACATAATATAAATATATTAAATTAATTAGTGGAAAATATAGAAAAAAATGGGCAAATAGAAAATTTCATGAGAAAAATTGAAGTTTTATAAAAGTGTCAAGGGGAAATTATAGAACGATAAATGCAGTATCTAAAATGAAGACTTATTTTACAGCAGAATAAACACAGTAGAAGAAAATATCAGTGAATTTAGACAAGACAATAAAATATACCAAAACTGAAGCGCAAGGAAGAAAACATCTTAAAACATTATTAATGGCCTGTAGAACATGAAATGTTCTGTTGAAAACAAAAACACTTTTTCTCTACCCTTCTAGGTTATTTTGGCTGGTTTATTAATTAAATTGACATAATAGAGATTAACAAGTAAGTTTAATTCATATATACAAGAACCTCAAAAAGAGAGGCTCCCTGATAGGCAGCTGAGGCTAAGGAGGAGAGGAGAGTGTCTGGGAATTCACATGAGAGAAAATAATTCACTATATAATAGAAAAAAAATTCACTATATAATGGAAAAAGCAAATATTTGGCAAATGAATATTTGTCATGCCATAAAAAGACTGACACAGAGGACTTTGAACAGGCAGCCCTTGCTAGATTTCCACCAATCTACCGCACCTAGCTAGAGTTTTTGTAGTTATCTCAGGTGAGAGCTCTCTTCCTGGAACAGGAGCTCTGTCTATTTAGATATTATTTAAATAATACCTAAATTATTTGGGGCAATTAAGAGAGAGGTTTAAAAAAACCGTCTTGAGTCTTCTGTTTCCTAAAAATAATCATCCTAAAATAATCTGCATGTCGCCCTCAGCCACCACACAGCGAGCAGTAGCTGTGGCAACGAAACTGAATGAAGTTTTATATTCTAAAAATGATGACCTATAACGTAATAAATATTGAAACATTGTAAACATGTAAAATTCTTTTTATTTTTATTACATAAAAAGAATTTGAGTGTTTATCTAATATATCTTGAGTGGTGATCTAAGAGCTAAATAGATAACTAATGGTTATCTAATCTTTAAACAAGGCTTATCATTTAACAAATGCTACTATTTTCTGAAGGAGTAAAGATTTTCAGTCATTCAAAAAATAATTAAATATTCTGTAAGGTCTTTTTAAGATCATTTTTGTGTCATTATTTTTACCCAGAAAGTTTTAAGTAATCAAAATTTGCTTCAAATAAATTTTAGAAAATTTAGTATAGTATCAATTGATTTCTATCACAGAATCTCAATGGAATATTTTTCCCAAGACTAATACAAATTTAATCTGGTTATATTTTTTATTTTAGACTTTGTTAACTCTAATTTAAATGATAATACAAGCATATATTCTTTAACAGTATATTTTTGTACTTCAGACAAAGTGAAGTAATTTTAGTGAAGTTCAGTAATACTTAAATGATAGCAGTCTGTACTGTTTTAAAATCTAGTCTTTTGACCATTTTGACTTTTTAAATGCATTCATCTTTACTAAGTGCACTAGAAGGTCTATTATTAGGAGAACTGCTTGGGAGACAATAAGAACTTGTAATGGTAAGTAATTTACTTAATAACAAATGCTGCACATTATTTATAAAATCATAAAGAGAACATTTTTGTTAAGCTCCAAAATTTGTATATTCTTTGAGGCCATAAGAAGTAATAGCATTATTTATGACTTTGTAGATTAGTTTATATATGAAACAAAGCAGGAAAATATGTAAAGAAGGAGGTATGTTTACACAGGATTTCATTAATATGTTATATTTCTTAAATGTACACATGTACTTAAGTAATGTTTAAGGAAATCAGACAAAGTAATGATACAATCTCTGTGTTGTACATGTTGTCATTGAAAAAAATAAAACTATTTTGATGGCTAAAAATAAATAGAATGAAATAAAATAATCTTTATGTCAAAGAGGCACATTTTGGGGCAAAAAATTTTGCTGTCCTATATAACATATTTACAATTGGAAGAATTGGATCAGAAGAAATATTTGAAGAAATATTGGCCATTTCCCCTCCAAAATGATGAAAGCCCACAGATCAAAGAATTCTAAAACTTTCCAAGCAGAATAAATGAGCAGCTAAACACACCATAACAAATTACTGATAATCAGATAAAAAGAAAATTTGAAAGAAGCCTGAAAAAAGTGATATTTTACATTTAGAAGAAGAATAATATTAATGGTATCTGACATTTAACTTTTAAAAAGATAAGCCAAATACAATGAAATGACATATATAACATGCCAAAAGAAAAAAATGCAAATATCATTCAAAAGTAAATACAATATAGTGTTGTTATTCTGGGATGAGTGCAGGATTGACTGGAAACTGGCACAAAAAAACTTCCTGGAGTGATGAAAATATTCTGTGTTTTGATTTTACTGATGGTAATTTAATATATATGTGACAAAATTTATTTTGACTCTACAGTGAAGACTCATGTATTTTAATGGGTATAAATTATATTCCAACAAGCCCATTTCTCTTTGAAATCACACACACAGCCAATAACATGTACACATCACACATACAAAATACCTTTATTAGAATATGTGTGTTATAATATTATTTAGATCCCTATGAATAGCTTTCTGTTGCACTTTGTACTACACCTAGATGTCTTATTTTTGTATACATGATCTCATATAGAATGCTAAATCCCAGCCTTATCACAAAATCTTTCAGTTTATTGGTAATGCTATGTGTTGTTCTGATTCAGGATCTTAATGCATGTTATTCTCTAAATTAGAAATGTTCTATTTTCCATTATTTATCTGGCTGTTTTCCTCTTACTATTTAGAACTCATATTTGGTACATTTCCCCAGAGAGAACTTTTTTAACCCTTTCTCAATCTATCTCCTCTGTCTCTCTTCCAGAATCATAATTCTTTTCTTTTGTTTTCTTTTTGTTTTGTTTTTGTTTTTTTGCATTTTATATGATGTAGATATAAAGTTTCTTATTCCTTTTAAAATATTTTTTACTTGACTTTATTTTATAGGCAGGGCAATAAATATCTTTTTTTTCTTGCCATTAAAATTCTAGTTCTTAATATAGTACCTGCTTCAGAATAGGCAATGGATAAATATTAGAATGGATGAATAAGTTAAATAGTTAGTATATAAGAAAACAACCAGCAAAGTGTGGGTGTTAAAAGGCTTAGATTAAGGGTCAGAATATTTCAGTTTCAGTCACAGCTCTTACTCTAACTCAACAGAAAACTCTAAAAAAATTACTGAACAGCTCTGATTCCTAGCTTCCTTATCTGTATTTTTTTAAAGGGTTTTAAAATTATGTAAATTTGACGTCTGGTCAAGATGATAAAGTAGGTAAACACTTTACTTGCCTCCTCCCATGACCACAGAAAATTAAGACTAGTTGAACATAAGTCCTATAACTAAAGTTTACATAAGAAACCATGTGGAGAACAATAGGAGGGGCAGAGACATGGAACAGGCAGACCCCACACCCATGGTGTGGTGGTTAAAATGGAAGACATTTCTGGATTGTGGAGGTCCCTCCTTGAGGAACATGGGGTCCCGTCCCTGTACTGGGCTCCCCAGCCCAGAGTTACAATGATGAGAAGAAAGGTGCCCATAACTTCTGGCTGTGAAAACTGTGAGGACTATGTCTGAGTGAAAGGAAGGGCTCCTGGAGTCCCAGAAATTCTTCATAAAAGGCCTACCCATGCACACACTTACTCACTGATAGACTCACTCCCTTTGAGCTCTAGCACTGGGGAAGAAACTCAGAAAAAGCCAGAAACATACAGGAAGGATATATAAATTATCTGCTGCATGCTGAAAGATGGAGGGTCAGCTTTTTTCCATACAAAAGTATTGGCAGATGCCATTGCTCCTTTCATGAGCCCTCCCCACACCTTGCCTGCATGCACAAGTGGGTGCAAAGTCTGAGTATCCATCAAACTGGCTAATACTTAGCTTGCACTCTGATGATTCCCTGATACCATGCCCCACCCAACCTGTGGCCCACTCAAGCCATTTCCAGGAGCTTTTTCATACAAACAGTCGTCTAGGCTTTTGCTGCACACTTTTCTAAAATCTCTCAAAGATTTACTAATCCAAATGAGAAGCTCTTAGCCTCAATGTGCCTTGTACCTTGCTAAATGGCCCCAACTCCAGCACTAATGGTAGCCACCTCAATTCCCAACATAGTTGCACCCTGGTGCCTCCAATCCCAAATTAGCAAAAAACCATTTGCAGATAAGTTATAGCTGACATCAGGTTGCCCCAGACCAGGCACAGGAAACAACTAAACTTAGCCTGCACCAGAAACCCTCCTAAACAGCCCAGAACCAACACACTCAGTGCCAGCTTCTAAACATACCAGAGTTACTCCAACCACCTCAAATATGAAAAGACCCAAAGGGTAGGCTTGGAGGACACCAAAGCCCCCATAAAGGAAATTCTGTTCCATGGGGTCAGCCCCTACACAACAGCTTCTCTACCATAGTCATAGCCATTCTCTCATAAATAATCACCCTGATGGTCAATCCCTCCCATTAAGGTGCTAGCAGCAATCAAGGCTCACCTACAATAGGAGGGCACACATAACTTATATAAGGGACACACCTGGAGCACTCAGCTCAGGTGACCAGGGAGGCTGGGCTACTGGGCACCAAAGGACACCTACTACATAAGACCACTATACCAGGACCAGGAGACATAGCAGCTCTATCTAATATAGAGAAATAAACATGGAGAGGCAGCCAAAACTTAGAAACAAACAAACAAACAAATATCTCAAATGAAATAACAGAACAAAGCTCCAGAAAAAAATCACTAAACAAAATGGAGACAAGCAATCTATCAGATACAGAGTTCAAAACACTGGTTATAAGAAAGCTCAGTGATCTTCAACAGAGATAGGAAACATAAAAATGGAGATATAAAACAAACAAACAAAAAGAACCAGTCAGAAATAAAGAAACAATAACTGAAATAAAGAATACATTAGAGGAAATCAAGAGTAGTTTAGATGAAGCAGAGAATCAAATCAGCGATTTAGAAAATAAGGTAGAAAACACCTAATCAAAAGAGTAACAAGATAAAAATGAGGATAATTTAAGGAGCCTCTGGGACAACATCAAGCATACTAACATTCACATCATTGAGGTACCAAAAGAAGAGAGAAAGAACAAAGAATTAAAAACCTATCGGAAGAAATAATGATGAAAAAACTTTTCTCATTCTAGTGAAGGAAATAGGTATATAAGCCCAGGAAGCACAGAGAGTCCCAAACAAGATAACCAGACATGTCATAATTAAAATGTCAAAGGTTAAAGACAAAGAGAGAATTTATAAGCAGCAAGAGAAAGCAGTTAGTTACTCTCAAGGAAGCTTTTATAAGAATGTCGCTTGATTTCTCAACAGAAAACTTTGCAGTGTCAGAAAGGATTGACACAAAATACTCTACCCAGCAAAGCTATCATTTAGAATGAAGAGAGATAAATAGCTACCCAGAAAAGAAAGAGTTAAAAGAGTTCATCACTAATCAAACCATATTACAAAAAATGTTAAACAGATTTCTTATGAAGAAGAAGAAAGAAAAAAAAGGAATAAAAACATGAACAATAAAATGGTAAAAACTACTAACCTATACCTATCAATAATCACATTAAATGTAAATGGATTTAAATGCTTCAATCAAAAGACATAGAAGTACCTGAATGGAAAAATAAATAAGCCCTGTACATATGCTGCCTACAAGAGACCCATTTCAGATTGAAAAACACGATATGAATGAAATTAAATGAATGGAACAAAATATTTCATGAAATTGGAAATAAAAACAAAACAAAAACAAAAAAGCCCTGATAGCAACACTTTATACCAGACAAAATGGGCTTTAAAATGAGTGAAAACAAGAGACAAAAAGAGACCCAGTAATTCCACTCTGGATATTTAGCTGAAAGAAACCCAAAACACTACTTTAAAGGAACATGTGCACCTATGTTTATTGCAGCATTATTTACAATAGCCAGATATTGTCACAACTTGAGTGTCCATCAATAAATGAATGGTTAAAGAAGAGGTGGTACATATATATATAATAGAATATTATTCAGCCATAAATAGAGTGAAATCTCACCATGTGCAAAGGCATGAATGTACCTAGAGGTATTATGCTAAATGAAATAAGTCAGAGAGAGACTAATAAATATCATATGATTTCATTTATATGTAGAATCTAAAAAAATAAATAAATGAACAAACAAAACAGTCAAAGTCAGAGAAACAGAGTACATTTTGATGGTTGCCAAATGCGAGAAGGGTTGGTAAGAATAAGTGAAAAAGGGGAAAGAATTAAACTAAGAAAACTGTCAGCTATTAAAACAGTCAAGGAGATATAAGCTACAGCATAGGGAGTATAGCCAATAATATTGTAATAACTATGTATAATTTCAGATTGTACTATACTTATTGGGGTGATTATATTTCATGTTATAAAAATGTTTCACCACTATGTTGTACACCTGAAACCAATATAATATTGTATGCCCCAAATAGGAAACAAATAAGTCAAACTGTCACTATTTGCGAATAACATGATTCTTATATAGAAAACCCTAAAGACTTAACAAAAAACACTACTACAAACAATAAGCAAATACAGTAAAGTCTCTGAATACAAAATCAACATTCAAAAATCCATAGCATTTCTATACTTTAATAATGAAGTGTCAGGAAAAAAGTGGAAAAAATAATTTCTTTTGCAATTGCAACCAAAAAAATAAAATGCGTAGGAATAAATCTAATGAAACAAGTGAAGGACCTATATAATGAAAACTACAAGACCCTGTTAAAAGAAATCAGAAGATGATACAAAGAAATGAAAGATATTCCATGTTCTTGGATTGGAAGAATCAGCATAGTTAAAATGCCCTTATTACCTAAAGCATTATACAGATTTAATGCTATCCCCATCAAAATCCCATCTGTATTTTTTAAAGAAATAGAATTAAAAAATCATCAGATTTGCATGGAAGCACAGAAGACCTCGAATTGCCAAAGCCATTCTGAGAAAAAAACAACAAGGCAGGAAGCATCACTCTGCCTGACTTCAAATTATACTACAAAGCGATATTAATAAAAACGGCATGGTATTGGCAGAAACATAGACACACAGACAAGTGGAACAGAATCAAGAGTCTAGAAATAAACATATATTATATGGGCAAATAATTTTCAACAAAAACACCAAAAATATACAGTGGAGAAAGGAAAGCCTCTTCAATAAATGGTGCTGGGAAAACTGGAAAGCCACCTGCAAAAGAATGAAATTAGACTGTTATCTATCACCACACACCAAAATTAACACAAAATGGATTAAGGATCTAAATATAAGACCTGAAACAATAAAATGCATAGAAGAAAACATAGGAAATAAACTCAAGGACCTTGGACTTAAAGAGCATTTTAAATTTGACCTCAAATGCAAGGGAAGTGAGAGTAAAAATAAATAAATGGACTACATCAAATTAAAAAGCTTCTGCTCAGCAAAAGAAACCATCAACAAGGTAAAAGAGATAACCATCCAAATGGGAAAATATATTTGCAATCAACAATTCCAATAAGGGCCTAATATCCAAAATATATGAAGAACTCATATGACTCAATAACAACAACAACAACAAAATGATCCAATCCAAAAATGGGCAGAGGACCTGAATAGACACTTCTCTCTAGAGGACAGACAAATGGCCAACAAATATATAAAAAAATGCTCAACATCGCTAGCTACTAGAGAGATGCAAATCAAAACCACAATGAGATGCCATCTCACACCTGTTAGAATAGCTATAATCAACAAAACCAGTAATAACAAATGTTGAAGTGGATGTGGAGAAATAGGAACCCTTATACACTGCTGTGGGACTGCAAATTGGTACAGCCACTATGGAAAGTGGTATGGAGGTTCCTCAAAAAAACTAAGAATTGACCTACCATATGATCCAGCAATCTCTCTACTGGGTATTTACTCCAAAAACTTGAAAAATTCATTATTGAAAAATATTTGCACACTGATGCTCATAGCAGCATTATTCACAGTGGCCAGGACTTGGAAGCAACCAGTGTCCTATGATAGATGATTGACTAAAGAAGCTGTGGCACATATATAAACAACGAAATATTACTTAGCCATAAGAAGAGATGAAATACTGCCATTTGTATACAACATGGATGGACCTTGAAATAATCATGCTAAGTGAAATAAGCCAGATGGAAAAGGTTGAAAATCACACGATATCACATATGTGGGATATAAACCTAAATGCAACAAATGAATCGGATAAAGAAACAAAGATTCATGGACATGGACAATGGACAAGTGGTTACCAGAAGGGAGGGGGTAGGGAGTAGTGGAAACATAAAAAAATAAAATGATAAAAAAACTATGTACATATAGTATGAAAAAAATAAACTGGCATCAAAAATATTGCATATCAACTGTAATTATTAAAATATATATAAAATAAAGTAAAAATCATGTAAATTTATAACTCTGTATTATATAGTTCTAAAAAAATAAAAACCTCCTACTACCTAATATACCAGGTTGGCCACTATTATGTGTAACAAGACACTTTTATGCTTGCTTTTCCTTTGGCTTTAATCTTTTAGAGTATTAGAACTTACATATCAGAGAAAATATGGTATTTTAGCATCTGGTTCTGAGATTGAGATATGCTTTAAAAAGCCTATTTACTAGATTCTCCTATTCAATAGCACTCACATTTTATTCATACTGAGAACTTATTTAGATTAAAATTAAAACCATATGACATGAATATAAAGAAATGCATACATTTCTTACTACTCTGTCTACATGTGTATGGGACTATATGAATGCAACAAAATGAGCAAAAATATTAATAATTACTTTTCATAGACGAGGTACACCCAATGAAGTCAATAAATAAACATCATGTTCTTAAATCAGTGACCTGTGGAAATAGCTGAAGTTTTCTGTGCTGAAGATAATCACTCTTATCTAATAAATCCAGGTACTGATTTCAGAGATTAAGAGGGAGCCAACTCAGATCATAGGACTCCATGCCTCTTTTACTGGCATAGGTACAAGTAAGATTCTCTGTTAAGGAAGTTGGCTGTTATCCATGCTGGACCATATATTTGACCAAGAGAAGCAAAAAAAGAGGATCATTAATAAGAATGATTTAATAAGAAAGAAGAAAAACAAATAAATGATAGCTCATATTATTAATTGGTTCCCCAAATGAAGACACACTATATTATCATTGATCAAGTGGCAAACTCAAAATAATCAAGTGCTGGAACTAGTCACATTGCTTTCTTCATTGAGGCTGTCTGAAAAAATTGTTTTCTGACAAGATATGGACATGATCTAGATTACATTCTTTTTCATCCTTTCAGATACAATCAATTATCATTTCATACTGTAATAAATCTGCCATTCTAGAAAATTCCAAAAGGTCTTGATAAAATCAATCTCTTTACTTTTATTATTGACTTTCTCTTACCTATGAAGAATTTAAAATTTTCTCAACATTCTTGCTGCCTTCAAAAATAGAACTGTAATCTGAAAAGTGTGAACTCCATAAACATCTTTTCTTGATGGAAAAAAAGTGATAGAGAAAAAATGGGATGAAAAAACCTATAAAATGACAGCAAGAGGGAAGGAAAGGAAAGAACAGTAGGCTTAGGATTAAAAAAAAAAAAAGAAAAGATGAGAGAATGAAGAAAAGAGATAAGGCCAAAGTGAGGAGAGAAAATGAAGAAGCAAGTAGAACAGAAGGAGGTAAGGAAGAAGATTAAAGTGGATGTATAATTTGCCTGCTTTCAAAAATTTACTTGAAGTAGATAATATAAATTAAGCAATGTCTGAGGTTTAAAAATCACAATCTATAACAATGCTTAAATAGTTTAATGAATTATTTATCAATCTATAAATTTCACAGAGATATACAGGGTTGGAGAATAAATACACTCTTTAGGTCCTCTCTCTTGCCATACCCCAAATGCTAACACAAGTTATTTTTATTTGATGAAAACCTCCCTTAGATGTTGATTATCATTTTTATTTTGAACCTGAGCACAATAATCATTTATGTATATAACTATATTATTGAATATTTTATTAATGGGACTTTTCAATTCTGAGTATAAGCACATTTAACATCTCCCAAATGTTACCAAAAATACCTTATCTTAAAATAATACATCTTCTCCCAGGTTTGGAAGTATCATATTTCTCTGAGGTTTATAACCAAATCCCATGTGTGTGTGTGTGTGTTGTGTGTGTGTTGTGTGTGTGTGTGTATTTGTTCCTTGTACCAGGAACATGTTACTCGTTACAAGAAACATCAGAGTTACTTTTTCCTCCCAGTGTCTTGGGATTACATTTGATATGACTATTAGTATATTTAATGTGACCACAGGAAAACTCAGTTTTTTGTCCAAATTTGATTTAAACAGATTCATATGGAAAATAAGATTTATAGAGGATTAAAAATAAAACATTTCTATGTTTAACTTCTCAAAATTTTTAAAATTCAATGTGATCTGTCACTTACCTCTGTTGTTAGTATCATAGCTTTGTTTAAGCCTGCTTTCCTCCTCATTTCCAAGTAACTGGCGAAGAATATACAGTGGCTGGAAGCTCCTAGTCAGTCAATGTGCCTTCTCTAGATGTAGCAATTCTAGTAGATATCGGGAAAGCTGGGTTTAGCTAGATTTTAATTTCTATTGTCCTTACTTTGCTAGCCATGCCTCATATTTATATTTCTAAGTCCTTACTTACCCTAGAGGGACTGCCTCTCCTAAGAGATAGTAAACTATTTACCTTAGAGTGAACTTTTCAATTGCAAACCAACCAATTTAAAGCCCAAACCCAAACCACCGCCTTCATCAGGTACTCACACTGTGGGTCACTATCCATCTAAACTTCTTTAATCACTTCAGGGAAGACCCCAGAGCCTGCTCAGGTTATTCAAACTAGCCAATACCAAGCTTGTTTGCCTTGCATTGTCTATTCTTCACACCAAAATCAATATAAAGGCTCTTGCTTATGGTTTCACCCTCTCGTTCTGCCTCTTGATTGACTATGGTGTTTTTCCATGTGGCTCCCATGATATGGCATGCCCCCTCCTTTTGGGCTCTATGAGTCTAACAAACATTTTTCAATGGCAGTCATCTGTCTGTAGGCCTTGCCATACCTAAATCATAACATGACTATACTTTAAAATACTTCCATATGGATTCAGACAAATACTTCCTGAATATCTGAAAAATTCAAAGGATAAAACAGAAAGCCTTACTATTGTAAGCTGAATAATGTTCCCCCAGAGATGTCCACATCCTAAACTTCATAACCTGAGACTATGTTACTCTACATGTTTAAAAAGACTTTGCCGATTTGATTATTTATGGATCTTAAAATAGGGAGATCTTGAATTATCCAGGTGGCCAAATGTAATCTTGTTTTCTTATAAGTGGAAAGCAGGAAGGTCAGAGTGATAAAGAGAGATTGGAAAATGCCATGATACTCACTTTGAAGGTGGAAGATGGGGTCATGAGCTAAGCAATGCAAGCAGAAATTAGAAAAAGCAAGGAAACAGATTCTCCTTTAGGGCCTCAAAAAAGAACATAGCCATGATGACACTTTGACCTTAGCTCAATAAAACTTATTCATTTCTGACCTCCAAAACAGTAAGATAATAAATGTGTGTTATCTTAAACCTCTAAGGTAATAGTACTTTGTTTCAGCGGTAAAGAGAATGGTATCAAGAGTGGTACCTGCTGTAACAGTGGTGGTGATGATACATCAAATACCTGAACATGTGGAAGTGGCTTTGGATTGGATAGAGGATGGATGAATTTTGAGGAGCATAATGTTAAAAGATTATATTACTTAAATCAGACTATGGAAATGTGCACATTAAAGACTGATGTTGAGGGCTTAAAAGAAAGTAAGGAGTGTGATACTAGAAAGCTTTATTAGTCTATAGATTACCTAGGTTATCATAAACTGACTATTGATTTTAGAATGCACTGCTACTGAGGGCTTAGAAAGAAATGAGGAACATGCTATTGAAAGCTGAAGGAAAGGAAATTTTTGTTATGCAATGGCAGACAGCTTAATAGAATTGTGTTTTTCAGGTACATGGAGAGTGGAACTTGTAAGAAAGAAACTTAAATATTTAGCTGAGAAGATTTCCAAAAAAGAAGTGTTAAAGATGTGGCCTGAACTCTTATTGCTATTTCTAATAAAATGTAATAGAAAAAGAGATAGATTGAAAAATAAACTGTTAGGCAAAAAGAATCTAAGACTTGATGATTTAGAAAATTCTCATATTGCAAAAAGAATGCTAAAATTAAGGGATTCCCTGTTAGGAAGCATGCTCCAGATAGAAAGTTAGAGTGCTACTGGATGACCCTTTGATAATGCCTGGGAAGAGTCAAAGAATTACAATATTCAATCACATGAAATACTTTTTAAAGAATAAAAGAAAAAAGGAAGGAAGGAAGGAAGGAAGGAAGGAAGGAAGGAAGGAAGGAAGGAAGGAAGGAAGGAAGAAGGAAGGAAGGAAGGAAGGAAGGAAATGGAAGGAAGGAAGGAAATGGAAGGAAAGGGAAGGGAAGGGAAGGGAAGGAAAGAAGGAAGGAAAGAAGGAAAGAAGAAAAAACTAGGGGAAAAAGACAAAACTCCCTTGCAAATAATTTACTTAAACATTCCACTCTGAAGATATAGGCTGTTCAGAGATACTTTCCAAACTGTACAGTATAAAAAAAAGGAAAAAGAAGTTTACATTAGAGAAATCTGACACCACCACCTCAGCTAAATTACCAAGTCACTATTAACAGTCATAAATTATGTAGATAGTATTTATACTTGCTATGATGTGATAAAAATGATAGTTAACCTTTGTGCTTTTCTTCTCAATAACTTATTACCCCTACCTAATCATGAGAAAAATGTCACACAACTACCAATTGAGGGACATCCTTCAAAATACTTGGCCAGTATCCCCCAATACTGAAAATTGTAATTTCCCAATACTGTTATCAAAAACAAAGTTTGAGAAAATGTCAGAGCAAACTGTTGGAATAAAGGATAGGGAATAATTTCTTAAACAAAACACATCAAAGCACAAACTAAAAAGAACAGGTCGATACATTGTTTTACATTTGGGTTAATAATGTCTGTAAAACAAAAAGACATCATACAGTTTAAAGCCATGGCATAACCAATTGGCATTAGTTTCTGATATATAAGAATAACAAATTGATAAGAAATAGACAAATAATCCATTAGGAAACTAGTCAAACAGTAGTCACAGAAGAGGAAATCTAAAAACTCAATAATGAAATGAAAAGGAATAAAAACTAGATAATAAGTCAAATAGAGATTAGACAGGCTGGTTACAGAAGTGTTGTCAAGGCATAAAGAAACTGAAACATGCATATGCTGCTGGCAAAAGTGTAAACTGCATGACCATTTTTAAGATCATTTTGGCAATATTTAGGTAACTTCAAAATGAATATATTTTCTGATCCAACTATTGTATACCTAGATAAATACCCTAGAGAAACTGTAGTTCACAAACTGAGGAAGCTGTGTATAAGAAGGTTCATAGCAGCATTATTTGTAACAAAATGAAATAAAACAACTTCATTTGCATCAACTAGAGAATGAGTATTTTACACTCTATTTATACAATGGAAAACTTAGCAGTAGTTTCAATAAATAAAGTAGGAAAAAATCAATAAATCACAGAACCATAAAGTGAACAAAGAGAGTTGTAAAACGTGGTCTGTACAGTATATTTCATAATCTTTGACACTTGAAAAGCTCATCTATATAATTTTATAGATGCATAAATTTGTAGTAAAAATAACAACATGAATGTCAAATGATCAGCAATGTATCATTAAAAGAGTTTTGTGATGAGAGAAGAGGGAAATGAGATTAGAAAATTTTAGAGGAACATCAGTTATATCTATAAATTTAATTTTAAAATATCTAAAGCAAAAAGGGAAGTGATGTCAGGAGCATGGCAGCTTGAGGGGTCCCCTTGATTTCTCCCTTTAAAATTACAACAAATTGAACTGCTACAACTAAAAAAAAACCCAGCCTAACACACAAACATGTCCGGGAGATTTGCACATCAGAGCTTCTGAAGGTGGGCTTACTCAAACAAAGGAGGAGGAAAGCAAGAGGAGCAAAGATCGACATTGCAGAAGCAACCAGAAGCTCTCTGTGGGTCATGAAAAGAAGGAGAATTCAGGTGGTGGCTTGCACTCTCTGTAGTCCCGAGCATTCCTGCCTGAGGGATCAGCATGAACCACATGGCAGATCCCAGTGATCAGGACAGAACTCAGAGCAGAAATGGAATACAGAGGGGTGACAGCTCTGTTTTAGCAACTGCCATTGGCAAGCAGAAAGCTGAGTTATGAAGACTGTCTGCCTTCCCTGAGCATCTCAGAGCTTGCCTCCCCATACCATTCCGGAGCTAGCAGTGGGCCCCAGGGGAAACTGCAGCAGCGAGTACCCCGGGAACTGAGGAGATGCACATTGTAGCTGGTTTTCAGTGACAAGGATGGAAATATAGAAGCCAGGAAGATGAAGCGTGGTGGTCAGTATTACTGGAAGGAAAATACTCATAAACACACCAGTGGCCTCTGCCAACCTACACCACGCCCACCCATCCAGGCTAATTTGGGAGGAAGCAGCGCAATAATGCATCTGGCTGCTGGGGCAGTACTAGGACTTGAGGAGCTCGTTAAAGGCTCAGATCCCAATCACTTATCACATTCTCCTATGGGGGTGGAGCCTGGGACTTAGGGACCTGGTCACGGAAGAGACACACGCCTCCCTGGGGAATAGGGGACTTTCTTTCTTTCTTTCTTTCTTTCTTTCTTTCTTTCTTTCTTTCTTTCTTTCTTTCTTTCTTCTTCTTCCTTCCTTCCTTCCTTCCTTCCTTCCTTCTCCTTCCTTCCTTCCTTCCTTCCTTCCTTCCTTCCTTCCTTCCTCCTTCCTTCCTTCCTTCCTTCCTTCCTTCCTTTCTCTTTCTTTCTTTCTTTCTCTTTCTTTCTCTTTCTTTCTTTCTTTCTTTTCTTTCTTTTCTTTCTTTTTTCTTTCTTTCTTTCTTCTTTTTCTTCTTTCTTTCTTTCTTTCTTTCTTTCTTTCTTTCTTTCTTTCTTTCTTTCTTTCTTTCTTTCTTTCTTTCTTTCTTTCTTCTCATAAAGCAGAGATCTGGGAAGCCTGAACGGTGTGGCTTGTGTGATGCCTACCAGAAAACAAAAAAAGACCTTTTCTCATTAACCTGCTAAGAAAAGATCACTCCTAATAACACTTTTTTTTTTTTTAGAAAAGAGAATATATTTCACAAATGATGAATAAATAATCCATCAAGTACCAAGAACAACCAAGGTGACAAGACATCTCAGAAAGTAAATTTAAAAATATAGAAATATGCTATTTAAATGACAGAGAATTCAAAATTGCAGTTCTGGAAAAACTAAAGGAAATGCAAGAAAATTTTATTGACATTTTAGTGAACTCAGAAACAAAATTAATGGACAACAGAAGTACTTTACCTAAGGGATTGAAACTCTAACACAAGCAAAGAAACAAACAAACAAATAGAACTTCTGGAACTGAAGAACTCAATAAGAGATGAAGAATGAAATAGCAAGCTTAGGAAATAGAACTGACCAGTTGAAGGAAACAATTAGTGATATTGGAGACAGAATCTGCAAATGATGCATATGGAAGAAGAAAGAGACTTGAGAATGAAAAAAAAATGACAGAGCTCTATAAAACTATCTGAAATCATCAGAAAAAGCATTATAAGAATAATAAATACACCAGAAGGATAAAAGAGGAAGAAGAGAACAGAGAACTTATTCAAACAGTCAACAAGAATTTCCTAAACTAATTTTAAAAACTGGATCCTCGAATCCAAGAAGCAAACAGAACACCTAATTATCTCAATCCGAAAAAGCTATCTCCAAGATACATTGTGTAAACAATTTTGAAGGCAGCCATGGAAAAGAAGACAGTAATCTATAAAGAAAAACTTATTAGATTATTATAAGAGTTTTAGCAAAAACATTTCAAGCTAGAGAGTAGCACCAAATTTTCAAACTATTGAAAGAAAAAAAAATTTACCAGTCAAGAGTATATCCAGCAAAGTTCTCCTTTAGATATAAAGAAGAAATAAAGACTTTTCCAGGCTTATGAAAGCTGAGGAATTTTCCACCACAAGGCCTACATTATAGAAAATACTGAAGGAGGTTATTCAAACATAAACAAAAAGACTGAAAAATACACGACCATGAGTAAGATGATCAGATAGAAATGGGAAACTTCAAACTTATTAAGAACAGAGTATTATAAACTTAAATGTTACATAATGGTTAAAGTAGATAAAAACATTTTAAAAAGAGAAAGAGACAATAGCTATTGCAACTCAGAAATAAACTCACAAATAGGAATAATTTGAAAATCGAGACAACAAAAGCAGAAGAGGAGAGAGTGTAAAGGTCTCAATTTGCAAAAGGAAATGGAGATAAGATTTAGACAGAAGAATAAGAACTACTGTATACATGGAACTTTCTTTTATATAAACAATGGTAACTACAAACAAAAAAATCCAGAACTGAGACAAACAACATAAAAAAAAGACATAACAAAAGAAAAGAAATCATAGAATGCCACTAAACTAAAATAACAGACAGAAACACAAGGACAAAGAAACAATGGAGATACTGAGCTGCCAGAAAACAAAAGTAAAATGGCTATAGGGAAATTTCATATATCAATATCATCAAAAATGTAAATAGACTGAACTTACCTATAAAAAAAGGCACAGTGTAGTAGACTGTATCAAAAAATAAAACTCAACCATATGCTGCCTTCAAAAAACAGCTATGAGGACAAATACAGACTCAAAATGAAAGGGTGACAAATGATACTCCAAGCAAATGCATCCAAAGCAAAATAAGTGTAGCTGTACTTATATCTGATGAAATAGACTTCAAGATAAAAAAGGTAATGAGAAAAAAAGATGGACACTTTATAATGACAAAGAGGACAATATATCAAGAAGACATAATGCTTATCAATACATATGCTCTCAATCAGAGAGAACCAAATTATACAAAGCAAATACTAACAGAAATAAAGGAAGAAACTGACAAAAATACACTTATATTAGGGGATCTAAATATCCCACTGACAGCTATGTATAGATCATTCAAACAGAAAATTAATAGAAATATCAATCTTAAGTGACACATTAGACCAATTGGACATAATCAACATTTACCGAACCTTTCATCCCATAACACCAGATATATACATTCTTCTCTATTGCACATGAATATTCTCAAGGATAGACCGTATGCTGGAACACAAAACTAGCCTCAACAAATTTAAGAAGAATGAAATCATACCAAGCATATTCTTTGACCATGATGCTTTGAAACTGGAGATCAACTACAAAAAGAAAGCAGAAAAAAACCCACAAATACATAGAGATTAAGCAACATACTAATAAAAAATGACAGGGTCTGAAAAGAAAGTAGAGATCAAAAGATACATAGAAACAAATGAGAATGAAAATACAACATATCAAAACATTTGAGATATAGTAAAAGAGGTAATAAGAGAAAAGTTCATATCATTACAAGCCTATTTCAAGAAACAAGAAAGATCCCAAATAAATGACCTAACATTTCATGTTAAAAACCAGAATCAAAAGAACAAATGGAGCTCAAACTCAGAAAAATTAAGGAAATAATAAAAATTAGAACAGAATTCAATGAAATTGAGAACAAAAGACAATAGAAAAAATGAATGCAACAAAAAGCTGGGCTTTTTAAAAGACCAATAAAATTGACAAACCTCTGGCTAGACTCCCTAAAGAAGAAAGGAAAAGGACACAAATAAACAAAATCAAAAATAAAAGAGAAGTTATGACAGATAACCACAGAAATACAAAGGATTATACAAGAATACTATGAAAGATCATATGTTGCCAAATTCAATAACCTAGAAGAAATAAACAAGTTCTTAGAAATATAAAACCTTTCTAGAATGAATCACAAAGAACTAAAAAGTTGAGATAGATGAATAAACAGTATGGAAACTAAAACAATCATGAAAAACTTCCCAAAAAGTAAAATTCCAAAACCAGATGGCTTCACTAGTGAATTCTACCATTTAAAGATGTTTTAATACCTGTTCTTCTCAAACTTTTCCAGAATATTGAAGAAGAGGCAATACTTTCTAACTCATTGTATGAGACCAACATTACCCTGATATCAAAACTCAGTAAAGGTAACACAATAAAAAAGAAAAACTATAGACCAATACATCTGATAAATACAGATTCGAAAATTCTAAAAAACAATATTAAATACAATACATTAAGATGATTATACATTGCAATCAAGTAGGGTTAATTCCAAGAGTACAAAAATGGTTCAACATATGTAAATTGATTAATGTGATATACTATGTAAACAAAATAAAGGATAAGAATTATATAATCATATCAATAGATTCAGAAAAAGCATGTCTCAAGATACAGCATCCATTTATGATTAAAACACAATAAAAATAAGTGTAAAAGAAAATTACCTCAACATAATAAAGGTCATATATAACAAACTCTCAGTTAATATCATGCTTAATGGCAAAAATCTAAAAACCTTTCCTCTAAGATCAGAAACAAGACAAGGCTGTCTGCTATCCCCACTTTTATTCATTATAGTATTAAAAGTCCTAGCTAGAGGAATCAGGCAAGAGAAAGAAATAAAAGCGAACCAATTTAAAAATGAAGAGGTCAAATTTTATTTTTCACAGATGACATGATTCTCTATAGAGTAAACCTTTAAAAAATGCCATTGGGATTTTGATGGGAATTGCGTTAAATCTATATTTTGCTTTGGGTAATAAGGTCATTTTAACTATGTTGATTCTTGCAATCCATGACCTCAGAATATCTTTCTATTTCTTTGTCTTCTTTAATTTCTGTTAATAATGTTTATAGCTTTCAGTGTACAGGTCTTTCAAATGCTTCATTAAGTTTACTCTTATGTATTTTATTATTTTTGTTGCAATGGTAAAATAATTTTTTTAAATTTCTTTTTCTGAAAATCATTGTTAGTGAATAAGAATACTATGGATTTTTCTACATTGATTTTTTATCCTGAATCTTTACTGTATTATTTTATTGTTCCTAATAGGTTTTTAGGTGAGACTATAGGTTACTCTATAAAGAATCACAAAGGACACCAAATAGCCAAAGTCATTCTGATAAAAAGAACAAGGCCAGAGGTATTACTCTGCCTGACTTCAAACGATACTGCAGAGTGACAATAATCAAGACAACATGGTATTGGCAGAAAAATAGACACACAGATCAAAGGAACAGAATTGAGAGCTCAGAAATGAATTCCCATAC
Source organism: Eonycteris spelaea (assembly GCA_003508835.1). Taxonomy (NCBI): domain Eukaryota; kingdom Metazoa; phylum Chordata; class Mammalia; order Chiroptera; family Pteropodidae; genus Eonycteris; species Eonycteris spelaea. Next base: position 210,019 of record PUFA01000288.1, on the reverse strand, counting down.
ATATAGGCAAATAATTGCTGACAAAAGAGCCAAATATATACAATGAAGAAAGAAAAAACCTCTTTAATAAATGGTGTTGGGAAAATTGGAAAACCACATGTAAAAGAATAAAACTAGACTACTATTACTATAAACCAAAATTAACTCAAAAATGGAACAAAGACCAAAATATAAGACCTGAAACTATAAATTGCACAAAAAATAGGTACTAAACTTGGATTTTGGATTTAGAGAGGATTTTATTAATTTGACCTCAAAGACAAGGGAAGTAAAAGAGAAAAAAAAAAATGACTATATCAAACTAAAAATCTTCTGCACAGCAAAAGAGAAACCATCAACAAAACAAAGAGGCAATGAACTGAATGAGAAAAGATATTTGCAAACAATGTCTCTGATAAGTGGCTAATATTCGAAACATACAAAGAATTCATACAACTCAATAACAAAGTAACAAACAATCCAATGAAAAAATGGGCAGAGACCTGCACAGATACTTCTCCAAGAAGACATACAAATAGCTAATAGACATGTAGAAAAGATGCTCAACTTCACTAGCTATTAGGAAAATGCAAACAAAACCAAAATGACATAACATTTCACACCTGTAAGAATGGCTATCATCAATAAGACAAGTAATAACAAGGGTTGGAGAGGTTGTGTGGTAAAAAGGAACCTTCATTACATTGTTAGTAGGAATATAAATTGGTACAACCACCAATTTCTCAAGAAATTAAGATTAACATATATCCAGCAATCCTTTTCTGGGTATCTATCCCAAAATTTTGAAAACATAAATCTGTAAAGGTACATACTCCCTGACATTCATTCAGCATTATTCATAGTAGTCAAGACATGGAAACAGCCAAAGTGTTCTTTGATAAAGAGATGTGGTACATATTTACAATGGAATATTACTCAATCCTAAAAGAAGTTGAAATACTGACATTTGCAACAATATGGATGGATCTTGAGATAATCATGCTAATCAAAATACGTTGGTCATAAAAAGTTGAGAACCATTTGATTTCACTCATATATGTGACATAAAACTGAAAGCAGCAAACAAATAAGACAAACAAACAAAAACTCATAGACACAGATAACAGTTTAGTGACTACCAGAGGGAAAGTGGGGAAGGGTGTAGCTGAAGGTAAAGGGGGTCAAATAAGCAGTGAAAGAAGATATGACTTTGGGCGATGAACACAACACAATATATATGAATTATTAATGAATTATTGAATTGTACACTTGAAATCTATATAATTGTATTAGCCACTGTCATCACAAAATTTTAATATGAAAAATAAAACATGCTAAAAATAAAATAAAAATAAGTCCATCTTATATTCAATGTTTTGGGCTCTGTCATTTCATTTTATATTAATTTTACTTGGTCTAAGTGTGTGTTTAATGAGTATACATGATAGTCATTAATTATATAATCTCTCTGTTGTTTACTTTTAACTATTTTTGATTAGTAGGAAGACTTGTGGTTTTGATCTAGGCTGACCATTACTCATCCATTTAATATTCTTAACCTTTTTTCACTTCATGCAATGTATATTGGTTTTCACCTATTGTACAATAAATTTAGCTTGTAATAACTTTCTCTCTTTTTCCTATTCTTCTTTTTTACCATTTAGTTTTTATTAATTGTATTATATCTCCAAGTTATTATTTTTATACTCTTGAATATATTTAGGCCTTTACAATTTTGCTTGAAAGTTTTCAATGATTTTCTTTGATTTCCTTCTCTGACCTATTAGATCATCACCGAGTTTCATTTTTGTTTACTCTCATCCAATTCTTTCCATAGTTAGAATTTTATTATTTCTAATTTATATAAGCACATATTCTACTTCTGCCTTTCATTTTAGTTGTACATCCACAGGAAATTAAATATAAACAATCCTTAGAACTATTCTTACTGATTCCCTCACTGAAACACACACACAGGCATACTTCACTGAATAAATATTTTAGTAATGGCAAATGGGTATAAAATTCTGTGAAACCTTACATATATAATGCCAGTTTTCAAGATTTGATTCTTAAGAAATCATTTTGCTTAAAGAGAAAGATATAATATTCTCAGGCCACTTCTTTTTCTTGAGTATATTTTGTATATTTTCTAGTATTTAAAAAATAATTTAATTTTTTGATTTATAATTGGTATACAGTATTATATTAATTTCAAGTGTACAACATAGTGATTATACATTTATATGATTTATGAAGTAATCGCTTTGATAAATCTAGTACACATTTGATACCATACATAGCTATTACATTATTTTTGACTGTATTCCTTCTATGCTCATGACTATTTCATAACTACCAATTTGTACTTCTTAATCCCATCACCTTTTTCCTCCCAACCTCCAAGACTCCATTCATCTGGCCACCATTAAAATGTTCTCTGTACCTATGAGTTTATTTCTGTTTTATTTGTTTATTTCATTCTTTAGATTCCACATGTAAGTAAAATTATATAGCATTTGTCTTTCTCTATTGAACTTACTCCACACAGTACCACACCCTCTAGGTTCACCCATGTTGTTGAAGATGGCAAGATTTCATTCTAGCTGTCTATTTATTTATTTAATGACTGAGTAATATTCCATCGTATATATGTACCACCTCTTCTTTATCCATCCATTTATGACGAACACTTATGTTGCTTCCATATCTTGGTTATTGCAAATGATACTGTAATAAACATATAGATGAACATGTCTTTTTAAATTAGTGTTTTGGGTTTCTTCAGATAAATATCCAAAAGTATGATTAGGGGTCCTTTGTCTCACGTTATAGCCTTTGTTTTAAAGTCCCTTTTTTCTGGTATAAGTATTGCTACCCCAGATTTTTTTTTTAATTTCGATTTTCATTAAATACCTTTTTTCATCCCTTTGCTTTCAGTATGTGTGTGTGTCTTTTGATCTGAAGTAATTCTCTTGTAGACGGCATATGTGAGATTCTTGTTTTCTAATCCATTCAGCCCCTCTACGTCTTTAGATTGGAGCACTTAATCCATTTACGTTTAAAGTTGATAGATATGTAGTTATTTCCATTTTATTACTTTTATTTTAATTTTCTTTCTTCTTAAAAAGTCACTTTAACATTTCTTGTAATATCGATTTGGTGTTGATAAACTCCTTTAGCATTGTCTTGTCTGGGGGCCTTTAGATCCCTTCAATTTTAAATGATAGCCTTGCTAAATAGGGTAATCCCAGTTGTAGGTCCTCACTTTCCATCACTTTGACTATTTCCTGCTAATCCCTCCTGGCCTGCGAAGTTTCTGTTGTGAAATCACTGGCAGTCTTATTGGAGCTCCCTTGTAGGTAACTAGTTGCTTTTTCTCTTGCTGCTTTTAAGATGTTTTCTCTGTCTTTAACCTTTGGCATTTGAATTATGATGTGTCTTGGTGTGGGCCTCTTTGGGTTCATCTCGTTTGAGACTTTCTGAGCTTCCTTGGATTGTATGTGTATTTTCTTCACCAGGTTTAGGGGAGTTTTCCATCATTATTTTTTCAAATAGGTTTTTTTATTTCTTGCTCTCTTTCTTCTCCTTCTGGTACTCCCATGATGCAAATGTTGTTATGCTTGATGTTGTTCCCAAGGGCTCTCTTTCTTCTCCTTCTGGTATTCTTGCGATGCAAATGCTGTATGCTTGATGTTGTTCCCAAGGCCCCTTAAATTGTCCTCAGTTTTGGGATACTTTTTCTTGTTTCTGTTCTGACTGGGTGTCTTTTGCTCCCCCATCCTCTAAATCTCTGATTCAAAACACCAACACATCCAATGTGTTGATTCTCTCTAACGTACTCTTCAGCTCAGATATTATATCCTTCATTTCTGGCTGTTTTTTTTTTTTATGTTTTTCATCTCCATTTTTATGTTTTCTATCTCTTTGTTAAAGTTCTCACTGAGTCCATCTACTCTTCCATTAAGTTCTTTAAGCATCCTGATAACTCATGTTTTGAACTCTGCATCTGGTAAATCACTTGTCTCTATGCTGTTTAGTTCTTTTTCTGGGATTTTGTTCTGTTCTTTCATCTGGGACATGTTTCTTTGTCTCCCCATTTTTGTTGCTACCCTGTGTATTAGGTAGGGCTTCTAAGTCTTTTGATCTTAGTGGAGTGGCTTATGTAGTAGGTGTCCTCTGGGACCTAGTGGTGCAGTTTTTCTTGGTCACCTGAGCAGGTGCTCACCATGTGTGTCTTGTATGCATTGTGGTTGCTATTCTAAACTGATTGGAAGAATTCACCCTCAGCTGATTGATTTGAGGACTCATTGGTGAAGGGCCAATCCTACAGAGTAGAATTCACTTTAGCAAGGCTCTGGTGCCTGCCCAGTCTGCCCTTTGGTATGGCCTCCTCAGATGCAGTCCTAGGCAGTGCTCCAGCTCTGGTGTGGTTGAAGCAGGCTACTGGAAGGGCCCAGTTACATGCTAAGTTCAGCAGCAGCCTGTGTACTTTCAGGGCCACCTGGTAAGACTCACCAAGTAATTCGTAGATGACTGTCACCATGCCTCAAGAGGCCAAGACAGGAACTGAGGTCAGCTTCTGCTAGTACTGGATTTGGGGTGCTCAACAAGAGGTGTGGGGCACACAGAGATCAGATGCTGGTTCTTCAGGTTTTTGATCCTTTGAGAGAAGTTAAGAACATCTGCAGCATGCACCAACAAAGATCATTTGTCTGGAATAAACTGCTTGAGGTAGCTTGGGTGGGCCCGCTAGTAGGGAAGGGTGGAGTCTCAGGAAATCACTTGGGTTGAACCACCTGTGATGACCAGGTTGACAGAAACTCAGATATGGTAGCTGCCTGGTCTGCATGCTGGGAGTGAGAAGAGTCAACAAAGGAATAATGGATACTGCCAGCACTTCTGTCTAGGAGAAAGCCACTCCTCCAGCCCTCTCCCTGAAGCCAGGCAACTCATTTCCTTTCCATGTGTCCCTGTCACCTTTCGAGCAGCTGCAGCAGCCCTGGAGCTCAGAACAAGTGACTTCATTAGTGAGCAAGTCTGACATGAGCCCTTTAAGAGGAACATCTGAGAGTCCTAGTGCCTTCTACCTCACTCAGTCACAAACTCTTGGTTTTCACAGCCAGAGTTGTAGGGACTTTTCTTCTTGTCTGGGGAGCAGTCTGAAGCCACAACCCCTCACTCCTCTGGGGTAGAGAGCCTCTTCGGCCAAGATATTCCTCCCTATTCTTGACTGCCACACAAGGTTGTGGGACTGGCCCACTTCACATCTCTGTCCATTGTACCAGTCTCAACGTGACCTCTTGTGTACATATCCAGTTGTAGGACTTCTGTTAAGCCAGACTTCAAGCAACTCCTAGTGATGGTTGTTCTATAATTTCTTTACAATTTTAGTGGGTTGTGACAGGAGGAGAGGGCAGCATCTACCATCTAGGCAATTTTGACTGGACTCCAAAACAGAATCATATTTTAAGTGAAAAACATGAACATATAGACATTAAGCAGGAATGATATGAATTGAATAGATTTTGAATGCAGTACTTAAACTATATACCTTCAGGTTAAAACAAAAAAGAGTTCAAAACAAATAGTGAACTCTAGTTAGTAGGCTTCTTTATAGCAGAATCATAAGCAATTCTGAAACTACTACTGTTTGCCTAGGGGGCCTAAAGCAATGACATCCTAACATCAATGAACATACTCAGAGCCCAGATTTTGTTTTTTTAAATATTATCAAATTAAAGGAATAAGAGTTCTTCAGAATATTCCAGGTTTGGGGCAAGGAAGTACAAGACGAACCTCCAGCACTATTTTGTGTCACAAAATGATGAGTACTTTCCAAAAGGACACAGAATTCTGCTCAAAGGAACTTCCACTGGATAAATTTGGGAATATTTGAGAATTAATATAAATGCAGCTGATTCTCATTATTTGTGTAGCTATATTCTGTAAAGTCACCACAAATAGTGATTTAGCAAATTCTGAACTAATGTGTATAACTTATGTCAACACAGCCAACAGCACTATAACTTATACTTTAATGAGGTTTGTTTAATACATAAATTTTCTCTGTAATGTTCATCAGAACCTTCTTTGCGCTTAGGAACTCTAGAAAGCACTTAGCATTATGCTTGGGACCATTTTAAACAGTCAAATAAGCTAAAAAGCATAAATATTTGCCACTAAAAAGACCATGAAAATGACATTTGTTTACAGTATGAGAACTGAAACAAGAAAACAGCATTGCCTTCTTTGAGCTAATTGGAAGCAGTATATCAGGTGACTCAAATTTTTTGCCATTTTCTGCATGTTTGAGAATAACCAAAGAAAAGCACTATGGGTACTTATTTTGTGCTTACAAATAAATTTTAGCAAGTAGGTAAATTTGGAAATATGTAATCTGCAAATAATGATGGTCAACTGTAATGATAATAAATGATTTTAATATTTTGATTAATCAAGTGTTCACAATTATATAAATAGATAAATAAGTAAATAATAAACAAATGAACAAATAAACACTCTTTCTTACAGTAGAAACCAATTAGTAAATGTAGAAGGAGAAACAGAATTAGAAAATCACCATTTGGCAATCATAATAATGATTGATTTATGCAAGAACCACCAATGGATGTTAAAAATAGGAAGGGATAGTTTAAAGAGATTAGCCTCAGTATTTCTCTCCAGAGGATTCTTACTAATTGCAAAGAGTGAAATAGTAGCTTTACAGTGAAAAAACCTGGTGGTTCTCACATTAAACAAATAATGAAAGTTAATATCACTAGTAAGGGTCAAATTGATAAAATGTGTCCCTGATATAATTCACTGAGAGCATAAAATTACAACTACTATGTTATTCTAGCCAAAAGTGTGTGTAACCTGCATCTAACCATGAGGAAATACCAGACAACTCCAAATTGGGAAATAAATTATAATTATCCAGTACTCTTTAAGAATGTTAATTGCATAAAAGTCAAAGAAATCTTAAGAAACTGTTCTTGAAAAAGGATGCTAAAGATATATGGTGACTGCATAATAGATGATCTTGGATTTCCTTTTGCTAAGAGGGCCTTTTGGGACAATTGACAATACTTGAAAAGGGTATAAAGAATAGATAATAGTATTTTATTAATATTAACTCCTTAATTTTGAATATTGTTATTTTCTTTGATTATGTAAAAGGTCTTGTTTTTGAAAACACAAGCCAAACTGTGTAGAAACAAAGAGACACTATATCTGTAATTTCTACTTAAATATTCAGAAAAATATATGATAAAGATAGGGAGAGAAAATGATAAAGCAAATATAGTAACATTAATACTTGGAGAATCTGTATGAATGGTGTATGCAAATTTTATGTGAATTTGAAATTACATAAAAATTTAAAAATTTTTAAAAGAGGAACTATTTTAATTAAAATATTACCTATGTGTATAGTGTGGTTATTACCATGTTTAGAAGTAAAATGTATGACAACAATAAAAAAAGAAAAGAGAAGAAAATATGTATATAATTGTTGGCATCTTACATTATTCAAGAAGTGGTACTATATTATTTCAAGGTAAAGCCTGATGAGTTGTAATTTAGTATAGTAAACATCAGTGCAGCCACTAAAAATAAAATCTTTAAAAACTCTAAGAAAAGGCAGGACAAGGCTTCTGGTCAAGATGGAGGAGTAGGTAAATGTTGTGCTTGTCCCCTCCCACAACCATCTCAAAATTACAACTAAACCAGAGAATAACCATCATTGAGAATCACCAAAGTTTAGCTGAACAGAAATCCTACAACTAAGGAAACACAGAAGAAGCCACCTTGAGACTAGTATGAGGGGCTAAGATGCAGAACAGCCTGGTCCCACACTTGCATGTGGTGAATAAAAATCAGGGATATCTTGGCTGTGGAGGTCCCCCAGAGAAGTGAGGGGTCTCAGCCCCACACTAGAATGCTCAGCCCAGGGTTACAATGACAGAGAAAAAAGTCCCCACAACTTCTGGCTTGAAAAAGCAGCAGAGATTGTGGCTAAATCAGACGACGAGCCGCAGGAGTCCCAGCTGCTCCTCTTAAAGGGCCTGCACATGGACTAACTTGCTGAAGGACACAGGACTCACTCTCTCTGAGCTCTAGTGCTAGGACAACAACTTGGAGGGTGCTGGGGCCTGCAGGAAGGACCCAAGACATCTGGCTTTGGCTCAAGGTCTGTAAAGACTGACAGAAGTCATTGTTTTTTTGTTACTACCATCCAGCCTGTGCTTGTGGGTGAGCATCATATGAGTCTCCATTAACTTGGTTAAAACAGTTACCCTGCCCTGCTGATTCCCTGAGACCCCACTCCACCCAACTTGTGGGTCAATCCAAGCTGCTTCTAGTATTTTTTATACAACTCCCTATCTTAGCTCATGCTGCAGACTTTTCTAAAGTCTTTTGAAGTTTCACAGCACCATCTAATCTTGGTATGGTCCATACCTCTTGCAGAGCAGCCAAAGCATGGTATTAGTGGCAACCACTCTCAGTTCATAGCTTAGCCTCTCCCAGGCACATTCAAGCTCAGCATATGTGGCAACCATCTGCAGACCACCTTGTAGCTCATACCAAGTGGACCCCTGAGGACAAAACCCTGCATCAGAACCCCAAATGTCCCAGAACAACCAATCAGTCAGCTCAGAAAACACCAGAGCATCACCAAACCACCTCCACAATTAACACACCCAAGGGACAGACTGGGCAGACACCAGAGCCCTGCTAAAGAGAAATCCTGCTCCATAAGTTCAGTCCCTGCACAAGAGGTCCTCCACTGTAGTCATGGCCAGTCCTCACACCCAATTAGCCTGAGAATCAATCCCTTCCATGGATGTGCTAATAGCAATAAAGGCTTAACTAACTGGGGAGGGGGGTGCACACAATTCACACACAAAGACACACCTGTAGCATCTGACTACCATGAACAGAAAAAAAAAATATGACACTGGATTACACCGGACACCTACTACATAAGGCCACTTAACTGAGACCGGGAGACATAGTAGCTCTACCTAATACATAGAAACAAACGCAGGGTAGCAACACAAATGGGGAGACAAAGAAACATGTCCCAGATGAAAGAACAGAACAAAACCCCAGAAAAAGAACTAAACAGCATAGAGACAATGATCTACCAGATGCAGAGTTCAAAACATGAGTTATCAGGATGCTTCAAAATGAGAACTTTATCAATATATGTATATATAAGTAGTGTTAGATCCCCTATTTTTTCCTATTCTTACCCAATTCATACTTGTTCTCAATATGTAAAAACCATTTATTATTCTCTGTTCTTTCAATTTTTTTTTTTTAGAGCAGAGTGCATACATTTTTTCTAATTTACCATTTCTTTTTACACCAATGAAAGAATACTATTGGTACTCTTTTTCACTTTGATTTTTCCAACCCAATTAAAAATGGGCACAATATCTGAACAGATTTTTCACCAAGGAAGATATACGGTTGGTAAATCAGGACATAAAAAGATGCCCATCTTCATTTGACATCAGGGAATTACAAATTTGAAAAAAAAAAAACGAAATACCAGTACACAACTATAGCAATGGGTACAGTAAAAAAACAAACAAACAAAAACCCTGACAATAGCAAATGCTGACAGTCATGCAGAGCAATAGGAACTCTAAATACAATACTACCAAACTATCCTGCAATTGTGCTCCCAGGTATGTATGCAATTTATTTGAAACTCTATGTTCATACAAAAAACCTGCACACTAAGGTCTTTAGTTCTTTCTCCAAAATTGCCCAAAGATTTGTAAGGAGCCAATGTGTTTAGCAGTAGTTAAGTGAATAAACTATAACAAATGCATAGATTGGAATATTATTCAGCACTTAGAAGAAATGAGCTATCAAGCCACAAAAGGCTAGGAGGAATCTTAAATGCATATTTCTTTTCTAAATGAAAAAAGCCAGTAAGTAAAGGCTACATCTTATATAGTTTTAATTATGTGATGTTCTGTAAAATGAGAAACTATAGATAGTAAAATAATTGGTGGTTGTCAGGCATTTAGGGAGAGAAGAAAGAGATGAATAAGTGGAACACAGGGAATTTGTCATATTGTGTATGACAATGCAATAATAGATATAAGACATTATGCATTTGTCAAAACCCATAGAATATACGACATAAAGAGTAAACCTTAATGTATGCAAAATTTTAATAATCATTTAGAAGTCAGGGATCTCAATAAGGAATGAAGACTATGACAGACAATAGAATCTAACTATTTCAAATGTATGTAACAACTTCACTGAGAAATGTAGGGGTAAGGTGCTGACCTAAGTATCTATGAAAATTAGTAGTCTATAAATTTAAAGGCAAATGAACTGCACATAATCACTGTACTCTAGTTCTGTACTCTAGAAACTTGTATAATTTGAGATATAGGTTAACAATTCTGACTTCATTACACATGCATCCTGAAAAAGAGCAATTATAGAAATAGATGGAAGATGGCTGGAGCCAGTTTTTTCACTGTTGGAGTATAACTTTAAAGATAAGCAGGAGGAGAAAGTTAAAAAGATCCAAGTGAAAATGGATGAGAGTTAGAGACAGTATGAACTTATGTTTAACTTAATATAAATACAGATGGTTATATATAGAAATATTTATAGATATGAATATATCTATGGGTTAGTATAAAAACAAGTTTTTTTTATCTATCACATAAAGGGCCTGAAAGATATGACACTAAGTAGGAGTGAGCATGCCTATTGCCCAGATCTTCGTTCTTAACATATTCTCCAATAAAAGGAGAATGTATTAGAGAAATGTATTAGAGAAACAGATGACTCTAGGGTGGGCAAGAAACACACAGGATTAGCCTAGAGCATCTTATGATGACAGAAAAAAAAAGTGATTAAAAAACATTTATGGGGATATGTTAAATTAGGGATATTAATTTTGATGGGATTATCAAAATTTATGGGGAAGCCCAAGAGCCAACCTCATGGCCAATGACCAAGGCTGAACTAATCTGAGAAAAAATAAAGTAGATAGAAGTATAACTCAAAATATGAAATATATTTTCATTAGAAAATACTGATATAAGTATATGATTGAATAGATTTAAAAAAAGGAATAAAAGAAAGAAGGACAGAAGGAAGGAAAGAAGGGAGTATGTCTACATCCTAATCATCTAAACATATAAATATGTTGTTTTAAATGGTAGAAAAGACTATCTCTAGAAGCTGAAGAAGACAAGAAAATAAATTCTGCCTTAGAATCTCTAGTAGGAACACAGCCTGGCTTGCATTTTGATTTTAGCCCAGTAATACATTTCAGATCTCAGAAAGTAAGATAATAAATTTATATTGTTTTAAGCCACTCAGTGTGTGTTTATTTGTTACAGCAGCAATAGAAAATTAATACACCAATTATGCTAGGAGAAGGGAGAAGAAAAAGAGATTAACTGATTCTCTATTCCCAAATACAGAGGTATCAGGATGTCAAGGCACAACTGCCATTTGAGATCCCTCCTCTCACTGTCCATAGAGGTTGCTTAGGGAACTCTGTGCCTGGATTGAGAGAACACAAAATTGTAAGTAGAGATATAGCCTATTTACTCTTTCTTTACCACCTACCTGGCAAGAAGAATCTAAGGAATAAAATAGCCTCAGGGTTATTATATATTTCCCTTTCTTAAAGTCTTCCTCAATACTGGTCTCCAAATGCCTAGAAATAGTTTTTCTTTACTGTCCTCTGAGAACCTGGTGTCCCCATAAAAGTTCTCTCTTCTCAGTATCTGCTAAAAATAAAATAAAAGTTTTCCTCTTTTCTTTCTTTGGCACCATCATCCTTCCTGATCTGCTCCTAAGGATGAGGAAACACACTTTCTCAGAGACACATAAAGCCTGTTTACTGACTTTTATTGTTCATTTTCCTCCCTAGTTTTTCTGAACTCAATATGGTGCCTGAGGTAAGGCTGGATCTGTCTTGAGGCCATGAATGCTGTATTGGAACTCTCTTTGTTCACAGCCATGAAAAACAGTAGACCTTGGTCAGAATCGTGATTTAGAATTATTCATTGATACACTCATAAAGTCATTCCTCAGTGTGGCTTAACCATCCCAGTAATATACACCAATATCTTTTGTTCACTAAAGTTTTTCCATTAAGATGACTGACGCTTTTCCTGTCCCTTTGTGGAGACAGATGATGAGGTAGGGAAGCAAACATCATGACAATTATACTTTAAGAAATCATTAATGATTTTGATATATAACTAATAGGCTGCTGTAAAACAAGATGTTTCAACTACTGGGATGTCAATTGGAAATGTGAACTATTTGTTGTGTGTAGGAGGGGAGTTTTTACAAAATTGCAAGATTATATCCTACTCTGGCTGAACTTATAAATAGATACAGAAAGGCTCTAGTATCATTTTGTATGTTAAAGTGATTTTTAAATGATGAAACACCATGCAGATATTGCAAGTAAGAGTTGACAGGTATTATTAGTGTAATTCCAATCTGTAGAGCTCATATACAAGATCATAAATCCACTTACAAATATGTCACACACAATATAGTTTGTATAAGAGGTGTATGGTAATATTGTTTCATATTACATGTAGATCTGTGGTACAAAGAAGGCAAAAATCTTTGAAATTTCTGACTAAGTCAGAATAAAACCCTAAGAGTGTTTTAAGTTTCTATTATGCCCTGCTATTCCTTAATAAATAACTTAAATAATAATAAAAAAATCTCAGCAACTTCAAATGGAAAACAGTCTTCTTCAAGAAATATACATTTTCCAGGTTATCACAGATAGCAGTATTTCTCTGCTTTATGTCCGAATAATACTACTATTGTATAAATGTGCCACAGCTTCTTTAGCCAATCATCTATCCTAGGACACTTCAGTTGCTTCCATGTCCTGACCACTATGAATATGCTGCTATGAACATCGGTGTGCAAATATCTTGAGATAATCATGATAAGCGAAATAAGCTTGACTGAAAAGGTTGAAAATCACATGATATCACTTATACATGGGATATAAACCTAAAAAAAAAACAAATGAACAGGACAAACAGAGACTCAGGGACATGGACAATGGACTAGTGGTTACCAGAGAGTAAGAGATGGGGAGGAGGGAAGAGTAGACAGGGTAAAGGAGGTCAAATATAGGAAGTTTGGGAGAGGGTAAAGTGGGTAAAGGTGATCAAATGTTGGTAGCTGAAGAAAACTGAACTCTGGGTGATAATCATATAAGAGAATATATGTGCTCCTGAAAATTATATAATTATATTAACCAATGTTACTCCAATAAACTTAAAAAAATAAAAAAAAAATAAAATGAGATATATTTGAATTAAAATTGAAGATTTACAATATAATTTTCCCATCTTTAAATAAAAGTCTTTCCATAAAAAAATAGAAATATGCATTTTCATAGAATAGGAGCTATGAATTTAGGAAGCATGCCAAATATACCAGTAGAGAATTTGTATTGGAGGGGTTTGAGAAGAGTGTAATATTTTGATTGTGGCAGACATTATACTTGGATAACCAATTAAGCAATCGCAAACACTTTTTATTCTGTTTTATTCACTACAGAGGCTGGGAAACCCAATAGTTATTTTTCCAACCACTTTGACACTATAGGTAGTGATGTGTCATTTTTTGGGCTAACGTGATCATTGGAGGGTCTAGATTTTTTAAAAAAATTCAAATAGGATAGACAAAACAAATGAAATATTTTCTTATTTTTCTGTGCTTTGAGTACAGATATGGTGTTGAGGTAGAGCTGTCATCTTGTCATGATGAGGCCACAAGCATAAGGGAAAGGCCAATAGAATCAAAGAGAGACCATATCATGCAGTTCTAAAATAATGTATCAGCTTCTTGTCTCTATGTTTATGTATTTTGAGAAAATAATTACTCATAATTGTCAGCTGAATGGATTGAGCTTGTAACTAAATCTCTTAAATCTGTGTTAAAATAGGGGAAGAGCCCAAATAATGGAGTTGTCAATACAATTAACTAAGAAAAAAGAGCTCGTACTTCAGGGTTGTGAAGGGAGCCATTTTCAGCACTGGATGGTGACAAGCAGGACTTAGTATGTATCTAGAATTTTCAGGAAGAAAGAATAGAACACAGTCTAAAGAAGAAAACTAAGCTTACTCTGGCTAGAGAAAAGAAGAGACAAGACCAAAATATTTCAGGGTATTTATTTTCTCTGATAAATATAATTAACCTTTTTCTTTTTGCAATTGAGCAGACCTTTTTTTTGATTCTTTTTAAAAAAATATAAATCCACTATTTTCAGCTATGTCACCACCATAAAATACAACTCGTTTTTTGCTCTTATGTTTGTCTTCTTCTTCTTGGATTAAATTATATCTCAACATAGTGTGTGCACATTTCATGCTTTCAGGTTTTTCCTTGGTTCTTTTTATGTCTCAGATTTAATGGAATTGGACCAAATTTTTTTCTCTCCTCTACTCTCCCACTGTAATCAGAGTATGCTCTCAGGCAGAGAAATCTCACCCAACTGGAGAATAGCAGCCACTATCCAAAGGAATGATCCAGTGAGGGGCAGTGGAATGCTGTATCTCATCATTTTCCTCAGTGCTTTCTCTTACTGATGATTAAACCCAAATTTATTATTTAAGTTGTTTGTGCACCTTTTCCTAAATTTATTTATTCTACTGTAAAAGTATTTTCGTGACCAGCAACTATTTTACAGAGTGCATTAACATCACTTTGCAAAGGGTCATGGCAGTCTTTATACAAATCATCACTTTGTCTAATTCCATTGAGTAGAGTCATGGTAGAAAGAGAGCAAGAAGCTTGGGTATACCCATGCACTCCTGTGCATATATACCAGATGCCACAGAATTTAGAATGGGAATTAATCCAGGGGTTAGTTGAGATTTATGTATATTATTAGTATTATTTTGATTTACTAAATATATTTATGCTTTATCTTCTTTCCTTTTCTCCTTAAAAGATTAGAGTTATATTATAATCACAATAAAAACATTTGGGGATATATCTTTGCTATAATTAAAAAAAATTATGCAAACCAAACAATAACATGTAAGAAATATATTAAGGGATTAATATCCAAAATATATACGTAACTCATAGACCTTAACACCAAAAAGACAAACAATCCAATTAAAAAATGGTCCAAGGACCTGAATAGACATTTCTCCAAAGAGGATATACAGATGCCAACAGTCATATGCAAAGATGCTCAACATTACTAATCATCAGAGAAACCAATTGAGATATACCTCACACTTGTCAGAATGCTTATCATCAAAAAATCAGCAAACAACAAGTGTTGGCAAGGATGTGAAGAAAAGGGAATCCTTGTGTACTATTAGTGGAATTGAAAATTGGTGCAGCCACTATGGAAAACAGTATGAATGTTCCTCAAAAAAATTAAAAATAGAACTCCCATATGACCCAGCAACCTTACTTCTGCGTATTTACCCAAAGAAACCCAAAACACTAATCCAAAAAATATATGTACTCTCATGTTCATTGCAGCATTATTTACAATAGCCAATTATAAATAAATTTACAAATAAGGTCACATTCTGAAATACTGGGCACTTCAACATATCTTTTCAGGCGGACATAACTTAGCCCATAACACTATCACTTCTGCCACATTCTGTTGGCCGAAGCAAGTCACAAGGCAATGTAGATTCAAGAGTTGAGGAAAAAATGGACTCTACTTCTTTCAGGGTAATATTGCAAAAGGTATGGATACCAGAAAGCCATTAATTGAGGCTATTTTTACAATCAATTTGGAAGTACTCAAAATGACCATTGATAAATGATTAGATAAAGAAGATGTGATACATACATACAAAGGAGTATTACTTGGCCATAAAAAAGGAATGAAATCTTACCATTTGTGACAACACGGATGGCCCTAGAGAGAATCATGCTAAGTGAAATAAAATAGAAAAAAGACAAATACCATTTATTTCACTTAAATGTGGAATCTAAAAAATGAAATAAATGGAACAAACAAAACAGAAACAAACTCATAGGTACAGAGAACAAACTGATAGTTGTCAGATGGTAGTGGGGCTGGGGCCTAGGTGAAAAGGGTGAAGGAATTAAGAAGTACAAATTGGCAGTTACAAAATAGTCAGAGAGGTATACAGAACAGCATAGGGAATGTAGCAAAAAATATTATAATAACTATGTATGATGTCAGGTGGGTATTAGACCTATCAAGGGATCACTTCCTAAATTATATAAATGTAAAAAGAAAAAAAAATAGCCTGCCCCCATCAAGCCTTATGCCACTGAAACAACAGAGACAAATAGGGCTACTCTACTGGCTGGGGTGATTGATTCTGATCACCCAGAGAAAATTATGTTGCTGATACATAGTGAGGGAAAGGAGAATTGTCTATTTATGAAACCCAGGGGATTCTCAGGAACACCTATTAGTATTGTATATGCAGTACCAAAGGTTAAGGAAAAACTACAGCAATAAAAGCAACAGGACTATTGATGACTCAGACCATTCGGAAATAAAAGTTTGATTCACGCAGTCAGGTAAACAATGCTGACCAGCTGGGATTCTGGTCTGAGAAAAAGTAAATATGAAATGAGTAATAAAAGAAGGAAGTCATAGGTATCAACTATAGCATAGTGACTACAGCGTAGTGTGCCTAGCAAATAAATACTTTTTTATAGTAAACAAACAAATAAACAATTAAACAAGCACAACAAAAACAAAAACTCTACCAACTACAGCATAAAAATGAGAACTGTAGTAACAGCTTTCATATTTTCTCTTTGTTATATGTATATTGGCATCTTTGTATGCATACTGACATTAGTTTTCTTCTCCTGCTGTAACAAATCATAACAAACCTTGTGGCTTAAAACAACACACTTTTTTCTATCTATGCCATGGAGGTTAGAGGTCTGACGTGATTCTCACTGGGCTAAAATCAAAGTGTCAGAGGAAGGCATTCCTTCAGGAGGCTCTAAGAGAGAATCTATTTATTTACTTGTCTCTTCCAGCTTCTAGAGGTTACCTGCTTTCCTTGTCTTGTGGACCTTTTTCCTCATCTTCAAAGTCAGCAGTGTAGCTTCCAAAATTCTTTCATAGTCACATATCTTTCTGCTTTTCTATACTACTTTTAAGAAACCTCGTGATCACATTGAATCCTCCTGTATAATCCAGTGTAATTTTCCTATTTTAAAGTCCTTAACTTAATCAAATCTGTGACGTTCCTTTCCAGATTTTGAGAATTAGGATGTGGGCACCATTAGTGGGACATTACTCTGTCTACCATGATATCTGTGTGCCTTGTATGATCCAAACCATTTTATTTAACTCTTAGTCCTTTATCTTCATTTCATACAGAGGCAACAAGGTAAAAGGTGATTTTGATTGTTTATTTGTTATACTCAAACAGTTCTTTAAGTACTCAAATTTTACTGAATCTTAGAATTCATCTTCTCATCTCTAGGTGTTTTACATAGGTTATTAGCTTTTCTGGAGCTTCCCGTAAGTACATATGTCAATGTTTGATGCTCTGTTATAATAGACAGATGATCAATAATGAGAAAGAGTTGTAGTATCATAAAGAGTGTCAGCCTGTGTACAACAGGTGTGATAATGAACAACACAGAAGAAGGTAAGATGTAGATAGGCAAAGTGAATTTGATTAAGAGCCTAAGTTTAAATTGTATCACCACTACTCACTCACTAGTTGTGCATCCTTGGGAAGAGTGATGGTTAAATTTACGTGTCTAGTTGACTGGGCAACAATACCCAGTCTTTTGGTCAAATTCTGGTCTACACGTTGCTGTGAAGTTAGTTTTAGATATGATTAACATGTAAAGTAGTAAACTTTGAGTAAGGCAAATTAACTTCTATAATGTGGATGGGCCTCATCTAATCTTTCAAAAGCCTTAACAAAAAAGTTTGAGGTTTCTCAAAGAGAAGGGTATTCTACCCTTAGACTGTCTTAGGACTCAATATTGCTATAGCAACCCCTATCTGAATTTCCAGACAACCCTGAAGATTTAGAACTTGGCAATCTCCACAATCGTGGGAGCCAATTCCTATAGTGAATCTTGATAGATAGATAGATGATAGATAGATGATAGATAGATAGATAGATAGATAGATAGATAGATACATACATACATACATACATACATAGATACATAGATACATAGATACATAGATAGATAGATAGACAGATATTCTCTATAGGAAAAAATACATATGTAATTACCAAAATTTTCTGGAGAATTCTGACTAATAAAGTTATCAAACATGGTGAGGAAAAGAGGTTGGGGAAGGGGCAGTTTAAAGAGAAGCAAATTTGTGAGGACAGAGGATTGTTTCTTTTTCCCAAGTGAAATGTGGAAGTGCTTGTGATGCTGTGAGTGAATGCCTCCCTAATGCACCATATCAAATGGCTCCCAAAGAAGCTCAGCCATCATACAGGACTTGCACTGCAGCAGAAAGGCCTGAGTGAACACCTCACCAAGAAAACTATGAGAGGAAAAGGGAGATGGCTCTTTTTGGGACTGGTAAAATATAAACTTGCTTAGAGGTTAGAAATTAAATGAAAAGGCCATAAAAACTCACTAACTGAAGTGTCTGATTGATCCAAACTGAGGAATGAATAAACCTAGGAGAGGTTTGTCTTGAAAAGGAGAAACAGGTCATTAAAGTAAGTCTCTAATGAGGCCAAGAAAATTTTCTCTTGATAAACTGCTTGTGTTCTGCTGCCTACCCTCTAAGTGGGGGTTCAAATGGCTTTCTGTTTCTCCATGTTTCTTGCATGCGAGGCCAGCAGTTATAGTCCTTATTGCTTCTCTGCCCATGATGGAGAGCTGGCACAGTTTACAGTTTTGGTCAACATTTAGCTCAGAAGGTGACAAAGGATGCTTGCACAGTAGCTCAGAAAATGAGAAGAGAACCAACATACTGCTTAGACAAGGCACTGGAGTAAGATAGATGCTTATAATAGTGGAGGTTATCTCTCATACTGGAAGATCAACATCAGTGTATGGGGAAACCAACTCTGCTTCAACTGCTAGAAAAGGGTCAGGAGAAAACAGCCCTGAAAAAGAACATGACAAATTTAGATTAGTCAAAAAAGTCTTTTTGTGGTTAGTCAGAGGGAAATATGTTCAGGAAGAGAGCATCCCCTGCTTGTTATCTTCTTAGTTAGTCCTGCCCAATCTTAAAAAGATGTTTCTGGCAGAAGTTTAAGAAAGATGCTCCTGGGTAGTGCATTGCAAGAACACACCAGGACTTCCCAAGGTGGTTTATGGTGATTGTTTTCCTTAATCCTGGCAACAGCCCTGAAGGAGCAGATGCTGTCATCCTCAGATGAGGATCATAGAGATGACTACACAATGCTATGTAATAACACAAATAAGCAGAGGAATGGTTAATACGCTTATAGCCCTTACTCTTTGCCAGGTACTCCTCTAAGCAGGAGCAGACTTGAGGGTAGGAAGAAAGTGGTGGCTTCTAAGGACAACATTGACATTACCATTTGGTCACCCTTCTGGACCCAGTTATCCTCACTGGATAAAGTCTTTGGAAAGAAAAAAAATGTAAATCAACTGAAAATGTGAATACTAACCCTATGAAACTTTAAGTCCCAAGCATCCCTAGTCAGAGGCCTGTCTCCTCCCCAAATAGAAAAAGGAAGACTTCTTCTTCTAGGGCATCTTTGGCCCTAATGAGACATGTGGAGACCAGCAGGGATGAGGTCAGCTGCTAGTGAGGTAGCAACTACCCACTGTCTCAGGCCAGGGCAGCACCAAGGATAGTGTTGAAAGACCAGATCTGAGGGGGTGTGAACACCTAGAAATTAGGGGTGATTTTAGTAGCTGGTAATAGAACCTCTGGTCAATAGCAACTTAAATAAATAGTAGTTAATTTTTTCTCATGTAATGAGAACTCTGGGTGTAGGTGGAAGCTCAATAATATCATACCCAATCTCTGCAATTCTTATGCATATCCTCTTTGTTCATAATGCGACTGTCATGGCCCTGGATATTACACCCATATTTAAGGCAGAGAGAAGTCAAAGAAGGATGAGCTAGTAGCAAACAACTGAATCTGGCTTTTAGTCAAGAAAGCAATTGTTTTCCTATATGCATAGCAAATGTTCCTGACATCTCTCATTAGTGTTGGGTTGCATGGTTTAAGCCTGGTTATGAACATGAGTATGTGACTTCCTAGGCTTTATAGTATGAGGTGCTGGAAGCTGAGGCTGAGAACAGAGGGTGGCCAGTTAACTAAGAAACTCTAGACACTAACAAGAAAGTTCCAGTAAAGGAAATTTTGCAAAGGACTAAGCTCCTGTTAGGTGAGAGAAGGAAGCTGAGCCAGCTTAATTGAAACATGAATGTGACCTCACTTGCCTCTTTCAGCTGGCATTTACTTTGCGATTCTTGCCAGGAGGCCAATTCTTATCTTCTTTAAGGTTGAGCCCTTCCCTCATTTCTTCTACCTTAACACCATCCTTGCTCAGATCTCCCTTGGATTTGTGTATTAGTCTTCTAGGTGGTCTTCTTATGTCCAGACCTGTCTATCCAAGTCTGTCCACCACTTGAAATAGTGCATTTAACTGAAAAACAAATTTGACCATGTTACCCTGGTTCTTCATAGTCCAACTCCACCTCCTGAGGGAAAAATATCCAAGCTTACTGACATGGCACTCAGATCCCTGGGTGTGCTTCCCTCCATGGTCACCTTCCCTTTAGCCTCAGTACTCACCATTGTACACTCTCTGTTTATGCTATATATCTGCTTACTATTCCTCAAACACACTGTGCAAAGAGCTGGCTCATCTTGGTTTGAAACCTGGCTCTCCCTTTACTAGCTGTGTAACTGTAGGCATGTATTTTAACCTTTTTGTGCTGTAGAGTTTTCATCTGTTAACTGGAGATATTTTTTTTCTGTTGACTTCTTTTGCAACTGAGAAAAAGTGCTGCATGCTTTTACCTATGTATGCATTTTTCTCATGCAGAGAGCCCTTTACTTCTTGTCTGATTAAGTCCTGTTCTAAGGAGAGAGGCTAAGAGCATAGTTTGACTTCATTTGGTTCAGGGTTTGAATTCCAATTGTGCCTGACACTACTAAAGTAATTTTGAGCATCAACGGCAGCAGCCATTAAGCAAGAAGAATCATAATCTTATCTCATGGGTCCGTGGTGAGAATAAAATGAGAAAATGTGTTTAAACACTTAGCTCAGTGTCTGGCTCACAGCAAGGACCAATAAACGTTAACTGCTATTTCTTATTAACATCTTTTAAAAACTCAATTCATATACCTTTTCCAGGATAACTCCCAATAAGGTTAAATCTCCTTCTCTGTGTTATGAGAGCACCCTATAGAGAAGCCCTTGTCGTATTCCAATGAAATGTGGCTCTCCTACCATACTGTAATACCCCAGGGCAGAGACCCCAAATCCTCAATTCTGGTATATCTATTGTGCTTTGTGCTCATAAAAAATGTGTGTTTCTGTTGAATGAAACTGAATTTCTCCATCAACAGCAAGTTAATGAAGTATCTTAATCAAGTAAGCCATCTATTTCATTTTATGTGTTGGAAATGTCAAAAAGAGTAGTCTGTGAGTCATGTTTCTATTTGCTTCTACAACTTTAAAAAAGGCAGAACATTGCTTTGGTTGAAGCTCAGTAATGTTCAGGCTTCTACGGAATTCTCATAACTGATGTCAGTCAATAGACTGTGATTGTATTGCTAAAGTAAAATTACAAGTAAAATACATTCAGCATTTGTTTAAAAATTGCCCCATTGTTTTCAAAGACCCACAAACAAATTGTTAGCCATTACAAAATCAATATAAAGCCTGGAACTATCTTTTTAAAGACAAATACAATGTCATTTGTACAATTAAATGCATTTTTTTTTTTCTCAAAAGCGTTCTCCTTGAGAGTGCCACTGTCATGATCATTTGGGGACCAGCCCTCTTGGAATTGCACTCAGAAGTACATTAGCTTTTGTCTTCAGTACATTAGTTCTACTACCTTTTGACAATGACATTATACCACATATTACAATCTGGAAAGCTTCTTCTCCTGTAATGACTCCATTGTTTCTCCCATCAATGCCATAAAGCAAACAGAACAGGAAGTATTTCCTATTTTAAAGAAGAAAACTGAGACTAAAACAAGTGTTTTAGTCTCTCACAAATATCCCTCCCATGAAAAGAGGCAGAGGGAGGATTTGAACTCAGTTGTATCCCACTGCCTTTTCCAGAATCTTAGATGAATCAAATATTGGGTGTGCATTGTGCAACTTTTTCCTGACAAACTTCCTCTCCCCTAAAAAAGAATTATCATAGCACTGTGTAGCAGGTTTCTCTAACCTTGCTGGCCTTGCAGTGTAGACCTTTGACTCACTGACAGAAGGTAGAGGGATGAGCTGTTCCAAAGTATGTGCTGCAGCTATAACACATCTGACTGGGAGGTGGTGACATTGGAGGCCCTGGAAACAGCACTGAGAAGAAAGGATTGTACCATATGAGAGGGGCCAGCAGGAGGATACATGGAAATCAGCTCTCTAGGCCTTTGCTCCCAATGGTAAAGATCTCACAGTTTCAGACACTTCACCTCCTGCCCCCAGGCCTCCCTATGAAGTACGTAAGAAAACTAAGATTCACTCAGAAGAGGTTGCCCCTGTATGATTTATAGTCTGGATCTCAGGTGGTGAGTCAGGAGCCACCTATTTGTAACCATCTAGCAAACATTCATCTTGAGAGGTATCATTTTAAAGAGCCATATAGCACAGATGTGGAAACTGAGGCTCAAGGAGATTAAGTGAAGTCAGATTCCAATGAATATCTAATGTGTTTCATTATAGCAGGCCATGGGATATCCAGGAATTTTCAAATATCCAGATGGCTTGGCTTGTTAATGAGGCTGAACAAGGAGGTTCAAGGACTGTTGCTTCATGTGGTCCTAGAAATACTTTTTCAGAAGCCTCTGGGCCACTTCTCTTCAAGAATCTGTCCCCCAGCACAGCCACCTGTCTGAGTGGGGGTTAAGCAGTTCAATTCACTGTGTGCAAAGGACATCCTGCTCTGAGTTGGAGGAGCTTGGAGAACAAAACTCCTGGGAGAATTACCCATGTTCTTCATGAATGTCCTGCTCAGGCTCCTCACTGTGGTTCTGGTCATTGGCAGAAGTCTTCATGTTTCAGGTGCCATGTCTCTGTCTAACCCCATATGGATGCCGGAGTGAACTTCCTAAAATATAGCTCAGAGCCCACCTAGGTCTCTATTGCCAAGAATATTCAATGCCTTCCAGAGTCAGTTTAATCTCATTTCATACTTCCTTCCAACCACAGACAGGTACCCAAACTTGATTTTTCCTAACATCTGAGGTCATACATCTCACCAGGACTGAACTGCTAGACTCCTCTGATTTTATTCCACATAGTCTCCTGCGACTTTATCTTATATTTCCCCAAATCTATAGCCAAAATCCTGATTCTGTGTTTCATAATCATAGGATAACCATTAATTGCACAGGGTAACCATACAATTTAACTTCCCTAGACAGTTATTACATAATTATTAATATTACCCTTTCATTCACAAAATATACAATTAAGATTATAAATACTATGGTCAGTATACTGGAAAACCCTCCCCAACCCTGCTGTCTGCCTTCAGGCCTGTGCTCAAAGGTCAGCCCCTTTCTGATACTCAATTTCATTATGAAAGCTCAGAGCAAATATCCTCTTCATCACACCTTTTTCCCCTAAGTGGTGACTTCCTCTTTTGCTGAATCCCAGGGCACTGAGTGAAAATGTGGAAAAGTAGAAGTTTAGAGTTTACTGTTCTTCTAAAGTATGTATAAACTCTCTGCAGGTTTATTATGAGCATCTTCCTGAGTCATTCTGTATTTTAAGTCTCTCTTACCACAACAGGTTCTCGAGGCCCAGTAGACCCGAGCTAGAAGTTTCTAGCTGTTAAGCAAGTCCTTACATTACATATTGATAAAGGGATCTATACAACAAGAGATATAACCATGGTAAACATATGTCACCCAACATATAGATAGGAGCACCTATCTATAAAAGCAATTACTGACAAATAAAGGAGAATCAACAGTAATACACTCATAGTAGGAGACTTTAACACCCCATTGACATCAATGGACAGATCTTCCAGACAAAAAATCAACAAGGTAACTTCATCCTAAATGACAAATTTAGGATTAGATAAATTAATATTTTAAGAGTGTTTTATCCCAAAGCAGAATATACATCTTCTCAAGTTTACATGGAACATTTTCCAAAAGAAACCACATGTTAGGCCACAAAACAAGTATTAATAAATTTAATAAGATTGAAATTATATCAAGTGCCTTCTCTGGCCAAAATCATATAAAACTAGAAATAAACTGCAGGAAAAAAAAATGAACATACACAAGCACGTAGAGGCTAAATAGCAGGCTACTAAACAATGAATGGGTTAACGATGAGGTCAGGGAAAATCAAAAGATACTCAGCAGACAAATGAAGAAAAAGCACAAAAGACTCAAAATCTATGGGACACAGTGAAAGCATTCTAAGAGGAAATATAGCAATACAGGTATACCTCAAGAAATAAAAGAAATCTCAAATAAAAAACTTCAAAGAACTTAAGGAACTAGAAAAAGAATAGCAAACAAAATCCAAAGTGAGTGGAAAGAAAGAAATAATAAAGATCTGGGTGAAAATAAACAAAATAGAGTCCAATAAAAATAAAATATCAATGAAACCAAGAGCTCGTTCTTTGGAAGATTAACAAAATTAATAAAACTTTAACCAGAATTATAAAGAAAAAGAGAGAGGACCCAAAAATATAAAAATCAGAAATAAAAGTGAAGGAACTATAGGCTCCACAGAAATAAAAAGATCATAAGAAAATACTACAAGCAATTATAAGCCACAAATTGGACAATCTGGAAGAAATTAATACATTCCTAGAAACATACACTCTCTCACAATTGCGTCAAGAAGAAACAGAAAATCTGAACCAATCAATTACCACCAATAAAATCAAGTCCGTAATCAAAAAAACTTTCAAAAAAGAAAAATCCTGAACTGGATAGCTTCATAGGTGAATTTTACCAAACATGTAAGGAAAAACTAACATCTATTCTTCTCAACCTATTCCAAATGATTCATTCAAGAGGAACGGTTCCCTAACTCTTTTTAAGAGGCCATAAATTCCTCTGATTCCAAAATCAGACAAAAACAGTACGAACAAAGAAAACTATAGGCTGATATCCCTGAAGAACATTGATGCAAAAATTCTCTACAAAATATTATCAAACTGAATTCAGCAAGACATTTAAAAATCTTACACCATGATCAAGTTGGATTTATTCCTGGGATGCAAGATTGGTCTGATATTGACAAATAAATTAATATCTCACATTAACAAATTGAAAGATAAAAATTGTTTATTATATAAATAGATTCAGAAAAAGTGTTTGACACACTTTAGCATTCATTTACGATAAAAACTCTCAGCAAAGTGGGAATATAGAAAACATAATTCAACATACTAAAGGCCATATATGATAAACCTACAGCTAACATTATACTCAACAGGAAGAAGCTAAAATCATTTTTCTTCAGATTAGGAACAAGACAAGGATGTCCACTTCTATTCAGCATACTATTGGAAGTCTGGCTACAGCAACCATATAAGAAAGAAATAAAAGGCATCCAAATTGGAAAGGGAGAAGTACAACTGTCATTATTTGCAAATGACATGATACTATATAGAAAGAACTCTAAAAATTCCACAAAAAAATAACTGTTAGAACTGATCAATGAATTCAGTAAAGTAGCAGGATACAAAATTAATATTCAAAAATTGGTTGCATTTTTATACATCAATGATGATATATGAGAAAGAGAAATTAAGGAAACCATCCAATTTACAACTGTATCAAAAATTATAAAATAATTAGGAATCAATTTAACCAAGGAGATAAAAGATCATCTTTGAAAAAATCATGTTATTGAAAAAAAGAAATTAAAAAAGATACAAATAAATGAAAGCATATACTATGCTTATGGTTAGGCAGCATTAACATTATTAAAATGTCCATACTACCCAAAGCAATGTATAGATTCAATTCAATCCCTATCAAAATACCAATGGCATTTTTTAGAGAGCTAGAACAAATAATCCAAAGATTTATATGAAACCATAAAAGATCACCAATAGCTACAGAAATCTTGAGAAAGAAGAACAACAAAGTTGGAGATATCACACTACCTAATATCAAACTATACTGCAATGCTGTAGTAATCAAAACAGCATGGTACTGGCATAAGAACAGACACATAGATCACTGGAGCAGAAAAGAGAACCTAGTAATAAATACAAAATGATAAGCTCATTTGCTATATGACAAAGAAGGCAAGAATATACAATAGGGTAAAGATAGTGTCTTCAAAAAATGGTATTGGTAAAAATGGACAGATACATGCAAAAAAAAATTGAAATTGGACCACCTTCTTATACCAAATGCAAGAATAATCTCCAAGTGAATTAAAGACATAAATGTAAGACCCAAAACAACAAAAATTCTAGAAGAAAACATAGGTAGTAATCTCTCCGATATTGCTATTAATAATTTTTTTTTCTGATATATCTCCTTAGGCAAGAGGAACAAAATAAAAAAAAATAGAACTACATCAACATAAAAAAAATTTGCACAGCAAAGGAAACCATCAACAAACTGAAAAGACAACCTACTGAATGGGGGAAGATATTTGCCTATGCTATATCTGAAAAGGGGTTAATATTCGATATTTACACAGAACTCATACAACTCAAAAACAAACAGAAAACCACAAATAATCCAATTAAAAATGAGCAGAAGATCTGAATAGGTATTCCTACAAAGAGGAAATACAGATGGCCAAGAAACATATGAAAAGATACTCAAGGACACTAATTATTAGAGAAACACAAATTAAAACCATAACGAGATATCGCCTTACACCTGTCAGATTTGCTATCATTAATAAATCAAAAACAAATAAGTGTTGCTGAGGATCTGGAGAAAGGGGAACTCTCATATATCATTGGCAGGATTGCAAATTGGTATAGCCACTATAGAAAACAGTTTGGACTTTCCTCAAAAATTTAAAAAAGCACTAACGTTTGATTTAACAATTGCACTTCTGGGTATTTATCCAAAGAAAACCAAAACACTAATTCAGGAAGATTTAGGCACCCCAGGTTCACTAAAGGACTATTTACAATAGCCAAGATATGGAAGCAACCTAAGTGCCATCAATAGATGATAAATAAAGAAATTTTGGTACATATAATCTACACAGTGGAATATTACTGAGCCATAAAAAATGAAATCTTACCATTTGCAATGACATGGATAGATCTAGAGGTTATGCTGAGTGAAATAAAGCAATATCATATGATTTCACTTATATATAGGAAAGACAAATGGCCTATGATTTTAATGATATAGAGAACAAACAAAACTAATGAAACTAATGAAATAAAAAAAGACAGATGCAGAGAACAAACTGGAGAACAAACTGCTAGAGGGGAAGAGTATTAGGGAGCTGGATGAGAAAGGTGAAGGATTAAAAGAAGTACAAATTATTAGTTACAAAACAGTCACAGGGATTAGAATATAGCATAGGAAAATATAGTCGTTATTATTGTAATGGCTATTTACAGTGCCAGATTGGTACTATAGTATCACTTCATAAATTATATAAATTTCTATTATATTATATATCTGAAACTAATATAAAACAAAAAAATAGACTGAGACACTAAAGTTTAGAATGACTTTAATAGATCAAGAGATAGGAATTAGATTTTCAATTAACTATGTAGTTTCTTGTTTATAATTCAAAAAAATAAGCTTCCTTGGACTAAGTATATTAAAATTAAATGTTCACTGCATTTAATCAAGGCACTTTTCTCTTGCTTTATTTCTAAGAATAAATTAAGAATTAGTTTGTTTTGCTGATCTACTCACTTGGAAGCACAGTTTCTGAAATTATTTGTTATTAAAATCTGAATGCTTTGCTTAATTTTTATTAGCTGTTATAATATCATAGTAAATTTCATTAAGATAACCAGTAGTCAAAACACAGAGTCAAACTAAATAGTAAAGCAGAGCATGGTGATTTGATTTTGTCGCAGAAAAATCAGACTGACAAGAACCAATCACCACTCGGAGAGTTGGAGAAATCAGATTTATTACATTGGCAGTCCCAGAAGGGCTAGCAGTCTGAAGAGCTGGGCCCTGAGATCAGGGGTAAACCTTGCTTTTATAGGGCTTACCTACACAGTTACTGTTGGTGCGAGCCAATTGGTACTTTGTCCTCAGGCAGTTATAGAGCACAAGAGTTGCTATGAGTTATGGGCAGTTACAGTCAACAAGCAAAGAGGATACATCTATTATCCAGACAGAACAAGCAAAGGGGAGGGTGAATCTTTAGTTGATCTTGAGGTCACCCTGCCCTTTGGCCTATGAGACAAGCATGTCTATATATAGTGACATTGGTTAATGAAGCTTGTAAGTTTCAGCTGAACATCTTAACAGTATATATATATACTTATATATATATATATATATATATATATATATATATATGTGTGTGTGTGTGTGTGTGTGTGTGTGTGTGTGTGTGTGTGTGTGTATATATATATATATATATATAATATAATATATATATATTTACATTGTGCGTTCACCCCGCATAATTAGATTTCTTTCTGTCACCGCATATCGGACCCCTTTTACCCTGTCTACCCCACTCCATCACCCTCCCTCCTACCCGCTGGGAACCACTAGTCTATTGTCTATGGCCATGAGTCTCTGTTTGTTTGTCCTGTTCATTTGTTGCTTTTAGGTTTATATCCCACATATAAGTGATATTATGTGATTTTAAACTTTATCAATCTGGCTTATTTCAGTTAGCATGATTACCTTGAGGTCCATCCATATTGTCACAAATGGCAGTATTTCATCTCTTCTTATGGCTGAGTAATAATATTCCATTGTATACACGTACCACAGTTTCTTTAGCCAATCATCTATCATAGGACACTTCAATTGCTTCCATGCCTGGCCACTGTGAATAATACTGCTATGAACATCAGTGTGCAAATATCTTTTTGAATATGAGTTTTTCAAGTCTTTGGGGTAAATACCCAGTAGAAGGATTGGTAGATCATATTGTAGATCAATTCTTAGTTTTTTGAGGAACCTCCATACTGTTTTCCATAGTGGCTGTACCAATTTGCGGTCCATCAGCAGTGTATGAGGGTTTCTTTATCTCTGCATCTTCTCCAACATTGATTATAGCTATTCTAACAGGTGTGAGATAGTATCTCATTGTGGTTTTGGTTTGCATTTCCTTAATAGCTAGTGATGTTGAACATATTTTCATATATTTGTTGGGCATTTGTATGTCTTCTTGGGAGAAGTGTTTGTTTAGGTCCTCTGCTCGTTTTTCGATTGGATTTTGTTTGTTTTGTTTTGTTATATTAAGTTGTATGAGTTCTTTGTATATTTTGGATATCAGGCCTCTTTCAGAGGCATTGCTTGCACATATATTTCCCAGCTGGATATTTGTTTCTTTACTTGTTGACATTTTTTTTTTCTGAGAAGAAGCTTTTCAGTTTGGCTTTTGCTTTTACTTCCCTTGCCTTTGAAGTCAAATTCATAAAATCCTTTTTAAGTCCAAGGTCCTTGAGTTTAGTTCCTATGTTTTCTTCCATGCATTTTATTGTTTCAGGCCTTATATTCAGGTCCTTAATCCATTTTGAGTTAATTTTGGTGTGTGGTGATAGGCAACAGTGTAGTTTCATTCTTTTGCAGGTGGTGTTCCAGTTTTCCAGCACCATTTATTGAAGAGGCTTTCCTTTTTCATTGTATGTCAAAACATTCTTATACAACTGTTCTGCCAAGATCACGCAACCACAAGGCAACAATCAATAACTCCTTTTTAACTCCATCATTTTATCTGATCCAATGAAAAAGCTGCAATATCTATAGTGAACTAAATGATATATTCTTATGTTGCTGCTCACAGAAGAGTTGTCACTTAAAATTTTCAAAATATTTCTAATAATCTATTTTGAAGTTAGTTATTAACAGTTTTTGAGAGGCCATACTTTTCTAAGTAAGTTATAGAACTGACATCCAAAACAATAAAACTGTCAACAATTTTGGATGTTAAGTAAATACAGTATTAATAAAATTATATGGGATATTATACTCATTATAATAATTAGATTTTTTAAAGTGACACTGAAAAATGTACAAATAGAAGTCAGAAAAGCAGGAATCAGTACAATTCTAAATATGTTGCAAATAATATTTAGAAGGAAAAATTATACATACATATTCAGGTAAAACACTATAGAAAAATCACCGAAATATCAATGGTTAACCCTAGATGGATATTTTGACATTTTATGCTTGCTATAGAATCTACGTTTTCTATAGCAGACAATACTTTTATAAAAAAAGAAAATAATAAATGTTATTTTTACAGAAAATAAATATGGTCTATAAACAGAAAGAGTATCTAAAAACTCTCAAGAGTACACAGATTTCACTTACAGGTAAAAGTTAAACTGTACTGGGTACCAGTTAACAACCCTGACAGGTTAATGAAATGTCTCACTGATCAAGAGCCCCCTTAAAAAGAATTGTTTCAAGGAGACCACAGTCAAAGAATGAATAGAATTGTAACTGCTTTTTGTGTACATACACGCACACACACACACACACACACACACACACAAATAAAAGGCTAGATTCTATTTTTCCAATGTAGAAATAATGAACATGACTATACTTAATGAACACATTTGTATAATTGTATAAATATGAAGGAAGAAATAAAGGATTGGAGTAACACAAACTTTTGTTGTTTAACAAATGCAATTCTAATAAATAAATTTGAATAAAGCTTATGTTAAAATGCTTATGTGACAATGAATTGTTCGAAGTGTCATTTTGTTTCCTTGGTAACCAGTACAATATCCGGAAGAAACATAGGTAATAGCTATACAACAAATGTGATTTAAATAAGTATGTCAAATTTCCCATAGCATACAAATAATTTCATATTTATTATCTAATATATTTTATATAAAATCTCATATTTCATACATATTGACAATAATCTAAAAGAATCCATGTTTTATATCTTTAGTGCATAATTCATAATTTTAGATAATAATATTTTGGAATAATAATAAAGATAATGAAGATACTTTTTTAAAAATCAGTATATTTTTAAAAGTACAACTATGTGTAGGCCAGCACAAGATGTATATTATAAAAAAGTAATAATCATTTTCTGCAATTACTTTATGTTAAAAAAAACACTTCTGTACCTTTCATCTATACTTCATATAACATTTTAAGAACCATCACCAACAGGTCACTGGCCTACTTCTATATATATGTCACTTATTCATTAAACCATCAGTTATTGAACAAAGACATGTAGCATAAAACGATAAAGGATAAATATGTTCAACAATAAGAAAGAAAAAAATCCAGTTAAAAAATGAGCAAAACATATCTGAACATGCACCTCACCTAAGAAGATATACAGATGGCAAATGACCATATGAAAAGATGATACACATATGTCATTAAGTAATAATGAATGAAAACAACAGTGAGACACTACTACATACTTATTAGAATGAACTCCAGAAACCTAACAATACCATCTTTACTGGAGGTAAAGATGTGGAGCAAAACAGTCTGGCAATTTCTTACAAGGTATAGTCTTATCATGTGACCCAGCAATTGGGCTCCTATGTTTATACCCAAACGAGTTGAAAACTTATGTCCACACAAAAAACCACACACAAAGAGCAGTTTTATTCATAACTTCCCCAAACTGGAAGCAACCAATGTGTATTTCAAAAGGTAAATGGATTAACAAAATGGTACATACCTATCACAGAATATTATTCAGTTATAAAAATAAATAAATTATCAACCCTCAAAAGAAATGGGGGAAACTAAAATGCATATCATTTAGTGGAAAAAGCTAGTCTGAAAAAGCTACATGCTCTATGATTCCAATTATATGCCATTTTGGAAAAGTCAAAAGACTGGTGGTTGCCATGGTTTCAGGGGGAGCAGAGTAAGGAATAGAACAGGTAGAACTAGGGAGATTTTTAGGGTAAGAAATTATTCTATATCATACTATAATGGCGAATATATGGCATTATGTATTTATTAAAACTCAGAGCTGTGAAAAACTAAGAGTGAACAGTAATGTAAGCTATGGAGGAAATTTTTATTGTTGTCATTGTTGTTAAAGTATAGGGTTCTGAAAAGAGGTGGGAGGCCTTATGTACATATTCAGGAGTAAGATTTCAAAAGGCATTTGTATGTTGTGCTGAGAACTTTACACTGAATCTTGAGGGCTATGAGGAGTTATTAAATGTTGTAAGTAACATTAAAAAAAAAAAAAGCAAAAAAAAAAAAAAAAAAAAAAAGCAAGGCCCTAACCTGAGGAGAGGCTATGCCTGGCCTCTTCAGCAGCCTTCCCAGACTGCAAGACTAAACAACTACCCAGGTGTTCACTCACTGTATTTCTGACCCAAGTGACCTCACACTTCAGCACTTGTCCCTATGAAAAGAATTTCATTCTGGCAGGAAAGGCTGCTTTAGAAGGGCAGCACTCCCCAAATACCTCTGAAGTAGCCCAACCACCCATAAGCCCAAACTGTGCAGCACTTTCTTGCCTTTTGTGTCTCAGGAACAAGTCAGGCTCTGCTTCTGGCAACAAGAGTTCACTGCTCTTTTGTGTCCAGGAAGCCTGGGCAGTGGAGTTTGGCTTTGTCCCAGAGAAAATTAGAAAGAATGGAGCTGCCTATATGTAAACTCCAGCCTCTCTCCCAGGAAGGGAGATCTAGTTAGCTCTGGCAGAAAATAACTTCTTCCTGTACATATTCCTTTCTCCTCAAGCAGCTCAAGAAGAGCTGAGAGCTGAGGGAGGGGCTGGGTCAAGAGCGTCTTGTTGGCTGTGTCAGGAGGAACAGACCTTATACTAAGAGATGGGGACTCAGAGGTAGAGGGAGCTTGGAGCAAGGGGGCTACTGGGGGAGGAGAAGAAGTGGGGAGAAAGCATCTATCTAAATGACCTTATGAAGGAAGCTCATGCTCGGATAGGGCAACTATTCCAGAAAATTCTTCCCTGTATTTTTACAAAGTTCCATCTGGTTCCAATGACCTCTTGTTTTGACTTTCCATTGTGGAAGTATTCAAAGCAGGCTAAATTAAGCAATGAAAGAATAAACACTTAGGCCAGTATTTCCCTAAATCAGTGCATTTTTATACCCTGGCCTGCTTTCTTTTCTTACCAACTGCTCCTAGTGCCTCCTGCCCACATTCCAGAATGAAGATCCTCCAGAAATCCAAAGCAACTTAAATATCATCATGAGAAATTCAAGAAAATAGCTATTTTACAATTTTAAGGTTAAATAATAAATAAACCAAGCTGAAATGACACTTGAAATAAGCATTAAAGTGAAAGTGGGAGCATTGCATATGGATTATTGAACCATGGTACTCCCATGGTCCATCTCATACCTCAAAGCTCCACCAAGAAGTCATGAAGTGACTCAGGAATCCAGAGACCTCGGGACCACCACACATTAAACCTCCAGAGAGGATCCTGTAAGCCTACCCCAGCCTTGCCAAATCAAAACAGCGGTCTGTGGCTCTCAGTGTCTCTTAGCCCAATACTGCTTAGACAGGAATTTCCACAATGTTTAGCAGTCATTTGAAGATCTCAAAGCCCACCAGTGGTTCTCGTTGTGCTTCCCATGGTCATGGGCACATCTACCAGACCTCCTGCATTACCCAAACATCCCAAGACCCACAGTAACTCTTTCCAGTGTCTGAGATTATAAGAGTATAAGGTTACCAGATAAAGTACAGGATAGAATTTAAATATGAACCTCAGATAAACAACAAATAATGTATTTTTTAGTATATCTTATGCAATGATTGGGTCATACTTACACATACACACAACAAAATATTCATAAACCAGGAGACTAGGAGACTCATTTCAAAGCAACTGTGGCTATCCACTGAATTGAGGGTGTGGCCCTCAGGAGTGAAATGACTTTTTGGTATTTCCATACGCAAACACATAAATGAGGAAATTGCCTGAGCTACCTAAAGTTTCCCTCTTACTCCTGTCAGATGGAATTCCTTGACTCAGGTGGCTCATCATCTGGCTGTAAACACTTAGGAATTAATTACTTTGCCAGGAGACTCTTCACTAGGGCTACTGGATTTAGCTGGAAGGTATTGCATCTGACTCAGCTACTCCAAAATTCTAGGGCCAGGTGGGATTTGGGAAAGCCAAGCATATTCCCTTCCTAATGACCCGCTATCTAATTTTTTGAAATAACGGCTTAACAGTTCCATCTGTACTTTGGATTAGCATTATCAAGAAATGAGAAACAGTAGCAGATGATCAATATTGTTCCACCTCTCCCAACTATGTTGGGATTTAAAAAAAAAAAAAAAAACAGTACAGAACTCTCTGGACAAGTTGAAAAATGATGCTTTCCCAATGCTCTGGGAGGAGGCAGATTTTGTTCTCTCCCTTTGGCTAGTTCTGAGTATAGCAGGCTCAGAAGCCAATGTGTTCCATGAATACAACTAATGAGATCCCAAAGCAAATCACCTTGCTGATTTGGGACTTCCGATCTTGCCTCATCATTTTTAGGTTGATGGAGGTGAGAAAATTAATACCTTCATCCCCACCCAGGGACAGAGAAACTCTTTTCTACTTGGTTGACAACTATGGAGAGGAAGGTGACAGGCCTGGTATTTTTGAGCAGCACTAGGTCTCACCATAACTTTTCCACTGCCTCTCAGGCCAGCCTCTAGGTGAATCAGCTTCCCACAATGCCGGGTCTCAAGGACAGCTGTGATTGCTACATACAGCCATGATATCTGGTTCAACCTCTGGCTGGCCCAAGAGAAAAGGAGATGGCAGATAAAGCACAGTATAGCACAAGAGATTAAAATATTGAGTTTTGGGGTCAATCAGGCCTAGGTTAGAGTTTACCAGCTATGTGACCCAAGGTAAGTCATTCAACCTCTCTGAGTCTCCACAATGTAGTTAGTTGTTTCTACTTAGAATGTTGATTAAATAATATATTATATGCAAAGCATTCATCACAGAGTCTGGATCATGGTGAGTATTCATAATGTCACTGTTATCAATGCACCACTCTTGCTCTCTAAAGGTAGAGGCAGAAGCCCAGCGTGTGCACTGAAGCCGATCATTAGAAGGCAACTGAAAAATACATACAAACTGAGGCATGTGCTTTAAAAGCAGTAAATGGATGTCTGAATTGAGTGGAGGATGTCATTAAGAGTTTCTGCACTTAGGTCTGGGGGAGGCGTATATGCATTTCTGTCCCTAGAAGATAGTAGCAAAATTAATCTCTGGTCATCGTCTGTCACTTCCTAAGAAGGTAATTATAAGCAGGCTTTGAATTTGGACCTGAGAAAGGTTATTGACACAAGTGGATTCCTTTGTTCTTGCTTTCATCTCTCTTTCCATAACCCCTTTTTTTCTCATAAGGATCCTATGGTTTTCTGAGCCAAACAGAGATGCTCTCAGTCTGGGTATCAGAGACAAAAGTCCAGTCTTATTAATAATGGGTAGTGTGGCATGATGTGGACTCGGCACATGACTCCATCTTGCACAGAGGAATGGAGGCTCCCCAAGGGCAGAAGCCACACAATCAAGGGAGAGACCCACAAAGAAATTCTCTGAAGAGTTTTGATAGAGTGTCATGTGATTGTCAAGCCAGAAGACAATCCCAACAACACACACACACACACACACACACACACACACTCACACACACACACTCATACACTTTATTTAAACCATAATGTAAAGGCAGAGAAAAAAGATTTCAAAGGTTTGGATCTGGAGGCCTTCAAAAATATCTAAGTGAGAGGGGTTGGGGTCATATATATTTATTATCCCTACTCCCCTAGTTACAGAGGTAGCTCATAACTGACCAGTATGGATTTGGAATCAATGAGGAGCCAGGCAGGAGTAGGCAGGTCTGTTTAGTTTGCCTGTTTGTAACATTGTTTGCCTGTCTGTAGAAATAAGGAATAGACAATGAGCAGGGACCTGAGGTCTGAGATTCAGCCCCTGGAATCCATCTGATCACTAAGGAATTTTTCAGTTAACTTTAGTAATGTCCTAGAAACTCAGCTGCTGAAGACAAGACAAGGTTTTTAAAGATTCAAGCTAGTGGCCCTTCATAGCTGGGATAAAGTCATTTGACCCTTCCTTCTATCCCACTAAAGAGAACAAACAGACTACATATCAACATATGTAATAATCACGACAACATTTAGCTCACTATCAAATGGCTCCTAATTACCACTCAGGTTGTGGTGTTGAATCTAACAATTCTCTTATTTGTACTTGAAATATCTGTTTTATTATCTTTATCTTCTGGTAATGACTTCATAAAACATGATTCTACTTCATTATTTTGAGTATTAATATCCAGTTTTCCCATCACCATTGTTGAAAAGGCTATTTTTTATTCAAATGGTCTTGGCACCCTTGTCCAAAATCATTTGACTATATATGCAAAAGCTCACTTTTGAATCTTTATTTATTCCATCAGTTTAAATGTCTGTCTTTATGTTAGTACCACACTGTTTTGATTATTGTAGCTTTGTAGTAAAATTTAAAATCGGGAATTATAACACCTCTAACTTTTTTCTTGTTTTCTAATATTTTTTTGGCTATTCAGAGTCTCATGAGGTTTTATATGAATTTTGGAATGGATTTTTCTGTTTTCACTAAAAATTATTGGGATATTGTTAGGGATTGCATTGAATCCATAGGTCGCTTTGGGAGATAACAGTATCTTAACAATGTTAAGTCTTTCAAAACATAAACTTAAGTAGCCCATTTATTGGTTGTCATTTTAAATTTCTTTCAGCAAATATTTAGAGTTTTCATTGTATGAATCTTTCATGTCCTTATTTTTTAATGCTATTGTAAATGGAATTGTTTTTTAATTTCTTTTTTAATTGTGTATTGTTAGTGTATAAATGTAACTTTTGTATGCTGATATTATATCATGCAAGCTTGCTGAATTTATTAGATATTTTGTAAAATCATTAAGAATTCCTTACATTATTTTGTCTGTGAATAAAAATAATTTTACTTCTTTCTATTTAATTTGGATTTTTTTCCAACTAATTGCTCTTGCTTGGACTTTCAGTACTTGTCGGGGGCTGCTCGGCTAAAATGGCTGCCTGACCAAAATGGTCGTCGCTCAGCAGATACTTAAAGGCTTCTCTCCAAGGCCACGTGTAAGCCTCCTGGATATCTCCGCCCTGCTTCTCGCCAAGGGATTTTCCACGGGACTTCCCGCCCGGCCCCTATTTGTTACGCAATATCGCCTGACTGCCCCTGGCCAATCAATCCCGCCAATGCAACATCACCTGATCATGCTCTATATAAACTGCAACAAAGCCTTAATAAACGAGACTTGATCAGAAAGCCTGTCTTCTTTCTTTGCGTCGTCTTGTCTCCCTCCCCTCCCCATTCTGTCTTAGGGTCTCTGTTGATCGTCCCGCGAGACGGGACAAGTACTATGTAACAGAAGTAATAAAAGTGATATCCATTTCTTGTTCCTGATCTTAGAGAAAAGGCTTTTAGTTTTTCACCGTTGCAGGTGGTGTTCACTGTTAGTTCACATATTTCCTTTATTATGTCTAGGTAATTTCCTTCTATTCCTAAATTGTTGACTATTTTTATGATGAAAGTGTGTTGAATTTTGTCAAATATTTTTCTGCATCAAGTGAAGTGGTCATGTATTTTTTCCCCCCTTTATTCTGTTAATGTGATATATAACATTGATTAATTTATATGTTCAACCATCCTTATATTCCAGAAATAAATCCCACTTGATCATAACGTATAATTCTCTTAATATGATGTCAAATTTTGTTTGCTTATATTTTGTTGAGAATTTTTACAATAGTATTTATAATTGATATTAGTCTGTATTCTGTGTGGGTCTGTGTTTTTCCTTGATAATATCTTTGGCTTTAGTATTAAGTTAATGTTGGCCTCATAAAATAAATTTAGAAGTATTTTCTCCTCTTTAAATTATTGGAAGAGTTTGAGAAGATTAGTTTTAATACTTCTTTAAATGTATGATAAAATTTACCTGTAAAGTCAATTTGGTTTGAGGTTTCTTTTTGTTGGGAGATTTTCAATTACTGATTCAATCTTCTTACTGATTTTCTATTTATTCATACTTAAGTCTAGATAGGTTGTGTATTTCTAGGAGTTTGTCCATTCCATCCAGGTTACTCAATATGTTCTCATATATATATATATATATATATATATATATATATATATATATATATATATATTTATTTATTTATTTATTTCTGTAATATTGGTACCAATGTTCCTACTATCTTTTCTGCTTTTAATTAAGTTTTATCTTACTCTTTTTCTATTCATTTAGTCAATCTAGCTAAAAGTTTTTCAACCTGTTGACTTTTTTGAAGAAATAACTCTTGATTTCATTTTTTATTGTTGTTCTATTATCTATTTTATTTATGCCTGAACTAATCTTTATTGTTTTGTTCCTTCTACTAGAGTTTAATATATTTTATTTATCTTTGTCTAGTTCCATAGAATGTAAAATTGCATTGTTCATTTCAGACCTTTTAAAATTTTTTAATGTAAATATTTACAGCTATAAATTTTCCTCTTGGCACTGCTTTTGCTGAATCTCATAAGTTTTGGAATATTGTGTTTAAATTTCCATTTACCTCAGGATACTTTCAGTTTTCCTTTTTTTGTTTTTTTCCTTGACCTATTGATTATTTAAGTGTTTAACTTCCACATATTTGTAAATTTTCAAGTTCTCCATCTATTATTGATAGCTAGTTTTATTCTATTATAATCAGAAAAAGATGTTGTGTTATGACTTCAAAAATTTTTAAATTTATTAAGACCAGTTTTGTGACCTAACATACAGTTTATTCTGGAGAATGTTACAAGTGCACCAGAGATAAATACATATTCTACTGCTGTTGGGTAGAGTGCTTTGCACATATCTGTTAGGTTCAATTTATATATAGTGTTGTTCAAGTCTTTTATTTTCTTGCTAATCTTTTCTCAATATGTTCTATTATTGAAAGTAGTGTATTATTATTATTATTATTATTATTATTATTATTATTATTATTATTTTAGACCTCTTTAGCTCTCCCTTCAATTAAATGTTTGCTTCATATATTTAAAAACATTCATGTCTGGTATATATATGTTTTAAATTATTATGTCTTCTTGGTGAATTGATTGTTTTATCATTATGTAATGTCTTTCTTTGTCTCTTGTAATATTATTTCTTTACTAGAAAGACTTTAAGTCTTGTCTGATGTTAGTATATCCACCTCTGCTCTCTTTCAGTTACTATTTTTATGAATTATATTTTTCCATTTTTTCACTTTCAATCTATGTCCTTAGATCTAAAGTGAGTTTCTTATAGAGACTATAGTTTAATTCATTGCATTATTTTATTTTATCATTGTGTCAAAATGTGGCTTTTGTTGTGGGAATGTATGAGTCAAAGTTCACCAGAGGAAGAAACAGAACCAATAAGAGAGATAGAGATAGAGATGATAGAGATACAGATAGAGATAGATAGAGATACAGATAGAGATAGAGACATAGACTGAAGTAACTTCATAGGCACTCTGGAAACTCTGAAAACCAGTCAAACATCTACAAATAGATATAGCTATAGACATAGGTATAGCTATAGATGTAGATCTCCAAGGGGAATGAAGGGGTTTGGAATTTCCTAACCTACCATCATACTGGTGTCACTCCAGGCATGTCTATTTTTGAAATGAGAAATAGGAAGCTCAGAAAAGCTGATAAGTTTCAGAACTGTGGATAAAATTTATGGATTTGAATTCCTAATTGAGTGTTATTTTGTTTGTTTGTTTGTTTCTACACTACTTTAATCTGTATATCTAATAATCAGAGTAATAAAAATAATGTTTATGCAAATAGCACATTAAAGTTTACAAATTAGTTTTGTGTTCTTATATAATATTTAAAGGTCCTTGAAGGAGAGGTGGGGATAAATTATCCCATTCACTAGATTAAAAATCTGAGGTTCTATTGGGCTGTGATTTGTCCAAGGTCATATATAATGTAGTAGAGACCTCACATCAGTCATTATTACTCCATGTGATCTTTCTGGCCTATGTCCCACACTTTTAGAGGCTGAGTAGGGGCAGAAAGGGGAGGTGAGCACAGAGAGGGAGCTAAAAATCTCCCAGGACATCCCTACTTACTTAGATCAGGAGGCAATCCCCAAGATGGGCAAAGGGAAGAGTGAAGTTCTCATCCTGGAGGATGGAAAGCTGGGCAATGAGCTGCTCTTGTCATGAGGGACAGAGTCACGGAAGATCAGAAGCCTGGATTCCAGGATGTGTCTTTGACTGGAGCAAATCCAAGCCTCTCTGTACTTTGATTTCCCAACCTCTGAAATGAGGGCTAACCACATTTTCTGTCGCAGGTTACTGACCTCTCTCAACTCCCTCCTTCCCTGGAGGGATAGCTGGAAGGCTTCCATGGAGCTGGGTTAGCCCCCAGGCTAGGACACCCCTGTGCCTGCCTCCCTGATGACAGAGCCTGCCCTGGCCACTGACCTGGGTATGAGAGACAAACATACTGGGATAAGAGAGATTGCCCAAAGCTGTTGCTTTTATTATCTTCAATTGAAACCTGTCCTGCAAGACTTTATCAGAATGCCTGCTTCCAGATATCCCTCTCTCTATAGATATCCTTAATCCTCAGGTTTTAAAGTTATCACTGTCTCCTTCTCATAAGCATTCTGTGTCTCTCAGATGGCTTGGGGGTCCTCTATGATTCCTGGCCCTCCCATCTGAGAGAATCCCAGCACTGCTGCACAAGCCTAGCCATGTGTATATTGTACAGTGTGCCATGCCCTGCCCCCTCAACCCAGGGCTGGGTTCCGAAAACCCTCACAGCTCTGCACTGTGATGTCAGAGAACTGGGATCCTCTCATGGGCTGAAATTGGTGAAGTGGCACCGTTGGCCCTGAATACACTCACAGGTGACAAGCCAGTGACCTATGTGCGGCCACCAGGTGAACAGAGATCAGCTAATTATACAGTCTCTAAATCTAAGTATTTGTTGGGTATGGAAAACAGAAGAGTGTAACTGACGCTCTTGACAGTGATTACTAATAAATGCGATAAACAATTTGTCTTTAGTTTGCAATTAGTAACAAAATGCTGTACAAGTTAGATCAAGATAAAAAATATTAAATCTGAACTATGGTAAAATGGTTTCTTGCAACTATAATCTGGGAAAAGTACATATTCACCTGTAATACTATTTTAGAAGTAGAAACCTTCTAGAAGTGCAAATACAGCCCCAGAGTAAAGTAATATGAAGTTCCTCTGGTATGAAGACATTTATAAACAATTTCCTGAGTCCTTTTAAAAGAAACCTTTAACTATGTGCTTTCAGCTTTGAGTGATGATGATGCAGTGAGCTATGTGCTCAGGGCCTCCAATTACTTTTTGCATCTTCCTCCACACCTCCCATCTATTTATCTTTCATTTGCATAAATAAAAACTGTCAGCTCCATGAGGTTTCAAGCAGAAAGACAATAAAATTGTTAACATCCTTCATTCCACTTGTATCCCTGGTTTAGACATAGACAATTCAATAAATTCCAGTTTTTATTATTTTTAATAAAAAGAGTTTTCTATCTTAAAATTAAGAACATTTTTGTGGGACAGAGGAGTAAATAAGTGGAGCACAGGGAATTCTCAGTACAATGAAATTTTTCTGTATTATATTTAATGATGAATGCACTACATTATATATTTCTCAAAATCCATAGAATGTACAACAGAAAGAATAAACCCTAAAGTAAATTATGGATTTTAGTTAATAAAAATGCATCAAGAATAGTTTTTTAATTGTAACAATTGAATCCACTAATGCAAGATGTTAATAATAGGGCAAACTGGAATATTTGGGAATCTGCTCAGTTTTCTGTAAACCTAAAACTGATCTAAGAAATAAAGTCTATTAACTAAAATCATGATTTGACAATATATGCTGTATCTTAGAGACACATTTAAGATTCAAAGACAGAAATAAATGGAAAGTAGACAGAAGAAAAAAAAAACTATACAATCAGTAATGAAAAAAAGCTGGAGTAGCTATACTAATATCAAACAAAATATGCATTAACACAAAAATTACTTTTATAGACAAAAGGCTAATGATAAGATGGTCAATTTATCAAGAAGATATAACAATTATGAACATATATACACTAAAGAAGAAAGTTCCAAAATACATGAAGCAAAAACTGACAGAATAAAGGGAGACACAGATAACTCAGCAGTAACAGTTGGATACTTCAATACATTATTCGCTACAATGTGTCAAAACAAGAAGACAGAAGATTAACATGATAACTTGAACAAAATTATAAACCAACTAAACCTAATATACATCTATAGAGCACTCTAATTAATAATGGCATACTACACATTCTTCTCAAGTGCACATGGAACATGTAACCCATATATTAGGCCACAAAAAAAGTATCGATACATTTAAAAGGATTTAAATGACGTAAAGCATGTTTTTATTCACAATAGAATAAAATTAGAAATTAATAACAAAAGCAAATGTAAGGAATTCACAAATATCTGGAAATTAAATGAAAAATTTCTAAATAATAAATAAATCAAAGACTATATCACATGGAAACATAGAAAATACTGTGAGGTAAAAACAAAAAAACAAAAACATAAAATTCCAAAATGCATGTGATATAGCCAAAAACAAGTAAATATATAGCTCTAAACACTTATATTAACAAAAAATAAGAAAGACCTAAAATCAATAGCCTAACTTTTCACCTTAAGAAACTAAAGGAAGAGAAAACTGAACTGAAAGTAAATAGAGAGAAGAAAATAATCATGATTATAGTGAAAAATAAATAAAAAGAAATAAAAATTAGTAGAGAAAATCGACGGAACAAAAAGTTGCTTCTTTGAAAAATAAATAAAATTGAAAAATATTTAGCTAGACTGACCAGGAAAAAATAACATTAAATTCTTAAATGGGACAAAAGAGGGATCACTCCTACCAACTTTACATGAGTAAAATGTATTATAAAAGAATGCTAGAACAATTGTATGCCAACACATTAAATAACCTAGAAGAAATAGGCAAATTTTAGAAAGACACAAACTGTCAAAATTGACTCAAGAAGAGAAAAATCTGATAGGCCTATAACAAGTAAATGGATTTTCTCAGTAGTAATAAAAATAATTCCCACAAAACAAATTCAAGACCTAATGACATCACTTATAAATTCTATCAAACACCTAAAGAATTGACACAAATCTTTTAAAAACTCTACCAAAATATAGAAAAGGAGGGGATACAACTGAGCTCATTCTATGAGCCAATATTACCGATACCAAAACTAGACTAATAAACTACGAGAAAAAAAGGTATTTACCAGTATCCTTTATATATAGATGTAAACAAAATACTAGTGAACATATTCTAGCAACATGGATCCCAGCAATATGATCTAGTGTGATTAAATCTTGCAGATAGACAAAGTTAGCTCTACAGAAAACATCAGTTAATATAATACAATAAATCATAAAATTACAAAACCCAGCACATAATTATATCAATAGACACAGAAAAATTACTTGACAAAATCTAATGATCTGTCATGATAAAAACTCTCAATAAACTACTGATAAAAGAAATCTAGTAAAGGACATCTCTGAAAAATCAAGCTTTGACATACTTAACGGTGAAAGACTAAACATTTTCCACTACAATTAAAAAGAGGACAAAACTGTCATTTTCCATTTTCATTCAACATTGAATTGAAAGTTCTAGCCAAGGCTAGTAAGCAAAAAACAAACAAACAAACAAATAAATAAATATCTTTCAGATTGGAGAAATAAAACTATATCCACAAATGACATAATCTTATATAAATAAAATCCTAAGAAATTATCTGAAAAAACATTAACACTAATAAATGAATTCAGCAAAGTATGCAAAGTCAACATACAAAAATGAGTTATATTTCTACACCCTATCAATGAGAAACCT
Organism: Eonycteris spelaea; assembly: GCA_003508835.1. Classification (NCBI taxonomy): domain Eukaryota; kingdom Metazoa; phylum Chordata; class Mammalia; order Chiroptera; family Pteropodidae; genus Eonycteris; species Eonycteris spelaea. The sequence goes on along the minus strand of PUFA01000288.1, from coordinate 165,726 downwards.
GAGTATGAAATAAAGAAAACAATTCAAAGCAATGTACAAAGCACCAAAGAAATAAAAATACGTAAGGATAATTTTAAGAAATAAATTTAAGAATAAATGGTATATAAGAATTGAAGATTGAAAACTATAAAAATCATTGAAATTAAATTATAGCTAAATAAATGGGAAGACATTGTTCATGGATTAGATAATGTAATATAGTTAAGATTGCAATACTCCCCTAAAATGATCTACAGATTCAACATAATTCCTATAAAAATCCTAGCTGTCATAATCAAGATTATGTGGTATTGGCATTAGACAGACATGGATCAATGAAATAGAATTGAGAGTCCAGACCTGAGTATATACATTCATGTAATAAATGTAGTATACCCATATATTTATGGACAATTGATTTTCAACAAGAATTCCAAAGTAGTTCAATAAAAAAAGAAAAATTACCCAACAAATGTTGCTGGTATAATTAGATATCAACATATAAAAGCATGAAGTTAGAACCCATTCTCATACCATATATAAAACTTAACTCAAAATACAATGAAAATAAAATAACTAAATAAAAAGCTAAGACAAAAATAATCTCTTAGAAAAAAAATAGAGTAAACCTTTGTGACATTAGATTAAATACTGATTTCTTACATAGGAAGGCACATACAACAAACAAAACACAGAGGAATTGGACTTTACTAAAACTAAAAAATATATATATTCTATAAAGGGCATTATCAAGAAAAATTTTTTAAGTCTCAGAAAACTAGAGATAGAGATAACTTCTTCAATTTAATAAATAATATCTACCAAAAATTTACAACCATCATTGTACTTAATGATGAAAGATTAAATGCTTTCCCTTTGTTATATGGTGAAAGATAATTATGTTCATTCCCTCAAGTATTACAACACAATACTAAAATCTTTAGCCTGAATAATACTACAATAAAAATAAATAAAAAAAATAAAAGGCAGCAGATTGTAAAGGAATAAAGGGTCTCTATTTGTAGATGACACAATTGTCAATGTAGAAAATCACTAGGTATATATGAAAAAATCTAGAACTAATAAATGAGTTCAATAAGATTACAGCATATAAAGTAAATCTACAAAAATCAATCAGATTTTTGTATATTAGCAATGAATACATGGATTTCAAAATTAAAATCACAATACCATTTATAATCAATTGAAGCAATGTGAAATACTTAGGAGTAAGTCTAAGAAAACATACAGAACTTGTATGCCAAAATGATAAAATCCTAATGAAAGAAATGAGAAGATCTAAATAAATGGAAAGACATACAATGTTTATGGTTTTGGAAGATTAGAAGACTCAGCATAGCAAAGATGTCAAGCCTTGCCAAATTGGTATTCAGGTTTAAAGCAATTCTTATAAAAATCCCAGCTACTATTCTTATTTTGTAAATTCAATAGAATTATTCTAAAATTTATATAGGAAGGGAGAAGAACAATAAAAGCTAACACCATTTTGAAAAAAAAAGGAAAACGAAGAAATCAACACCATATTTTGAGACATGTTACATAACTGTAGTAGTCAAGCTAATGGGGTATTGGTGGAGGCGTAGACACACAGATTAATGGAACAGAAAAGAGAGCCTATAAATACATTCAATTGATTTTGACCAAGGTGCAAAAAGAATTCAATGAAAAGGTAGTTTTTTTTTTTTTTTGTCTTTTTAAAAACTATTAAGTTTATTGGGGTACCATTGGTTAATACAATTGTATAATTTTCAGGTGTACATTATAATTTGGTATGAGCATATTCTATTGTGTGTTTTACCATCCAAAGTCTAATTTCCTTCAGTTACTATATATTTGATTCCCTGTGGATGAAAAGATAGTCTTTTTTAACAAATGGTGTTGGAGAAATTGGACATCTATGGGCAAAAAGATTTAAAAGCTAAAAAAGAAAAAGTAAAAAGTATCATTGGCCTAAGGCTTACACTTTGTACAAAAATTTTATTCAAATTGGATTATTAACTTAAGTATAAAATATAAAGCTATAAAACTTTTTAAAAAATAGAAAAAAAATCTTTAAGACTTAGGGCTAGACTTGATACCAAAAGCATGATCCATCAAAACAAACAAACAAAAAAACTGATAAGTCTGTCTCTCAAAATTAGAAGTCTTTGCTCTGCAAAAGATCCCAATTAAGAAAATGAAAAGATAAGCTCCCAACTGGAAGAAAATATTGGCATATATCCAATAAAACACTAGTATGTAGAATTTATTTAAAAAACTCTAAAAACTTACCTTAACAATTAATCCAATTAAAAAATGGGCAATGAAGAGTTAGTTTACTGAAAAGAATATACAGATGATAAATAAGAACATAATAATATGTTCAACATCATTAGCCATTATGGAAATGCAAAGTAAAAACATAAGATATCACCACATATCTGTTAGCATGTTTAAAATTATAAATAGTGACACCACCAAATGCTAGTAAGGATGTGAAGAAAGTGAATTACTTATATACTGGGAACATAAACTGGTGAAAATGTAAACTGGTGTTGCCCTTCTGGAAAACAGTTTGGCGTTTTCTCAATAAATACGGCATGCCACAACCACACAACCCAGAAACTGCATTCCTGGGTATTCATGCCAGAGAAATGAAAACTCATGTTCACACAAAAACCTGCACATCAACATCCATGAACATTTTATTCATAATAGCCTCAAATTGGAAACAATCTAAATTTCCTTCAATGGGTGAATGGTTAAACCAACTGTGTCACTTCCACACCATGAAATGATACTCAGCAACTAAAAGGAACAAGCTACTGATACACACAACAACATGGGTGAATCTCCAGAGAATCGTGCTCAGTGAAAAACACCAATCCCAATAGCTTACATACTGTTTAATTTCATTTATTTAACATTCTTGAAATGATAGAATAAGGGAAATGGAGAACAGGTTAGTAATTGCCAGGGGAGGAGAAGGAGGAACAGGGAAGATGTGGGTACACTTATAAAAGGGTAACATAAAATATGCTTGGGGTGATGGACTGTTCTGCATCTGGACTGTATATAGTTAATATCTTGGTTGTGATGTTGAACCATAGTTTTACATGTTGTTGAAGGAAACCAAATAAAGAGTACAAGGATCTCTCTGCATTATTTTTTTCAACTGTATGTGAACCTATAATTATTTCAAAATAAAACAGTCAAATTAAAAACAAAACTATTATGTGGTACCATTTCTCAGGGGTAAGCATTCCTGGGAAGCAGGAGTGATGGAATTGGCAAAAGATGAGGAGCAAATATGAGGGGCCATGTTACCAAAGTAGAGGTCATATGAATTATCACATCTCAAAACTATAACATCTCAGGTCCCAGAGGAAGCAAATCAATTTTCTCACTCTTCCTCTCCCTTTTCTCCCATTATTCCTTAATCTCAAGGGACTTAACCTCTCAGCATTGCTGGAATAAGTCACATAGGAAGAAACCAAAGGCCTGTGTCCTCATCTAGACCTGGAACTGTACGTGTTCTCAGCACATAAGATAAACACCTGTAAAGAAATTAAAGCACTGAGGGTCCAGGAGCTGGTCAGTGGAACAGAAGACTGGATAACACAGCAATGCAGGCCTGGCAGGTGAGGCTGGAAGGGCAGTGCTGGACCCCTGTCCCAGGACCAGGACAAGTGTACCTATGTCAAGGAGCCCTCAACCAGGTTTTCCTCCAATGAAGATAGGTCTGTGCTGAGCAGATTATTCTTCTGTCAGGGATGGGGGAGGTCTAAAGCCCCCAGAATGAATATAGTATTAAAACACAGAGATACCAAAAGGGAAAGATCTGTTCACTTTGTTACTTCTCAGACATACATTGCCAGAGGTGTTTCATAAAAATCCAGGAGGACACAGTGGCAATTTTTTCTTCTTTTTTAAACCTAACAGCTTTTGTCAGGAGCTCAGATGTCAGGAAGCCCAGAGTCCCTGGGTGCTATTGTGGCTGGAGAGGGGCCTTTGAATGGGGCCTAGGTAGGTCACCAGCCAATCTGCGCAGTCTGCACTAACTGCTGGATGGTGGTCTGCATGTGTAAAGTGGGGAACATGTTGTGTCCCCCACTGTTGATGGCTTCCCACTGCTCACAGGGCTGTGCTATGGAAACCCTGGCCTGACACTCAGGCCTTGTCTTCATCCCCTCTAAGAGTACCACCTCCCAATTCCCCCAGGTAAGCTTTGTGCAGCTATACCCATCCTCCTCTAGGCTTTGGCCCTGCTTTTGCTATTTCTCTTTAACCTAACATCAGGTAATAAGGCATCTCCCCCTGGCACAGCCCCCAGTTGCTCAGCCCCACACCCACATCATTTCTTCCCATCCCTGTCCTAAGTCTGTGCTTGCTTTTGGCATTGCACCACAGTGTTTTAGGTTGGGCCCTAGCCCAGACTGCCTAGAAAACTGTTCCTGAAATAAAATTAAGAAATGCAATTCCATATATGCAGGAGGAGAGTGAGAACAAATAACAGCCAGTCAGTCCCCATGACAAACAGCTGGCTACTCATCTCTGAACCCCACCCTGAAGCCATGGGAGCTTCCACACTTAGGGCAGTGGAGTTCATCCTCAAGGGCAGGGGTGGGATCTTAAGAGTCTAACTTCTGGTTTATACATATTATCACTTAAAGCAGCCTCAGTAGAAGGCAGGACCAGGAGAGCAATCCAGACAATATAAAGACCATGCCCTGCGGCTGAAGTGCTGTGCTGGGCCTCAGTCTTTGGCTCCAGAGGAGGCAGCAACAGTGATCTAGCTGCAGGATCATGGAGAACACACATCAGTGCAGTGACGTGCAGGCCAGCAAGCCAAAAAGTATGTAGATCTAGGAGGGGAAATAAACTGAGCCTGTGTGGCATGGTATTTTTCTTTATCCTGTGTGTGCCTGTGTCCCAACTAGAATAGATCAATTGCAAAGTGGAATTGTGTCTCACTTATTTTGAGTCCCCATCTTCAACAAGAAGCACAGAAAGGGCTTGTGAAATAATACTTTTTGCACTTTTTGCCTTATATTTAACCCTCACAACTGTCCTAACAGGTGGAATTGTTATGCTAAATTTACAGATAAAAAGGTATCCCAGGCCACACACCATGGAACATCATTTCCCTGAGGGCAGAAATCTTGCATTTATGACACTTACTCAGTACTAATCCTTCCTTGTCACTCACCACATTAGTTTTCTTTTACTGCTGAAACAAATTACTGCAAATTTAGTGGCTTAAAGCATCTTCTGTATCTTCTAGGGGAAAATCCCTTTCTTTGCCTTTTCCAGCTTAGGGGAGATTGCCCACATTCCTCAGCCCCTCTCTCCATTTTCAAAGCCCATACTTTGCTTCTCTGTGGGTTTCTTCCATAGTCATTCTTTGATTTTTCTCTCTCCCTTTTCCCCTTTGAAGGACCCTTATAGTAACATTGGGTCCACCCAGATAATTTGGGATAATCTCCTCATCTCAAGGTCCTTAATTTAATCACACCTGCAAAGTCCCTTTCAACAAGTAACACATCACAATCACAGGTTCCAGAGATTAGGAAGAAGACCTTTGGTGGATGGCGAGAGGGAAACGGCTATCATCCTAACATACTCACCATAGTAGGATTCTCAGGAATACAAAGTTCCAAGATGCAAACTTTTCCTTAGCACTGTTTTCTAATCTGCCTTATCTATAGAAACCTTCTCAAGTTAGAGCACTGTGCCTGTCAGCCAAGGAAGTCTCAGAGAAGGACAAGGCAATAGAAGAAAAAGATCTGACACAAAGAGGATTCTGGAAAGGGGGAAGAAATGATCTTTTGGAGGTAGGGTGTAAGGTAAGGATGTATGCAATGTCATATGTCAGGACCTGAACTGAAATTGGAGTGAAGTACACATAACCCTGAAGAGGTGACTATAAGGTGGGAAGGTGTTTAGAGCCTGAGAGGAGACCTCATTTAGACCATTTCTATTTAAATAAAGACTAAGCTTAGTCCAACCCTGTGTTAAACAGCAAATGTGTTTCCATTTTTTAGAAATATTTTTTTTTGTTTGTGTGCTTGGTAGACTTGATGTGTTCACAGGGTTAAACCATACAGACCTGTATCTCAGCTCATTGATACCTTATCACTCAGTTTACCTCATCTGATTCTCACTAAATGCCTCTCCTCACACAGTGGTGTTAATAAATGCTGGTTCCTAATTTCCTTTCCTTCTTGCCCTCTCCCTTTCCTCTCATCTCCACTCTCACAGCACTGCCCCCCTCCTGTCTATACCCTGGAACCTGGGACATGAGGCTCACAGGTTAATAATGAAAATCTCAGAAAAACAGGGCTCACGGAGAATCCCATCTCAGGAGACTTCTCTTTTCCAGCCCTTATTTCCTGTGATCTCACCTTCCAACCTGGCCCAGAGTATGAGAGACCTGTCACAGTGGCCCTGCATCTCCTCTAGGCCAGTGTTCTCTGTCTGCAGACAGTCCTGTCTGGTGAATCAAAGCTGTAGAAGGTCAGAGGGGACGATTCAGACCAGATTCACCCCTGTGGTGCCTCGGTGGTCTGGTGGGCCATGTTTCTGCAAGGACAGCTCTGATTCCACTGCCTCAGGTTCCCACTCACCCCAAATGTGCCTTGTTACACCTGAGGGTTTATTCAGCCAGAACTTTCAAAATTGTTACAAAGGAAGACTGAAAGCCCTGTTTCCACAAAATAGGATGTTTCTTTAGCTTTAAAAAATGGACCTTGCAGTAGAATCAGCTGAGAGCAGTTGAAAACACAGATTCCTGGACCATACCTAGAGCTACCAAACTATATTCTGTTAGGTGGGCTGGGGAGTCTGCATTTTCCATTAGCTCCTCTATTGATCCCAGTGCCCTCATGCCCAGTATCTGTTCATGGACCTCTGTTTGGCAACCAATTACTCAGCCCAGATCTTCAAATTACAAGACAATAGGGAAACTCTATAAAATTCAGACCTCACAACCCCACCACAAACTGTTTCCTCCTAACAAAACCTAAACATCAGTTCTACTACTACTAGATATTCCCTTGTCAGCAGATGGCTGAGCCTTTTTTTGGAGTTATCATGTATTCTGGTCTCAGCTCTCTTAACAAATATCTTAGAAACTCATTCATGAAAGATATTTGCCCTAAATTATTTGTTAATTTTGTGTCTAATTGTGTGACTTTAAAGCAGGAGTTTGTTGTTGGTTTCAAATCCAGAAGTCCCACAGTCAAAGCCACAAGGTCAAGAGAAAGTGTCACATAAAAAAATCAAAAAATATATTGAATAGAATAAAAATCAAAATATAGCAAAATTGTGGAATGTAGCTAAAGCAGAACTGGGGGTTTATAGTATTTATTGTTTATGTTAGAAATGAAGATCTAGACTCAGTAGAAAAAATCTAGAGAAAAAAGAGAAAGTAAACCCAAAGTAAGCAAAAAGAAGTAAATAAAAGGATTAGAACATAAATTATTAAAAATTAAAACAAATGCAAAAAAAAGGGAGAAAATCAGTAAAATTAAAAAGCTGGTTTCTTAAAGAGATCAATAAATGGATAAATCTCCAGACAAATGTGACCAAGCAAAAAAAGAGAGAAGACAAAAAATAACCAGTATCAAGAATGAAAGCTTAAGACATCACTTTTGACAAACAATGTTAAGGAGATAATGAGGTACTACTATGAACAATGCTATACCCATAAATTAGACATCTTAGAGGGAGTGGACAAATTTCTAAAAAGGCACAAATTTCACTCAAAAATACATAATATGAATTGTCCTATATCTACTAAAGATATTAAATTTAGAGTTAAAAACTTTCTAAAAACTTCCTGCTTGATATTTTTTCTGATAAATTCTACCAAACATTTAAGGAAGAAATAATACTAATTCTACATATTTGCTTCCATAAAATAGAGTGGGAACTTCCCAGTCATTCCATGAAGTCAGCATTATATTATAAACAGAAATATATAATACAAAATAAAACAACAAACCATTATCCTTCTTGAATATAGACATGAATATTAATGGTCAATATTAGAAATCAAATCCAGCAAATATATTTTTAAAAATGGTAGATAACAGGCAAATGGGACTTATCCCAGGAAAGAATAGCTTGTTCAATGTTTGAAAATCAAACCACTGTAATTTATTATATTACCATATTAAACAAAAATATGTATTTATATATAATCATCTCAATAGACAGAGTTTAATAATACTCGATAACCATTCAAGGTGAAATGATCTTGAGAAAATTAAGAATAGATGGAAACTTCCTGAATTTAATTATAAAGACATCTTAAAAAACCTTACATTTGAGGACTTCTGGTTGTAGCTAGCAGGTAAGAAGGTTAGAAATCATCATTCCCATCTTTATAACAAGAAAATAGCTGAACAAACTGAAAATCAACAATTGTTGATTAACTTCTCTATAAAAAGTCACTGTTACAAGAATGAAAAGACAAACCACAAACTTGCAAAAGACATATCTGATAAAAGATTGTATTTTTTTCCCAAAATATACAAATAACTCTTAAAATTCAACGATAAGAAAATAAACAAACCAATTAAAAATGGATAAAAGATTTGAACAGATACTTTACCAAAGAATACATATAGATGAGGAATAAGCACATAAAAAATGTTCAGTGTCATATGTCATTAGAAAATCGTAAATTAAAATAACTGAGATACCACTACGCACCTATTAGAGTGGCTAAAAGACGAAACGCCAACAACACCAAATGTTGTAAAAGATTTGTAGGAACAGGAACTTTCATTGCTGGTGGAAATGCAAACTAGTATATAGCAATTAGAAGAGATTTTGGCAGTATTTGCCTAAATGAGTTGAAAATTCATGTCATCACAAAAATCTCCACACTAAAGTTTATAGTAGCATTATTTTTTATTGCTAAAATGTAGAAGTAATCAAGATGTTCTTTAATAGTTGAATGAACTGTGGCACAACTATGCAATGGAATAATATTTAGCAATAAAAAGAAATAAGCTATTAAGCCATAGTAGGCATAGGCATAAAGAAATCTTGAATGCATATTGCTAAGTGAAAATATGTATATATAGGTATAGTAAAAAAGACAAGTAGTTAACAGGATACAAGGTAAGAGATAGAGGGATAAGAGGTGGAGCAGAGAAGATTTTTAGAGCAAGAAAATTATTCTATATGATACTATAATGGTGAATATATGTATTATACGTTTGTCAAAACTCAGAGAATATATAACATCAAAAGTGAACCCTTATTTAAACTACGAACTTCAGTTAGTAATAATATATCAATATTTGTCCATCAATTATAACCAACATACCACACAAATTCTAGATGCTGATAATAGTGGAAAATTTTTACAGGGAAGAGGAGATGTACAAAAACTCTGTATTTTCCACTCAAATTTTCCATAAAGCTAAAACTGCTCAAAAATAAAATCTATTAGTTAAAAAAAAAAAGTTACATGTAGCATAAGATTTAATAATGAGAAACCAATTACCCATATCTCCTAAAATCAGGAACAAGGCAGGAATGTTGTCTCTCACTACTCCTTTCTGCTTCTTCTGTTGGAAGTCCTAGCCAGGGAATGAGACACTGAGATAAAAGTACATAAATAAAATAAAGGGAATAAAATTTATACAGAATGGAAAGTGATGTAGAAAACTGTCTCTATTTTCAGGCAATACAATTATTTATGTTGAAAATCTCAATCTAGAAAAAGCTCCTAGAACTAAAAAGTCAGTCTGGCGAAGTTGCATCATACAAGGTCAATATACAAAAGTCATTGGTATTCCTACAATAACATTTAAATTTCTGTCATTGTTGTTTAATTGGCTGTCTTCTTTACTAAAGAGAGGGAACCATCTTCTGCCTCACACTTTATCCCTGCACAATGCTTGTACTAAGTAGAGACCCAATAATTATCTGTGTCATGAGCATTATAATTACTTTAATATGTCTATTTCTTCATGGGAGGTGATCTTCTCAGGGGCAACACCTGAGTCCCTTTCATCCTTTATCTCCAGAAGTAGCCTAGCCAGGTAGCTGGCATACAATAGATACTTAATAATTGTTCAGTAAATTACTTAATTAAAATGCCCAAGCCAAGTGAATCTAAAAGACATTCAGACCATTTGTCTTCCTCTTTAAAAATAAATAATTCCTGCCAACTACAAGGCAGATAAAAATTATAATTTTTTTTTTTTTTGTTCCATTCTGGCTTGTTTGAGGACAAAGTTTTTCTGCAGAGAGTGGGAGATCACTTTCTCTGTGTGCCATCAGTAAGTATACCCAGTGGAGGTGAGGAGTCTGGACTCCCATCCCTGAGCTAGTGTAAGAGGATACAGAAGCCTTTTTTCAGATGTGGTGGTGCTCTCTGAGTGACAGCTGGATTTTAACCAGTTCCTCAGGCATTCATAACCACCAAAGGTTGAGAACTATAGTATAATGGCTTTGAAATCAAACAATCCTGGGTTAAAAAAAAAAAAAGTAAATAGATCACGGTTCAGCTTCTTACTAGGTGAGTGACCTGGGTAATCATTTAGCTTTTCAGAGCCTCCCTTAATCATCTGTAAAATAGGCTTAACTATAGCAAATGCTTCAGAAAATTGTTGTGTGACTAGAGGCATGGAAGACAGCAAACACCCACAAATGGCACCTATGAATTTTATTATTATTATAGCCTTCTGACATAAAATAGTTAAGGTCCTTCTCAGAGCTTTCATGGTCTGCAACTGGACTCAGAGCCCATCTATCAGAGGCGCATGAAGAAAATAGTGCAGCTGATTCTAAATCATACAGGGTTAGAAGGAAGATAAAGGAGACACTACTTTAACGAAAAGTCATTATTTCCTCAAAAATATCTGCCAATTTTCTTTCTATTCATGGGGAAAGCCAGATTTCATTACTGTTAGATAAAGGCAGGGATTAAAGGCAAGCTGGAAATGTAGTCAGCTGGCTGCCTATAATGGCTGCTATGGCCCTCCCGGGCACCTTGGGAAGCCTGCTCAATTTGTTGGTCTGTAGCAGAAACCAGAGATTGAAAATCTCCCCTGCCTTGGGTACCGACGGGAAAAGCTTGCTGGATCCCCAGGCTCCATCAGAGCCCTCACCATTCTGCTCTCTCTCACAACTGCTCTCACACCTGCTCACCAGGTGTTCACATCTTGGTAGTAGGCAGACCTTGGGGGCTGACAAAGTGAGCTCATGGCCTCCCTTTGCACTCTATCTGATTGAGTTTTAATTGGAAATTCTTATCTATAATGGAAGATAATTACACACATCCCCAGGAATCATTTGCTTAGTAGAAAGAAATGGATACATCTGGGATCTTTCTGGAGGAGTTAATTAATGCAGCAGATGGTACCACACTGGCCAGTCTGACAGAGGAGAGGTCTTTTGTGGGGACACAGCAGTCCTCAAGTCAAAGCTGCTCCTTCCTGCTACTTTGCTCCAGATGCTTTTTGGAGTGTGTTTCTGGATGGAATCTAGGCTAAAACTCACCTTAAGGTCTCTGTCTAAAACTTTGGTTTTGGGGACAATGTCAACATAAGCATCATCAGTGTAGTACTGTGAGCCGGCAGAGAAAACAGCTATGCACTAAGGCCAGGGACCTGTGCTCCTCCTAGGCTCCTTTCTGTATGATCTTGGACAGCTCACGGTACCTCTCTGTGACTGTTTCTCCTGCTATACAGTTAGGGAATCAGACCAGACTAAAGCACTGGAATTCCCAGTGGTGCCTATGCATTGAGAGTGAGATAAGTGATGGGAAGTGTTCCTGGACAACTTATATCAACCATATCTGAGCTTCCACTTGGATATGATGTGCTTAACACTATTATAGACTTAATCGTGTCCACTCAAAATTCATATGTTTAAGCTCTAAGCCCCAGTACTTCAGAATGTGCCTACATTTGGAGATAAGGCCTTTAATAGGGTGATTAAGTTAAAATGAAACCATTAGGATGAACCCTAACCTATATGACTTTTGTTCTTATACGAAGAGGAAAATGATACAGAGACCTCAGAGATGCATGCATGGAGGAAAAGCCATGTAAGGACACAGGCTGAAGGCCAGCTATCTGCAAGCCAAGGACAGCTAGGGGAAGCCAAACCTGCTAACACCTTGATCTTGGACTTCCAATCTCTAGAACTGTAGAAAATAAATTTCAGTTGTTTAAGCTGTCCGATTTGTAGTATTTGTTATGACAGCTTGAGCAGACTAATGCAAAAATATTTAAAAATTTTTTTTTCCTGCACCTGTAGGAGTGGTTCTCATTCTTTTATCTCCTGACCCAGTACTTCCTGAGTGTTCCTACATACCAGGGACTGTTTCTAAGCACTTGTGTTATAGACATCAAGACCAGCCAGGTTCCTGATGTTGAAGGGGTGAGGCCTACAGTCTGCAAACATGTAGAATAAATATCAGATGGTGATGAGTACAAGTCGGAGAAAGACATTGATGGGCAGGGAGAGTCTTTCTGAGGAGGTGACATCTAAGCAGAAATTCAAAACATGCTTGAGGGAGAAAAACAGAGGCCTAAGGTGTTTGAAGAAGAAAAACAGAGGCTACTATGTTGGGGCACAGAGATGATGAGGGAGAGAGTGTGATGATGGCTGTTGGGAGGGGTGAGCAGGGGCAGTGGTTAGAGGGCTCAGGGGTCCTTTGAACTCCATCTTGCTCTAAAATCTGATGGCTTTCACAATTAACAGCTATAGCTAATATCATACCCATCATTTGCTCTCAAAGGAGTAATCATCCCCACCTCACTAAAAGGTTGCATATTTCTGAGTGTTCGCCAGAGCCCTGCTCCCAAATTAAAAACAAACAAAACAAAACACAAAAGCAAACAAACAAACCTAAAACCAAGTTGAAGAGCTAGGCCCCCACTGTCAGGGCCATAGCATCTCAGTTCCCCAGAGAGGCTAGCTCTGAGTACAAGGCAACTATATCCACATTCTGGGTAGGAAAGCATGTGAACATGGTCTTCAGACTCACAGACAATACCATCAGAAGTGTGCTGGATTGACGCTGGCTTTAGCCCCACACAGACTTGAATGTGAATCCTGCCTTGCCATTAACTAGCTGCCTTGAACTTGGGCAAGTTCCTTGTTCTTACTGAGTATGTTTTCTGAACTGAGGGTCATTCATAATACCTTTATTTTTCCTTTGGTTTGGGGGAAGTGAAAACCTGATCATATATATAAGAATGCCAAGCACAGTACCTGGCCACATAAATGTTTATTGGCTTATAATTCTTCCTAAGTGTTGGTCATGTAGCCCCTCTAGACTGAGCTGTGTGGGGACATCAAGACACATTTCACCTCTCTATCTCTGCATAGCACCTGGCATTCTAGGATAAATAGCTGATGCTCGGTAAGTGCTCAACAAACTAAAAAGTAATACTAAAAATCTTAAATATTTATTATGGACATGCATGATTCTAAAGTTCATTTTAACACTCATAATGACCTTATAGAATAGCTACTATTATTATCCTCTTTTAACAAATGAGAAAATTGAAACAAAGAGAGAATAAGTAACACAATTAGTAAGAGACAGAGTTAAAACTGGACTGTGTTGCTCTTGTTTATCAATAGATAAATAGCTAAAAAAGTGACTATATATATATATATATATATATATATATATATACATATATATAATTATATATATACGTGTGTGTGTGTGTGTGTGTGTGTGTGTGTAATTATTACTCAACAATAAAAAAGCATGACATTTTGTCACTTAGGACCACATAAATGGACCTAAAGGATATTAGGCTAAGTAAAACAAGTGAGAAAGACAAATACCATGTGATTTCACTCATATCTAGAATTTGAGAAAGACATGAATAAACAAAACAAAAAAAGACATAGTTATAGAGAATAAGCTGATGTTTGTCAAAGGAAAGGGGGCGGGAGATGAGAAATAAGTAGTACACAATTTAAACTGTACATCAGAATCAACTGGGAAGCTCTTTAAAATATGGATTGTACAGTTTCATCCTAGAGAATCTGATAAGATTTATTTGTTCTAGATAAAAAAAAATAGGAAGCTCTATTAAATTTTATATTATGTGCCCATGCTTCACCCCTCACACCTGTCAGGAAGGCCAATGACCTAAACCTGGGAGTTGAAGCTAGTTTGGCCAGATCATCATTCATGACAGACACAGTCTTTTAGGGAAATGCATGGATTCTTTGATGACTTTTGAGCTGTCTCTTAGACTGCCTGCCTGATTAAGTAATATCCTTTTGTTCCTCTTATTCACAAGCTATTTCCTGTTGTTTTTATTACATTCCAGCCCCCAGAGTTCCTGCAGCTCTCCCTGAGGGTTCCTTCAGCTTTGCAGACTTCTCTAGCCTCTTTCTCTGTTTGTTGTCAGAAGCTGTTCATTCAGCTTTAGGCTGTCTTGCAGGAGTAATTGTTACCTATATAACATATATATTTAATTTTGCTTATGGAGAGAGTGAGTTCAGCATCCTCCTACCCTGGCACTATCTTGGACCTTCCCTACTTTGTTCTTTCCAAGATTTCTTTGGCTATTTGGGATCTTTTGTGGTTCCACTCAAATTTTAGGATTCATAGTTCTAGCACTGAGAGTGCCATTGATATTTTATTAGGGTTTGTGCTGAATGTTATATTGCTTTAGGCAATAAGGATATTTTAATAATATTGATCCTTCCAATCCATGAGCATGGTATATTCTTCCATTTATTTGTCTCTTCAATATCTTTCTCTAATATCTTATAGCTTTTGGAGTATAGGTCTTTCACAACATTGCTTAAATTTATTCCTAGGTATTGATACTTTTTGTTATAATTGTAAATAGGATTGTTTTCGTAATTTCTTTTTCCGGTCATTATTGGTATATGGAAATACGACAGCTTTCTGCAGATCGATTGTTTCCTGTAATTTTACTGAATTTATTTTTTCAATTTTATTAACTTTCTCAAAGAACTAGCTCTTTGATGCATTTATTTTTCTTTTTGTTTGTTTGTTTATTTTCAATTTCATTTATTTCTGCTCCAATTTTGATTCTTTCTTTCCTTTTGCTGACTTTAGGCTTCACTTGTTCTTCCTTTTTTAGTTTTTTAAGATGAAGCAAAAGATTGTTTATTTGGGCTCATTCTTGTCTTTAGAGGTAGGCCTATAATGATATGAATTTCCTCTTATGACCACTTTTGCCGTGATCCAAAAATCTTAATATGTTGTACTATCATTATCATTCATTTCAATATATCTCTTGATCTCTCTTTTTATTTCTTCTCTGACCTAGTTATTCTTCAGTAACATGTTGTTTAATCTCCATGTATTTGTGGTTCTTCCTGTTTTCTTTTTGCAGCTGATTTCTAGTTTCAAATCATTATGATCAGAGAATATGGTTGGCATGATTTCAACCCTCTTAATATTCGTTGAAGCCATTTCTTTGTCCCAGCGTGTAGTTGATTCTTGAGAATGTTCCATGTGCACCAGAGAAGAAAATATAAGCAGCTATTTTGGGATGGAAGGCTCTGTAAATGTCAATTATGCTCAGTTGGTTTAATGTATCATTTAAGGATGTTATTTCCTTATTGATTTTCTGTTTGGATGATCTGTCTATATTGGACAGTGGTCCCCTACTACATAATATTTTGGTCTCTTTCTCCTTTAGTTCTGTTAGTAATTGCTTTACATATTTTGGGGCCCCTAATTGGGAGAATAGAAATTAATGTGTTATGTCTTCTTGGTACATAATTCCCTTTATCATTATGAAGTGTGCCTCAGTATCTTTCTTTACCTTTTTTATTTTGAAGTCTATTTTGTCCAATATTAGTACCACTACTCCACTTTTCTCTGAATGCCCTTTGCTTGAAACACCGTTTCCCACCCTTTCACTTTGAGTCTATATTTGTCTTTGGAGCTGTGATTTTCTACTGGAGGCAGCATATGGTTGGATTTTGTTTTTTTGATCCATTCTGCAACTCTGTGCTTATTTATTGGTGAGTTCAGTTCATTTATATTTAGGGTGATTATTGAAATATGAAGTCTTTTTATAGACATTTTATCTTTTACTTTCTGGTAGTTTGGTGTTTCCATTTCTTCCTTATCCTTGTGTTTCTGTTTTCTTTATTTTGATTGGCTTTTGTGGGTTTTTCCTCTGGTTATTCTTGTTTTATGCTATTATTACAGTTCTGAACCTTTATATGTGCCTTATCTCCTTTCTGCTTTGCAAATTTGGATCTTTGAATCCTCCCCTTTTCAGTCATTGTTATCTCAATTTGTCCCCATGTATGCTGAATGTTCATTACTATCTCGATATAGCAATTCTTCTTATTTTTTAAGATATATAATGCCCTGTTCTTAGTAAAGGTTGCACTCCTCTGCTTCTATTTGCCTGATAGTTACTATATATATATATATATATATATATATAATATATATATATATATTAGTCATTTTGTTCTAGGTGAGGTGGCCCTTTTCAGTATTTCCTGTAGTGCAGGCCTCATATTGGAAAATTCCCTCACCTTTTGTATGTCTGGAAACATCTTAATTTCTTCTTCATATCTGAAGGAGAGCTTAGCTGGATACATTATTCTAGGCTGGTAGTTCCTTTCACTTAATAGTTTAAATATTTGATTCCATTCCTTTGGGCTTGTAAGGTTTGCACTGAGAAGTCGAGGATAATCTAAAGGTTTTCCTTTATAAGTTACCATTTTTTTTTCTCCCTGGCTGTCATGAGAATTCTGTCTTTGTTGTTGATTTTTAATAATTTAATACAATGTGTCTTGGTGAAGGCCTTTTTGGGTTGAGATAATTGAGTGTTCTGTTGACTTCTTGAATTCCAAGCTCCAGTTCATTCCTTAGATTTGGGAAATTCTCGTCAACTATTTGTCTAAAAATGCTTTCTAGTCCCTGCTCCTTTTCCTGACCTTTGTAATGCCCATTATTCTTATGTTTCCTCTCCTGATGGTATCAGCTAGTTCCTGAATTTCTCTTTCATTATTTTTCATTCTTTGGTTTCTTTCTTCTTCTTTCTGATTTATTTCTAGATTTCTGTCTTCGCTATCACTAATTCTTTCTCCACTTGGTCGACTCTATTTCCCAAGCTTGCGATTTCATTTTTCAACTTTGCAGTTTTTTTTAAATTTCTAGAAGTTGTTTGGTTCTTTTTGAGGATTTCAATCTCCTTGCTCTGCCCTGATATTGTTGATATGACTCGTTTTTGGAATTCACTGAGTTTTTTCAGAAGTACCATCCTGGATTCTCTGTCATTTAAATTGCATATTTCTATGTCATAAGCTTCTTTTCTGGAGATTTTTCTCGTTCTTTCTGAGATGCCCTGTCATGTTGGTTGTCCATAGTGTTTAATGAACTATTTCTCTGCCTGGGTATTAAAGGAAGTGTATTCTGTTGTTTTTCCAGACAGAAGATTTATTATATAAAGTCTCTCTTTAGCCTGCTACAAAGAAGGTGCTTTTCTTTTGGTTTCCAGTAAGTGGTGTCTAAGTATCTTGAGCCCCTACTTTATATAAAGCCTTAAAAATGCCTTTTTTTTCCTACCTTATAGATATTTAATCACTCTCGCTACTCTCAGTTTCAGCCCTTGTCAATGTCAGCAACAGTTTCGGTAGCATTTGCTCAGATTCTCCTGAGGGTCCATGGTGTTCAGTCTTGGAGGGTATGAGGCAAGGGGCCCTCTGGTTTGGAGGTTGGGGGCTGAGGCTCAGCCTCACTTTTACAACCACAGCCAATAAAAAATATCTGTTATTATGCTGTCCTGCTTCTCTGCCTCCTGCCCTGATATCTGGGCCCTGCCGCCAGCTGGCCACGGAGAGCTCATAGCTTTTCCAGGCAGGCTGTTCAGGGAACTCGCCAGTCCTTCTCCTCTCACCCTCCTCTTATAGGTAGCTCTGGTGGCTGCAAGAAACAACTTCTTTATTTCTCCCAGTCCACTTCCTGACACCTGGAGCTCTGATCTGTCACAGCTCTTATGTGCAGATCCCATGCTGAGATGTGCTGGTGTGCTGTTTGGGTGCTTTTTGTTGAGTTTTAGCTGTTTAGCTTATTGTTGTTTCAAGAAGAGAGATCTGGGGATATCTCTCACTTTACCATGTTTCCAAAGATCCTGAATTTATTTTTTAATTCTATCAGTTTCCTGGTGGTGTCCTTAGGGTTTTAAATCTAGTATCACAACACTGGCAAATAATTAGTGTTTTACTTCTTCCTTTTCAATTTGGATGCTTTTTAGTTCTTTCTGTCTGATTGATGTAGTTAGGCCTCCAATCCCATGTTAAGTAGAAGTGGTGGTAGTCGGTATTCTTGTTTTATTTCTGATTTTAGAGAAATAACTTTCAGCTTTTCACCATTGACTATAGTATTAGCTGTGGGTATGTCATATATGGCCTTTATTATGTTGAGGTGTTTTTTTATACCCACTTTGTTGAGAATTTTTATCATAAAATAATGTAGAATTTACAGATGTTAAACAATCTTTGCATCCTTGGGATAAATCCCATTTGGTCATAGCATATAATCTTTTTAATGTATTATTGAATCCAGTTTGCTAATATTTTGTTGATAATTTTGCATCTGTTTTCATCAAGAATATTGGTCTGGTTTTATGAGTTTTAAAAAAAATTTAATTCTAATATTATTTTTAAATTACAATTAACTTCCTATATTATATTAGTTTTATGTGTACAGCAAGGTGATTCGACATTTATATAACTTACGAGGTGACTCCTCTGGTAAGTCTAATACCCATCAATACTGTTTGTTTTGTTAGTTCTTTCTCTAGAATTTTGTCCTGTTCTTTTATTTGGGACATGTTTCTTTGTATCCTCATTTTGGCTGCCTTTCTGTGTTTGTTTCTATGTATTAGGTAGATTGGCTATGTTTCCCAGTCTTGCCAGAGTGGTCCTATAAAATAGGTGTCCTGTGGGGTCCAGTGGCTCAGTTGCCCTTTTCACCTGAGCTGGGTGTTCTAGGAGTATCTCTTGTTTGGGTTTGTGTATGCCTCCTACTGTAGTTGAGTCTTGATTGCTATTGACATGTCAGTGGGAGGGATTGACCCTTAGTCTGACTAACCATGAAGACTGGCCATGACTACAGCAGATAAGCTGTTGTGCAAAAGCTGACTCTACAGACAGATTCACTTTAGTAGGGCTCTGGTGCCTGCCAAGTCCATCCTTAATGTTTGACATTTGTGGTGCTAATTGGGTGGTGCTCTGGTGTGGTTTGAAGGTGGCCACCCAGTGTGCTGATTCTGGGGCCTCTCGGGAGGAGCTCCAGTATAGGTCAAGATCAGTGGCCATCCAGGGACACATCTAGGAGTTGAAAAGTAGTCTTCAGTTAGTTATGGCCTATACTAAATTTGGAGGGGCCTTAACGGGTCTATACTGTGAACTGAGGCCAGCTGCCACTAGTGTCAGGGTTGGGGCCACTTAGCAAGAGCTACAGGGCACATCAAAGGCAATTGATATTTGTTTGGGGTTTGCGGACCTTTGAGAGATTATAGGAAAGTCCAAGCATGAGCCAAGGCCATCTGCTTGTGAGGAACAACCACTAAAAATGGTTAGGGCCAGTGCAAGAGTTGGGTGCGGTGAGTTTTCAAGGAATCCCCAAGGCAGGCTGGGTGGTGTGACACAAGTTAGTGAAGAGCACAGATTTGGCATCTGCCTATGCCTGCCAGCCATGTGGGGGAAGTGCTCAACAAAGGAACAATGGTGCCTTCCATCACTTCAGTCTGAGAAAGAGCTGCCCCTCCAGACATAGCTCTGAAGCCAGACAATTCATTTCCTCTTCATATGTCCCTGGCACGTTTTGAGCTGCTGTCCCTTACCTGAAGCTTAAGGTGAGTGTTTATGAATGAATGAGACTTTGCTTGGGTCTTTATGAGGATGCCTAGGTTTCCAGCAGCCCTTCATCTTGCCTGAATAAAATCTCTGCTGATTTCACAGCCAGATGTTGCGGGGACTCTTCTTCCCAACACTGGTTCTCTGGCTGGGGAGCCTGTTGTGGGGCTGGGACCCCTTGTCCTTAAGGGGGCACTTCTACAGCCTAGGTATCTTTCCAATTCTTAACTGCCAAGCATGGATGTGGGATTGCTACCAGAGAGTAGCAATCCCGGCACATTGTCCAGGTTCTTGATGTCTCAAACAAAGAATTGAGCAAGACATCTAAATATAGCAGAAAAGAAAAGCTTTATTAGAAGGGAAAATACACTTCCAGATGTGGAAGCGGGCCTGAGCAAGAGAAGTGTGGCTCAAAAGACCTGGTAACAAAGCCTTTGGGGTTTTTATCCCTATTTGCTGTGGGTGGTTACTTTTCTTAAAGGGGTGGGCTTCTTTGATTGACAATTAAGATAGACGGGATTCAGTGATTCATTTGCTCTCTGCGCATGTTCGTTCCCAGAGTTCACTCTGTTATAACGATATTAATGAATTTCTGGGCATATGCATCATATTATAATGATGGTATAATGAGGCTCAGATGAGTTGAAGGTCGGGGTCTTCATTGTGCAGGTGCGAGTGACTGGCTTAAACTGGTACCTGATTTTCTGCTTATTTATTTCCTTGTATGAGTTACTTTCAGCCCCCAAAATGCTTTTTGGCTTGCTTAATTGTGGGCAGGCTGGGGTGAACTCCTTCTAGAATAGGATGACCTCAGTGTCTTTGCAGGCAGACCAGAAACCCCCTAACTAACTTTCCTACCTAACCCTTTCTAAGAGCCATGAACCCCTTTTTTTAGTATGGGTGTTGAGGGATGGGAGGTTTCTTCTTATGTTTCTGCTTCCTGCGGAGGAGGGTTATAGCCCCTGCCTATTCGGGTTTCATGGAGTTCTTTCCCTTTCTGCCTTAATCAGAACAGGGTCTTAGGTATTCTGCCAAAATGCCACCTCTGTCACTAGACAGAGAAAAAATGAAATATGAACTTGTTACTTAAATCATATATCTATTAATTTTCTGTTGTGGGTTTGCATATTAAGCAAGTAAAGTAAAATAGGCTTGGGGTGTGTGTGCGTGCCTGTGTGTGTGTGTGTGTGTGTGTGTGTGTGTGTGTGTGTTTTAGGTGAGGTAACCCTTGGTTGACCTCACAGATTGCAAGGAACTTGTCAGTTTACAATCCTTTATTTTTAAATTTTTTTAAAATTTTTACACCTGCAGCACCTGGTCTTCCTAGGTGATCTCCCATCTAAGTACTAACCAGGCCTGATCCTGCTTAGCTTCCAAGATCAGACAGGATGGGACTTGTTCAGAGTGGCATGGCTGTAGCCAATATATTTCTTAAAGAATTAAAAAAAAAGAAAAAGAAAAAGAAAGAAAAATCTTTAGGCTAAAGTTTCCCACCCTTCTTGGACTCAAAAGATCTTTCCTGGCCTAAAGCTATTTTTGCATATGATGGACCAATAATCCTCATCAAAAGCCAGAGGACCTGAGTCACCAGTTTCAGGGTAATTATCCCGATTTGAGGAAGAAGGACTTTTTCCTAAAGAAAGGAGGGAAGAAAACTAGGTTTACTAAAAATACTAATAAATCTGTAAGATGGTACCATCTCACACCTATTAGAATGGCTATAATCAACAGGACAAGCAATAACAAGTGTTGACGAGAATGTGGAGAAAAAGGAGCCCTCATACACTGCTAATAGGACTGCAAATTGGTGCAGCCACAATGGAAAACACTATGGAGGTCCCTCCAATAACTAAAATTGATCTACCATATGATCCAGCAATCCCTCTACTGGATATTTACCCCAAAGGCTTGGAAACTCATATCTATAAAGATATTTGCACACCAATGTTTATAACAGCATTATTCATAGTGGCCAGGACATGGAAGCAACTGAAGTGCCCTACAATAGATGATTGGCTATAGAAGCTGTGGTTCATATATACAATGGGATATTACTCAGCCATAGAAGAGATGAAATACTGCCATTTGCAACAACATGGATGGAACTTGAGATAATCATGCTAAGCAAAATAAGCCAGACTGAAAAAGTTGAAAATCACATGATGTCACTTATATGTGGGTTATAAACCTAAAAGCAACAATGACAGGACAAATAAACAGAGACTCATGGACATGGACTATAGACTAGTGGTCACCAGAAGACTATAGAGTAGTGGTTACTACTGAGGTGGGAGAGGAGCGGGGAGGTAGACAAGGTAACAGGGTCAAATATAGGGGGGTAGGGTAAGGGTGAAGTGGATAAAGGGAATCAAATATATGGTAGCTGAAAGAAACTGGACTTTGGGTGGTAAACAAACAATAGAATATACGGATATCAAATGATAATGTACACCTAAAAATTATGTGATTGTATTAACCAATGTTACCCCAATAAACTTAATTTAAAAATAAAAAAAAATGATTAAAAAGTAAAAAAAAAAAAAAAAAGAACTTTGTAAGAGGTGTCTTATATCATTTCCTGCTAAAAGATTAAGAATTTTACAAGTGATGTTCTGTATCAGGATCAGCTCATTTGGCATCTGTGCCCCTCCTGCCACTTTTGATGTAGCTTCTTTTTTATATCCTTAGTTATACAAGTTCTGTCTAGCTAGTGTTCAGGTGGTTCCCAAGGGTGGTCGTTCTACAATTTAGTTGTAATTTTTGTTGTGGTTATGGGAGGAGGCAAGCACAGCATTTACCTACTCTGCCACGCAAACCAGAAACCCCAGATCTAAATGTCTGGTGTTTATAAGACACCCAGCCTGTAGTGTTTGTTACAGCTGACCGAATAGACTAAGATAGTGGTGCACACATGTGGTCCATCTCTTCTATTCCTAAATATTTACACAACAGTAATGAAAACATAAGTCCACAGAAAAGACTTGTACAAGAATCTTTATTTATCATAGGCTAAAACTGAAAACAATCGAAATATCTATCAACAGATGAAAGGCAAACAACTTTGGTATATGTAAATAATGAACATGTATTCATGAATTCTAAAAAAAAAAGTGTACACCTAAAATATGTGGGTTTTGAGTTTTAATTTATATCTCAACAAAATTAATTAAATTAAATACCTTGAATCATATTGGCGAAACTATTAATGTCAATTATCACACACACACACACACACACACACACACACACACACACACACTAAGCCCAGATGAAACCCCACACTAGCCTCCTCTTTCTCACCTCTGGGGCAATAAGGATCAACAAGTGATACAGAGCTGGGGAAACTTGTCCTTGGGGCAGAAATGGCCTTGGGGACAGCCTCACCCCCTGCTCTGAGTGGCCTATTGAAGGGAGGAAGCTGAGTGAGGAGTACAGGCTCAGTCAGAGCAGAGCATGGGGTGATGAGTGCTGTATCACCAGGGCCAAATGGAGACTTGGGTTTGGGTCAGAGGCTACAGTGGTAATATTGTTAGCCAAGTTCAAGGCTGTTTTTGTTTTTTTAATAATAACTATTATTATTAAATAATGCTGACAACTGTTACTTTTTTATTGTGAAAATCTTTATCTTGACAAATGAGTGTAGTTTAAAATTTTTGATTTGAAAAGTCAAATAAAACCAGTTTAAAATAATACAGTTATAAATCATTGTGGAAATAACACAACAGAGGGTTAAATTTTCAAAAAGTGAAGAAAACTGAAATGCATCCAATTTTATACAGTCTCTACCCTTTCTTGAAATAAGGCTAAAGCTGCAGATCTAGTTTTGGTATTTTGCTGCTGAAAGATGCACAGATAACAAAAAATCAGTTGAGATCAAGCATTATGATGAGACCATATGATGTTTTGTTTGTTTTGTTATTTATTTCTGCTTTTTCTAAGTCAGCACTCTGACACTATGTTTTCTGATTAGCATCTCCTGCCATTTCCCACACACAGATAACTCCAATCCAGTCCATCTCCTCTCACTCACAGTATTGGTTGTTTCTTCCTTGTCCTTCATTACATCATTGATATCTAAAATTTTATTGTCTTTTCACATTATTAGTGATTGCTATGTAGCAAATTCCTCTAAATCTGGAACTTAATGATCAACTTTTATGAACAGTTTATTTGGGTCAGGATCCAGATTCTGGTTCAGGGTCTCAGAAAGTGGCAGTCAATCAAATTTGACAGAAATGTGGTCATCCATAGGCTAGAGTATTCACTTCTAGCTCTCTCATATGGCAGTTGGCAGGAGGCTTTAGTTATTTTCCATCAACAAGGAAACTTTCTTCAACTCTCATTGCCAGTGAGAATTATCTCCTGTACGTGGAAAGCAGGAAAATGTTATGGTCTAATATTATATGCATAAACTATTTGACCTGACAACAACCTGAGCAGGATATTAGACCTAATTTATAGATTAAAGAAGCCAATGCCCAGAAGGTTACAAGATAAATTCTGGTGGGACTGGGGACAGAGACTCTGCACCATCTTTCTTCCCACTGTCTAAAACTGTCACCTCACAGGAAATGTACTAGTTCCTTCTTTCTCCAAGGAGGGTGAAGAACCAGAGAAATATCAAAAAATAACAACTTATAAAAATATATATTTTTTCCTCGTTATTTATTTTCCTACAAGAAATATGATAGTGAAAGTAAATAAATAAAAAGACTAAATTTCCAGATAATCATATAGCTTAGCTACGCTGAAATTAAACAAATCGCAAGACTAATATAAATGTGTGTGTATTCATTTTCCTGTTTGCAGAAACTAAATGCAACAAGAGCATTAAGATAAATATATTAGACATAATAATTGTGTCAACAGCAGCTGGGGGAGTTGTCAAGGGTCGGTTTATTCATTACTTTGCCCAAAAGTTCAATAGCTTCTTAATTTTATACTGCTATTTATCCTGCCCTCCTTTTGTCTTTGTATTTAAAAAATCATCATTTGAGGTTGTCAAATCTCTTTAGTACCTAGAACAGATGTGGAATCCTGTTCCAAGGAAGGCTTTGGAATAACATTTAGTCCCCTAACTTCTAAGATGTCAGGATTTTAGCTCAAAGTCCCAGCTCAGGGTTTTGGTGAAGCAGATACATACTGATTGATGCTCCACTCTCCACCTTCCAACAATTTGCAAGCCCCATAATAATGCCTTATATCCTGCTCATTTTGCCCACCTGGAAGAAATTACTAAATAAAAACAAAAACGAAAACAAAATACAGCAAAGGAGACAGAAACTTGAGCTAAGCTGTGCTCTGTTCCGCATTGTCAGAGTATCGGCATGTCTTTCTCAGCCATTTTCTCTGCTCTCTTCCTTGATGATTTGTTGTTTTTCTGCTTAGAGTTTTGTTGGGTCTCTTCAAGGCTCCCACTGGCTGGACCTAGAGGCCTGGCACTAAGGCCCATTCCATCCCATAGTCACAGCCTGACGAACAGTTCTTTGGTGAAGGGCATCATCGTGGATATCCTGCTGAGCAGAATGATCAGGCATGCTCTCAGGGACATAACCTTCAAGGCTACCTACAGCCTTGGTCTGGTTATTCAAACTGACCTAATGCTACCAGCCTGGCATAATGCAAAGGAGAAAGAATTGGGGAGACGCTCATGAGGGTCCCTAGGCATATTCTGTTAGCAGGTGACTCTGTAGATGTCTAACAGGGACAGCTGGAGCTGCAGGTGTTTCTGTCTCCTGGAACTGAAAAAAGGAAGAGACATGCCTCCCTGACATTGACACCCTTCCTTCCACCTCAGTCCTGGAGCTGATGGTTCTCGCTGTATGACTTTGGGAAGGATTTTTTTTTTTTTTTCTCCACCAATCAGAAGGAACAGAGCACTCTCACTGGCCTTGCCTTTACCTTCAGTTGGCCCAACCAGGACTTTCTGTGTGGCTTAGGGATCCCACATCCACTGGGTTGGCACCTGTGGGCCTGAACAGAGGGGTGTTCATGAATGTTTGATCGTGAGGCCCTGGTGAATGGCAGTGCTGCTTGGAAACCACAGTTTGTTTCCTGAGGAAAAGGTGGTGCAGGAAGGAAACAGAACTGTTTTAAGGCCCTTTCTGACTCTCCAAGGACCCACAACCAAACCATTGTCTTTCTGTTCTTTGATTTGTAACTCTGACAAACAAAAAGGAAAAAAAAAAAAAAAAGGGTTTCATGTAACTCCTGTGAGGAACTTTTAGCTTGAGAGGGAGAAAAGACCCTGAAAGCGTCCAGTTAATTAATTAATTAATTAATTTGACATTGGCTTTTTCTTCCCCAAACATTTTGGTCTGTGGTTGCTATATGAAATACACATGCTTGTTCTTGAAATATAAGAAAATTTAGATAAACAAACAGGGTAAAAAATTTCTAATAAACACACTCTCATCACCTTTAGCATATTGATGTATAACTTAAAAAAATGTTTTTCTCATATAAATTTTTTCTTTTAAAGTATATGTTGAATTAGAGAGCCAATGATGTAGGATACCTTTTTTGCGCCTCCTTGTGGTAGAGATGAATAAATGTAGAAATGAATAGGACAGAATAGAGATGTGACTCTCATCCCATCTAAGCAGTGACCCAAGGGAGACGTGCATCCAGGAGAGGCATGGGAGGAACTGGACACAGGTGAGGTGACTTTGCGCTCTGTCCACACTGCCACACTGCCACCCTCAGGACCATGTCCCAGGGAGCAGTCATAGCACTGGAGGAAAGAAATTACTTTGTAAGAACATGAGTGTTACCCAAAAGGGATTTTTCTGCTAGATGACATGGGTTCGAGTCTCAGTTCTGTTGTCCACAATTGTGAGGGCTGGGACAAATTGCTGACATTATTTTAGCCTCAGTTTTCACAAGTGAGAGAGGGAGAAAATAGAACCATGTACCTCTCAGGATCATTATGAGGAATAAATGAGATATTGTCGGAGAAAGTCCTTTGTGCAGAAAGTCCTGACATTTTGTTCATCTTCACAGCAAATTATAGTAAATAGTCACAGTGCATTCTACAGAAAAAAAAGCAACAGCAACAACAACAACAAAACAAACAAACAAACAAAACTCTTCCGTTTTTTATAGTAATACCAGGAATAATGCAAGAACCCCTTTGCTCAAGATTACTAGGTCATACCTTTCAAGGTTTGGACATTTCAACAAAGCAAAAGGAGTAACCCTTTGCGGCTTTGAAGAAAACAGGGTCTCCAGAGTCTGAATCATTTACCATGGTGCACCTGAGCTGTGAGGTCATTCCAGGCTACTCCGCTCCAAGTCTGTCTCCTGTGGTCCTAGACAGGGAAGGACGGGCGGGGATCCAGCCTGGGTCTGTGCTTTGCCTCCCTTGGGGGAAGCTGTAGGCCTTAGCAGAAGCATGGCCTACAGTCTAAATTGAGTGAGCCTCAGTGAGAGGGGCAGCAGGATCCAAATTGTAAGATTGAGCCTTTCTCTCTGGCGATTCAATCTCTTAGTTATTTAATTACTGAAAGAACCTGCCCAGTCTTCCTTGCAGCTTCTAGGCCCTTTTAAGAATCTCATGTACAGATCACAAGTGGAATTCTGTGAACAGCCACCAGGCAGGTTTTCCTCCTACCACATCTGTGTAGCCTCCCAGGACTGTGGGGTATGGCTGCCCAACTGTGGTCCTGCTGTAATACCCTAGGTGACTCTGAACAGATGGGATGTATGTGGGGTCTTCCGAAAGGGGTCTTCCACAGATACTGCTGCTAAAACTCAGGCTCAGTTTTGAGAAGAGCAAAGGCTGCCAGGCCTGTTGTGACATCAATCCAGTCCTACTCTCTCTGAGGCCTCAGATCCAGTACTCTTTGGAAGGGTCCTCAAAGCCCTGTAGGCAGCTACCCCTGGGCAAAGGCCTCCCTCTCTCTTTTTCCCATCTGGTGCAGAGCCGATAGACACATCTGCACCTGTGAGTAACTCTCTGCAACCCTAAGTCTCCATGTTAACTAACCTACTTCTTACCTCTACCAGGTGGCCGTTTCCTTTCCAGGACCCACAAGCCTCCCTGTGATTCTGAACCAAGAGTAACACCTCACATACCAGGGAACCCTCAGTATCAGGCTCTAGGGCTGAGCCTTCCTTTGTTTAGATGGCATGTGAAGCATGCCATATGACCCCTGGCTATGCCTGGTTTTGCCCCAAGGTTCAAGATGAGAGGAGAAGAAATGAGTGATTAGAGCTATTTAGAGCAGAAAATTAAAGCCCTTTTTGTCCCCCCATCCCATTATCCATCATCACTAGGACACTGTTTCTAGGGACAAAAGGGGGGATCAGGGTAAGACAGCTCTATTTCCACACTAGACCCTCCTCCTTAGGATGGTGAAAGAACTGGATTTCTTCATCCCATCCTGATATCTGGATTAAGTTTCTCTTACCTTTCACAGAAACTCTGTGAGACCACAGGCCCCACCTCGCTGCTCTCCATTTCCTTACAGCCTCCTGGTCCAGACACTAGAGGGCCCAAGGGCAGAGACAATGCTCTAGCTGTACCTATCTTCCACCATTCTCTTCCCTAAGCACACATTTGATAGGCTTCGGCACTGGTTTGTCTCTGTGAGATAAAAGTAATACCATTTGACATCTGTCTTCCCAGTATGTATTTTGCACTTGATATCAAGCTGCTTTGCACCACGGATTGAACTATAGACAAAACAGTTGCCACCTTTACAGACCTCTCCATTTGTTGATGGAGATAAGCATGCTGACAAAAGCAATAATGCAGTAGGGTAAGAATAATAGTATCAGTACTTACAGAAAGGGTGATGAACTCTGCCTGGGGCGGGCTTCCCACGGGTATTGGCTTCTGACCTGGGTTTGCCACACTCTGAATTATCTGCATTGATGGGAGCCTTAAGCAGGCAAGCCCTGGAAGGGAGCGGAGAACTAGTTCCAGCCTGATTTCCCTCTTTCTGTGCCCACAAAAACCACTGCTTCTGTATGTGTTCAGGTGGGGAAAGACCTTAGCGAAACAATAAATGAGCAGTCAGTGGTTCCTACATGGATTCTGTGACCTACCACAAGGCAATATCATGTTTTGGGGCTTCTTCATCTTCTAGTTGCTCTCACACATGTTACTTGCCTTGCACTTGCTGTCATCTCAGCTGCTGTATGACTGAACAAACTATTCATCTCTGCTGTGTCTAATGTCCTCATCTGAAAAAATGAGATAAAAAACATCTGTTTGCTAGTTATTGCTGTAAGGATAAAATGAGACAGTGCTTGTAGAAAGCTGACCAAAGTGCTATTCACAGTGAATTCACACTGTGAGCTATTGTCATTGTACTGCTGCTATCATCATCACCATCATCATCAATATTATCATGATCATTACCACCCCATCGTCATCACCATCATCTTCACTGAATCTAATAATTCCCTGTAAGCAGAGCAGGTATCACCATTCCCACTTTACAGGTGAAGAAATTGAAAATGAAAGGAAAACAAAATCTCTGTGATAAAAATTAAACCTACTCAGGTCTATTAGGCAATACTTGACTACACCAGTGTAATTTATTATGCAAAGTTGCCCTTTCTGACAAATGGAACCTGCTTCGATAAGTGAGATTGTAACAGAAGGTCTTTCAGCAGGCAAACAAACCCAGCTGGGAGCCAGCCCATGGCTCATGTCTCTCAGCACGATGTGCATCAGGCACAGACTCAGAGAGAATGTTAGAGAGGAAGTCAGAACTCTGTGTCCTGTGTCCATCAGAACAGGCCCCCCTCCTCACCTCTGTGTCACCTACCCAGTTTAATAATATGAATGATGCTTAAGTTTGCTGAGCATTTTAACATTCACAAAAACCTTTCGTACCCCAAATTTATTTTCCCATCCTTATGCCAAAAAACAAAAACAAAAAACAAAAAACAAACAAACAAACAAAACAAAACCCTGGAAAATAAAAGAAAGCCTGGGCTATCAGGCCTTAATATTAACCAGCATTGTCTATATTGTAAAATACTTTTATCTCTATTCTCCTACTGTATCCCCAACATCTCTGTTCAGGCTGGTCACCTAGTGAGGAACACCCTGTCTACATAAACAATTAATTAAAAGATGTATATTATATAATTTGTGGGCCCACCCAGGGTAGATTGACTTATCACAGAAAGCTTGGAATAAGACAGGTAAGAGGTACTTATATATTTGCTTCTTATCCTATCAGTGCATGTGAAGATTCTGGTAGTGTTTGGCACCACCTTTTCCCTTCCAAGTCTCTTGTTTTCTTTATTGTCAGATGTGTCATTTCTGGATAATTTCATATCTCTCTCTGGGAGAAGAAGGCAGCAACACTGTTATTACTCACAGTGTGTGGCTTTTCGGAACCTGTTTATATGGAAACAACACAGCTCTCCTTGCCTCTGCAGTTTCCTAGTTCCATTTATCTAATGCTGGTTTCATCATTACTCATGATGCTGCATCGTCCACGATGCTGTTCATGACCACAGCTTCCACTGACTCTCCCAAAAGTTGTGCTTCACTCACAATAATCACAAATAGTTTACCCAAAGAATGTAGGACATGAATGATAATTCATTTTCTGGTAACACCAACTTTATTGTTCAGGATTTTACAGCATACACAGAGAACAACATATCTTAAATTAGAATTATTTAGGCCATAGTTAGGGATTTGCTAGATGTGATCTTTTCAATGTTGGCTGCACTCCTCCTGTCTGTACATCTCACTAGCAGCAGGCAGGAGAAGCGAAGGACCCTTGCAGATAAGAATAGTGATTTTATTTACACATGTAATTCCTATCTCATGTCCAGGCAAGGCTTGAGAGCAACCTGGGAAAGTATAAGTTCACCATGTCAATCAGAGGCAAGCAAGGCCATCAATTAGAAGGATTCATAGGTGTTAGGGAGCAGCATCTTCTAAATTTTCCAAGGAAATAAACACAGTGATCCCCAGAGGACTGCCCGGAATGTGGGATGTTTTCCCTGGATACTAGTGTCAGGGGCAGAGAGTGTATAGGGTGAAAGAAGCCTACCACCCTTAGGAGCTACAAACCAGAGGTGTACTGTGGTCAGAATATGTTTAGGTGTCAAGTCTAAGAACTTTTTGTCTACCTCTAGACTCCAAAGATTTTCTTCTATTTATTTTCTAAAAATTTTGCAATATTCTATTTTGCAATTATGTCAGTGATCCATTTTGAATTTTTATTTAAAAAAAAAAAAAAAAAAAAATTAAGGTGTGAGACAGGATGAGGGGTTTCATTTTGTTGCCTATAGATGTTCAATTGCTCTAGCACCATTTGCCTAATTGCT
Source organism: Eonycteris spelaea (assembly GCA_003508835.1). Classification (NCBI taxonomy): domain Eukaryota; kingdom Metazoa; phylum Chordata; class Mammalia; order Chiroptera; family Pteropodidae; genus Eonycteris; species Eonycteris spelaea. Next base: position 134,580 of record PUFA01000288.1, on the reverse strand, counting down.
TTTGGACCTTTGTCAAAAATCAGTTGGGCATATTTTTATGGATCTATTTCTGTGTTCTCTATTCTGTTCCCTTGATCTACGTGCTTATCTCTCCACCAATACCACAGAGTATTAATTCCTGTAGATATATGATGCATCTTAAAATTGGATAGACTGATTACTCTGACTGTATTCTTTTTTTTTAGTTGTTTTAGCTTGTCTAGTTTTGTTGCCTGTCCATATAAATATTATAATAATTTTGTCTACATATCAAAAGTGCTTACTGAAATTTTGATAAGAATTGCATTGTTTTATATCAATTTGGAGAGACTGACATCTTTGCTATATTGAATCTTCCTTCCAAGCTATGAACATAAGACTTTACATTTATTTAGTTTCTCTTAGATATAATTTATCAGTGTTTTGTAGCATACAAGTGTTGTCAGCATACAAGTCATACATATATTTTTTAGGGTTATATCTAAGTATTTCTTTTCATTTTGAATGATCGCAAATGATCTTATATTTTTAATTTTTTGTGTCCACATGTTTGCTTCTAGTATATAGAAATACAATTGATTTAAAAATGTTTATCTTATATCTGTGACCTTGATAAACTCACTTCTTAATTTTAAGACAATTTTTTAAAATAGATTCCATGGGATATTCTTCATAAGCAATCATATCATCTATAAATAGAAACAGTTTACTTTTATTTCCTTTCTTCATATCTTTTATTTTCTTTTTGCCTATTGTATTGGGTATAATTTCCAACATTAAGTTGAGCATAGTGGAGAGAGGGGGCATCCTTGCCTGTTTCCCATCTTAGAAGGAAAGCATCTGGTCTTTAATCATGAAGTATAATGTTAGCTGTGAATTTTTTGTAGATGTTCTTTATCAATTCTGAACTCATCCCTGTTTTTCTTTGTTTTTCATAAAAGTGTGTTGAATTTTGTCAAATGTCTTCTCTTCTTCAGTTGATATGATCATGTGATTTATTTTCCTCTTTAGACTGTTACCTTTGTGGTTATATTGACTGATTTCATATAATGAATATGAGATGCCCTACCCTAGCCATCCCTTTAGTGGCTCTGGCATAAGCAGGAAGATGTCAGTCACCACGTGACTTCTAGGTGCAGGGAAAAGTGTAGGTTCTCCACTTGCCCTTCACTGACAAGTGACGGGAGGGCTTCTTTGACTGGTGGCCAGGGGTGGGAGTTTTAACTCCCCACAGACCTCCACTGAAACCTGCCTGGCTGGGAGGGGTGATCGAACCTTGTGACACCGTTGATACCACAGGGAGGGGACTGTCTTCATTAGTGCTTGAGAGAGGTGATAAATTCTAAACTGTCCACCAGTCTACCTCTGAGGGGCACCTCATACAGCCCAGAAGGGCAAGAGTCCCAGCTCTCAATTTGGCCTCCTTACAGCCAAGCAGGGTAAAATTCTCAGTTCCCCACCCAGCCTGAGCTGGTGGGGGTGAGAAGAATAATTATTGTATAAAAGCTTTCTGTCTTACCAGGTTCTTCCTTTTCTGGTCTTTTGCCTAGAGAAAAGCTTTCGTTGAGGCTTTTTTTTTTTTTTTTTAATCTGTATCTATTGGTATACCAGGGTTGCTAGCTTCTACAGCTGCAAATCTAGCATGTATGAGGCAAAAAGAAAACCCAGAGACCTTGTCACCATTTTATCCTCAGGTCTCAAGTTCCCCAGCCTGCCTACCTTCTCTCCACCTTTTAGAATCTTCTCGGGGTGGTTTTATATATGTAAGTCTTAATTGTGCTTAGAAGGAGGGTTAGAGAAAAATATATCTACTCTATCTTTTAGAAGCAGAAATCTCAGGGTGTTCATTATCTATTTATTAAGGTGAAGAGATCGATTTTTTTTCAATATCTCAGTAAAATCATGCATTCCTAAAACTATATAATTTATCATTAGATTTTATTCACTTAGTTTTAATATCTACAGAGCTTGAGATAGCAGAGTATAAGTGTAAAGGAAAAGAGCATGTTCCTATTGTGACCCCCACAACACACTATATTCAAAATCTTAATAACAATAAATCAAAAGTCTGAAATATACAATCCCTTTCCAATTAATCAGAGACACATACAAAATATTCCCAAACTTTAGAATGTAAGGAGAAAATATTTTCAGATACTACTGTGTTCTATTACCATAATTATAAATTATTATTTTAGAAACAGCATTTGCTCTCTCACTGATGTTATCCATAGAGGCAGATCTTGTAGAAACCCAGCAGTAAGCCACACCCTCCCTCCCTCTCATGTAGAATTCCTTCCTCTGAGGAAGAGACTGCAGGGCCAGAGGAGCCCCAGAGAGTGCAGCAAAGCTGAATGCTCAACACTGAAAGGAAACCAGAGCCTTGGTGCTGAGGCCCCCGTGTGGCAAGTGTCACAAATGCTAGTCAATGTGATGGTCTGTTGTGTGTCAACTAGTCTGGGTCGTGGTACCAAGATATTAGTCAAACATTATTCTGGATGTTTCTGTTAAGATGTTTTTTGAATGAAGTTAATGTTTAAATCAGTAGATTTTGAGTAAAGCAGGTTGCTCTCCTCAGTGTGGGTGGGCTTCATTCAGTCAGATTAAGTCTGAGTAGAATAAAGATTGACCCCCCCTGAGCAGAAGGAATTCTGAACTACAACTCTTCCCTGGGTCTCTGGCCTGCAGACACACCCTAACTGATTTAGGACTTTCAGGGTTCCACAGTTGTACCAGCCTATGTCTTAAAACCCTCTTTCTCCTCTGCCCCCCCCCAATCTCTTTCTCGCTCGCGCGCGCACACACACACACACACACACACACACACACACACACCCCATCCTATTGGCTGCACCTCTCTGGAGAACACTAATGCAGTCATTTACTTCCGGAGCCCAGGAGAAACTCTCCTGGGCTTTTCCAGTAGCAGCTACACTGCCAGAGAACCTGAGGAGTCATGAGATTTCTGACTTTGTCCAGGAACAACTACCGAGTTTGGTGTCTAGATGAGGCTGTTTTGTCCTTTCTGTGGATGATGCCACCTTCTTTTTTAGTATCTTGGAATAAGCAATATGGGCACTTCTTTTAACTTTCAATGTTGACACTTGCTGTCAGGGAATGATGCTAGGAGCACAAAACTTGAGTCCCAGCCCTAGCTCCATTAGGTAGAGCTAGCCGCAAGTTCCAATCTATAAAATGAACATAAGCATTCCTATCTTTCTCTACAGGATCCTGTGAGAGTTGAGTGATATAATGAATGTAAAAATTATTAAGTAATTACAAAATTATTATTTTTTATAGTATGATCTTTAGACCAGCTATGTAGAATTCACCTGGAATACTCATTGTAGATAAAGCTCCCCAAGCCTCATCCCAGACTCAGTAAAATCAGAATATCTGGGAACAAGGCCTGAACTGACTTTCTTAAACAGATTTGCAAATTATTTTTATGTACAATAAAATTTGAGAAACATGAGTTCTAAATTTGCAAATATAAGGGGTTATCCCTTATATCTTAACATGGTGGAAACATCCAGGCATTGCCAAGAAGCTGTGACAGCAGTCAAACCAGTGGGAACCATGAGCCTCTGATTTATGCATTACTTTCTTGACGTACCCAAAAGATACCAAGGAGAATGGGCTTAACATATTAAGCCCATTCGGCGGTTTTCTCATTCATTTTATAATTTGTTGATTGATTGATTGATTGATCCATTCCTTTATTCATAAAAAATGCATCATAAAAGGCACTATATTAAGGAATCTGATGCAGTCCTAGATTTCAGTTAGAAGAACTAAGATGAAAACACATTCCAGATTTGTGGAAATCCTCATTGTAGTAACATGTATAAACTAAATGCACTGTGATAAATTCTACAGATAAGAGCAACTCACTCTGCCTGGAGGCACCTCATTCTTTTACAGAGAAAGTGCACAAGGGGCGATAGCGCTTTGCCAAGAGAAATGTTATGAGATTGTGGAGAGTGGGGAATCCTTGAGTCTGTGACATTATTTGGCTCTGTGACCTGAACAAGTTTATATGCACACAGTATGGGCATGTGCTCATGCCTGTCTGTGTTTCTGTGTGTGCTGATGTGCCTAAGTGACACCTGTACATGCATGTCTATGTTCACACTCACATACTTGCCTACTTCATCATGTGGTTTGTATACACATGAAATGGTGAATCTACTGGAATTTACTTTGACTCAAGCACTGTTCTGTCTGTTCTACATGCCATCTCATTTAATCCTCACAATAACCCGATGAAATAGGTTCTATCTTCATTTGACAGATTAGGGAACTTTGACATGGAGACTTTAAACAACTTGGTCGTGGTCACACATCTTATGGATGGAGCTGCATTTTAAACTCACATAGTCTGGGTTCAGAGTCCACTTTCCAATAACTGGTGTGTGTCCATTTGTGCTGTGCACATTACACATGGATAAACAGATGTATACATACATTTATATTCAGGCATGAATATGTTCACAAAGCTAAGGGAAAAAGAAAAGGAAATGGACAATTGTTTTAAATTTTTATTAAAAAAAAACAAAACATAGTCTGAAAATGTTCATATCAAACATGTACAGCTGGATAAGTTTTCCTTAAGACAGATTTAATGTATTATTTTATTTTTTCTGAAAAGCATTTTCAAAAATGCTTCCACTGTACTTGTTTATGGAGCCCATGAATTCATCACACTTAAATTTCTTACTCCCGAAACACCTGGCCTCAGTGGTTGCTGTACTTCCTCTCTGAAGAGCCATTTCTCACGGAAGAAATATTGGCTTTGCCTGGAGAATCAGGTGAGCCCCTCACCCAGGTTCTACTTTGGAAGCTGAGCTGTCAGTTCCCAGCCCCTCCTGTCTCCAGTCACAAGATCCTTTAAAACTTTTTTTTTTTAGCACCTCTAACAATTCATCCTACCACAGACAAATTTAACTTAGGCATTGAATTGTGCATTTGTTAATTGAGAGCTAGATACTGAGAGCTTTAAAATGTACCACTGAGGTGATAAAAGCACTTTTTACTTCTAGTTATTTTCTCTAATAATTTCCTCTTCTCTTTGTCTTCATTTTTTCTTTCAGAAGCTGAAAGAATTTCTTAATAGCCTGCCACTTTAGGGAGCAGTTGTGACCATACATCTATTGTGAGCAGTAGGGAAAAACTTTCAACTAGAATAAGTCAGAAAGAGGTTTTTTTAAGTGAAAAAAAAATGTTTTACAGATGAAGGGAGAATGATAGTCTATTTCATTTTCTCCAAAAGAAACATAAAATTCAGGTGTCTGCAAACCATCGTCTCCCACTAGTTCAGAGCTTGGTTTCCATGATCTATAACAGTAATTCAGGTCATTGAAGCTGTAAAGGTGGAAATAAGAAGAAAGGAGTCAGAGCTTTCAAGGCAGCATAGCTCACAAATTATGCTTCGTAGCTAGTTTTTTTTTTTTTTTTCTGAAACTGACTTAGAAGATATTATTTCACTTTTGTCTTTTTCGATTCCAAATTATTTGCATTATAATTTATTCTAAGGAGGGAAAAAATCATGCTTTTTAAAAAGCAAACTATGTGTTTAAAAGAGGTGATCAAATCCATGACCTTGCCTCTGGGCCAGGATGGCAAGCTCATGACCCTTTCCTGATGCATCTGTGGCCAACAGCATCAGGCAACCACAGCCCACTTGTTCCTCTTGTTATTTTCTCAACAAACATTCTAGAAAGCCATGACTAACTGATTAACATTAGTGCTTCCACCAATTACGCTAACGAAATATTGTTGTACAAGAAACTATCCCAAAACTCAGTTGGAGGAGGCAGAGCTTTCTGAATGACAATGTAACTGGTGAAAATTAAATTAAGAGGCTTTGGAAATTGTCCCAAGAACTTATAGCAAATGGAGAAAATACAATCTCTGTAAGGACAGAGAGAGTCTGGCATTCGATTCATGACCCTCATTCATGACTGTTCCCTCTCTAGCTCCATGTCACAGTACCTCTAATCTGAACATGTGCATGAAGAAGATTGGGCTTTCTCTGCCCCCACACCTGAGTCTGGAGCTATAATTTTATTCTTCTAAAAGGATAGGCTCCTGGAGTTTCTCATCTCCCCAGCTCTGTGTTTCAGAAGCTTTATTCTAGGCTGGTGTCAGGGATAAGACTGTTTCCCTCTTTCCTCACTCACCTCCAGTCACAAGATGGAAACTCAGTCACGGAAGGCTGAGAATAGTGCTTCAATTGCTCCCACTTAAGTTCATTCATAAGATGAAGATTCCAGACCACTAGGTCAAGCCAAGATGATCAGGGACCACCAACCACCTTAGAAATACTCACTATATATATAAGGGTATCACTTCAACAAAAATAGATCCCCATCGCCAACTATAGTGCAATGATGCAGAAGTTCTACCTAAAGAAAAAGACCATACATAAGAATGAAAAGCTCAGCAGCCCTTTCTAAGAGGACTGACTTTATTTGAGACCAAGTGTGGAGCACTCAATGTCTGAGGGCATTGCCAAAGACAATGGGGATTATGGTAATTATGAGGCTGGTAGCTCTGATACAAGCAAAATGGTAAAAACATCAAGAGTTTAATAGAGAGTACCAGGGAAAGACAGATAAAAAAGAGTCCTTCTGGGGCCACAGCCAGCCTGGGGGCCATAGAGGCTATGCACATGAACTAAGCTGCATCAACTCAGCAGTCAGAGCAGAACACAAGACTTGGAAGCATCCCCAAAGCTGCACATAGAGCCACCAACATGGCAGGAGCTACCAACACAAGGGGCTTAATACAATGCTTAGCCAAACACAAATGGAATAGGAAGCCAAGCTTAAAAATAACATCATCCCAGGCAGTCTGGAAGATAGTGTGCATGCCCAAGGCTGAGCCTTTCAGGAGGGATAAAGAGGACACCTCCAAGCTACTAGTCCCTGGATATATGTGGAACCAAAAATGTAAACTCTTCTGTACTGTGATAACACACACACACACCACACACACACACACACACACACACACACACACCAAATATTAAAGGATAGAAATATAACTGGCTAAGGGAGCTTAAACAAAATCTGAACTTGGGTGGCGGGAGGGGTAGGAAGCTGTGTTAAAAGATAAAAATAAAGGGGCAGTCTGAGCAGGGAATGATGTCTGTGAAATGCAGGGAAAATACATTAGTTCAGCCAAGTCTCTAAGCAAAGAAACGAACAATAAAAACACACTCTGAGAAGAAGGGCAGAATCGGCATCCATTACAATGTCCAATTTTGAAAAAAAAAAAAAAAAGAGACATATAAAGAAAAATGTAAATTATGCATGCAAACATAAGCAGGCAACAGAAATTGCCTTTAAAAAGCCCAAATTATAAATTTAGCTACATTGCTGGTAATAGCCAAGATATGGGGAAAAGCTAGATGTCTATCAATAGATAAATGTATAAAAGAGATGTGAGTTGCACATATATGTTATTATTATATAGAGAGTGTTATTCAAAAAAAAAAAAAGAATGAAATGCTGCCATCTGCAGCAACATGAATGGACCAAGAAGGTGTTATGCTAAGTGAAATGTCAGAAAGAGAAAGACAAACACCATATGATTTCAATTATATGTGGAATCTAAAATAATAATAATAATAATAAAGAAACAAACCAGAAACAGACATAAAAAACAAGCTGCTGGATGCAATAGGAGAAAGGGTGCAGAATTAAAAAGAAAAAGAAAAGAAAAGAAAAATGAGCAAAAAATAAACATATTAAAAAAAAAAAAGACAGATGAATAGTGGCATTCTGAACTCATAGTTCTAGCTGTGTGAGCTGAAGCAAGGCTCCCAATCTAAGTGTCAATATTTTTGTCTCTAAACTGCTGCCAATATAGTTATAATCATTATTAATGATAATACGATACTGAACTATACTATATACATCTTCCATAAAATTTATAAATCCTACTGGGTTTTAAATAATTAAAATAAATAACATATAAAAAACAGCTGGACAATAGCTGTCACATAATAAGTATAAAAATAAGTGTTTTGTGCTTTTCCTAACCTAACTGATCTTTTGAGTTAGGCAAATTCAATCTGAAAATAACTGCAATAAGAAAAGTCCCCCAAACCAAAATAGTTTCATTTAATCGAAGATCTGAAAAGAACAGCTGTCACTAAAATAACATTTTAACAATTCCTTACAAAGTATAGCACTTCATTATTCTATAAGTGATGGCTATTGTCTCCATTTTACAGTGGAGAGAGCTGAGGCTTAGAGAAGGGAGCTGGCCTGTCCTTAGATCGTGACATGGCCAACAGGATACTGGTCTGAGTGCTCTCCTTCACTATCCTGATAACAAAGGCTGGCCATCTAGGTTCCACAGGAAACTTGTCATTGTCTTTATACCAGACTCACCAGTTACCATAAAAATGTTCTCTTCTGGGTTGTGCTTTGGCTGTCATTTGTCACAGTCCTGGTTTGAGGAATAAGAGGGCCAGGGACTGAGCTAAGGCCCACAGCAGCAATGCTGCCTCAGAGAATTGGAGTCTTCTTCATTTTGGGAAGGCAGGCACTTGTCGTGGCACACAAATAGCAAAGAAGGAGTCCCAGGGATCGAATGACAGACTTGTTACTCAGCTCGAATCAGGCAAGACTAAATACAGCCAAAAGCAGGGTCGTCTCTGGTTAGTACTTGGATGGGAGACCACCTAGGAAGACCAGGTGCTGTAAGCATTATATATATATATATTATATATATATAGATAGATAGATAGATAGATAGATATAGATATAGATATAGATATAGATATAGATATAGATATAGATATAGATATATAGATATATAGATAGATATAGATAGATATAGATATATATATAGATATATATACATATATCTATATATATATGTGTGTGTATATATATATACACACACATATACACACACACACACACACACATATGTATATATAGAGAGAATTAAAAGCATTATATATGTATGTGTGTGTGTGTGTGTGTGTGTGTGTGTGTATCAAATTAAAAAAATAAATAAATACACCCAAGATTTTTCCCACAGCTATGCTTCCTGTTGCTCTGCTGAGACCATGCCCAGAAGGGACTGTCTATCTAGAATCCAGGAAGGGCTGAGCCTTCTTGAAAAAAAAAAAAGAAGAAAAATAAAAATCTTAAAAGTAGCTATTAGATAAATATATGACAGATAGATAGGTGACAGATAAATGATAGATAGATATTCATTTAAAGAACTGAAGAAAATCATACTTAAAAAAATAATAGACGGTCACTGATGAACAAGATGGTGGAATAGGGAAATCCTGTGCATACCTCCTCTTACCACTACATCAAAATTACAACTAAATTATAGAACAACCACCTTGAGAATCACCTGAAGACTAGCTGAACAGAACTCCTATAACTACCTATATAAAGAAGAAGCCACATTGAGATTGGTAGAAGGGGCGGAAATGCTAAATGGGCTGGTCCCACACTCATGTGTGGTGGTTAAGAATCTAGAGGCATATTTTGGTTGCCAAGGTCCCCACTGAGGATCAAAGGTCCTAGCCCCATACTAAGCTCCCCAGCTCAGAGCACCAGCGCCTAGAAGAGGAGTCTTCACAATACCCGGCTATAGAAATGATCAGGGACTCAGTCCAAATGAGACCCAGACATTCTCAACAGAAAGCTTCCTTGAAAGTAACAAGAAGCCTTTCTCTTGCTGCTTTTAGGATTCTCTCTTTGTCATTTGTATTATAACGTGTCTTGGCATGAACTTCTTTGGGTTCATCTTTTTTTGGGACTCTCTACGCTTCCTGGGTTTGTATGCCAGAAAGGATTGGCACGAATATTCAAAGTGATGAAAATCAAGGCCCTATAACAAAATACTCTATTCAGCAAGGCTATCATTTAAAACTGAAGAAGAGATAAAGAGCTTCCCAGACAGGAAAAAGCTAAAGGAGTTAGTCATCATCAAACCAGTATTACAAGAAATGTTATAAGGATTTCTTTAAGAAAAAGGAAAAAACCAAAAATATAAAGAAAAAGTATTCTCACCAACAAAGGCAAACACATAATAGAAGCCATGGATTAACTAATGCTAAAGTTAGTACAAAGATTAGAGGGCAAAAGCAGAAAGATAATGTATAATTACCATAGTAACTTAAGAAATAAACAGAAACACACCCACACCCCCCACACACACACGCACACACGAAGTAAAAAAATAATGACAAAAGTGTAAATGTGGAGGGGTAAGTAAAAACAGTAGTAATTTTAGAGTGTATTTGAACTTAAGTAACCATCAACTGAAAATAGTCTGCTATAAACATAGTTTAGTATATATGAAGTGCATGGTAACTACAAACAAAAAAATTACCAAAAATATTCAAGAAATAAAGAGAAAAGAATCCAATTACAACACAGAAAGTCATGAACATACATGAGAAGAGAGCAAGAAAATAAGAAAGGAATAAAGACTACAAAAACATCAGAAAGCAATTAATAAAATGGCGATAACTACATACCTATCAACAATTACTTTAAATATAAATGATTAAATGCTCTATCAAAAAATAAATAGATAAAGAAGATGCAGTACATACATAAGATGAAATGTTACTTGGCCATTAAAAGAATGACATTTTACCATTCGTAACAACAGGGATGATCTATATGGTATTATGCTAAGAGCAATAAGTCAGACAGAAAAAAAAAATGCCATATGATTTCACTTATATGTGGAATCTAGAAAACAACAAAATAAATGAACAAAAAAAAAGCAAAAAAACCCCTCATAGATATAGAGAACAAGCTGATGACTCCCATATAGGAGGGGGTGGGGAAGCTGGGTAAAAAATGTAAAGCGATTAAGAAGTACAAATCATAGTTACAAAATAGTTACAGGAATATAAAGTACAGCTTAGGGAATACAGCCAATAATATTGTAATAACTATATATGGTGTCAAGGGGGTGCAAGACTTGTCGGGGAGTTAACTTTTTAAATTATATAAATTCCTAACCACCATGCTCTATAACTGAAACTAATATAATATTGAATGTAAACTGTAATTTAAAAATTAAAAATAAATAAAAATAATTAAAAATAAAAAAAGAATTAAAAGATGATATGATATTGCCTTATCAACAGTGACTATCAATAAAGAGATAAAATTTATTTTGAAAGAACCAAATGGAAATTTTGGAGTTAAACTGTAATAGCTAAAATGAAATTTTACTAGTGGGACTCAACCATAAATTTGAATTGGAAGAATAAAAATTCAGTGATCTTGAAGGCAACTATTTAGTAAAGATTATAGGTTCTAAAGAATAGGGGGGAAATAAAGAGTGGAGCCTCAGAAAAGTGAGAAATGCTATTAAATATACTAACACATTTATAATTTGAGTACCTGAAGGAGAGGGGGTATCAGAAAAAAATATTAGAAGAAATAATGAATGAAGAGTTCCTAGATGTGATAAAAACCTTAATCTATGCATCCAATAAGCTCCACAAACTCCAAGTAGGATCAACATTAGGAAATTTACATTCAGACACATCATATTCAAAATGTATTGTCACTTTTATGGAAACCCCAATAAAATTAACAACTGACTCTTTACCAGAAATAAAAGAGGCCAGAGTGCAGTAGGCTAACATACTCACACTGGTAAAAGTCAGTCAACCAAATTTTTTTTTTTTTTTTTTTTAAGGCAAGGCAACCCTTGGTTGACCTCATGTATTGCAAGGACCTTGTCAGCTTACAATCCTTTTTTTTTTTTTTTTTTTAACATTTTTTTATGGCTACAGCACCTGGTCTTTCTAGGTGGTCTCCCATTCAAGAACTAACCAGGCCTGACCCTTCTTAGCTTCCGAGATAAAACAGAATCAGGCTTGTTCAGGGTAGCATGGCTATAGACCAAAATTCTTTATACAGCAAAACTGTGTATTAAAAAAATCAAGGTGAAATAGACATTTCTAGATCAACCAACACTGAGAAAATTGTTGGCATACCCATGCAGAAAAAATACTAGAGGAAGTTCTTCAGAATTCCATAATAATTTAACCCCAGACAGTAATTAGAATCTGCACAAAAAATAAGAAAGCAGATTGAGAACACCTGGGCTGCAGCCAATTATGGCCTCTGTATAGCCAATCAATTTTCTGATGGACAGGTGTGGAGATTTGTCTTGTGGCAGCAGAAGACAAGCCTTCTATGTATTGGATAAGTTATCATACATTCTCTACCCACATTATCGCCACTACCATCATTATTCAGCTAGATTAATTTTATCTTTGGAACATTCAAAGTCATGTTATAATAGTGCTTAAAAGTGGTCCAGCTCTGAGACCGAAAAAAATGACATAGATGATAGAGGCTCTGATCATCCCTCTGGCAACCAAATCAAAGTTGTGACAGAAACAAGGAGCAGCAGCAAGGAAAAATTGCCTGGGATCTAGATGAATAAGCCATACAAATAGGGAGAAATATAAGAAATCATCCTGCAATGGCAGAAAGTAGGACAGGGCAAGGATGTGGGGGGTGCCCAGGCTTGAGTGGCTGAGTGAGACAGAGGCTATGGCAGCTTCAGAAGCCTCTTAAAGGGGTCACATTGACAAGTGGATTTTCGCAGTGACAAACCTGCTCACTCTGAACACCAGTGCCAATTCTGCTGCACGCAGCGGGCACCAGGGATTTATAGGGAGACATTGTCAGAGTGGGGCTTAGGTGAAACTCGCTATGTACAGAAGTGCTGGCAGTATCTATTGTTCCCTGCTGAGCCCTCCCCCATACCAGCGCTCCCGACACAGCGCTGCCATAGCTGTGATGTCATCAAACTGGATAACAGAGGTTGCTCTGGCCAGAGGATTCCCTGAAACACCGCTTCTCCCAACTTGTGGCCCCACCCAAGCCACATCCAGGTATATCCTCAGCGAGTCAGGTGCTCTTTGCTGAGTAGCGCCTAGAGTCCCACTGGAGCCAGCTAGCTTCAGTTTCCAGTGTGGTCTTTTGAGGCAACTATAAGTACAGCATCTATGGATTGCTTGCTGAATCTTAACAGGTGGGCCCAGAGAGGTAGAGGCTTGGGCTAAGTTTGGACTATAGCTGAACCCCTCTCAAAACTGTGCCACTAGGCAGACACCTACTTCACAAATCCACACTAATAAGACTGGGAGACTTAGGAGGTTTGCTTAGTACATAGAAACAGACACAAAAAGACAGCCAAAATGGGAGGACAAAGAAGGAGAAGCCATTTGAGAGAGTAGAACGGAGATCCAGGAATAATGGAGTCAAGTAATCTAACATATACAGAGTTCAAAACACTGATTATAAAGATGCTCAATGAACTTCTGGGAAGTGTAGAGAACTTCAATAAAGACATAAAAAACATAAAAATGGAAATGGAAATTATACAAAGGAACCAGTATGAAATGGAGAACACATTATCCGAGATGAGAAGTATATTAAATGGAATAAACAAAGGAATAAACAAAGTGAATAAAGAAGAGGATCACATGCCCTATGTAGAGGACAGGAAAGCTGATTGGACACTCAATCAGAATGGCAAGAAAAAAGATGCCAAGACTATAAAAATAATTTAAGGAGGTTATGGGACACTATTAAGGCTCCAAATATTTATCTGATTGGTTTAACTGAAGAAAATCAAGATGTTGAAGAGCTATTTGAAAAAATATTGATGGAAAACTTCCCTAACCTGGTGAAGGAAATGAACATAAAACTCCAGGAAGCTCAGAGAATTCCAAAAATTAGGGATCCAAAAAGGCCCACACCAAGACACATAATTAAAATTTCAAAGGTTAAATGCAAAGAAAGATTATTAAAAGCAGCAAGAGGAAAACAAATAATTACATATAAGGGAATATCCATATGACTAGCAGCTGATTTTTCAAAAGGAACTGTGCAGGACAGAGGGGCTTGGAAAAAATATTCAACAGGATGAAGACCCAGGATATACAACCAGGAATAATTTATCTAGCAAAGCTATCATTTAGAGTTGAAGGACAGATAAAGAGCTTCCTAGACAAAAATAAGCTAAAGGAATTTATCACCACCAAGCCAGGATTACTGGAAATGTTGGAGGGACTTCTTTCAGAAGAAAAAAATACAAAAGATTTGCTTCAGATTAAAAGATACACATAGAATAAAAGAAAGGGGATAGAAAAAGATATTGCTTTGATGGACATAGAAGGTATTTAAGTCAGACAGAGAAAGATAAACACTATATGATTCCACTTATATGCAGAATCTAAGGAATAAGAAGAACAAACTAATCAAAAACAGATTCACAAATATAGTGGACAATTTGGTGACAGACAGAAGGAAGGAGAGTTGGGGGGCTGGGAGAATGAGGTGAAGGGTTAAAGAAGTACAAAGTAGTAGCCAATGGATAATCACAGGGATGGGGAACACAGCATAGGGAATGCAGTTTGCATTAATACGTTGGCTAGGTGGAGGGTCAGGGGAGGTAGGAAGCAATTGGGAGGATAGTTTTGTGAACTACGCAGATGTCTAACCAATGTACTGTATACTTGAAACTAATGAAAATAAATAATTTTTTTTAAAAAAAGCACGAGGAAAGGTAATTATGTAATTACAAAAGAAAATATATGTGCATATTCAAAAAATTTGTATCTTTTAACTAATTTAAAAGTCAGCTGTATAAAATGATATATATATATATGTATGTGTATGTGTGTGTGTGTGTGTGTGTGTGTATATATATAATATATATATATATATTCTTGGACTTACAACACACAGAAGTATATTTAGCTATAACAGCATTAAAAAGTCAGGTGGGAGGAAAGCTGTATTGGATACCAGATGATAACTTAAAGCCAATGGAAGTAATAAAGAGAACCAGAAAGGTAATATAACAAATTCTATATGTATAAAAAATATTTATATATAGTCATATACATGAATATATAAGATTCTACTGCCTTCTAGACTTCTTGCTTTCTAGTCATCTAGAAGTCATCTTATTGAGGTTTCCTTATAATTGTGTGTAAAAGTATACATATAATTATATATCTATGTATATTATAATATATGCTAATATACATACTTGCTCTCTTTTCTTCTTTCAACTTTTTTAATGAGACAAAGATTATATAAAGTAATCATTTCAATAAAATTGTGGGCTTATAACATATATAGGTTTAATATGTATACAAAAAATGCCACAAGGAAGTAGGATAGGAATAGAGCAAAGTTTCTATATTTCATTGAAACTAAGTCAGAAAAATTCTGAAATACATTTAGATAAGTTCACTTATATAAGTCTTAGAGCAACTACCTAAGAACTCAAAAATATAATTAAAAAACCTTAAATGAATTTAAATGCTATGCTAGCAAATATCAACTTAGTATATGAGGAATAGAGGAACAAAAGCTAAATGATACTAATAAAAACAAACAAACAAACAAAAAATGACACAAGAAAACCCAGCCATGTCAACAAAAACATTAAGTGTGAATGGATTGGACAAGTAAATGAAAAGACAGATATTGTCAGATATCTATATCTATATCTATATCCATATTTATATCTATATCTATATCATCTACACACACATATACATATATATATATATATATGTATATATATGTATACACACACACACACATACACACATACTTTGAGATAACAACTATAAAAGAGCTGGATTGGCTATACTAACAAGTGCCAAACCAGATTTAAAAAAAAAAAATTATACTAGAGATATAAGGGGCATTTCCTAAGTATAAGTGGGCAATCCACTAGGAAAATATAACAATAACAAACATATATTCACCTAAAACAAAGCTCCAAAATGCA
Organism: Eonycteris spelaea; assembly: GCA_003508835.1. Lineage (NCBI taxonomy): Eukaryota > Metazoa > Chordata > Mammalia > Chiroptera > Pteropodidae > Eonycteris > Eonycteris spelaea. The sequence continues at coordinate 118,764 of PUFA01000288.1, read as the reverse complement.
CAAAGCAAAAACTAAGATACTTGAAGGGAGAAGTGGACCAATCAATTACAATAATTGGAGACTTTGAATGTTCACTTTCCTAGTAGGTAAACAACTAGGTAGAAGAGTAATAAGGGCATTGAAGACTTGAACAACACTAACAACATTTAAAAGAAATCAAGAAAACAATCTACCCAAAAGTGGCATAAAACACACTTTTCTCATGCAAACAGGGACATTCTCAAGAGTGTTCACATGCAAAGTCATACATTTTTTATCATTTTTAAAATTATTTAATAGCCTGTTTTTTAGTTCAGTTTGAAGCTTAGAGAAAAATTGTGCACAAAGTTCAGAGTTTCCATATGTCCTCTCTCCCAACAAAGTTTATCTATTATTAACAGCTAGACTTAGTGTGGTACATTTATTATAATTTATGAACCAAAATCAATACATTATTACTAACTAAAAAATCATAGTTACATTAGGGTTCATAGTTTTACAAAGACATAATGTCATGTATGCACCATTACTGTGTCATAAAGAATAGTTTCACCATCCTAAAACTGTCCTATGCTCTGCCTATTCATTCCCTCCTCCCCTCGAACCCCTGGCAAACACTGATCTTTTTATTGTCCCTATAGTTGTGCCTTTTCCATATAATTGGAATCATAAAGTATGTGACCTTTTATAATAGCTTTGCTCAATTAGCAATATGTTTCTAAGCTGGTTGAGTTGGCTCAGAATTCCAACCCTTGTTCTTTCTGGTGACTAACTCCATCCTGAAACTTTCTAGGGGCCTATCTCATTAGCATAAACTCAGGTGTGCTCCAGGGGCTCAGAAATAATAACATCTCGTTACTTGGGAAATTCTAAGGATTGGAATCTGGCTTCCAGAAATCAGGGATTCAAATTTCTTAATATATAATAATACATTTTTATCCTGAATTGATAAACACCAATTTTATTAAATTAGTTGAATTAATTTATACTAAATTTCATTAAATACTTATTACTTTTGTTGAATTTTATTAGTTTTACTGCATCTATTGAGATAATGATAAACCTTTTCTAATTGTTCTAATAATACAGTGGGTTGCATTTATTGATTTGCAAATTATCAATTACCTTATATTTCTAGAATAAGTTAAATTGTTCATGATATAGCATGCATTTTATCTTCTGCTAGCTCCAACTTGCAAATTTTTGTTTGGTATTTTTTCTCTGTGCTCATGATAATGATTAGCCCATAATTTACTTCATTAAATTTTGCTACCATGAATAGGCTGTCGAATGGAGGCATTTTAATTTTTTTAAATAAGTAATCCAAGGCACAGAGATGTGCACATCTTGTCTAACATGATTAAATGATTGTATTCAAAGCAGTTTGAACATGTCTTTGGATCCCCAGTTTTGAGACATTCTTATTTGAACAAGTTATTTTTTATCTTGTATTTCAGGTGTTTATGTACCAATATTATTTTCTTACTAAACATGGATGCTTTGAGGGAAGGAACTATGTCTCATTCAGATTTTGCAGACAGTGTGCACTTAGTACTTGCTGGGGGAAGCATGAGTGGTGGGACAGATTACAGTTAGAGTAGAAGCAGAGGAAGAAACCCTGCTAGAAGGGATATCCTAAGCAACAAATTAGTTGCTTAACATTTCAAATGGAATGAGTTCAAAAAACAGTTGCTTACATAATTTTTTGTTGTTCTCTTTTTTCTTAAATGACCCTCAGATTCAGAGAATTGAGTTGACTATGCCCTTCAATCTCTGGCACATACTTTTGGCCAGTCTGTGCCCAGCACCTTGTCTTTTGTTTTGTTATTCCCCCCCCCATCCTCCTTGATGCTCAATCCCATCCTTCTCCCTCTCCCCAGAGCAACCCACACAAATGTATTTGGTACATAACCTTGGAGATAGCAAACTTTTGGACGTGTATATATCCTAGGAAAATGTACAGCTTATTTTGTGTGTGCGTTTGCATGTTTTAATTTACTTAACTGGTATTATACTATAAGTCATGTTTTGTCTTTTACTTTTTCTTTTACTCATTCTCATGTTGCTCTGTGTCCCCTAGTTCCCCATATTCCCCCTGGTGTGTCTTTTTTCCTCATGCCCACCCATTATTCCTTCCCACCTGCTAATGAACTTCTTTCCATCAGTGCTGTGAAATCTTCCTCAAGCCAATGCTGGGGGCTGTTATTATCACAGTCACAGAGCTGCTGTGAGCACCACCGATAGACTAGGCTGGTGTCACCATAAGATGCCAACACCACAGAAGCAAGGCAGATACAGATGGGCTGAATGTCTGCGGAAGATGAAGGTCAGTTAGGAACTGGATTTAGCCAGGCTGAGAGCATTTATTGGGTACCGTTGGGTCCTGCAGATGCCAGATCCTACCTAAAGTTTAGAGTGAGGTAAAGAAAAGTAGATGGAGGGAAAAAATCCCTGTACTGGGGAAAAGTAACAGCTTTTGTGAGAGATAAGCTGAGCACAGAGGTAGAACCTGAGAACCAGTGAGAGGCCCTATATCCAACTAAAGTGCATTGTGGCCTCACGGGGTGCTAGGGAGCTTGGCTGGCTGATTGTATAGTGTGTTCGAAACAGTAGGTGTAGGGATGGGACTTGCTAAAGACTGAGATGGGGACACAATGTCCAGATCTCATGATGGATGGCACTTTACAAATTACCAGCCCCTATCTGAGGCTACATTCCATTTTAAGAGAATCTGGTATTATGTGTGTAACTCCCAGATATAGTAAAAAAAAAAAAAAAAAAAAAAAAAAAGATGGTTGTTTATTCAGGTCTGTGAAGATTTGTGTGTATCTGGAAGGTGGGAGGTATATAGTTTGTGTAGCTGTGGAAACATACACACATATCCATTTGTGAAACTGGGATTGGTAATTCTCTTTCCTAAGCATTAGTAATGAAGCAGGATAGTTTGGGCCCTGAGCACTGCTATCCCTAAACATGGACTGATGGAGACTATGGTTCTATTGCCTCACATACCCAACTGAAAGCACTTTAAAATAACATTCATCTGTGTGATGGCATTAGTTCAACAATCAGGAGGCCTATATTCCAAGTTATTTGCTTATTTAATTGCAAGGCCTTAAGCAGGGCATGTGTCACAAGCAGCCCCAGCTTTCTCATTTGCAGAGATGGCCAGGGTTGTCACAGTAAGATGCCTAATTTTGTTTTTTATTTGAAAATTTCCTATTCTCTTTGTTGTGGTCTAATCCTGCCAGTTACCATGCTGAGCTGGGTGCACAGACTTTAACAAGTCTAAGGAAGAGATGTTTTAAGTACAGATGGAGGTTTGGGGCCAGTAGAGAAGCAGACACTGCAGTCTGAGCACCAAGAGGGCCACAATGGCAACATTCCCAGCCCTTTTTGGGATTCAGTGAGCCAGATGGAAAGGGGATATGGAGAAGGGCAGAACGGGTTGGGCCACAAGGAGCATGGACAAGTATTCCCTGATCTCACAGGATAATACCAGAGAGTGAATTCAGCTGACACCAGATAGCAGTCCTGGTGCAGGAAGCTCTGGGACTTCTTGTTTCCTCTGAGCTGAGGCCTTCCTCACCCACCTCCCCTGAGAGTCTGCAGGACTCAGCTGGGGGAAGGTGAATTTTAACTTAGCCTTTAGGAGGCATCAGAAGAGCTAGTAGTGACATGTTTAGATAAAAAATTAGAACTGGTTTGCTTAGAAAGGTCCCTGGTAATAATTCATTTATCATGCATTACACTCCTCAGTGATTTTTTAAAGCTGAGTAAATAGAAAATTTACTATTTTAAAATCTCCTCTCAGCGAAGCAGGTATTTATGTGGGGAACAACAAAGACCTTAGCTAACTGTTTCTTCTTGAAGCAGGCCTTGTGAAATCCTGCTTTGAAGGAGCCGTGTTTGCACTTAGAGGTCATGAACTCTGCCTCTGAAGTCAGACACTGCTGGAATCCTCTCTCCACCAGCCTCAACTGAGTGTCCTTGAACAAGACAGTTAATGTCTCTAAGTCTCTGTTAACTCATCTGTAAAGTAGTGATCATGATGGATAAGCTAGCATATACATACATATAATACTAACTCAGTAATGGTGGTTGCAATGGTTAAACCACTAGTCAATCAGATTCCTTCCAAAAAGAGGCAAGGACAAGAGGACCACTTCCTCCTCCCCAGGGAAAAGATTAAGACATGACACTCTCAAGGGTGGGGTTTAGAGTTTTAATGGAGAATTGGCCCTTCCTTTCTCAGGGTCAATGAGCCCCTCTTACCACAAAATAGGTTAAGATCTGCATAACATGGATATAGAGCAAACTAGAATTAGGCCTAACCAGCAGTAAGAGGCTATTGTGAACCTGCTGGTATCCCACTTAACACACTTCCACCATGAAGGGCTGGTCCTCCAGGCACATCTTCCCAGCCTCCCTAGCTCACACTCTTTGGGAGCTGGCAGCCGAAGGGGAGGTAGGCCTTTATGAGCTGCTCACACTCAGCAGCTGGAGATTGAGTCCTGCTTCCAAGAGCCTCAGCAGCCTCTCCTTCATAGACATTCATGTGTAAACTTTGTTTACCAAGGACAAATCCCTAATCCTCTCCTATGAAACTCCTCCCTGCCCCCAGCCCCCGATCAAAAGACCTATCCTTTTTCTAATATTCAAATATAGTAAACATTGGAAGACAGGAAAACTGCTGGGAGGAAGCTGCTTCTTCCAAAGCCACTATAAGCCACTGAATCTGCAGCCCTCTTCGAGTCTCCAAGCTCCAGCTTGTCTCATCCCCATTGTGCAGTGAACATGAGGGGGTTGTGAAGGGCTTGCATCTCTTCTCTCCTGGGTGACTGGGCACCAAGACCAGGGTGTGACCAGGGCTGTGGTCAGTGGACAAGGCTTTCGTGTTCTGAGCCCAGTCCAGGGGACTTAGCACCCTCTGGAGGACAGGGGAGGAATTTAACATCTTGCAGCCTCTCAGCCTCACCTGTCTCTAGAGTTTTGGGTCACTAATTCCAGCCCTAGCCTCTCTACAAAGACTTCAACCAACTTTTAAAGGGCACCACCTGACAGCAGGTAGTCAGTCTCATACCCATCCTATGTGGGGGTAGGGGCTGAAGACCCAATGAGGCAAACTTTTGACCAACAGAATATAGTCGCATAAAGTCTTTTAGTTTTTACTTCCCTGGTAAAAGGACCTGACACAGTTTATACAACTTCCACAGATGTGCCTTTGACAATCAGCTGTGCATAGCAGCCTCCTTGACACACATTCTCATCTTAGCCCACCTGCCCTACTAGCCTCATGTCCCTTGTTTCTGAGATCTCATTCCCTTATCAAGGACATGTGCCCTAGACCTCAGCCTCTGCTTTCCACAAAACACAGGCCAACCAGGCTTTCACTCCATGTGAGCTAGCCTTATGCAAGCCATGCTGACCACAAGTTGTGGGAGTTTTTCAGATATCTGAAATATCCTCAATTTGGCCAAAATCGCCTAAATTGTTGATGCTATGGGTCATCTTGCTTGGAATGATTTGCGGAACTACCTTGTGGGCAGGAGGTGAAGGAGAGACTAGAATCTCTCACTCTCTTCACTCCTCCATTTTTCCATTTGAGCAAGCTCTTTTTCTTTCTTTTCCTTTTTCATTTTTTTCTTTTATGGTGCTTTTGCTGTTCCCAGGCTGCTTCCCATTGTTAATTTTTTTTCCTTCTAGGACCCTGTTAAATGATGACTCCTGTACTTCGCCTGAAACCTCAGTCAGAATCCTGGCATTGTTATTGACACTTCATTTTTTCCTACTAGTGTCACATAATCTGTCACCAATATCTGTCAGTTCAATATACTAGATCATTTTGAATCTGTCCACTTCTCCCCACCTCCACTGTCACAGCCTGGCCAGGGTCATCATTATATTTGTCCTGGATGCAATTGCCTCCAATTTCTCCCATACCCATTTTTCTTCCCTCCAGACATACCAACGTTTTAGTTGCTAATCTCAGCGCACACATGCCACTTGTTCCTGCCCATTTAATACTTCTCAAAAACATTCAATCACTCTGAAGATTAATTTCAAATTTATTAGCATGATCTACGAAGCCCAATGAACTCTGACTTCTGCTGGCCTCTTTAGACTCCTCTCATGACACATTCTCCTTTCCTGCATGCCAGTCACAGTGACATTCACAATTTTTCTGGCTAATCACATGCCCTATTCCTCTACTTTTGTCTCTCCCTATCCTCTTCCCCTTGGCTGGGATCTATTCATTATTTAGATCTCAGGAAAATGCCACTTACTCAAGGAAAGCTTCCTGGTCATAACACCAAACACCTCCTGTAAAGAATGCCCTCTCTTCTAGGCTTTCACAGTATCCTAGAATGTCTCTGTGATCATTTTAATCACCGCGTTAATTAGATATCTCTTTGTGTGGTCATTGGTCTTTTTTTCTCAGTATCTATAGGCTCCAAGAAAGCAGGGGGGATGTGCTTTGTTTGCCACCACACTCAAATGCCTAACACTCCATAAATCTTCAATTAAAAAAGCAATTATTTAATGAGTAAGTGACTGGATATGAGTAAATGAGTGAGTATATGAATAAATGAGTGAATGAGCCTGTGAGTGCTTGGAGTAGTGCTCCTCTTAGGAGCAGAGAAACAGTTAAATAATCAAAAGAATATTTGCCAGACAAAATAAAACAAGTTCTAAAAGAAAACAAAACAATTATTAACTTGAATACATTGTGAGATCTTTTTGAATTAGTGAGCAGTAAAATTGACAGAAGTTTTTAAAGCAAATAAATATAGATTTATAAATGCCAAGAATGTACATAAACTCTGTGTGACAGTTTCCTTTTATAATTTAGCAACTAAAACATTTAATCGCTCTTGAACAAATGATGTGTTTCCTTCTATTAAATACTGAGAGGCATGAAGCTTTGTTTTTTCCTTATTTGGGTTGGAAATTCAGAAACCCATGCTAAATTTATTGTTTGGCTTTTCTGGTTATTATAGTTACCCAATTTTATCATTTGATTTTTTACTTCAGTTTAAAAAGAAAACTCGCTGTATCTATATATTTGACTCAAAGCATGCAAATAAAATATTGTTTACTAGAGGTCTCTGGAGATCATATATTATTGCCTAGTTAAGATGAATGGGTTTTTGTAATGTAAAACCATATCCTAAGGTGCTTAATATGTTACTTCTTTTAAGCAGTTTTAGTGTTATTACTAAATCTCATTTATTCTCTAAATTTACTTAGCAAACTTTTAAAACACATAATTGAAAAATAAAGATAGTCTTTAAAGAGCACAAATTCTAAATTAAGAGAATCCACATTAATAAGGTGTGTTTCCTTGTTTTCTCTGCACTTACTATGTGCCTAGTGGAGCCATGGATTGGTGGAAGATGAGAGATACTGGGTAGAGCTGCCAAGCCCTCGGAGCATCTCAGGCAATGGCTGTCTCTGTCTGAGCCATGAAGTGAGGGGCCTAGACTTGGACTTACACTCAGAGGCGAGACTGCAGTCCTGGGCTCCTAGATGCTCAGGGCCGTAGACTCTGTCCCCAGGAGTTCTCTCATGGGCTCCAGGGCCACTTCTTAACAGGCTGCCAGAGGCAGATGAGCAGGGAGAACTTTTTGCTGCCTCTGTGGGCTAGGCTTGACTCAATTTGTTATTTCTAAGAGGGAAATAATAATGTGTGTAAGAGCTTCCTTGGATTTGGGGATCATTTTGCAATAGAGTAAATCATAGAGTTTAGGCAAGAGACACTCATCCCTCGTGCATTTCTAGAGGTAAGGATCTGAGACCTTGCAGAGAAGAGACAGGCTGTTCACACCCTCACCTGAGGGAGGGATGTGCTTGGCCTAGGTCAGGATACAAGACTTAAAGGAGCATGCCTTGTCTTTGCGGGGGTGCAACATCAGGGTCAGACCTGGGGTCAGAGCTCACTCAGGCCCTGACTGGCCTACTGACCTGTGACAACAGGAAAATCACTTTTGCACCTCAGAGACTCCCCTAAAACGCTTCCTTACAGGTAGTTATAGGAACTAAATGAATAGTATATGTTAATCCTCAGGCTCAATCAATGGCAACCATCATGACTGTTTTCAGTTTTTCTCACAAATCTTCCAAACTACTTGAGAAGATATAAATTTTAATTAACAAGAAGAGGTTTTTAATGTTTAAGACAATTGATATCTCAAGGCAGCATTTGTTTAATTGCCAGTGATTTGTCAAGGAGGTTGTCTTTTATTTCTAGTCACCGACATGTCTGCTTATTTAATAACTGTCTTGTGCACAATGGGAGATACAGTGCAGCCTAAGCAGGGCAGGCCAATCGTGTGCAGTAGGGTTGTGGCTGCGATTTGTTAAACACAGTCCAGTTGCTATTTACGGTACTTTACACAGTTTGAGGTATTGAGACTGAATTACCTGGACTTTGAGAAAACTCAGCATGGGAGGGAGGGTGCTGTCCCAATTATACCCCAGGCTGTCACTGATCACATAGGGAGAATATGGAAAATACTGAAGATCATGCCTCTTTAGCCATGTCTTCCATGAAAATAAAGTATCTTGCTCCCTAGACACTCTTATTTTGAGCTAAAACAAACAAACAAAAAAGGCGTTTTTCTACCTCCCAACAAGTATGTGTATAACATAGCATTTTGCTTTCAACCATGCATAGTGACTAGTTCTGGAGTTACCTTCCTGCTGTAAACAACTATAAAACTGGCAAAAGAAATGAGGTAGCTGTTTTCTGACAGTAACCAACAGCTGGCACAGAACTGTAGACAAAGGGAAGCAATGCACATGAGCAGCCCCAAAGTCACCGAGGTTTTCTGCCTGGTGGCAGATATCTGCACGGTGAAGGGAGGAGGAGTGAGCAGTGGCCAGAGCTCAGACTAGAGTCTGGCCTGTCAACATGGCACAAGTGTGGGGCCCAGTGAGCAGGGAAGCAGAAGTCTGCTTGGGTTTTTTCCATGTCCTTGGTCCTTGTCCCTAGGCTGTCTGAATGTGTACAATTTCATACTACACAGACCTAGTAGAATGGTCTCTGCAGACTGAGAGCTGAATAGAGATGTAAAAGGCCCAACAACACTAAAAGCTACTGGAATTCCACCCAGTGAAACTGAAAGCTTCTAAGCCTGTTGGAAAGACCCAGAAAAGCGAAATGTCCAACAGGAAGGCTTCACCTTGGAATAAATTATGAACAGAAAACAAAAATAGGTATGCCATAACAAGAAATAAAACTATGTCTGATAGAACCAAAAGGATCTATAATTTAACCATCTCTACAGCAAGACTTAACACCTTAAAAGAAGACAAAACAGTTTAGACCAGTCTCTCTCTTATTCCTGATGTTGTTGATTTATAGTTTCTCTTCTTTTTCTCTCAATCAGTCCTCTTAGATGTTTATCAGTTTTGCAACCATCCACTGAAGCTGCTATATCTTTACTTCTTCTACTGTTTTTCTGTGTGTTTTTTTTTCTCTTCCTTCCACTCATTGAGATTTAACCAGGTTGCCTTATATCTGTCTGTCAGAAGCCTGTGACGACACTCAGTATTTATCATCTCAGGATGTGGTCCATCAGATAACTACTTTCTACTCCAAATCTTTTTCTTATTTTGTTAAACATTGTGATTTTCAGTCATTGCTGAAAATAATTGATTTTTTTTTGTCATAGTATGACTCAGGTTGAGATCTAGACTCTTCAGCATATTTATTACTTCATGCATCTTCTGTTTATTCTAGTGTGAAATTGTTTTCTAGGTACTAATTAATCCTGCCAAGGCTTTCTTCTTTTGCTGGATAATTTATGACATTTGAGAAGAAGATGCTAACTGCATGGGCCTGCTTTCAGTGATGTCATTTTACTTTTGTCAAGCACTGACTCTTGTATTGCCTTTTGTTACTCAACCAAGCCTATTGCCCAGTATTCACTTTCTATGGCTGGTTTTTCTGTGAGAAGAGGCAATGGCCCTAACAGCCACTCTGAGATTAAATATATACCATTAAAGGTCTGTTACAGAGAGAGAAAGGATAAGGTCATAAGTTCAATGTAACTAAGCCCCTTCCTTCTCAGAATGTTTTAAAGATCAAGGCAGAGCTAGGGCAGGTCAGAGCACCTGGGGTTGTAAGTAAATGGGCAGAAACCCCAGACTCTATTCAACACAAACTAAATGAGATAGACTCTGGTTATTTCACTTGTAGGTCTTATCTCAGGAGTCTTTAGAACTGGTTACTTAGATCTTATAAGATATAATACATAGACTTTCCCCCTCAGGTGGGGCCAGAAGTGAGGATAATTAATCTGTTGATATAGATAGGGAATCCAGCTCTCTGGCCGGCTAAGAAGCCAGTCTAAATGTGCATGGCAATGGTGGGCCAGGTAAAGCATCAAGGAAGGTGGAGCCCAAGGTAAAGTAGCAAAGGGTGCTCTAGACACAGAGCGGGTGGGATTTGGAAGTGCACGCAGTTGGTCTCATGGAAATATCTCCACATGGAACAAGGCCCCAGCTATCAGCCTGGAATTGAGAAACAGTTCTCAGAAAGGCAGGAAATAACAAGATAGTACTTAGGACCCAGAAGTGCTTTGAGGTATTAGTGTTTACTAAAGCAAGGTCCATGGGAAAAAGGCAGTCATAGTTGTTGAGGCCCACAGGGGGCTGGGTTCAGGAACCACATTTTCAGATTCTGGTCACTGGGCCAGCGCTGGACAAGCAGTAAGGTGTCCTTAATACCAAATCCCTGGGTGTGTGACTTTAGATGCTGGAGTCCTACCATCAGAACTCTGATAGCGAGGTTAATATTTTCTGCAGATGGAATCAAGTGGACTCACTGTGAGGGGGAGGCTACATGTAGAGGTTAGAAACAGACTAGGCCTATCAGGTAGGAACATCATTCATTAGCAAAACGCTTGAGTTTCAGTGTGTGTGAGTCACTGTCCTTGGTGCTATTCTACACCCAATGACTGATATCTACTAATGCTCTTTTAAATGTATATGATGGATGCCATGGGACCAAATGAATGAGAGAGTGAGAAAGCTAAAATAATGAGAGGCTGACACATAGCAATCACTCATTAAATCCTGCAGAATTAATAAATGACTAACACAAAAACTATCACCAGCTAGAAAAATCACTCCATACACCCTTCTACGACAGCAAAGGACTATTATTCTGGGGCATGAGTGACAATATGACAGGACTGAATGGAGGGGCAATGATGGGCTTCCAGCTAGGAGAAGGACTTGAATACATTGAAGACAAAACGAATCAATACAACTCACCCTTTCTGTGTGATGCCTTGTCGCATTAAATGTCTATTTCACATTCACAGCAATCCATAAAGTTGGTATTTGTTATCCATGTTTTACAGCCCAGGCAGTTGAGCCTCAGAGAGAAGGATTGACTGTCAAAAGTCATACAGCTTTTTGACACCTAAACTGTGTAGTCATTTTGAAGCAAACCATGGATAGAAGTATTCCCTAAGGCAGGGCAAGAGGCTGGCTCCATGGAAACAGGCATTTAGCAAAGTGGGATTTAGTAAGTCAGTGCAGATAGCTCTGGAGACAAGACTGGTGTTCTCTGATCCTGGGGCAAAAGGTTTTGCTCTGCAGAATGTGGGAAAACCTGGATCCTGGGTATGTACAACATCAGGAAGAGGGTCAGAAGCTTGCCTATTTTTGAGGCAGAAAGAGAAATGCAAGAATTAAATCATATCATTTTTTCTCCAAAGGAAAGTAATAGATTTTGAAATGTCAGACTGGAGTCAAGCGTAGAGCTTGAGGAATTTTTACTGACACTCATTATGAGTGATAATATACTTATTATCACATCCATGAAACTTTTAGATGTGAAATTTTGTACAATTTAATAATTATCCTGAGACAGGAAATAAAACTTAGGCCTGTCCAAGGCAAACTAGGAGATATGACCCCATGGCTCTGGAGACAATGTCTCCACAGCAGGCTGAGCATAACCTCAGGATTTGAGGATGCAGCATGTCCAATACCTGAGGCCAGCTGATAGTAAAGGCCAGTACTCACTGTGTACTAAAGTTGGCCTCTCTGTGCAGGAATCATCTCCATGAAACTTGGAAAGCTAGAAAGAGTAACTGAAAAGAGAGCACTGAACTAACAGGAAATAAGAAAAGCTATCTCCAACGGTGATGTGACTAAGGCACATCACATAATCTGTTTTGAGTACCACCTTCATCATATGTAAAATAGAAATAAATAACTCCTTGTTTGTCTACTATCAGATTGTTTTAATGTTCAAATTAAAAAAAAATGTGTGTAAGTGCCATTTGAAGTGAATAATGCAACCCACATGTAAAGCATCACTCTTTTCTACCATGAGTCAGACAAGGGCAGTGTTAGTGATTTTTCTTCCCTTCTGTGAAGAGAATGTTTACGATTTATACTCTTAGCAACTTTGAAGTATATAGTACAGTATTATTAGCTATAATCTCCATGCTGTATATTAGCACCACAGAAGTTAATCATCTTACAAGTGAAGGTTTGTATCTTTTGACCAACATCTCTTCATTTCTGCTACCCCCAACCCCCTGGCAACCACCATTCTAGTCTCTTTTTTAATGAGTTCAGTTTTTAGATTTCATACATAAGTGATATCTTTCTCTATCTGACTTATTTCACTTGGCACCCTCAAGTTCCATCCATGTTGTTGCAAATGACAGGATTTCCTTTCTTTTCATGCTTTAATTTTACAAACACACACACACACACACACACGCACATGCACACGCAATTCCATGTGAGTTATCATACCAAAGGCCTCAGTTCCCTGTCGGCTGCTGTCTGTAGGTCACACTCAGGTACAGGTCACACAGGCTTATCCACAGGGAAGCTCACAATATGGCAATTGGCTTTAAACAAGCCAGCAATAGTGAGAGTCTGCTATAAAGACAGAAGTTACAATCTTGTGTAACCTACTTATATTTGTCACGGAGGTGATATCCCCTGACTGTGAGGACTTGTTAGAAGCAAGATACTCCAAGGGAAGGGTTTATACAAGTCCATGAGCACAAGAAAGCAGAAATCCCTGGGTCATCTTAGAAGCTACCTATTACATTCTCCCCTCCTGGTCTCTAGTGATGTTCACCTCTGCCCTCTGCCCTTTAATTGTTTGTACCCTTTGACAAACCTCTCTCCATTTCCTCCACCTCCCCAGACCTGGTAACTAATATTCTGTTTTCTGTTTCTATTAATTTGACTTTTTTTTTTTGATTCCACATATAAATGATATTATGCAGTATTTATCTTTTTCTGCCTGGCTTATTTCACTTAGCATTACGTCCTTCAGTCTCAACTATGTTGTTACAATTGGCAAGATTTCATTCTTTTTTAAGGCTAAAATTACAGTAAGTCCTCACTCAATACCTTTGATAGGTTCCATGACTTTAAGCTAAACAACATATAACAAAACCAGTTTTATAATAGGCAACTGATGTAAACAATAGTTAAGTTTATATGGCTTCTCATCAATATTACAATGATTTGAAGTTTAACAAAACAACGTTCTTCAAGGACCCACTGTATTCCATTTTATATAGACATTATTGCTTCCTCCATTGGCTACCCCATGAAAAATCTAGTCCCCTGACCTTCAGGGCTCACCAAACATTCCTGTCTTTCTATGTTCACAATCTTGTAATTCTCTGCTCTCAGTGTCTTATGAGGAACTACTTATCAACCCTCTAGGTTCTCAACAGGAAAAAATTAAAAAGTTGCCAGAGAGACATTCTCCCCCATGTAGCCATAGCTGCATCCTTGAAGCCCTCCCCATTTTTCCATTTAGCTTGCTCTTCCCCAGCCACAGTGCAGAGCTGGGAGAGGAGAAAAGGAGGAAGAGAAAAAAGACAGGTGAGAAATAGCTCTGGTCACCAGTCATACTGTGCATGTCTGGCAGTGAGGCCCTTTGAATCCTAAATTCCCTCTTGTTCACTGATAAGTTCCAGCTGCAAAACATTCCTAAAGCATCTGGAGGCTGTTCAACTAGTGTTAAGTAGCAGAATAACTCTCAAATAGAGGGTTCGCCTTCCACCTTTACAAACACCCTTGGTATCTGCTCTGAGGACAAAAAGCCTCTTTCTGTTTACATGAAGAGGCAGGTAGCAGTGGCACATGAGCCTGCACAAAGGGCATCTTTTGGATTAACTTTGGGGCTAGGTGAAGACTATGAGTGGCCATAGATTGTCTGTGGAGTCCATAGTTTCTCAGCTACCCATAATTTGAAAAAGAAGAAATCTAGTTCTCGAAGCAATGCCATTTGGGAGTTCTTCACTCAAAGCTGCTCCCAAGGCACAGACGATAGCCAGACTTGAAGATCGTACTAAGCACCAAAAAGCTTAGGTGCTACAGGGTTTTTATTGCTGTCTCACCCTTGCCACCTTTTTTTTTTTCTTTTGCCCTTATATGCTCTTTTCTCTCTCTCTCATTCTCCCTTTTTCCTCCCCTTTTCCCCCTTCTTCCTGTCCTGTCTCTCTGTCTTCTCAGGAAGATGACGAGTTAGAGAAGGTTGGCATCATTCTCTTTGTCTGTCTCTTCCAGCCACTCCTTTTCTCCCAGGTTTTCTCCTTTCACTCCACCCTTTCCTCCTGTAACACAGGAGCCCCAGTCCTGAAACTTGCTCCTGGGCTCTGAATATTCTGAAAAAAAATAAAAAAACACCAGAAGAACCGGAGTGGTGAGACATGCCATTTATTACTTAGGAGGCAGGGAAGTGTCAGCAGCTACAGGTCAGGTTGAAGCTGCAGATAAAGACTGCTGCTGACCAAGAGCAAGCAGAGTTTTTTTATGGCCACAAGCAGAGGGAGGGGTTATAGCACTAGGGGAGCAGCCAGCTTCTCAGGCAGATGGGAGCAAGATGTGCTGCTTGATACAGGAGCAGATAATGTCCTTGGGAGCAGAAAGTGCTGAAAGCTCTTTATGCACTGCCTTTCTAGTCTGCTGGCCAGGCTGCCATCAGTCTTCCGAGTATTTACTAGGGCTACGTTCTAAGTTAACCCTACACTCCTCCCACCATCCCAGCCACATTTCAGATCTCTCACAGAATAAGCCACATGGGCCCAGTTGAAGTTTCTCTCTCCTGCTGAGATGAGACAAGGGACCAGCAGAAGCTCCCAAAAGTTTAAAGTAAAAAGAGTCATGGTAGAGTGAGGCCTAAGAGCAGGTAGGAGGCATTCCTGAATTGCATCTGGTCACAATAGTGGTGGAAAGACCCCACGAGGCCTTCCTCACCTTATCTTTCCTTTCTCTAAGTCCTGCTACTCAGAATGGAGGTGGGGAGTCATGGAGTGGCAGCCTTTATCAAATCATAGTTTTTAATGTGCATGCTATGCCATTCCCGTTGGCAAGATAATGAGGGCAACGTTTTATCTATGTCTAGACAAATTTATGCACATGAAAACATTGAAAATGAACTGACAGGCCTCAGTGTCTTAAAAAAGCATCTTTCATTTTTTCGTTCTTTTCCAGAGGGTCTCTAGGCACTCCCACAGATAACCACTACAGTATTTCTCCACTATCACCTTCACCCAATTCTGTTTACCGCCCCCACACATAGGGATGTGTAAACAAACACAGTAACTGATCTCAGTTGTCCCTATGTGTGGCACTTAAAATTGATGAAATTAGTGATTTGTTATCTCGGCCAAATCCATTCGCTTAGTGGATACAGAGGAAGGAAGACTGGCCCACACTAACTGCTGGGGCAGGAACTGTGCTGAGAACTCCCCGAGAAAGAAGTTACTCTTGTCTACCAGGGGCTTGTTATCTAATCGGGGATGGGACAAACTTCCAGATGACTCCTCACATTTGCTGATCAAAGGTAGTCCTCAACCAGCATGCACAGCCTCAGGCAGATGCAACTGAGCAGCACAAAAAATGGAACCCTGCCCAATCAGCAAATGGCATCCCTGGTTCAGGAGAAGGCAGAGCCATAGTTCACACATATACCCCCACGAACAGCCACAGCAGGAGCAAAGTAAGATCAGGCTCTCAGAGATGCTTAAAGTGCCCTAAGAGCTTTACTATAAGGAATAGGCACACCCAGAAGGGTCAGGAACGGCTTTACATGAGAGGTGACACTTGGTGTGGGCTTTGAAGGACAAGAGGATAGGATAAAAAGTCTGTCGAAAATGGAGCTAGTGTCATCTGATGGGCACCTCTGTCAGACAAGAAGGCACCCTTGCAGCTGATTTTGGAGAAAGGGGTGGCCAGTGTGACACATTTCTGGAGTGTCTGAGGCAATGTGATTGCTGGTTAACAGCCTGGGGGCCTGGGGGAAACCATAGCTCCCCAATTACTGGTTAAGTCTTCCAGACTCAGGTTTTCCATCTGTAACCTGGGCACTGATGTTCACCTCAGGGTTTGCATTAACCAAGCTAATATGAAGGAGCTCAGTCTGTAGCAGCTACACAGAGCATGCGTGGTCCTCAGGGACAGAGTAATCTGACCCTGCAAATCCCATGGGAACACACAGGCTTATACCACCACCTCCTGGGCTTATGCTGATGTCCCTCTGAAGATAGATCAAGACTGGGTCTGGGTAGAGAGGTCCTACTCTTCTCCTTTTCTAAAGAGCTGGCGTGAGCTGATAGGCTGGTTTATAGGTCTATTAGCAGAAAAGTTCACCATCAGATGAGACAGAAGCACATAAAGACCAACAGACATGAAACCAAGCCCAGGCCCCACTGTCCCCTCTCTTGTGATTTCTCTTTCATTTCTCCATTTGCTACAGCATTGGAAGGATGATGGGTGAATTAACTGTTGTGGTGGAGTCCCTTTCAGAAGAATTGAATTGCTGTCTTCAATTTCTTCATTAATCATTTAAAATAATATAGGGAAAGACATACAACTGTTCACCCCTAGCGTCAAAGACACTACTGCATGCCAGGCACACTACTGTTTTTCCTGACAGAGCAGCAGAAGTCAACATATCTTCACTTGTGAGATTGCTGTTTTCCTTCATTTTTTTTCCTGTTTATAACTTCTTTGAAGGAGATTGAGATGGAGTGGAGCCCACAGGGCTCATGCAAACAATAGCAGAGAGATAAGGAAAAAAAAAAAAAGGTAGAAAAATTCTCTAGCCAGACTGACCAGCACTGCCCACCCACCACTCCCCCTTGAGTACTCGAGTTCACGTTGAAATGTGGCCCAGCTGTTCCCCAGTGTTCTGCTGGGTCCTCTTAACACAAGCTGTATTTGAGGAAGAATCCCTGCCATCTGCACTAAACTGCCCGCCTGCACTGTGTTCCTACTGTCTGAGCCAATCCTTGTAAAGAGTTCCTGGAATCATATTTCAACCAATAGAACTGAGACTTTCTCTGTTCAATTAGAACTACATAGTGATATCTTCATTAGCATTTTCACTAACCAATCACAGCAGCTCCACTCTGACCAATCAGTTTTTTGGACAAATCAAACTGTGAAGATTTGACGTTCTCGTTTGCATGAGAATGGACCAATCAGGGGCCAGGGTGGGCACTTCTCTCTATATAAGTTAGCTCACCTCTGGCTCAGAGAACTCAGTTTTCCTTTCCACCAGAAACTGCTGTTTACCTGGCTGGAACACCAAAGGCATCTTGTGGAACCAGAGCAGAGTCAGAGCTGTTTTGTCTCCGCAGATCGGAGCGGACCATAGCAGAGTGAAGAAGAGCTCTCTAGCCAGAAAGGGGGCAAGCTGCAACACCAGGTCAGGCCACCTTGCCCCAGGGCTGCTTTGCAGCCGTACTGTTTCATGGCTGCCCTGTATCACTAAGCTGTTCCACAGCCATGCAATGTCAGAATGGAACTGTTTGCACTGAGTAAAGGCTCCTCATTCACAGCACCCCCAAATGGGGATTCCTGTTGGCAGTGACAAGGACCATCGTTGATACCAGAATACTTTGGTCCGTGGCCAGCCACACACAGTCAGGCACATGGTTGGCATTTCACCAGGGGACACATCTGTGGAAACAGACAACTTACTGTCCTGCACAGAGTGGTTTTGAGCCTCTGTAAGAGAAAGCCTCTCTCCTTCCCTGCTTACTAAACGTGGTCCTGAGATAAAGCTGCTGTTCTGTCATAAATTGTGCCACGCTGCTCATTAGCACATAAAACTGAATAATTAAAACTATTCTGGACACTTAATTCACATGCACAGGAACCCCTCCCCAGGATTATATGTACGTTTTGACTAGTGGTGAGCAATTTTAATAATCACTTCTTCTTCAGGAGCCTCCTCTGTGTTTCAAGGAGGCAATTTCCAATCTCCACAGTAAATGAAAACCTGTGTCCTTCAGGCACTTGGCTCACCTGGCCGGTTCTGTGACTGTGACTCGAAGAACAACCTGCCTATAAAGATAGGAGGGCTCTTTTGTCAAAATCTCTTCCTCCAAAGAGTTATCAGAGATGCGGTGGGAGGTCGAGGGCAGAGTTAATGTGATATTGACTGGCAAGAAAGCACATGGTCAGTGCTCAGCATCAGTAACTGAATAACAATACTAATAACCACTACTATATTATTATCATCATCATTGTGATTTCTACTATCCATGACAACATAAGGTTTGGAGATGGATAATCTGTTTCTAATTCTTTAAAGCTGATCCTGCCTCTCTGAGCCTCAGTTTCTTCATCGCACTAGTTGAGAATCTAATGAAGTTGAACAACTGCTTGACTGGATGACCTGAGACAAACCCCTGAATGACAAAGGAAGACTTCATACAACTGCTGTGCATGTCCACATGTATCTACATGTTTACATTGACTTTTCAGGACATCTGGATACGAACTAAGATTTATAACAATGTTTGGTGTCTCCAGGTGAAGCCATAGGACTGGTGACATCAGCAGAAGCATCTGTCACTGGATGTTCTCTTAGGTGGATGAGAGACTTCTCTCACCTCTGTAGGGTGGCGGATTGAGACCATGCACCAGGGTGTGTGGCTGGTGCAGTGGAGATATCCCAGCTATTACAGACAAAGAATGTCTCCCAAATCCTGGCTTTGTCACATTGGCAACAATAAGCCTAGGAAACCCACTTAACCTCTCTTGGCCCTAGTTTTCTCATCTATAAAGTGAGAATAAAAAGTGTTAGTGAGTGAATTAAATGGAAGAGTGCATGAAACTGATTTTGGTTTTTTTTTGGTAGAAAGTGATAGTTTATGTGTAAGATTTCTTTCAGGTATGTACCTTGGAGTCATAATTGTGAGTCATAGGAGAAGTCATTTTCAGATTTACTAGACATTGCCCAATTGCTCCTCAAAGTGGCTGTACCTTTTATACTGCCATCAGCAATGTGTGAGAATTCAACTTAAATGTCCAATAATAAATCATGGCCTGTTGTTCTCGCAATAACATAGAATACAAGAACTCTTCCTATAGGTCCTGTCTCCTCCCACATACTCTCCTGACTGATCATGTTCATTTAAAGTTTCAGTCAATCTATATCAAAGCCAAGTGAATGTCGCAAGGGTATATGGTGAGTAACTGATTGAGACTATTTTGATTCCTGTTCTATACATATTTCTTATTCCTGAAATCCTTCCAAGCTTCAATTTAGCACTTACCGATATCACCTTGCTTGACAGTATATTTATTTTCCTCATTCATTTTAAAAGCCTTATGGGCACATATTATTCCTTATTCAGCTATGCATCCTCTCCTTAGTGTATGGTTTTAGTTCATGTTTATTTACTAAATGTATGTTTTTTTTTTAATGAGTGAAAGCTATGCTTAGTACCCATGTGTGTATATGTGGTGTCTGTATGTGTGTGTGACATGTCTGTGTATATACATGTGTATATGTATATACCTGTGTCTCTGTGTGTGGTGTGTGTTTCTGTGTATAAATGTGTATGTGTTCATATGTGTCTCTGTGTGTTTGGTGTGTGGTGTATGGTGTATGTGTGTGTATTTTTGTGCTCTGTGTGTGTGTGTGTGTGTGTGTGGTATGTGGTATGTGTATGTGTGTATCTGTGCATATGTATTTAGTGTGAGTGTGTGTGTGCATTATGAGCAGGAAGGGGGAATGAGTAGTATGGGGGCAGTGTGAGTGTCTCTAAAATCCAGGGCATGTGTTTCCATATAAATAGCAGTCTTGTTGCTCCACAACAAATGTTGATATTTGAAAGCACTAGAGGCTGGTCTCTCTTACCCACATCTCTCTCCTCTTTTGCCTTTGACTCTCTCTTTGACAATGGACACACCCTAGTCATAAACTTGACCCTTCACTTTCTCACCCCATGCCTCTAGTTCTTTATTAATTTGTTTGAAGAGAACCAAGCTTTTGATAGAATAAAAGCATCTCCATCACATACAGTGCCTGGGATGTTTCCTAAGCAACAATCAATTTTTTTCTATGAAGCGCTCTTGAAGGAAGAAGATATAAGATAGATACAAGGGAGTGGAGCTTGCCAGCATAATGCACTCCCACTTAATGACTGTCCATTCTTCAAAGAACAACAAATACTCATTGCTTTTCTGTATCTATTCTTCAGTATTATGATATGGCCATCAGCTGATATAGTCTACAAATAATTCTATAGAATCTTTTTCATAATAGCAGCTTCTCTTAAGAAAAAGGGAAATAGTGAGCTGTGAGATAAATTATCTCTTCACTGCAATTTGCCTACAGGGGCTTAGAATGAGGCGTTTATAGAGGAAGGAGTTTGAGAAAAAGAAACTCCTTCCTTCAGATCACTTAGGACAAGGGATTGAGTGACTCATAAGCCCAGGTCTTGGTTTTGTTTCTTACTTACTACATTTTTGAAAGCCAGTCTCAGGAAGCTGGAAGCTTCCCCAGGGCAGGGAGCATCTTAAGGGCAATGATGGTTGTTGCCATCATTTATCATTATTCCTTATAAGGCACTGTGATAATAGCTTTATATGCATTGTTTAATTAATTCTTAGAACATTATATGTGAAATAAGCTTACTTAAACCCTTTCTACAGTTAAGAAAACAGATTTAGAGTGGCTGAATGATTTTACAGGGTGATAAAGCTTATAAATAGAAGGATGAGGACTCGAGCCTAGGTCAACAAAATTGAATAATGTGTACTATAGTGCCAGGGCCTGGCATAATCCCTAGCTCCTGGCAGGTATTCAAATAAATAAAAGGAAGAAAGAAAAAAAGGAAAAAAGAAGGAAGGAAGGAAGGAAGGAAGGAAGGAAGGAAGGAAGGAAGGAAGGAAGGAAGGATGGAAGGAAGGGAGAGAGGGAGGGAGGGAGGGAGGGAGGGAGGGAGGAGGAGAGAAGGAGAAAGAGAGGGAGGGAGGGAGGGAAAGAAGACAACGTTTTGGGAAAGAGACAAGCTGGTTAATCTCAGGCTGTGCCTTGTCACTCAGCAGAGATCATGGCACCTCCTGGCCTGTCCATCCTAATTTTGAGGGCTCCACACAATGACCTGTTTGCACTCATACTGCCAACACGGGGACCAGGTTCCTGCCAACTGCTGCTCCATAAAGCTCTTTCACTGTCCTTCCTAGGACACCAACTGAACTCTTCTCAGAAAATTGTCCACTTAAAGATGGTTGAAGCCTGACCATTCAAGTCTCCACTCAGAAGCATTTCTGTGGACTCTGAGCCACCAACCCTGGTCTAATCCAGCCACCTCTTCTGTCTTCAGCCCAACCCCTGCCCAGATGAAGACCACCTTTGGACATGCTGTTTGGCTCCAGCATAGAAAGAGATGAGTTGGTCTTCTAAGCAACCAGACCAGAAGAGCCAGAGGGGAGAAAAACTTTCTTCAACTGTGGGTTCTTCCTTGGGAGTGGTGAAAGCAAATGTCCCTTTGTGTTAATGTTGGCAGAACTTTAATTTGTCTCCTTGGTTATCTAGTTATAAAAATGAAAAGGCACTTTATGTTTTCGATACAACTTCACTGAAAGGGTAAAGTTGTACCTGGAGGCCTGGCTCACAGAAAATGACATGCTGGACAAGGGCCCTCCAGTCTGTCATCCGGACCAGCAGCGATGAAGGGGCAGAGAGTACTGCTATTTCTTGTGGCGGGTGTCAACTTGTACTTCGGCAACCTTGTACTTTTACATTCAAAGCACCATGTGAGGTATTTTGGGGGGGGATATAAACAAGTCCTTACCCCCCCCCAAATTCCATTGTAATCTAGTGAAAGAGAAGGACGTAAAACAAGTATGTCAATACGTGATGAATAGTAGATAGATTTGGGTCCAAATTGTGTTCTTCAAGCCATTCCAGGATGAATTGTCTTGGCAACCAGACTTCATGGGTTCCCAATTCTTATATCTAGGTTCCCTATCATCTTGGAGAATAGATTTTTCAAGGACATCTACCCTTGGGGACAAAGGCAGTTTTCCGACCCACCAGCCTGACCTCCTAATGCTGTATACATCCATTCTTCAATAGGCTCTGGTTATGAGGGAGTTTTTGTGTCCTCCCAGACTCTTCTCCATCCTTGCCTCACTATGTGGCAGTTGTCTCCATGGCTGCTCAGCCAAATCAACCAATGAGGCAAAGCTGACTATGCTTCCTGTAGGATAAGTGGCCCATTACCAAGAATGGGAAGAGAGGATCTTGTAATGACTCCAAATACATGTCACATACATCTACTGGCTCCCAAGACATGTGGCTCCAGGAATCCCCGCAGAAAATGAGTTCCATCTCTGTTTATGGTGTCTGGCAGTAACATTTGGCTCAGCAGGAACAGCAGGCCGAGCAAATGCAGACACTGCTAAGTTTCTGCACAGGGAATTGGTTCTGATGGCCCCAGCTGTGTTGATCTTCTATTCAGGGAAGTAAATGAATCAGGTCTCCTGAAAGCACTGAGGGGGATGTGTGAGGACAGAGATATTCAGGTGACTATGAGACACCAAAATTGGAATGTGACCCAATTTTCTTTCCTTTCGTGTTGATTCTCTTTCCCTTACAGTCTGGGATTCATTTAAGACATGCTGGAATTTCTGAGGTTCAAAGTGCTTTACAAATTGGTGAAGATTGGAGTTTAGATGAAAAAGAAGTGAGCTGGAAATAGAAAAATATCATAAAGAGGCCCAAAGAAAGAGAAATCTAGGAAGTAAAAAAGAAGAGAAAAGTAATAAGTAAAGTGACAGTGAAGAAAAAAATTAAAAATATAGAGATAAAGATTAAAAAGCAAAGGCAATATATAAAGACTCCAAGAAAGGGAGGGAAAATTAGGGCAAAAATACAAGAAGGACACATACACACAGTAATAAGAAAAATGAGAAAGAAAAACCAAAAGGCCAAAAGAAATACCCCAGGAGACAGAAAAAATTATTACATAAATAAGAGTGCCTGCAAAATTAAAAAGGGAAGAGGATGAAGATAGAGGGTACCAAAGCTGAGATCTTGGAAGAGCAAATGGCCTGAGAATGGGTGATGCCTTAGGTGGCAGAGATGGAGGCTCTTTTTGGCTCAGAAAGAGCTGGCTTGGTTATGTCCACCCACTCCTCATTCACTTCCGGGATACTGTGGCCCAGTAAGATAGAGTGAGGTCAGGTGGAAATTGCTGTCTTTCCTGCCCCAGGCCCATAGCACGCCTTGGCTTCCTACTGTGGCAGCCTGGATGCCCTGGTAATTATTCTTTTCCCAGCTTTATAAATTTAATTGACATATGACATAGTATAAGTTTAAGAGTATAATATGTTGATTTGATACATTTGTGTATTACAAAATGATTAGCATTATAGTGTTAGTTAGCACTTTCATTATGTCATGTCAGTACTATTTCTTTTTTTGTGGTGAGAACATTTAAGATCTACTCACTTATCAACCTTCAGTGTATAATATAGTTATATTATTAGCTATAATCACCATGCTATACAATAGATCCCAGAATTTATTCACCATATAACCCTTTGACCCAAATCTCTCCATTTACCCCATCTTCAGTAACACCTGGTAACCACCACTCTACTCTCTGCTTCTACAAATTCAGCTTTTTTAGATTCTGTATAAGTGATACCATACAATATTTGTCTTTTTGTCTTTCTCTGTCTGACTTATTTCACTTAACATAATGTCTTCACTGTCCATAAAGAACCTAATGAATATGTGGTCACTAATTTTTGGAAGGTGATTTATGTCAGCTCAAATAGTCAGAAGAAAACAGGCCCTTCATTTATGATGTTTTCTTAGAGATTGTCCTATCTTTACATTCAGAGAATGGTGACTCCCTCCAGCTAGAGGCCTTTCCTCCTCTTTCTTCAGTGACTCAATCAGTGGACTAGGAAAAGTAGTGTTGGACCCTACAGCTTCATTACTTTGTAGGTGATGGTGACATCTCCAGATATGAGGCACTTCCCAAAATAACTCATATCATTCACAGCAAAATCACATACATTCCTACCACTCTCTAGGAAAAGACTCCTTTTAGAGTGTGCTTCCCTTTCTCAGCTACTTTTACATTTTCAACAAGCTCCTTGGAGACCGATCACTTAATTAGTGTTTAAATGTATGTCTTGTTGCATTAGTCTAAATCCCACACAACATAGTAGTTTAGGCAAAAAATCATTTACTGTTTTTGGTAATCAAACTTTAGTAAATGCTAGGGTACAGCTGAAACTTAGGAATTATTTGCTCCAGAGACTTAAATGACACCAGAGCTTTCATTTCTGTTCCCCATGTGTCTCTTAGGCAGAATCTTTCTTGTGGTTGAAGACAGGAACTCCAGAGAATTTTCAGACTCATAGCAGAAGCTTTGCCACCATACAGAAAGTGAGGCTGACTCTCCTAGGTCTCAAGTTAAAAATAGTGCACAACTGGACTGGCCTCTAGTTTAAGGGAGATACGCCTCCTCCTTGGACAGGGAGGCAAGGTGTATAACATGGCAACTCCTACTCTAATCATCTTGATACAGTGGTGCAGAAAGAACCATTTCACGAAGGTAAGAAGTGAGCTGGGGGGAAATGGTGCCATTTTTAGATAGAAAAAAAGAATTAAATATCTACTATGGCATATTGAATGTTTTCAGAAACAAATCCAGAAAGACTCTCTGGCATTTATATTAGCCGAGCCTCTTTTGTATTTTCTGTTGTTTTTGTTCTTTCCTTTGCTCGATTTCAATCTTAGAGGCCCAGGTTCTCTGTGCGTGTTTGCTATGTCCTGGCCTTAGAAGTGATTGCACAAGAGAAAAACAACTGAGTCTTCAAAGATAGTGATAGACACCCCGTTTCTTTCTTCTTTCCAGTCTCACCCTCTACTTGACCATAATACATTAGGGTTATTCAAAGTAGGTGTCTAAGTTTTTTCTTTTTTTTCTTCTCATTCTAAACCCTCTTTCTTGAAGACCTCATCCAAGTGAGTTAATTCTATTACCACTATATATAGATATAACAATTGCTCTCTCCCTTACCTGTCCCTCCACCTAGCCACCATATTAATGCTGACTGCATTCCACCTGCCATGTTTCCCATCCCCGTGCCCAACTATCAACTACTAATTTGTACTTCTTTAACACTTTACCCCATTCTCCCAGTCCCCCTACCCCTCCCCTCTGTCCATCATCAAATTGTCCACTATATTTGTGAGTCTGTTTTTGATTAGTTTGTTCTGTTTCTTAGATACTGCATATAAATGAAATCATATGGTATTTATCTTTCTCTATCTGATTATTTCACCCAGTATAATAACTTCTAGGTCCAACCATGTCATTGCAAATGGTAGGATTTCACTTTTTTTTTAATAGCTGAGTGATATTCCATTGTATATATAAACCATAATTCTTTATCCAATCATCTGTTGATGGGCATTTAGGTTGCTTCCATATCTTGGCTATTGTAAATTGTGCTGTCATGAATATCGGGATACATAGATCTTTACGAATTATTATTTTGGTTTTCTTTGGATAAATAACCAGAAGTGCAATTCTGGGTCAAAAGGTATGTGCATTTTTAATTGTTTGAGAAACCTCCATACTGTTTTCCATAGCAGCTGTTCCAATTTTCAATCTCACCAACAATGTTTGAGGGTTCCCTTTTCTCTGCATCCTCACTAACACTTGCTGTTTTTTGATCTATTGATGATAGCCATTCTGACAAGTGTGAGATATCTCATTGTGGTTTTAATTTGCATTTCTCTGATGGTTAGCGACCTTGAGCATCTTTTCATTTATGTATTGCAATATAGCTACCATTATAGCATTAGCATTACCTCTATCATGTCACAATTATAATATTTTTTAATGGCAGGAATAATTAAGATCTAGTTCCTTAGCAAGTTTGATGTTTATAATACAATATTGTTGACTATAATCACTATTCTCTGCCTTAGATCTCTAAGACATTTATGTACTAGTTTTAAGTTTATGCCTTTGAACAACATCCCTTCTATTCCCTATCCCTAGCCCCTGGTAACCATATTCTACTCTCTGTTTTATAAGTACAGCTTTTTCAGATTCCACATATAAGTTATATCATACAGTATTTGTCTTGCTCTGTCTGACTTATTTCACTTAGCATAATGTCTTCAAGGTCCATTCATGTTGTTCAAATAGCATAAGTTCCTTTTCTCTCATGGTTGAATAATATTCTGTTATATGCATGCATATATATGCTGTGTGCGTGCGTGTGTGTGTGTGTGTGTCCAGTAGTGTGTCTTCCCAGGGTCTCTGAGAGCCTCAGGATCATTCATCCTCCTCATATCTATCTATAGATAGATAGATAGGTAGTAGATAGATAGATAGATAGATAGATAGATAGATAGATAGAGATAGATAGACAGACAGACAGACAGATAGATAGATAGGTAATCTTCCTTATCTTTATCTATTAATGACTTCTTAGGTTGTTTCCATGTCTTGGTTATTGTGAATAGTTGTGAACAATGCTGCAGATATTTCTTCAATATCTTATTTTCATTTATTTTGGATGCATGTCCTCCTTTGTTTTTCTTTTTTATTGTTGAGTAGAATTACATCATTTGGATGAACAATATTTTGTTTATTCATTCACCTATAAATGAATATTTGGTTGTTTCCAATTTGAGCTATTAAGAATAAAGCTTTTCTAAACATTAGTGTAAGAGCCTTTTTGTGAACCTATTTTTATAAGTGTTGGTTAATACATGAGAAAGGAATGGCTGGATCCTCATTCTTCCTGTGCTCTCATTCACTCCTGGAGGAGAGAGGAATTATTTTTGGTCTATCCCACAACCATTTTGAGGAAGACCATGGGAGTAAATGGAGCTGATGATCCATCTCTAAAATAACAGTGAGATACTCCCTTCTCTTCAAATCTCCATCCTGGAACAAAAGTTTCTGAATCACCCAATTAGGACTGAGAGGCAGTGCTTTGCCTTATATGCCCACCCTCAAAGATTTTGCTCATGTCTTTCTTTTGCCAAAGCTGACTATTGATTTTTCTCTGCCCAAACCCTGCTCTTTATTTAACATAAGTTCCCCTCCTTTATCCCTCATCCCTTGTCTGTCTTCTTACTGTCTGTATTTAGAGTCAGTATACATCTGTTATCTGCTATTCTGGTTGTCTAATATACCTTGCATGCACAAATTCTTCTCATTTCAACTTGCAAATTTCTTATGAGCATCTAACAGTATAAAACAAGACATTGTTCTTATATTTAAGACAAGAAAAACTGAGGCTCAGAGAAACTTAAGGAATTTAAGAGGTTACCCAACAATAAGTTGTGGTTCTTCTTTTATCTGCACTATATTTTTAATAATTTACAGGTAAGAGAACTTAATCTAGACAGAATGAACAACTATTTATAAGGAATATGATACTATGGTAAGAAAATTATCTGGCTTATTTTATATAGACTTTAAAAGAAAGAGTAAACATGCCCCTAGGAAGTGTTTAAGTAGGTAAGATGAAATTCTACCAAACAGGTCTCCAGGCAAGAAAACATGACATTCAAGTCTTTCTCTTTCCTTTTGACAGCATGACTATTGTGGTCTTTTCTGGGTGCTCTTCTAGTTTCTGGCATTGCTGGGGGTAACCACCAGTAGAGACAGAAAGATGCTGAGGATGGATGATCCTGAGGCTCTCAGAGACTCTGAGAAGATACACTACTGGAAAGCATCGCCACCTTTATGATGTTTACTCCCACTCTCACTTCCTCATTCTGTGGCTGTTTGCATAAGAGATAATAAAAATGTATTTAACACCCTGAAGAAGACACTACAGATAGACTCCAGAGCTTTAACTTTGCTCCCCTCCCTTTCTCAATTTACTGAATCTCTGAGATAACTCAGTCACTCACAGTGAGTTTTCATGGCACCAGAAACTGATTATTCTAATGCTTTGACCAAGATGTGCCTGACAAATTCTTAAAATGGTTCCTGATGTAGCAGTTCGCCAGCTGTATACAGCTAAAATACAATCGCACATTTTCTCTTTGTGTCTTTCTTTCTCTTACTCTTCCACTTGCTGTGCTCCTCTCCTTTCCTTTTTTGGGTATTCTGCTCTTAGTTGGTCTCTGTTTCTGGACAATCTGATTTCTCTGTGCCCTGTTACTGTGCTTTCACCTGAACGTGTCCTGTTTGACACTTGTTCAGTTCCCTGTTGCCTATAGAATGAATCCCACCCTTCATAGTCCTCTGATATCCCCAGTCTACATACAGTATAGGGCAAGGCTCAGGGTGCAAACTGTGGAGCAAGACTACCCAGGGTTGAGTCCCGTATCTATTGCTCAGTAGCCATGCTCTGTGCTTCCATTTCTTCATCTGTAAAACAGAAGTAATTGTTGTCCCTCATAGTTATCACAAGGATTAACTTAGGTGATACATATAAAACACTTAGAAAAGAACCTGGTGCACAGCAAATGCTTAATGAATCTTATCTATTAATATTGTCACTTTTCTATACTAATTTTCTAATATTCCTTTCAGGTGCTTTAATTCCCCAGGATTTGCCAACACTTACCCATGACTGCCTGGCCTTATGACTTTGTTTACACTATTTCTACCTCCTGAAATTCTTTTCAGATACATTTTTATATATGAATCTCAGAGGAGATAATTGTTTGATCTGAGCTCCAGCTCAAGTGTTATGTTTTATGGGACCAAGATAGGGAAGCAGGTGTAAATGTACAAATATTCACTATTCCTGGCTAAAAGCTCTCCTTGCAAATCTGGAAGCTCCACCTCTTTTAAAGCCTGACATGAACACCTTTATCCACCAGTTTTAACTGATCTCTCTCTACTCTAAATAGGCTAAAAACTTGAGCTAACCTGTCATAGGATGTGACACATTTTCTTACTTTTACTACATGTTTTTATTGTCTTATTATCCCTTTCCTGCTAGATTTAATATACTTGGGGTTAGGATCTATGGCTTTTAACAATGATGAGTGCTATATATTGAATGTCTATTACATACCAACCACTGAAGTTTACATATATTTACATTTTAAGCATCCCTGGGAGTTTATGAATAATTTTTTATCTACATTTGCAAGTGAGGTTACTTGAGAAAACTAAGTAGGTTGCTCAGGCTAACACAAAAAGTAAAGAATGGGACTGGGATTCTAGGTCATTTCTGATGACTCAAAATTCTCTATTTTTATTGCAATTCTATTCCGTGTGTGTGTGTGTGTGTGTGTGTGTGTGTGTGTGTGTGTGTGTAATCTCCAACTGTGACATGGAGGAAGTAATAAACCCTTAAATAAACTAGTAGGTAGAAGTGTTCATGTCAGGCTTAGGGGTAGGTGATGATGAGTGTCCTCATTGTATAGATCAAGAAATTGAGGCACAGGCAGTTTGAGAGATTTGCCCAAATTACTGAAGCTAATTGTAATAGGCCAGTATTTTAGCCACACAATCTGGCTCCGGTATCTTTTCTCTTAATGAGCATGGCTTACTGGCCTGCTGAAGACTCCAGTGATTCCTGCTAAGATGATAGTTTAGCCTTAGATAAAAAAAAAAAATGTCTCAAAGGGGTTAGAAGTATACTGAGGCTTTCGAACATCCCTGACCCCTCCCTCACATTCACATGCTCACACACACCTCACTCTCTCAACACAGAAAGGCACTAAAGGGTGACCCAAGTCATCCCGATCTCCAAGTTTTCCTCTGGGAGCTCACCAACTTATACAGAGAAAATTTTCTATGTCATGTCAGTGCCCCATGGACTGTGAGCTTTGCTGCCAACCAGGCAGTGTGCTTAAAATTTAAGATGTACTATTGATCTAAGTGGTGAGTACTCCAAAGATCTGAGACCTCCTTTTTCCAATAAGTATCCAGGCTGTGGTTGGAGGATATAAGTAATACTGGGGTGGGTAGTGTCTCCCTGCTTCAGGCTTTTCTACTGCCCTTATGCTGAAACTGATATCTTGGGCCCTCCTGGCCTCAGTTGCAGCAGAATCTCCATGAGACTCTAGAACCACCTACACATGCTTCTTCAGGTAGCACTATGGTGGCCATGTGGATGATTCATAACTGTATCTAAGTTATGAGTAATATAACTATCTTTGAATTATGGAAAGGTCACTTCAGCTATCGATGAAGATGTTGGCCATTAAATCAAATTGGTAGATTTAAGCCTCTCAGATAGTAGATAACAGTATCCTAGACAAAACTGTGGTAGAAGAAACAAATTGATTCAGAGGTGTTTGAGAAGTAAAAGATTAGATATGGGTGAGGAAGAAGGAGGAGTCAAGGTGAATATGAGGCTTCTGGGTGCTGTAAATGAATGAAAGTCATATTACTTCCTAGAGCACAGTGAAGGAGGATTTATTAGGAAGTGGAAGAAAAAAACATTGTGAACTCTGTTTGGTGCATGTTGTCTTTGAGGTACCTTCGAGACATCCAAGAAGAGAAGCCCAGAAGGCAGGTGGACATATAGGTATGGGGCTCATAAGAAAAGTCCAGACTGTATTACAATACATAAATGAAAAGATGCTCAAGGTCGCTAACCATCAGAGAAATGCAAATTAAAACCACAATGAGATATCTCACACTTGTCAGAATGGCTATCATCAATAGATCAAAAAACAGCAAGTGTTAGTGAGGATGCAGAGAAAAGGGAACCCTCAAACATTGTTGGTGAGATTGAAAATTGGAACAGCTGCTATGGAAAATAGTATGGAGGTTTCTCAAACAATTAAAAATGCACATACCTTTTGACCCAGAATTGCACTTCTGGTTATTTATCCAAAGAAAACCAAAATAATAATTCGTAAAGATCTATGTATCCCGATATTCATGACAGCACAATTTACAATAGCCAAGATATGGAAGCAACCTAAATGCCATCAACAGATGATTGGATAAAGAAATTATGGTTTATATATACAATGGAATATCACTCAGCTATTAAAAAAAATGAATTCCTACCATTTGCAATGACATAGATAGACCTAGAGGTTATTATGCTGGTGAAATAAGTCAGATAAAGAAAGAGAAATACTATCTGATTCCATTTATATGCAATATATAAGACAAACAAAAAGAACAAACTAATAAAAAACAGACTCACAAATATAGTGGACAATTTGGTTGGACAGAGAGGAGGCAGTTAGGGGACTGGGATAATGGGGTGAAGGGTTAAAGAAGTACAAATTAGTAGTTGATAGCTGGGCATGGGGATGGGGAGCAAGGCAGAGGGAATGCAGTTAGCATTAATATAATTGCTTGGTGGAGGGACAGGGGAGAGAGGGAGCAATTGGGAGGGGTAGTTCTATGAACTATGTAGATGTCTAACCAATGTACTGCATGCTTGGAAATAATTTAAAATAAATAAATTTTAAAAAATAATAAATGTATCAAATTAACATTGTACACCTTAAACTTATAGTTATATGCCAATTATATCTTAATAAAAGTTAGTAAACATAAAATGGGAAGTGGACCATATCAGACTATAAACTTCCCCTGAGCACAGGGTTCCTAAGTCAGCCTTACCTCCCCTCATGGAGTTTTCCCTGTGGTAGCTCACCTCTAGCCACAATTTCCCAGAACAATTCAGTTTCTATTCCCCACTTTATTCAGAATTTCAGCATGGCCTCCTCCCAGAGTTAACTGCTACACAAGCAGCTGAGAATGTTTAGTTAAGCTCTGACAAGTTCAAGGCTCAGGCTGAGGAGGCTGTACCCAGCATCTGAGACAAGCATGGCCAAAAAAATTTCATGGCCAGGTTTTCATTTCAGATCACAGTGAACTAACTGGCAATGAAGAAATTAAACCTATTTAGAGGAACATAATGTCTTCACAGATTAATTCTGTTCCAAGTGGACTTGAGCATCTGCTAATGTTTTTCTTGTGGGCATAGCCGCAGAGGTGCCAGGAGGATAGCATTCATGGAAGTGGAGAACAGGTGATGGAAGATTGCTTCTTCTGGAAACATTCTTAATATACAAAAAGATAAAAATCATACATCTAATTAAATATGCTTTGCACTGCACACATATTTAATATTGGTTATAAATGAATATATTAAACCTGTCCTTTGCATAATTTTACAATTTATTCAATTAAATAGTGTTTTGCCTGTATTACATTTATTTCATGACAAATGAAATGAGATTAGCATAAATGCAATTTTGTCACCTAGAAGGTTTTTTATCATGGAATTCTTATTATGTCATTTCAGGAAAAAGAATGGAGAGGGACAAAAAAAGAGAAAGTTAAAGGAAAGGAAAATGAGAGAAAACAGGGAGGGAAGAGGGAGAAGGAGGAAGAGAGGAAAGAATAGAGGAATGAGAGAGAAAAAGAGAGAGATGAGGTGATAAGAAGAAAGAGGGGGGAGAGAGAGAGAGAGAGAGAGAGAGAGAGAGAGAGAGGAAAGGACACTGTCAGTATTTCAAGGGCTGAGATCATATCTTATATATTGTTTTCTCCTCTCCATGGCCCTTACACAGTGCTTGACACATTGTTTGTGCTATTTGAGTATTTGATTAATTGAACTGAATCAGTCCACCTGGAATAGAGTGGAGAAAGAAAGAGAAATAGAAATAAAACTAAAGATAGATATGAAGATAGAGGTAGAAGGAAAATAGGAGACACTAAGAACATGTAAGTGAAGTGGATAACTGAAGAAGGATAGATGAACAAAAAAGAAAGAGGGGAACAAGAAGAGATAATAGAAGATACGAAATGGGAGGAAAAGAAGGAGAGTAAAGGAAAGGGAGAGGGAAGACGGACATTTGATAAAGTAATCTTTTCAGGAACTGTGAGTCCAATGAATGCAATTAAAAGAACAGAATAGCTTCATAAACTTGGAACTACCATCAGACCCAGTGAAATCCACAGACCACCTTATGGGAATATGTCTGACCTAGAAGACTTGGGTTCCCATCTAGTACCTTTTGACTTCACCTTGGCATTTTCTGATGGAAGGGCTCCTAAGCTCAGAGGAAGTGTGTTCAAATACACTGCTCAATAAGGGACCCAGAAAAAGATCTTTTACATTCTGTGGCCATTTATAATGACACATAGAAATATCTTCAAGAGAGATCTGGACCAGATGAAGGAAGGAAACTTGGCAATGTCAGGCCTTGGCCTCTTGGACTGGTATCTGGTAGCCAAGCACAATTCTCCTGCCCTAGAAAGATGGAACAGCCACTGCTGGGGTCAATTCTTTGCCTCTTGCCTCAACTTGATGTAATAAGCATGTGTTAATTTTACCAGTGACAGGGTAAAAGAAGAGGATGGAGACAGTCTCTCTTTTTTCTCAATATGTTATGGGAGTAGGGAAGCATCTATGCACTGGGTTTCTGTCATGTGCCAAACCTTATACAAGACCTTCACAGATATCATTTCATTTAATCTGCACAACAGATCTAAAATAAGTGTGATTATCTTCAGTTTTATAAAAGAAGAATCTAAGTTACAGAGATGCTACAGGGCTCATCCATGCCATGACAGTATGGAATAAAACAAATAAGTAAATTAATATAAAACAAGATAAATCTCTATTCATTTTCCAATATTACCCAATATTAAACCCTCAAGAAGGCCAGCACAGGCCAGTCTTTTTATTCTGAAATCACTACCCACCTTTCAAGTCCTTGCTCTTATTCCTCTCATCACCAAGTTTGTCCTTCCTTTTCCATCCCACCTATGAAAAATCTAAATAAGCTCCATTTAACTCCCAGAACCCCTTCTGTCTGAGACCACTCACCCAGATTTCCCATCTTTGAACTCTTGCTACACAGATTGCCAGGACTGGACCTGCACTGCTCTGTTCAATATTTGTTGCCAAAAACTTGAATGGACATAGAAACAAATGAGTCAATAATAGATTGGTTCACAAAATTAGAATTCATAATTCATTCAGAAATGATGATCTGAAGGAAACAAAATTAAAATCTTATTAAAACAAATGTTAAATCATCTATTCATTTAATCAACAACACCTCACAGAGAACACCCTGTCGTCAGACCTGAGATGGTTTCTAGGGTTACAAAGGTGAATGAGACATGTTTCCTCTTCAGCCCAAACTTCTTATCCTACTAGAGAAGACGAGTTCAAAAAAGATGTTTGCAATACTGAATGTTGTATGCTGCAATGAAAGTATAAAAAGGCTGTGAGGACTTTAGTTTTCTGGTTTGGCATGTACATCCTAAGAAGATTAAAGCTGAACAAACTGAAAATGAACAATATGTCCCAGATCAGAGAATTAAGGTTGTTGTAGCACAAACTTCTTCTCCCACATTGGAGATACAGACAGGCAGATACAGAGAATCATAACTTGCCAAAGCAGAAGCCTCCATAAGAACCAGTAATGGGGTAGAAAAACCAACCTGCAGTTGACAAATTGCTGTTTAGTGTGGAAAAATCTGAGAGTTAAAACTGCAGGGTGCCCTACACTTTTGTGAGTTTTCATTCCAAGAGCCCTACCATATTCTCAAACTGAAAATTGAAGAAAAGTTCTTTGTGCTTCCAGCAGAGGGAGGGGGAAAAAAACAACCATTATAAAACATGCCAGAGTATTCCATTCTCATTAACAAAGCCTGTCCTCAAGAGAAACTATTTTACTGCAGACCAATCTACTGGCGTTTTTATCAGACTAACCTATTTGTGGAAAGGGAAATACCCGACTCCAGTCCCCTCTAGCTTTCCTGTCTCATCTAAAGGGTGAAAACAAAACAAAACCCAGGCAGGAATAAACTTGCTCAGATCTTTTCCTGCATTCTCCACATATCTATCCTAGAATGTTGTCAACTCTCTTCTGTCATGTTGATGGCAGAAGGCTTGGTCTGCTGAAGAGAGGTTATTTTGAATATTAACTGAGTCGATGTACATAAAGATGTGAAGAGCTGCATCCAGAACATTTTAATCTGATGTCATTCAGACCCAATATAATATACCACGACTAAATATTTACCACGATCCCACCTGGTGACCCACACCACTGTCTCTCTTCCCCGTGGGTCTGGCCAAAAATACAGAAATTTTCCTGTATGTCCCCTCTCTTTCTCCTACAGCCAGACACAATGAGGTTCTGTGAATTCTAATTCCATATTCACTCACAAGCCCAGTTATTCCTCCCAGCACTGTAATTGGGCCCCTTAATAGTGCTGCACCTCTCTGACTCCAGCTTGTTCCTCAAATATCATCTCATCTTAGACCCATGGATCCAGAAGGGCTTAGCAAAGTCTGGTGTTGAGTAAAGCTCAATAACTGTTACTACTATTATTACTATAAGTGCAAATATGGATGTGGCAAGCCTTAATTTAAACTCCTTGAATACCTTTCTACTACCTTTAGGTAAAATCCTTGTTTTTTGCCCCTGCTCTTTCATCTACTACTCCTCTCATAACCTTCCCTCTTGCCATACTGAGCACTCTGCCTCCATGTCTCTAACAGCTTGTTTCTTATACAGAGAATACTTTTTTTGCCTCCTACTCCTATCCCACTACTTTTCCTCCAACAAGACTCTGCTTAGTTGTTACCTCCCTCAGAAAAGTCTTACCTGACCCTCTCAGTCTGGGTTGCTCATCTACAAACTCTGGTAACAACTCATGGTATCCCCATCATAGTACCTCCCAAAGTTACTGTGAACATTCATAGTTCTATTGATTCCTCTAAAACATCATGATTGCCTTAAGAAGAGAGATGGTACCTTATTCAAATCTGCATCCCTTATACCAAACAAAATCCAAGGCACATAGTAAATGTTTAAGAAATGTTTACTGAATGAATGAATTCACTTTCTCTTCATTCTCACTCTTGACCCCATCCCTGGATGGAAGGGGTTTTGCTTTTTTAACTATCTCTTTGTTTAGTAAGTGCCTCTCCTACTGATATGTCTTTCAAAGGCTGGCTTAATATTCATCTTTTATAAAACCTCTCTTTCCTTTCCAGGAGGAAGTAATCATGGCTTTCTCTGAGCTCCCTTGCTTCTGGTTTCTGTTAGTGTTGTAGAATTTATCTGTGTCAATCACTGCACATTACTAACAGTGATGTCTCCATGATCTACTGTGAACTCCTGATGGGAGGGGACCATCTTATTCAACTTTGTATATTCAGCACAGAGCCTGGCAAAGAAAATGCACTCTGTAAATGTTTGTGAAGGCATGATTGAGAGATTGAGTGAATAAATGAAAAGAATGCTATTCATGCTAGTAGTCAACATGGCATATACTTGAATGTCAGGTATGAATATAAGGAGGAAGAATAATCTTTCACCCTATTAAAAAAGATCACTAACAACCAAAAAAAAAAAAAATTAAGACTCACGTGCCTGTTTTTGCTCAGCTGTAAATTCTGCCTATTAAATAGATTTAAGAACAAGTTATGGAAATTTGTAAGTGCAGTAATTATTTCAACTCTTAGATATTCTCTCACTACAGAAATACTATTAACAGAGGCTAAACAAAAGATTGTGAAAGCATGAATAATGCAACATTGTATTGGGTTGCTATAGTAGAAAAATGCAATTCAGCATAGCTTCCTAGATGAAGAGGGAATGCGAGGAAAGCAGAAACATTTAATTAATCATATTTGAGAAGCTGCCCTCACAGAATGAAATGTTCTCTCTGAAAAGTAAAGCATACAGAAGAAGCGATGTCTGTGTATTTAAGTATTTGAATTTGCTTAAGAGGCATGGGGACAGTTTCAGTCCTCCAAACCTGAAGACCTGATTCTTCTCAATACCTCCTTTGAATTTCCATTGGTTAATGTGACTGAGCCAAAGGACATCTCACCAGGGTGTGAGAAAGAAAGACTTCTGTTAATCTGGAACACTAACGTGGAATTGTAGTCAAACATGTATAGCTAAATCCCTAATAGGTGATTTTACGTACTCTTACACCCAATTTCTATTGATAGCAATCACTTTGGGACTTAGTTACATATTGCATTATACTATAACATAACACTAGTAAGACAGAGAGCTATTTTTAAATTGTAACTAAACCTTTTGAAAGCATGCCTTATATTTTGCTACATAATCTGTATATAACACCTAACCTTTAATTTATTTTTTGGAAGAATGTGTTTTATGTTTATTTTTATTATGTTTGAAATTATTCTCTGGTGAAGCCATTTAGGCCTAGGGATTTTCTGTGTGAGAAGGGAAATGATCAGAACTAACACTTATGACCTGTGGCCATTCCCAGGTGATATTTAATAAATTTGCAGAAAAATAACCATGTGTTCTAGGTTTCTGCCTAATACTAATGTCATAAAATCTTAGGTTAAAATAACCTTTTCAGTTAAAAAGAAAGAAAGAAAGATGTAGATATATATTAGATATCTAACCTTGCTGGTTTATTGAAGAAAAATTTTTGTTCTGAAGTGTGCAATATTAGATAATACAGTAGCTCCCTTCCCTGTAATAGTATATAGTTATGTTTCTGTATGGTCTCATGTTTCATAATAACATAACAGGATAGAACGAGTAACAGGTTAGGAGGTTAGGGAGGGATATGGCGTGGCAGATGATAGTGAACTATTTCATCTTTGTATATGTTATGTTTGAGGCATCTGTCTATATGTTTTCAGAGTTGGTGAAAGAAAACTGTTCCAATCCTTCATGTAATATATAACTATGCATATCTTTTTTTCCTTCTTTTTTTCTTATTTGTTAATTTTTCAGGGAATGAAAGTTGATGCTAAATATTCAGACTCAGGACACATCATGCTTTTATGGCAAGGAAAGTTATGGGTATAGATGCACTCTCTCAAAGAGAGGTCAGAGCAAAGGAAAAATGGCCTGAGATAAAACCCTTGGAGCTTTTCAAATTTCAGGAAGAGTGGGAAAGTTTGCAAGAGATGATAAAAATCAGCAACACAAGGCTATGAGAGAATCAAAAAGGAAACATTGACATGCAGACCAAGGAACAAGACAGAATCAAAGGTTCAAGAATAAGGATTAGTCTTCTAGTTTCAAACGTCACTGAAAATTTGAGCAAGTTAGAAATAAGTATGTAATATAGGTAGGGCAGTTTGGGTGGAATGTTGGAGGCAGGACAGGAGCCTGACAGCAACAGAGCCACTCAGCAAAGAGGAATATCTCCAGGAGAGCAAAGCTGTCAGTAGTCATGGCAGCTGAGAGAAAGTTCTGGCCTATGAGACATAGACTGGAGAAGAATGAACACTTTCTATTGTAGTAGGCCACCAGGAACAAAGAACTCAGAAAGAGTTAGTTTCAGTCCAGTGATGGGCTTCAGGGCAGGCCACCTTAAAATATTACATTTTGGCATATTGATTATTTTGAATTAAAGTTTTTTTTTTAAAGAAACTGAAAAAAGACACTCTGACCCTCTTTTTCTTCCCTCTGGAAGCAGGAGATAATCTCCCATGTAAAATGTACCCCTCCTGTACCAGGAGGTAGAGAAACATCCTTATCAGCAGAGATAAAGAATTTAGAGCTGAGAAGCCTATATAAACAAACCTTGTTACATCTTCACTAATTTAGTACCCCAGCCCAAACCCTTCTGTGTTGTCAATTCTTCACAAATTTATTGTTTCTTTGTTTAAAAAAATATAAAAGCTGCCTGCATTGGTCACTTTTTTGAGTATCATATTTTTTGTGAGCTCCCAGACATGCAAAAATATTTTTTCCTGTTAATCTGTCTTATGTCAATTTACTTATTTTGCCACCCAAAAAAACTGCAAGGGAAGAAGGAAAAAGTTTTCCATCCCTACAGAAATCAAGGGTTGAAGAGAATGAAAACCAGTGTGGTTTGTTGCTTGTTTAAATTAATTATAGAGTTAATTTCTAGAATAAACATCGGATGGAGGATGGAGAGAGAAGTATGAGGATGAGTGTTTAAAGCAGCAGGTGACTGGCAATTCCACATCTTGTACAGTGGCTGATATTTATATCAAGTAGGGGTAAACATCTGATGTCATCTTCTTTCCCAGATGGAAAAGAGGTGGAAAAAAGAAAATTAGCTGGCAACACCCTTTAGAAATTATATATTTTTTCCATTTAAAAGTCAATTAATCAAGAGCTTGTCTTTTGTCATTTTATTTTCTTTTTTCTCAGGCTTCTGTTACAAAATAGAATGAAATGAAATAAACAGCAAAATTTCTAGGATCAGACTGCCTGGGGTCAAATGCCAATTCTGCCATTTATTAGTCATTTACTTTAGGCAATCGTAGTTCGGCAATCTTGAATGTCTTTATGTGTAAAATGAGGATGGAAATTGTTCCTACCTCATAATGTTGTTGGAAGATTAAACAAAATAAAAATGTATAAAAAGCTCTTAAAATACCAGGCTACAAACAGTAGCTGCTGCTGTTTCTCTTCCTCCCCTTCTTCCTCTTTCTTCTTCTTTCTTCTTCTTCTTCTTCTTCTTCTTCTTCTTCTTCTTCTTCTTCTTCTTCTTCTTCTTCTTCTTCTTCTTCTTCTTCTTCTTCTTCTTCTTCTTCTTCTTCTTCTTCTTCTTCTTCTTATCGAAATTATTATTTTTATTTTTATTATAATTATTATTATCCTAAATCACTGGGCCTTTCATGAGCCTATTGACACTTTCTATGAATAAGAAGTAAAAAAAAAAAAGGTGAGGCAAGCCAACTTCTAGAATGTTGAGGGCTGTGGCCACCTATTCTGTCTGTGATTCTCTCCAGTTGCCTTCTTCTTAGCACTAACTCATCCAACTTCCACAGAGCCAGACAAAGACAATATGAAATGGCAAATTTTTTATGTCCAGATAAGGAGTTTGGGAGTTTTTCCAAAACATCCATGCACATTTTATTCTACCTTTTGCCACAAACTTAGAGCCATGTAGGGCAGTGCAGTATCTCCATTTTACTGATGAGGTCCAGAAGGGTTGGAGTTCATGCTGAAAAACTCATTTCAACCACATGGTCTCCATTTTTCCTGCTCCGCAGCATTCAAGGTACCAGAACAGACAAAAGTTTCAAAATCATCTAGAAACCACTGTGTAGTCATCAGCATCCAGCATGGAAATTCTTTCTACCAAAATTTCTTTTGCTAATTCAAAGGAGTCTTTCTTAAGAGGCAAAGCCATACTGATTGGAGGTATCCTTGACCATGAGGCCTAGCCATAGATAGTGTGAAAGAGAATGCAGACTCCAGGACTCCTGCTGGGCACAAACAGGTGCGGTCTCCTATTTGTCTTCTTTCCTTCTCCCTCCTCCTTCTCTCCACCTTTTCTCCAAGGCCCTGACCTGCACCTGAGACAATGGCTAAATGGGCTCAGGACAAATGGCTGTCCTGCCCTATCAGTCACCTCTCTAGTGCAAACAGCAGTGAAGCCCAAACTGCAAATGGATCCTCCTAACAATAAGCTCCTTGACTCATGGACACTTTAATGAGCCTGCCCAAATCTGTGGCCTGGTGCCAGGGCTGAGGGAAACAGAGAATGATGAGATGCCTCAGTCACATGAACAGGGAGAAATAATGCACATGGCCAGAGGCAGCTAGTTCAGCTAAATTATAAACCTCTCATCAGGAATCAATTGCTCCTTGGCAATAGTACAATGATTGATTGGCAGAAGCTGGGGGTGTAGAGAAGAGGAGAAACAGGGAGAGGCTGTGCAGAGAAGCAGAGCAGGAACCCCTACACACTTCTGGGTTCCACAGCAGGCCCAGCTGTGCTCACAGCATCACCTTCAGGAAGGTTTTGCTGGCTATTCTATTTGGAAAGTAGCTTGGCCAAAAAAAATTATTGAATAAATCCTCTGTCTCTCTCATGGGTCATGGAAGAATTGGAACTAAAAGGAGGATTCGCAGTCTCAGTGATGACTCTGGAAGGGAAGAAATCACTGCCAAATGTTTCTTTTCAATATACAGATTGTATGTATTTAGAGTAGATGGAAGAAAATTGTTCCAATCCTTCATGTAATACACTTTAATGAGCACCTATTTTTGCACTCATCAATTAATCAGATAAAAATCAAGAGTAAATTCACACAAAAATTGCTTTATTAGCTTTTGCCTTCATATGTAGCAAGTCCATCTCCCACCGGAAAAAGAAAATGTAACAAATATGCACAGTGGAACATTTAAGAAAAACCTGGAGTAGGAGTGTGGAGTAGCCAGCCCCTGATCCCTAGTCTATATCCCATGTCCGTCACAAATCCTTGGACAAACAGGAACCCTCCTTGGGCTCCAGTTTCCTTACTAAGAAAATGAAGCTGATGAAGTGGATGACCTCTGCGGCCTCTTCCAGGTCTTACAGGCCATGCTTATAGTTCACTGTTAACAATAGCTCAGGCTTCTCCCTTCCTCTATTCCCTGTACGGTTGTCTCCCCAAGGATCTGCCAGGCTGGCGGAGTCCCTCCCCCACTACATTCCTCCCAGACTTTCTCCACATGCTTTATGCTTTAACATTCTTTCAACTATCTGATGTGTTTGGGAAATATGTTAAAATTTCTCAGCTGCTGATGGCCTTTGTTATGTTTTCTTTCTGTTATTGCCTTATATCTCTTTAAATTTCCTCTTTATTAATTTAAAAGAATCGTAGAATGAAAAAAAAGAAAGATAAATGTAGAAGATTGGCCTGACAATTTGAATACAGAGATCAAGAGTTTTTGTTTGTTTTGCTTGTTTTTGGTTTATTTTTTTGGACAGGCTCTACCTGAGCTTGTTTAAAAGCTTATGACAATGATCATGTACAAAGAAAAAAAGTAATATAGGGTAAATGTGACAATCAACATAGAAGCAAAATTTTTGAGAAAATGAGAAGAGATAGGATTCAGAACACATGCATAGAGTTGGCCATCTACATAGTGGTTAAGAGTATAGATTCTGTAGTCAGATATCTTGCTTTTAAAGTCCAACTCCAGTGTTTAATGGCTATGAAATCGGGGAGGAACGTATTTAAAATTTTTGTGCCTTGGTTACATAATTGGTAAAAATTTAGTGTAATAATATCTACTTCCTAGGGTTCTTGTGAAAACTTAATGAAACAATACATGTCACGTGCTTAGAAAAGTGACTGGCACATAGCAAGGGTTCTATAAATGTTAGCTGTTCTAAATAGAGTGGATATAAAGAGTGAAGAATACACACAAAATGCAATAAAACATAGTGTTTATTTTTTTTATGGACACTAAGGAAGACTAAGGATACTTTCTGACAACTATATTCTCAATGTAATGAAAAGAGTTAAGTTAGATATTTATTTCTATTTAGTGTTTCTATGTAAGAATTTATTCATAAAATTTACTTGTTTTAATGAATCTCAAAAAATATCATTTGAGAAATAGAGCGAACTGAAAAGTGTTTTGACTCTCCCATAAGAATTAAAACTTAGTTATTGAAATAGTGACTTAGTCATTTGAAGGAATCCACTGACATCGAACTAAAAGAAAGAACAGGACACGAACACTGACCACAGAGGTGAAAGTTACAGTAGACATTTCTGAAAACTGTACCAAGAAAATATACTCAAGGAGGAGCCCATTTAACTTAATTAGTTGATGTTGCTTACAGCTATTGCATTGTTATGAATGTATGTTCATGATTCTGTCTACGGTTAAACACTGAGTGCAAACAAGAAAAAATTAACATATACATACACAAATCTCATGCATTAAGACAACTCCAAGAGTAACAAGTTTTAGAAAAAAAAATAAGCTTTTAAATTGGTAGAGAATTTCCCAGTATCAAAGTATGTTGCTATGAAATACTCCAATATGAATCAGAAAATTATCTAAATTTTATATTTATACAGTAATAATATTTCAAAGACAAAGCTTAAATTAGGACAAATAGACAAAATATTTTCATTGTTAAAAAATGAAATGATTTTACATAAAGTAATACATACTCTAATACCCGACTTGAAAATGTTTTGGGTGCATAATTAAAAATTAAACCAAC
Source organism: Eonycteris spelaea (assembly GCA_003508835.1). Taxonomy (NCBI): domain Eukaryota; kingdom Metazoa; phylum Chordata; class Mammalia; order Chiroptera; family Pteropodidae; genus Eonycteris; species Eonycteris spelaea. The sequence goes on along the minus strand of PUFA01000288.1, from coordinate 75,589 downwards.
AGCAATGGAAAAAATTTTTATATCTGAAATATTTATAAAGAAGTTAGGATCAAGAGCAATCTATAGGTCAATTAATGTTTTTTTGTGTTTTAAATTTTAATTTTAGAAAGATAATTTTCTAATGTTAAATATTCACACTATTCTATCTTCAATATTTTTGGTGATTTTTATTTGACATTTATTTGTGTTAATGTTCCCTTTTCTTTAATGTTTTCTGTTATAAAATGTCTATGCCAGGTAGGAATAATTTTTACAGGTTATTAACACATATAACTTTATTGGAATATATTGTTTCATGATGAAAATGTTATACATTTATTATTATATCATTATATAGAAAACTGCTTAAACTTTGGTATAATCCTATCACAGAGAAACAATTCACTGTTTATTACTATTGATAGTTATTGTCATTTAAAAATATAAAAATATTAAAAATACAGAATAATTTAAATTTCAGGAATTCCCAAGAATTATTGGAAATTCTAATTATCTTTCTCAAGTCTAGAGAATTAATTGAGACAGGGAATAGTGAGAAAGATTTATGTGGAGTGGAAGGGTAAGGTGGGGTTCGTGTTGTATAATGTAGGGAATGCATGAAATATTAATTTAAGGAGAGTAATAAAACAACCTATTTATGAAACATGGTAGAATGGCTAAGCAATCTTAAGGTATACGGTCATGAACTCTGAGTCTTCATTCCTAGCAACAAGCTGCACTGCCAAGAGGATGGATGTTATATCTGTCACCATCAGGAGTACTCTATTTATAAGAACAAAGAAGAGAAAGGTGAGTCAGGAAACTACCTACATTTGGCAGTGAGACTGGATGGACTGAGATCTGGCAGTAAGTTGGAGAAGGTGAGACAATTCCTTTAAGGACTAAGGTTTCAATATTATGTGCATAAGACAACTCTCTGAGGAGACAGATCACTGCTAAGGAATCACATGCATGGTCCAGTAGATTCAAACATACCTGGGAGAGAAAGAGCATAGCTGAAAGGGACAAGAAGAAAGGTAGAGTTGAGAGCTAATAGAGATAGAAAATGATTATTTTGCTCAGTGCCTGTAACTACAAATAATGTCAATGATTCCAGACCTGTGGTTATGCAATGCATAAATTTATATCTTACATGTACAATCAAATGCTTTAATGTTTTAAAAATACTTTTGCATAATTTGTATAATTGTTTTTCTCCAGAAATGTGTAGTTACTTTATTGTAGATATAAAGATATGAAGACCTGGTTGAGCTCTTCAATAATAAAGATTAGTAAAATAACTATAATGAAGTGACATTGGCCAAAATGATTGATCTTATTCATAAAAAATACAAAGTAAAGACATATAGTTAAAATAAACAATGAATAAAACAAGTACTAGAGAATCAATATAAATACAGACATATAAAGTTGTAAAATCAATGAATTGCATGTGTTGATGAAGGTGACGATTATGAGCTAGATTGATAATGTTGTTATTAAAACTGGTCATTTGAACTCATTTTGGGAATATGACCATTTCTGGGAATGAATTGTAAAGCACTGAAGGTCAGTGTATTGGTGAATCATTTAGATAGTATAGCCATGAGAATAAAGAAAGTGACTGTGAGCAGATACCAAAGTCTTTAGTGGGGTTGACTAGGGAGAAGGAATCAGGACTTCCATGGATAATGATGAGGAAAGAGACGGCAAAGCCATTTGTGAGGAAATTTACAAAAGGGGAAAGGAAAAAAAATGAATTAGATATTAGATAATAAAAAAGTACATCAGCAGTGGTACAGGAGAATTATTTGTTTGTTTGTTTCTATTCTATTCTCTCTTAGCCCCTCTGTCTCCTCTCCATCCTCCAGGCTAGTAGCCTATTTCAGGTAGTTCGATAATTCACATCTAATCTGAATATCAACATTTGCAGTTAAGAGGGAAAACAAATGTCCAATTAAGAATGCTACAATTATTCTCAGTCCTTTGTGTCTGTGGTCTCTGCCTTCCCAGTGTAGCCTATGTTTCAACATTATTTTATCCATATTCAAATTATATGTTAACTTCAGAAAATACTTCCCATAACAAAATGAGAATATATTCAGCTCACTGGCTTATTTACAAATATAATTTTCCCATTGATGTTTATGTAATATTATTGCAATTAAAAAAAAATAACCTATTGGATTTCTGGTTCTGACCATGAATGACACAGTAATAGATATCAGAAATACCCTAGTCACCGAGATAGCCTTAATGTTAATGTTCCCTCAGCTTGCCTAAATTTAGACAGATTTCTTTATGACTATAATATCCTAATCTCCCTTATCTTAGGGCACTTAATTTAGAAATCCTATAATTGCAAATTCTTCCTCTACCAGTTTGAGATGTCAATCTTGTCCCAGCCATAAGAAAGAAGAAATACTTGCATTTCATAACAACATGGATAAATTTGGAATACATTACACTAAGTAAAATAAGCTAGAAACAGAAAGACAAATACTTTATGATTTCACTTATTAATGGAATCTAACGAAGTCAAGCTCATAAAACCAGAGAATAAAAATGGTGGTTGCCAGGGACTGAAGGGTAGGAGTAATGGGGAGATGTTGGTCAAAGAGTACAAACTTTCAGTTACAAAATGAAAAAGTCCTTGTGTTCTAATGTCTAACATGGTGACTATAGTTAATAATAGGATATTGTATATTATAAATTGACTCAGAGTACACATTTTTAAATGTTTTCATCACAAACAAAGGTAACTATGTGAAGTGATAAATGTATTAAATAATTTTATTATAGTAATCATTTTATAACGCAAACACATATTAAATCATCACATTGCACACTTTATATTTATAAAGTTCTATTTTTAGAACAAAAAAGGTCTAGGTGAGGTGAAAGATGTGTTAATTAACTTGATCTTCTTCATGCTATATATGTAAAGTGGATCATCACATTGAATATCTTTAAAAATCACATTGTACAACCTAAATATAGACAATTTTATTTTTATTTCCCAATCACATCTCAATAAAGCTGGGAGAAAAAAAATAACCATCAAGAAGGATAGCATTCCTATGTACTAGTTCTTGTGAGAGAAGGAGACTTACTTCCGTAAGTGACAATTAATAAATACAGACACTTAATTATATAGGATGATTTTCCCCTTAACATTCCCCAGCACTTTGTCATTTAGCTCACTCTAATGTTTAAAAATCACCCTGCCTTTTGATTCATTGGAATTGAGTTTAATCTCTCTTCCTATCGAAATAGTCTTGATCCCCATTGCAATAGTGTTACATAAAGTTTTCCTTGCCTGTTTAACTCCACCCAGAGTAATTTTTCTATGACACTGACACTGCAAATCCATACAAAATGTGTGAAGAAAATGTTTTTAGGCATTATAAAGCAAACAGAACGGGGCTGTGTTCCTCAAGAGAAGGGAAACACAGAGGTAAACTATTTTCCCTAACTCTAACCCGGGCACATTTCAAACCATGTCTTATCAGTTCCCTAACTCTGCTAAGACAGATACCATAAACTTAGTGGCTTAAAACAACTCAAATGTAATATCTGATAATTCTGGAGGCTAGAAGTCAGAAATGGGTCTCAGTGAACTAAAATCAAGGTGTCAGAAAGCCTGGTTTCCTTTTGGAAACTCTAGAGGAGAATCTGTTTTCTCTTTTCTAATTTCTAGAGGCTGCCTTTTTTTAGCCTCATCTTTCAACATCAAAGCCAGCAGACTAGAATCTTTCAATTTCTCTCTCCCATTTTCTGCCTTGCTCTTCTGCACTTGAAGGATACTTGATTACATTGGTTCCACCTGGGTAATGCAGGTTAATCTCCTTATCTTAATTCACCTGATTAGGTGCAGGTGTTTGGCTCTTGATTTCTAGAGTGGTAAAGGGGAGGTCACTGTGAGGACTTTATCTGTTCACAAACAACTACAAATAACAAGAAATTTACATACCTGAGCTTATTTCTACCTCACAATCATCCCCAGAAGGTCAGTGATAGTGTCATCTCCATTTACTAGGTGAGAAAGCTGAGGCCTCGCTTGCCTGGGCAGCATCTAGGAAATGGACAATATTCCACTGATTGGATTCAAAAGCCTCTCCTTTTCCCTTCTGCTGTGCTTCTCCAGGGATCCCTATTCTCTCCATGTCTACCTCAGCCTAAGATAATCTTCACACATACCCTGCACACCTGGTTTCTAGATGGCAATCTTCCCACTGTTTAAAATCTGAGAATCTCTCATACCCAATCAATTTTAAAGTATTTGTGGAACACCTGCTCTTCAAGTCACTAGGACGGAGATTTTTTTTCTGAGATTCCTTCACCTCTCCTCTCCTCACATGACATTCAGATATCATACCCCAGTCACTCTTGGGATAGATGTTGCCTGTTTATTGATAAACCATTGAAATGTGGTACCTACACGTTCTAATAAACATTGTGCACAGAGACGCTATTAGCACTCTTGACCTGGACATCATTTAGGTCCTTAAAGCCTAAGATTGCATTTGTAAGAAGGACACATTAGCTCCTCTGCCCACCTCTCTTACTGGATACTCCCAACCCCTACACATACACCACACACACACACACACACACACACACACACACACACACACACACACACACTCTGCCATAGGAGGAAAACTTGCTCAGTTGATGAGAGGTGATATTATAATACTTTATCTGAAGAGTAGGACTGCCAAGGTTCAAATCTTGCTTACACCACTTGGTAACCATGCAACCTTGGGCAGATCACTTAACTCTGCAATCTACAAAAGGAGACTAGAAATGAGATACTTGTGAGGCCAGAGCACCTGAATCAGGGCTGGACTAGCTGTGTTCTCTGAAACATTATTAGTGCCCATTCTTAGATACATCTCTTAGAGGAGAAAACCATCACTGTCCTCAGAGAGGAGTGCATCACAACTTTTCTTCCATCAGAGTCATTGAGAACTCATTCCTCAACAACATGTTAGCAAGACTCTCTCGGTGTTCCTTCTTCTGAATGATGACAGCTTTCATTCAATTGTCCATTTGTGCCCATCTATTCTAGTATGTAAATAAATACACCATCTTATCTCATAAAACACATTTCAACCAGAACTCACAGAGCATTGTGCTGATTCATTTGCATAATAAACTGCCAAAAAATGTGAAAAGTCATATACCAATCTCTTTGAAAGATACATCAGAAGATGCCTAGAATAAGTAAAACCCTTGGGTCATTGATATGGCCATCGAAGCCACAAAGGATTCATGCAGCTTTTTACACAGCACCTGGGCCCAGTATCTAAATGGTGCCACATTATCTAAAATCTCATGCACTGAGAATTTGGGGGTACTCCTGTTGCCTCTGCTAGGGTCCTGGAGGGCCACAATAAAAGGTCAAGGCTGAGGAGAAGGGCCTATATCAGCCAGACAAAGGATGCTTACAGAAAACTATCCCTAAGCCAGTATCACACATGATGAGGAGAAGGAGCGGGAGGTGATAGGAGAGTTCAAGTTTTTATGGCTGGACTAAAATCATCTTCCTTTTTGTTCCTAATGGGTTAAATTCTAGATTTAAAGGGCCAGAGATGTGTTTTCCAAAGGGTCATGAAGAGCATTGGTGTAAAAATAAAAATAAAAAAGGGAGACAATTGCTATTTATATGAAAATAAAAGTGAAGGAAGCTTAGATCTAGGGAGGGGATAAAAGGAGAAAGGAAAATACTACAGTTGCTAGAGCACACCTAGACAGAAAAAAAAAAAAAAAAGATCTGAGAGGGGAAAAGAAAGTCTGCTGCCAGCAGGAAGTGACAGTGGGGCGAGATGAGTGAGGAAGAACCTCATGGAAATCCTGGAGGCCCAAAGTCCACCCTTAAGCAAGGATAAAACTCATAGCACTGGTGTGTGGGCTGGCCTCTTTTGATGGTCTATGTTGCTGGTAGGCCCAAACTTGGAGGTATGGAGTTTGGAGCTCAGCTCCTGAGCTTGACCAAGGACCCTGGTCCTCAGAGTCACAGGTATAGGGAGCTCTCAAGCAAAAGCATGGGTTCCTCTGTTCTCCTCTGACTTGAAATAATAGTAAGGCTGCAGGTCAGATCCAGCTCCCCCAAAGTCTTACAAGGAGGAGCGTCTTTCTGTGAGGACAGCTGGATCTTATAGGCCCTTCTAGCCTCCCCAGAGATGTCTGTTCTTGTGAGGATCTCTCACCAAATGTTATTGTTGCCCCACACTGACTTTAGGTGATGTGGTTCTACACTTAGCAGTCAGGGTCAAACTTAGAGACCTGAGACCCAGGTGAAACTTTTAAATCTGAGCTAAATAACACAAGAACACCAATGTTTTGACCCTGGAAAACTCATTCATCAAGTTACCTTTATGGTTCCCAACTCAAATTACCTGATTTTTTTTTTTCTATCTATACCAGAAGTAAAACTCAGTATCTCACAGGGCTACTTTAGAATGCACCTGGATAGACCACAGGTATGATTCACAAGGAAGACTGAAACTACCCATTGTTCTTATCTCATAACCACAATTGCTGACCACTGGGTCAGCAGACCCTTGAAAATCCAGTTGCCCCCACCAATTAGAAAATTAATTATGTAAGTTTACGGTCTTGATTCCCTAGCAACTCATCCTTTTGATCAGCAACTCCTTGCCACTCTTGCCTTTAAAACCCTTGCTTTATTCTTCCCATCTTAGAGCTTGTCACTAGTGTATGCTAAAGGCTACATTCTGTGATTTGCAAATAACATCAGAATAAAACTATTTTTTCATCCCTCAGAAGAGTCCTGTGGAACTTTTGTGTACACCTATTTTCAATATTTATCTGGTCTAAGGACAATAGTAACACTGACCTTGCCTGCTATTTCTCAACCTTAACTGGACATTGGAATTACCTGAGGTGATTTTTAAAATATTAATGTATGAGTCTCTTCAAGATTGTAATTTAATTAGTCTGTAGTGAGACTTGAAAATTAACATTTTTAAAAAACTCTTTAGGAGATTCTGATGTGCAACCAGAATTGAAAACCACAGATGTAGGCCAATATTTTTAACCTAAATAAGCATCAGAATTACCTGTGGAAACTTATAAATATACATGTGCTTAGTACCTACTCAAATGTCACAGGTTCCAGGGTGGTGGTGCATTTACAAAGTGCAGCAGGGAATTCTGGTGGATACTCCTGGGTAAGAGCCGTGGGTTCAGGCCAAATACTTCATTTTACTGATAAAGAAGTAGAGATTCTGAAAGATAAAATAGCAAATCAAATCATACATGAACCTAGCTATCATGTGAGAGAAACAGAGATTTAAGTTTTTAAGATTTTATCACTTTTCAACCCTATGTATCAGATCCTCTTCAGTGTGAAGGAAGAGATCTTATACAACTATGAGTAATTAATGAAAAAGAAAGTGAAGGACACAGTCTTGTTTTGGCTGTAGAAATTGATCCATTATGTCCATTGTTTTGCTTGATGAGTTGAATTAAATAATTCTAGTTTTTATTAGATATTTGTTATTAAGTGTGCACAGATATAAAAGGTAAAAATGAAAAAAAAAACAAATTGGCTTGTTTAAAAAATGTTGTGGCCATGTTAGTCTATAACAACTATTGTTAACAACAAATTTACAGCAGAATTAGATAGTTTTAACATTGTGATACATGAACTTTACATGAAGAGTGGGAAGGTGTGCTGTGTGTGTAGAGTCAGATAAGAATAACAGCTTGAAGTTTATTCTGAACAAACTCAAAAATATGAGGTTCATAGGGAAAGAGCACTGAAGTGTCTGTCACTAGAAACATTCTGTATCTAAAGGAAGAGAGAAACTTGGGATTCTTCTGGCTTGGTGCTGGTACACAGATTAATCAGGCTATGAGAGAGAGGATAGAAAACCTAATTCGATATATTAAATCTAAACTGTATTCAGAAATAACTTTATCTTATTGCTAGTTAGAGGCAATAATATGATGACTTAAAAAGAAAAACAAGGAAATAGCAATAACTTAAACAGGGAATTATCCAATGAGAAATTTTTTAATCATAAATATTGATTGCCCTGATCTGAAGGCAGCATGGTACCTGAATGTGATTAATATGTATCAAGCTACCCTAAGATATAATTTTTTTCTTTTAAATAAAATAATATTAGAGCTAGATACAGGCCATTAGCATTGATAACCAATAGTGTCCTGCTTTGTATTTGGTCTTATTTCCCTGCTGTCAGTTGGAAGGTCATATTAGGTCAGCCTTTCCCATCCAGGTGAGATCTCCAGAGCTGAGACCAGTGGCAGCACAGCAAGTGGTCAAATTCCTGTTTTGGAGATACCAGATTACCTAAAGACACCTTGGCCTTGCTAAAAATCCCTGGGAAGAGAGCTACATTAGCTACATCCCACTCCATACCTCTCCCTAGGTGAGCTCATCCTTATTGTGGCATCTAGACCACCCAAGTGTCAATAAGACCCAGATACACACCTCCAGCCCAGACCTCTTTTCTAAGCAACGGACTTTTCATCTGACAGCTTCACTTCAATATCTCACTGAAACCCCCAAATGAAGATGTCCCAAATTGCTCTCCTCTCAACAACCTGTTCTTATGTAGTCTTGGTTATCTCAGTAAATGACACTATTATCCAACCAGTTCCTTGAGTCATACATGTACAAGATATTCTCGACATCTCACTTGTCCTTTTCTCTTGTTTAAAATGTTCCTCATCTTATCAAATTTGCCTCAAAAACATGTCTTAAATTCCTCCATATGTCTAATTCACAATCATCTCTACCTTAGACATCATGCAAAATTCTTACAGAAGCCTTCCAACTATTATCCCTGCCTCCATTCTAACTGCCACTCAAATACTAGACTGGTTTTTAAAAAAACTTCTCTAGACCTCATCACTTTTCTGCTTAAGACAAATAAGTAACATATTTCCCTTCGAATAAAGTATAAACTCCTTAACCTTGCGTGAGGATTAGTTTTATGTATCCACATGTCTGGGCTATAGAAATCAAATACTAATGTAGGTATAGCTGTAAAGGTATTTCATCGATGTGTTAACATCTATAATTGGTTGACTTTAAATAAGGAAATTGGCCTTAATAATGTGGGTGTGCTTCATCCAATCAGTTGAAATTCCTTAAGAGCAAAAACTGAGACTTCCTAGAAATGAAGAAATTCTGTTTCAAATCTGAAGCATCAGTTCTTGGCTGAGTTTCCAGCCTCCTGTCCCACCCTACAAATTTTGAACTTGCCAGTCCACAATTACATGACACATAAGCCAATTCCTTGAATAAATCTCTACTCCCTCGTCCTTTCTCTGTATATGTGTGTGTGTGTGTGTGTATAGTGTGTGTGTATACACACACACAATATGCATTATTTGTATGCATATGCATATGTGTTCATATATGCATATATATTGTTGGTTCTGTTTCTGGACACCTGACATGGGAGGCACTGCACAACATCTGGTCTTTTTTTCACTCCAACCTTACGACACAAACTTTCTCTGTAGCTCACTACTCTCCAGCCACAGTAGCCATTCAGTTCCTTAATAATACACAGTTCTCTTGTTTCCACATCTTTACACATACTCTTCCCTCTCCCAAGAATGTGAACACTCTTCATAATGTCCTCTCCCTGGATGTCTTCTTCCCACCATTTAACATGAAGATAGAGCATCACCTTCTCAAATAATTCATCCTGACCACTCTATTCAAAATAGCTTTTCTGTATTCTCTCTCAGTGTATCCTGACCTCTCTTGTGACACTTTGCACCATTAGCAATTATATTTTAATTCACTTATGTATAATTTGCATCTGCCACTAGACCCTACGTCTGATGATGGCAAGGCTTATTTCTGCTTCACTGATCCCTAAAAACCTAAATGTCTACCACAGTGCCTGCTAGATAATAGGTATTTAATAAATATATGTTGAATGAATTAATAAGTACCCTTTTTATTATAGAAAAACTCACCTAACAATGTGTGATGAAAAATATCCTGGATGAAGATTTAGGGCATTTATGTTTAGTTCTATCTCAGTCACTAACTCAAAGAGAGACTTCAGGAAACTACTTTCCCTCTCTAGATTCCACACCTATATATAAAAAATATATATATTGAATTTTGTAATTATAAGAATATTCCACTTCCTGAGACTCCCTGGGTTAGCTTTTGATATGTGGCAGAGGCCCCTTTAGGGTCTGACTATGGCTGAAGAATCCATTTCCAAGATGACTCTTTCACATGCCTAATAAGGTAGTGCTGGAAATTTTGTTTCTCTCAATGTCATTTCTCCCTAGGCTGTTTTACTGTCCTTAGGACATGGTGGCTGGCACCCAGAATGGAGAAATCTCAGAGAAATTCCAAAGAAAATCATCTCCAGAATATTCTGTTGGCCACAGAGTTAAGTCCTATTTAATGTGGGAGGAAACTATACAAGGGCATGACTATCAGGAGGAAAGAATCATTGGGATCCTTTGGAGTCTGGCTATCACAGAAGGTTAAACAGCTGTGGGTGTCCCTAAATAGCAACAAGAAAAGTGTATGTTAGCATTTACATTCTTTTTGATTCCCAAAATGATGGCACACATACAAGTGGCAGAGATGTGATGGTAAGCCAGAAAAATAACAGAGTCACAGACCCATGACCCCATTCCCTGATGCTCCCTGAGCTATTTGCTAATATTTAATGGATGTGACCCAAATCAGTCTCTATTTTACCCTTCAGGTATATCAGTGTTCATGTTTGCAGAGAAATTATTCTGCCAACCTAGAAAATCTAAAAAGTCTTTGTAGAAGCAACCCCTTGACTTTTTTCTTCCTAATCTCACATATATTTGAAGTATTTCAAACATTCTCAAATCTTTTTGCTGAGGTTCTCTTTAAACATAAAGGCATAGCATTCAATAATAGAGAAATAAGTAGCAAGACTCTCTTTTTATGTGGTGAGAGACAAGGGAGAAAGTAGACAGAGCAAGAATGTGGGAGAGTCATGGAGTGAAGACAAGAGAGATAAAAAAGAGAAAGGGAAAAAAATAGAAAAAGGAAAGGAGAGAAAGTGAGAGGAGGGGGAAAATGTGTGAGGAGAAATAGTAGAGATTAAAGTGTTATTTCTAAGGCATATAATTTTCATGCCCTCAAAAACCTGGGCAAGAACAGACAGAATAAATTATACCCATATTGTGAAATTTAAATTTTCACAAATTATACATATCTTCCAAAATGCCTTAAATAATTCATTAACAATTCATGAATGCACAGAGAATATTAAGGCTGGAGATGAGGACTTTCTACAGATTTCCTCTACTTCTCGATCCCTAACAGACCAGGTCAAGTGTTTTCTTCCCCATAAAAGAACCCCCAAGTCTTTAGTGTTCATTAATATTCCTAATCTGAACAAAGTTATTATTCTGTGCCTGGCTCTCATAAATATCCTAAGAATGAGAATTCTCAGGCATGTCAAATGTGAGTACATTGGACAGCTCCCCACTCTATTCACACACTCTCCCTTGATGTACAATAATGCAGCTTCTCTCAGGTTTAGTAATTTTGCTCTTTTGCCTTCCTCTGAGGCCCATGACAAACACCCTTGTTTAGGCACACTCTGTAAATATTTATTGTACTGGAGTCTGTTCTTTGCAAAGACATAGTAATGCTACTTGCTTGTAATATAATTTCATGTGGTTAATATAATAGTACGTTAAGAATATGAGACTCATTTCATGTTCATGTAGGTTTACAGTTTATTAATAGAATAATGTGCTTCACAGAGTTTAAAGAACACTGTTAAAATTTTTTTTAACACTGACATTCTCAATACATTTAATATTCATCATAGTGTCACAGATGTCATAGCACTTCTTAAGACATCTTTTTTATATCCATCCTCAGGTCCCCTTTTCTTGGCACTCTCACATCTCCCATGTTCCTTCTAGGACTTAGGATGCTGTGGCTAATCACTTCCCACAAACAAAACAGAATCCATTTGCCCTTACCAAGTCTCATTCAGGTACGCAGTGTTTGGTCTGGGCTTGCTGATTGAAGCAGAACATGTCTGGGCCCTGGTTGCTGGTGTGGAGCTCTCCTCTCCCACTGCCAGGAGAGCAGTTCCTGGATTAGCACTTGTCATTATCACATGACATGAATTTAAGCTTGGCCCCCTCCCAGGAGGGAGCCAGGTCTCTTGTCTCATTGAGTTTTATCCTCTCGGTAAACAGCAGGCTCCTTTCTCTCCATTCACTTCACTCCTGGGAGATAGATAGGGGAGGGGGTAATAAGCCAATTATTATCATGGGAATTGTGGCTAGAAGATGAGAGAGTCTCAAAGTAAGAGAAAGAAAGGAAATACTATTGGGAACTCTGTATGGATGTGATGTGTGATACATGAGCAATATACAAAGATAATACATATAAAACTGGATTTGAAGTTATTTGAATATACCATAAGGAGACTGTTATAATTTTGGCAAAACAAAATTAATCAATAATGTGCAACTGAACTCCAAGATAATTTTCTATTCTGACAAGCTGACTGGGACTATAACAAGACTTAAATGAGATGGTATTTGTTAAAGCTATTTTTAATCCCTAAAGTGCTATACAAATATTTGTATGTGATAAGTTGATGATATTTTAGTATTACCTGAATCAATATGGCTCCTATGGGACCTCTCAATGACTTTAAAATATACTCACAGAATTGTCTGTGGTAAGAGGAGTAGGTATAATTGTCTTAATTTCACAGATAAAGCTAAGGTATAGGGAAAAAAATTAAAAATACATATTCACATTTGACTTAGAACCAGGTCTCGTGATTTTCTATAAGCTGTGGTTTCTATTGGGCCATGATGCTTCCCGGTATATAATTAGATCTGAAGTCCTCATCAACCTGATATGAAGGACACAGTCTTCTTCAATGGAATAAATTTTTACAGAAAGCACTTACAATTGAAGAGGACAAGCTGATAATTCATAGTAGGAGATTTTGTGAGGAACAAAGTCCTGAGACTAAGGTTCCTATCTGCCCTTCTGGAAAACTCTATTCATTGCTTAACCCAACAGGGATTCCCATGTACATTTTGTCCTTTGCTATAGAGAATCAAATCTTGGTCATCTTTACAGTTCTGGCTAATAAAATAAGAATGTAAATGTTGGTAGCTTTCTAGAAGAATTTTCTCTTTTTTTTTCTAACAAATGAAAAATTTGAAAGGCACCACTTCTTTTTATTCCTTTCTTGAATATAAATATTATGTCTGGAACTACAGTTGTCATATTAAAAACTTAAGACAATTAGTATAAGGAAAATGTCAACCAAATCACAAGGCCACTAGCCTAACATTAAAACAAACACCAGCAGGTGTTGAGAAAAAGTGAAATTTTATTTGTTTAAGGCATAGGTATAGTTTTTCCCTTTTTTTGACAACATTTTTGACATTTGACAAAATGTTAATATTTCTATACTTCAGAGGGCATAATATATAAAATTTTGATGCATATCAAAATTAGGAGAATATATTTCCAACAAAGGGTAAATGTATCCCAAATATGAGTCAGTCTTATAAACCAATAAGACAAAGAAAAATTCTTTTAGATGCTACTAAATGCCTATAAAATTATTAGAAATATTTAGTGACACTGGGAATTGGACATATCACAAATTGTCACTGAGCTGGTACAAGGTTACAAAAGATTTTCTAACTAATAGGAAACTTGAGAGAATTGGCTGAGAGAACACATGGAAGGACACAGCAGAGACTGTTACCTAATAGACTCTCATAGACGTTATCTCAGTATCAACCCCCTTTAATGCCTCCTTCTTTACCTGCACTTCCTCCTCTTTCTCTTCTCTCCTTCTTGCTTGGCTGTTTATACCCTTGTCAATGGTAAGTTCAGTACATCTTTCTTCCCTGGACATATCCCCAGGTGAAGTATTCACTTGAATAGATGAATGGGTAAATCAATGGACAGAAGAATTTGATATCTACAGCAAAATAGTAAACAGGGTGACATTTAACCTTGGAATCTGTTCTTTGCAATTTCTAAAAGAACATTGTCCCATATAAAAATATCATGTGAACCACATACATAATATTACATATTCTAGTTGCAACACTTTAAAAAGCAGAAATAGCTTAAAGTGATTTTAAAATGTTTTATTTAATCCAGTATGTCCATGCAAACAATCTTTAATGTGATATTTTATATTATTTTTTCTTACTAAATCTTCAATATCAGTGTATCACCTACAGGCCATCTCAATTTGGACTGGCCACATTTTAACTGCTCAATAACAGCATTGGCTAGTGCCAACCATATTGTATAGTGTGTCCTAGATCATTTATATGAAATCATTCAGAAGCCTTGTATAGGTGCTTCTCCTTTGCATTTTATTCAGAGAGTTCCTTGACTATAGGACATAATTCTATATCCCATCATACTCTCATGTTTTTGGTTTAAGTTGGTTAAAGTGTAAAATGTAACTCCTACCGAGGATATCTTAATTTGAGTGAGAAGCCAGAAAACATTTAGGACCCAAAGGAATAAATGCTGTACCACTAGCATCTGTTTTTAGCATCTTAGATAACTTATTACTCACCCTTGCTTGACCACTATAACTCCATCTCGATTTCAAGGTGAGGAGGGGCAAAGGGAAGGAAAATAGTGTCTGTGAACTCAGAAATCTCTGGCAAGAACCTAAACATATTACGCTAAATGCAAAAACTCAAGAATCTCTCTCCACCTGGTCCTCTCATTCCAGATAGTTTCACAGGTTCTGTTTTGCTGGACTTTTCTATCTGTGAGTACAGGGGTATGTATGGAATCCTGCAGCATTGCATGGTATGGAAAAGAAGGGGAGGGACTGTTGCAGCATCATAAAGGGACCCAGATGACACCCAACAGCCAAACAGCGAACACACAGAAGAGAGCAAGAAGGGTAGGGCGAGTGTATTCGGAGGGGAGCTTCAGCATCTACAGTAATAGCCCTGGGTCCTTGGGAAGTCAGCCAAACCTTCTGAGCCTGAGTTTCTGTGAGAAGGAAGTTCATGGCACCCATCTCAGGGGTCTGAACACATGTACATAAGTCCCCACAGGTGAGCATTATGTCAACATGTCATGCAACAAGTTATTAATTAAACAAACAATAATGAACACACTGAACCCAGACAAGTGAGTCTAATTGTGAAGAGAAAAGCAAGGAGCCTAGTGAGGAGGGAAAAGCTCTGAAATGGAGATCAATGGCCTGAAGACCTGTTTTGGAGACAAATGATATTAAGCAGCATGTAACGGTTCCCAGCATCAAATTACATAACCAAATATACCAGGATAAATGACACCCTAAGAAATAGTTGTGATATACAGACTTTAACTGCAGCAGAAAGTATTAAAGCAAGATACCAGGAAGCACTTCAAAACCAAGAAGAATGAGAGAAAAAAAAAAAAACCCACAAAACTGAAGTACATGTTTGGAATTGATGAGATAGGGCGTTAGATTAAAAGGCTCCATGACCCCATTCACTGGCATGTTTAATAGTCCAACCTGAGCAGTGGGTACAGCAGAGACCAGTAATCAAGCTGAATCTCTCAGGAAGCTATATATTTCTTGACTAAGCACTGATTAGCACCCCAGCAGCACCCCAGACAACAATATCACAGGTCCTGTCTCCCACATTCTCACACACTGGGGCCAGGAGCCCATGGCCCTTCTCCTCAACTGAGGCAATAGAGAGTTTGTGAGCTTGGAGCTTCCACTCAACAAGGAGCACCTTCCAGGGTGAAGTGACCAGGGCTTTGGGCACAGATACTTAAAAACAGGAGACGAGGCACCTCTAGAGGCAGGTGGATGGCTGCATTTGGAGAGAGAGGATCAGCCCTAAATTTTGTATAAAATATTGCTGAGGAAGATCTCTGAAGTAAAATTTGAACAGATGTTTATAATATTGGAGGTTATCTCTCACACTAGAAGATCAGCACCAGTGTACGAGGAGACCAGCTGTGCTTCAATTACTAGTAAATGGTCAGGAGAAAACAGCCCTGAAAAAGAACACGAGAGATTTAGATTAGACAAAAGAATTTCTTAGTGATGTTGGTACACAGTGGAAATGGGTCAGATGTTTCTGGGGCTAGTACCCCCCAAAGTCTTCCCAAATGACATGGTAGGAAGTGACCAGGGAAGAAACACATGTTCATTGAGTGCCCATCATGCTCCAGGTATTATGTTCTTACTCCTCTTAATCCTCACAACAATACTGAGAGATCATCTGCTGTCGTCCCTCTGTTGGAGATGATGGAGATAAAGACAAGAGAGAATAAAGATTGCACAGGATTGCATGATAGCAAATGTTAAAGTCAATGCCGAATACTTATTTTACTCTTACTGTATGCCAAGCACTGTCCTAAAGCAGTTCCTATATGACAATATAAAGTAGTTGATGCTATAGTTCCCACTTTTCAGATGAAGGTTACATAGCTAAAATGTGATAAACTCGAAACTCAAACCAAGGCATCAGCTCCAAGTCCAGATCTTTCTGCTAACATGTCACACCAAACTGCCTCATGCCTGACATGCTCAGGGGTTGCAAGCTGGGACTCCGACCCCGGGCCTGCCTGCCTTGGAGCATGCCAGTGCTTCTGCCTCTGATCGGCTGCCCATTTTCATTCCTGTGGATGTGAGAAGGTGTACTGCTTAAGTAAGAATGAGCTGAAGACTTTGCTTTGCATAAAGCAAATAGAACAGTTTCTGGTACAATAAAATACTCAGCAAACATTTTCTGGTTTTATTATTTCATCCTCCTGGCTTATACTTTGCTGCCTCTCTGGCCTAAAGCTCTACATTCAGAAAAGCTAGAGCATGGTCCTGGATTTGAATCCCAATTCTGCCACATACTATCATTATGACCTTAGGCAAGTTACTTATTATTGCAAAGACTCAGTTTCCTCCATTGCAAAATGAGAATATTAGTAAAAGTTTCTCTTCGAGGCTATGGTCCTAATGAAATGAGAAAATACATTTAAGAACTCAATACACTGCCTGGTAAACAGTGCCTGGTAACTATTGGCCATGATTTAGTTATTAATATCATTGAAAACTCAAATCTAGCATTCTCTCTCCAGAATTTCTCTCAACCACAAATTACCCTTCCTTCTCTGTGCCTCAAGAGCACCTTTAGTGCCACCCAAAGGAGAAAACTTGCATTATCAACTCTGGTGTCTTAGAACCAGTACCTTGTTCTAAAACCCATCTAAAGCTACTTTCACAACTATTCTGAGCAACCGAGTTTCTAATTTTTATTATTTAAATCTTGAAAATAGGAACTTTACAAAAGATTTATTCTAGGCTTTATAGAAAATAGGAGATCACTTTGAGTGGGCTTTTTTATAATACCAGAACTGATGCCAGTAGACTGACTGATTTTTTTTTTTTTGTTGTTAATGTGAGTAATAGGTCAAGGGCACTCTATTTTTATTTGTAGGACATTGCTTGGAAATGCTTCATTGTTTCTAGAAGGCTCATAAAGAGAACTAAAGAGCCTCATCCAACACAGGTAGTCAATATAAAATAGTAAAACTGCCTCTTTTTTTTTCTGTCAAACACGTGGAATTTGTATAACTAAATGAATATTTCCTCCTCTAAAGTAATTTGAGCCATACAAATGTTTCAGTGACACTCTCACTAACCTGTAGCAGGCTGAATGGTGACCCCAGAGATATATTCAACTCCTAATCCATGGAATCTTTAAATGTGGCCTTCTATGCCAAAAGAGTGATTATCACCTTATATGGCAAAAATATGTGATTAACTTAAGAATCTAGATGGGTAAAAATTATCTTTAGTTATCTGGGTGAGCCTTAAATGCAATCATATACATTAAACACAGAAGATTATATAGATTAAATACAGAAGACAGCCTCTCAGAAGAAGAGGGCATAGGAAGATGGAAACCACAAGCCCAGGAATGCTCGAGCAGCCACCAGATAAAGCTGAAAGAGGCACAGAACGAATTCTACCCTAGAGGCCTGGGAAGAAACAAGAGCCTCCACCTGGAGAAGGGTAGGGTTTCCCACATTTGCATGATCAAGATTTTCATTCTATATGGGGGACCAGGAACCAAAAAGTCAGATTACCAGTAGTCTCACTTGCCAATATTTTCAACGCACTTCTTCAAGGTGCCACCAATACCTCCTCATGCCAAGCAACGTATTGATCAGCTTCCTCCAAAGTTGGTTAACACATCCGTCACCTCACAAATTTACTTTGTGTGTGTATGTAATTAGAAAATTTAAGACCTACTCTCTAAGCAAATTTCAAGTATATAGTACAATATTATTAACTATAGTCACTGTGCTGTACATTTAACCCCAGAATCTCTTCATCTTATAACAAAACGTTTATACACTTTGACTGATATCTTCCCATTTCCCCGTCTCTCAGCTGCTGGTAACCATCTCTCTACTCTCTGTTTCTCTGAGTTCGATGTTATTAAACCCCACATATAAGTGACATCATACAGTATTTGTCTTTCTCTGTCTGACTTATCTTTAAAAGCCATTCTAACATATATGAAGCAATATTTCATTGTGGATTTCATTGACATTCCTTGATGATTAATAATGTTGAGCTTCTTTTCATATACTTGTTGGTCATTTGTCCTTTTTTGGAATGTCTATTTAGGTATTTTAGGTATTTTGCTTATTTTTAAACCAATTACTTAGTTTTGCCTTTTTTTTTTTTTGCACAGATCCAAACACTCAGGCCCTCCCACACGCCCTTATAACTCTCACACAATCTCAAACACACCTCACACACTTTCACAACCCTTCCACAGACACTCATACAGAATCTCCCAACAAGACCTTCACAAACACTTTTTCACGCACTCTCACACAGACCCACTTACTGATACCCTACCACAGGCTTTCATAGACCCTCATACATACCTCCGCAAAGAGCCTCATACACAACCTCACACACAGCCTCACACATTCTCACATATGCCCTCACACAAACCCTCACTAACACCCTCACACAAATCCTCATACAGACCCTACATACACCCTCACATACATTCTCACACAGACTCTCACACACCTTCACATAGCTCCTCACACACATTCTCAGGCACACTTTTATACACTCCCTTACATAATACATGCTTATACATTTGTTGAATGACTGTAGGCCTAAACCACGTGTCCACCCTTCTATGTGCATTTATCTTCTGAGCCCTGCTGTCTGTGCTCTAGGCAGGACACACCAGACCTATTCGCGGGGCAGAAAGCAATGATTGCTCCAGGATGGGTGCCAGGCTATTCTCATGGTAAATGGAGACGCGGACATAATCTGCACATGTTTCTCAGTTGATCTAGTTCTCTTCTTTCTTCTTCTCTTCTCTGCTATCCAAGCATAGATTCACTCACACGTACACACACATCATTCTTATTTTTAGTTTTCTCTTATATAAATTATATAAACTTTGTGGTTCCTAGAATTGTCATCTTAAAATTTTGTCCAAAGCAGTGGGGATTGATCAACCACCGTCTCAGCTCCCTCCCTTTTGTAACATGGATGCGGCCTATGTGGCTAGCACAAGACTCTGGAAGGGGGATAGCTGTGGGAGATGTAAATAATTGACAAATTTATTTTCTAGCCCCTCTCACCCTTGGTACCTGACCTATTTGAGAGTAAATGAAGAGCCTAGCACAATGCTAGGCTCATTTGTACAGTGTCAGATTATAATTTATTGTTCTTCTCTCTGAGGTAGTTGGGACACATTGGTATAGTGGGTTAGATTAAGTAGCTGCCTTGTTTTCCCTGAAACACTGCTCTGTGGTTGTATCTAATAGACCTATGCATAGAGTTTTAAATGGCCTGCAAAAAAAAAAAAACCAATTTAATAAAAATTCCACATTGTGTTCAAGTTTTCCTCACCCACCATGACGACTGTTGATGAAAAGGAAGCTGGATTTGATCCAGTTACTATTCATTTGCAAAAGCGTTCATTTAGAATATATTTTTCTGCCTTGATGTGTCAAGTTTTATTTTTCTGACCTTTCTAAATGAAACTGTGTTGCCTGTCTGCTGCATGATTCACCAGAAAATGCAAGACTATAGGATTTTCAGAATACTTCCAGAGATAGGAAGGAAAAGCTCAAGGCTGCATTAGATTTCTTAAAAAATCTAAAGATCTGAAGGATTTAATTTTAAGAAGGGTTTCTCATTGAAGACCTCGAATTTTCTTCACACGGATATTTTCATAGGACTGCCTGATATAGCAAAATATGGCAGCTGGCTCATTCTAAGGAAAGGATATAAGAGCAACAGAGATGCAGAAGCCATACTTTTTTTATTACCTTAGTCTTGGAAATCATATACCACCGGTTCTGCTATATTCTCTTGGTCACACAGATCAATCCTAATACAATGTGGAAAGGGATTATACAAGGGCATAAATACTATGAGGGTGGATCATTGAGGACCACCTGGAGGCTAGCCACCACAATAGGTCATACTTTGGTAGTTAAATGAATTTGAGCAACTCTTTGGTCCTCCGCACTGTAGACAACACTATTGTATGTGCATGTGCATGTGCATGAACACACACACACACACACACACACACACACACACACACACACACACACACACACACCAGGCATAGTCAGCATATCACCTACTTCTCCCTAGGCAACATGGCAATGTAATAAAAGCAAAGCTGTAGCTTATCCACCCCCCCCCCCCCCCGCCTGGGGCTAGGAAACTGGAGAGAAGATTCTGGGACAGCTTCTCCCACCACCGGCAGGGTGGCCTTTGAGTAGTCACTGGACTTCTCTAGAATCCTTTGGAGAATAAGCACACTGGAAAAGGTGGTATCCATGTCATGGATAGGTCTAGAACCAAGATGTCTACCCTAATAGGCTTGGCCAATGGCACTAGGCTGGAGGATTTGGGGACGGGGTAGAGATATAGATGGAGTCTCCTAGGGAGCAGATTCTGAGATGGACATTTGCACACAGGGAGTATGTTGGGTGTTCTCTCAAGATCAGCACAGCTGAGGATGAAGTCAGTAGGACTGAGTAGAGGGAGAAGTTGAACTTTGATACTGCTTGGTACTCTGCAGCTTGGATGGCCTTTAAGAATTATTTTAAATTGGCATGAGAGAGTCTTTATATGCTTGACTCCATCTAACAACCAGATATTAAATAAAGGCTGCCCTCGAGGTGAGAGTGTAACATTAAGTAAGGGCACGACCCAGAGAAGAACTCAGCTAAAGGCTGCCTGCTGCCAATGCTCCATGGAGAAGGAGTGCTTCAGTCCTAGAAGGAAGAATGTAATGAGGTACCAAGACACTTACCACAGGTGAGGACAGCCAAGGGAAGGAAGGAGACAAAAGAGGCTAATAGTCAAAGGGGAAGGGGAACAAGAAGAAAGAGCCACCTGTGGGCAGAGACCTTGGGCCATTCCCAAGGAGAGAAGCAAAGCAGCAGCAGATTTTCAGGCTCCGGTGGGTAACTTCTCTTCTCTCAAAAGGCCTTCTCTTTGAGTCAGTTCTCTGCTTAAAAGCTGCCAGACAATACAGTGCTTGTGTCTCAGGTTTAGCAGTTAAGACAGTGGCCTGCAGATATCACTAGGACTGGAACCTGGGCTCCTAAGGTGAATGGAGGTGGGATGTGACTCTCTCTTGAGTTCTGAGCCCTGTGCCTCCTTCAGCAGCTTCCATCCCTGGTGAGTCATCTCTGAACCCTGCAGAGAAAGAGGAAAACAGACATGACAGTGATGGCAGTGAATGATATAGAATCAAACCAGAACATTTAGCAGCAGCACCTTAGCAGCCAGTCAAGCCAGAGAAATTTGCCAAAGTTTCCTTTGACTTATATCTGTCCTCAGAAGGCTTCCATTTCTGCAGCAGAAATCCAAATTATCTTTTAATTGTGTGTGTGTTCTCCATTTGAGCTTCCTCCTTTTCTTCCCCCTTTGAACTATTTTTGATTAAGTCAGACTCTGAATGCAGCTTTGTGTCAAAATGATTCTAAGTGTCTGACAGACCATTTCCTTAAGGAAGAAGAACCATAGAGGGTGGAGAAGAGAAGAGTAAAAGGAAAGAGTATCTAAATGAAGGGGGAAGTGAGTGTGAGAGAGGAGAGAAGGGGAGAGGGAAGGAAGAAGGGAATGGGGGAAAGGAAGGGGACACAAAGTCTTAGATGCCACAGTGGGTCTGTGATAGGCTGTAACCTCTGCTTTTAATCTCTTTCCCTCAGGTCCAATCCAAAATCCCAAGCTCTCAGCAGAGCACAAACTGAACTCCCTCATGGGCTGGTCAATACACATAAAAGTGGTGGATGAGAAGAGATATAATAGAGAGGAGCTACACACAATGGAAGGAGGCTATTTCCCTTGTTGAGGTGAAGATCAGCTGTGGCCCTCCACCAGTGGTTAATGTGAAGTTCTCTAACCCTGGGGTAATAAGCTATACACATGAGGAAGTTGCCTTGCACACAGAAGGTACTTAGTAAAGGCCTGTGAAATGAATAATTGAATAACTCAATGGGCAATGATGCCATTCACTAGTCCAGAGTATTATCTGGAGTCTGGGCAGCTCCTCAGGATTTCCTTTCAGTATTTTCCAGGGGCAGGAAGGATGTGCTCTTGAGTACAGGGACTTTGGAGTCAGACTGGGTTCAGATACTGACAGAGTTACTGACCAGAGGTATGATGCAGGTTGCTGAGTCATGCTCTTCTCCATATCAGTCACTAGTCAGGCACTTTGGTACAACTTCACTTGAGAGATGTGTTCTGTATAATGGCCCTCCAGGGTAGGCATAGCTACCCAATCTTAGGCACACTGAGGACACTGAGGTCACAGAGGTCACCCTACAAAGTTCTGGGCTGGGAGTTACATCTGTATCTGTCCCATTTCAACTGCCAAGACCTTTTTTCCAACCAGGTCACATGGCCTCAGCCTCACATGGCCTCAGCCTAATTTCCCTCAGAGCCTTAGCCCCACATGTAACACAGAGAATAACATGGCCTACAGTGGCTGCTGGGAGGACTAAGTAGATAAACATGAAAAATATCCAAAAGCAGTAGCTTAAAAATAACAGACACTCATCAGAGGTCACACTCGTTTTTCTCAACTTAAATACTGCAGGAGGCCAGCAGCACTGTGACAAGCTTCTACATGAATATATAGGCTTGCGTTAGCTCTACAATGCTCCTCTCCATTCACGTCTTTATGTATGTATGTATGTATGTATTCTGCAAAGGGCAGCTTAGAAAAATCTATGCAATCTAACAAGATGAAGTGAACTTTATGTAAGTGGGTAAAAAAAAAAGGAAAATTGAGAATGGGAAAAACAAGGTGAAAATTTAGGTGAGTATGCACAATGCACTGTGAAAAGGTCTATGCAGATAGATGATAGATTAGATAGATGATAGATAGATAGATAGATAGATAGATAGATAGATAGATAGATTAGGTTAGATGGACAGATCTTTATATTATTTGCATGAATTACAGGGCCAACAAGATTTTTTTTGGAGAGGATGGTTGTTAAAGAGACATCTTCAACTGGTCACTCATAAGGATGACACCATGTGTCCTCACTCACCACCCCAGGCAAATACCACAATAAGTATCATTGAACTATTTCTAGAATATCCCTCAGTGCATTCTGATAGCACACCATTCAAGTCTCATCAGATGGAGCAATTCTATAAGCACCTCAAAAGAGATAGTTCAGGTATAAAACTTTTGTGATGATGTACGTTAACAAGAGTTATAAAAGGTACATTTTCAGAAGTTCAGGTTTGGGTAGGAGGCTAAAATTAAATGAAGAAGAAAGAGTGGAAACAGCACCAGGGAGAAAGCTAGGTGTCATGGCTCTAGCTCTAATGCGTGTACTAAACTCAGTGACCTGCTGTGGGACTTAGGGGAGAGACATCCAGCACCTTCACCTGTAACAGAAGGTGTGGCCTACACCTTCCTCTGACCCTGTGGTATTAGGCAGTGTGCCTGTGCTTGAGAAGATCATAATTTGTATGTCCAAAACTCAGCAATCAAGGCGACTTTCTCTGCTAAGCTTAGGTCTGAGATATTAT
Source organism: Eonycteris spelaea (assembly GCA_003508835.1). Lineage (NCBI taxonomy): Eukaryota > Metazoa > Chordata > Mammalia > Chiroptera > Pteropodidae > Eonycteris > Eonycteris spelaea. The sequence continues at coordinate 51,497 of PUFA01000288.1, read as the reverse complement.
TGCTTTCTCCTCAAAGGCACTGCTTCATGACTTCTGAAGCACCTAACGTTTGGGAAAGCCGGGTCTACCTTCCTCGGCTCCTCCTCCACATCATTTCACTTGATGAAATGGTTTTTACGGCCCCCTGGAAATAATACCCTGGAAAGTGTGGTCACAGATCAGTTGTTATTAAAACATGAACACCAGGAGAATGCCAATATTGACTGTCCTACTCTCCTAACACAAACCAACCTTGTTAGAGGATTTAGGGGAACATCGAGCAGGATAAAAAAAAAACAAAAAACTGATGCTCTATTCCATATGCTTGTCTAGCAATGAGCACCTGCTGTTCACAGAAGCCAATGTGTTCTGAAACATTGCTAATGAGGTCCCTGAGCACATCTTCAGGTCCCCATCCATACTGCTGGAGAAGAGATGTAATGACTTCAGCCTCCTCACTCAGAGGAGCCAGCCTACTTGCTGACTATATATTCCTGTTAGAGTTTGCTCAGCAAGGTAGCAGCCAGGCTGAGTGGTGGGAGAAGGGCTCCTCTTCTATGAGGCCCACCCTACATTCTAGGCCAGCCTACCGAGCCAGCTCCTCAAAGCTCCAGGTCCCAGTGACAGTTCTAAATGCCACTCAGAGCCATCAAAATCTGGTTTCTGACCCCTGGCTGGGGAGAAATAGGGAAGGAGATGGAAGATGAAGAACAGTACAGTGTAGTGATTTAGAGAATTGCCTCTTTTAGGGGTCAGTAGGGCCTGAGGTAGAATTGGTGCTCTACCACTTACTAGCTGTGTGATCCAAGGCAAGTCATTCAACCTCTCTGAATTCATTTCCTTCTCTGAAAAATGAAGCTAATAACTCCAGAGGGTTTATTAAGAGATCCTAGGTGCAAAGCATCTATCACAGTGCCTGGCACACAGCAGGGACTCTGAAATGTTGCTTTTGTTCCTGTACTTCTGTTTTGCTCTCAGGGGAGAACTGATAGTGTGCAGTGAGAAAGCAAGTCCAAAATGTCTTTCTCAGGGGAGAAATGGTGAAAATTGGTGAAAGGAAGTCTGACTTGATTAGGGGATTCAGTGCACAAGATGTCTGTGCCCTGGACTCAGGGACCTTTAAAATGTCTCCTAGTGATAGCATCTGCGTCCTTCCCAAACTGCAGAGCAGGCTCTTGAATGCCCTGTCTTCCCTCCCCCACACTTCATACCCCTTAATACCATTCTCCCATACCTGCTTCAGAAAATGTCCAGAGCCATCCCAGGAAGGGCACACAATCCAGGAGGGAGATAAAGGGCACCTTGGCTTCCCCATCCACTTAGACCTTAATGCAGTCTCCAGGACAGGCAAGGCAAGAATGGATGCTTGTCCTGGAAAGTGACAGGCTGTGGCCTATGAGCTTTCCCTAATATGAAATACAGAGTTGGGAGAAGATCAGGAGCCTGGATTCTAGTGCCAGTCTGTGACCAGAATAAAACCCAGGCTCTCTATACCTTGGTTTATCAATCTCTGAAATGAGGCCCTGACCTCATTTCCTGCGGGCTACTGTCCCTCTCTTACCTTCCACCTCTACACAGGGAAATGCTCTAAGTCTGCCCTGGACCTGGCCCAGCACACTGGCCAGGATGCCTCTGTGCCCATGGCCCTGGTGACAGAGCCTGTTCTGGCTGCTGACAGGCCTGCAGGAGAAGAGAGATTGCCCACAGTGGCCACTTTCTCTTCATTTGAAACCGGCCCTAGGAGGTTTCATCAGGACTTCTGCTCCCAGACATCCCTCTTTCCATAGACACCCTTGATCACCAGTATTTAAAGTCACTTTGTCACTACTCTCTTCTCAGTCTGAAATGGCTCAGGTATCTTCCCTAATTCTCAGCTCTCCCACCTGAGAGAGTCCCGGCACCACCGAGCAAACTTTCGGTTGTATATATTGTGCAGTGGGCAACCCTAGGGCATATAGTCTCCTGCGGTACAGGAAATGGCACACCTTGGGCTGGAGCTCAAAAAATCCTCATGGCTCTGCACTGTGATGTAGGAGAGCCAAGGTCCTCTCACAGCCTGGGGTTGATGAAGGAGCACCCAGGGCTCTGAATAAAACACCAATCTAGCTGTTAATTATGTGGAAAGTGGTATACAAAACCTGAGGTACAGTAAGATGTCTTCTTAACACTTTTAAACTGTTACCAACCACTGTCTGACTTGCATAGTGACTTGGGGGTGGATGCCCACTAGAAGCTTATAGGGAGCTTTGGAGTGGAGTGACATGAATCCCAACAGCCTGGTATACAGCATATTTATCAGCAGCTTCACTCAGACCTTTCAGAAAAGACATTTAACATAGAGCTTATCAGAGGTGATATCCCAAGCAGTCTTTTCAGTTTCTTGAATAGATTTCAGCCTTCTCCATCCCCTCCATCTCTTTTGGCTTTCATCTGCATCAGTGAAAATGGACGTCTGGGAGCTTTCAAGCCAAAAGACAGATATTCATCACCTGCCCTGGCACAGGCTAAAAGGCAGAGTAGGTGGTGCAATGACTTCTCTGTAGCTGTTATTTTCAGCCAAAAGAATCTCCTCTCTCCAAATACAGAAATTTCTCTTAGCCGTCAATTTTATAAAATTACTATAAAATCACATGGTTCTTTGACTAAATTTGCAGTCAAATCTAATCAAATTTTGCTTTGAAAGTATTTTCCTCAAAAATATCTATTTTTAAAATCAATTAAATAATATAATACAAAATTTTAAAACAAACTGGAATTCAAGAGTCACAGGGCAGCATTGAAGAATAAAGGATCTGAATGACACCTATGGTCTTTGGTTTTAGTCATGCTTCAGGGTGACCAGTGAGTGGATCTTTATAAATGTATTGATCCTTAAGCCTTGATGCTAGAAGATTCAGAAGATCAGGGGATACCCTACAAATATCTATCTACCTATTTATCTATTTATGTTATCTATTTATAAATATCTAAATATTTATCTATTTATGTTATCATCTATCCATCTAATTATCTATTCATCTATCTGCAGAAATGATTCTGCTATACCACAAGCTTGAACACCATTGGACTAGAATTTGGGAATCATTTATTGACATAAAGATGTGATAGCTAATTAAATTGGGTTAATCCAAGAATTGCTTCACCGGGCTAGTTTGTTTGTTTGTTTGTGTTTTGTTTGTTTTAAAGGGAAAGGAGTGTAAGAAAAATGAGCTGTATTTTTGGTTCTGCCTGGAAGCAGGAGATGGATGGAACAGGATCACACCTAGACACTTTTCTATAGCTGGGAAGTTTCTTTTACACCTCCAGATTTGTTTGGATGAGAGTAGGACCCTGCATACTAAAGTACGAAGCAATTCAGTACATGCCACTTAAAATAAGACATGTAGTTGTAAACTTTCAATGTCATAAGATATCTTAAAGGTCATCTTGAGTTCCCTATCTCAACACTGCATGCATAAAGTCGATGAAAATTTCCTTTAATTCACCTTACAATCATTCTAAATTATTTAAACCTAACTATTTGATCATCAGTAAGTTACACTCTCTTGTTAACCAGATAGAGTCTCTACAGTGAAATGTGCAGCCCACATCTTTGGTCTCATTATCCAGAGTTTGATACCCAGTACATTCTTCCAACCACCATCCTTGACTTCTTGTTGCCTGTTGGTCCTATAAAAGCATTGCTCTCAGAATTAGGCTCAAAATTAATGCCATTTTTTAAATTAAATTTTGGTTAGCAGTGTGTCCTGAAGATCAACTCTCAGACTTCTGGCAGAGCAGAGAAGCTATTGCAGGACAGCTTCCATTTTACAGAGAAAAATGATGGTCCCATAGGAAATCATTCATGGCTCCCCCTGCACCCAGGGACAGAGATGAGATTTGCAAAACAACAATTATGAAGAGGCTTCTGGGCTTTTGAGAAATCTGCCAGAGAGCTAATGGTTTCCATAGAAACATTATAGGAAATGTTAGGGAGAACTTCTCTCTTTAGAGGGGTTATTCAGCACAAAGAGTGAATTAATGGAGGCGAGACACTAACCCTCCATTGTTCCTAAAGAATACGTCTATCAGGAAAAAGCTCACAGGTGAAGGACTTGCCCTTCTCCATCCTGTAAGGAAACATGTCACAGATCTATTTAGGCTAAACCCCATTCGAATTGCCCATTCCCTCCAGCTTGAGTCAAATCAGATAATAGTTTTAATCCATAAATTACCATTGAAGAGATAGCAAACAAAACATATATAAAATAAATTAAATAAGCCTTGCAAACAATTCAATCATTCTTCTTCTCTCTTCTGCCTTTTATTTCTGCTTCAGGAATTCTCAGCCAAGATGTGGGAAGTGATTAGTCATTTACTCTTCTTCCTGCTTCCAAAAATATTGCTTTGTCCCTCATGAGAATTCTCAAGGAAGAACATCCCACAAACTCCTTGATCAGCTCTCCTAGGGCCGCCTGCCCTTATTGAATATGGAGTATTGTTTACCCTTCATTTTACTTGATGTAATTTTTTATTTATTTCCTCTAATTCCATCCTCAGTGGAATCTAAAAACAGGCATTCAGCATATTCCTACATGTAGTACCCTGTGTACTAACTGCAATGTGCTGAGACCTTCCCAACTACCCTCAGCCTCTTGCTCTAAGGCTCAGTACACCGCAGTCCACAAATGTTTTCTCTGGTTCAGACACCAAGAAAGATTTCAAATTTGAAATTGTAGAAATCTGGGACTTGAAGAAAAAAAAAAAAAGAATATTTTAGAATACTCTTTAAAGAAGAATGTGTGCATTAACTTCATTTAATTCTCTCAAGAAATGTGAAAGAAGGCTGATATTACTATTCACATTTTCTTGTTGGGAAATATAAGACTCAGAGAGGCCAGGCACTTTGCCCAGTATTATACAGCTGTTGACCAATGAAGCTGAGGCTTCGGTTCAGGCATTCAGCTCTAGTCAGTCAGCTTTTTTTATCCCATGAAAACTGTCTTAGGCCACTGACTCAGGATTTTGAGTTTGTCACCAAAAGGCAGAGTTCAGGGTTCTGTACTCCTTATCTGTTTCTCCGCATCCTCCAGTCTCACAATGTGGGACCAGGAGAGGACCCCAATTTTTCTTTCCCAGCTCTGAAGCCAAAGACTAGAGGAATTAAGGTGTAGGAGAGAGAAAGCACACTTCTGTATCTCTTCCTTTTATAATTTCCCTCCAACCTCTACTAACCTCAGGTCTCTGCACTGCGAGGCCCGACAGCACTGGGCCCCTCTGATCTCAGCTTTTCCCACTTGCCCCTCTCTTGCTCTGCCTCTGCCACACTGAAATAATCAGCATATTTCTGCTTTGTGGTCCTTGCACTTGCTCTTCCTTTGGTCTAAATATTAGTTATCTATCACTGCATTAACAAATTACCACAAAACAGCAGCTTAAAACAGCACATATTTATTATCTCACAGTTTTTCTGGGTAAGGAATTCGAGCATGGCTTATCTGAGTCCTCTGATTCATGGCCTTATAAGCTTGTATTCAAGGTGCCAGCCAGGCTCAGTCTCATCTGAAGGCTTAATTGGAAAACGATCTGCTCCTAAAATCACATGGTGTCAGCAGGACTAAGATCCTGTGGGTTACTGAACTGAAGACATCAGTTGCCTGCTTGCTAACTTTTGGCCAGAGAGCACCCTCAGTTCTTTCAGCAGCAGACTTTTCAACATGTCAGCTTGCTTCATCAAAGCCAGAAAAGGAGAGGTTATGCTAGAAAGACAAAAGTCGACATTTGCTGTAACCTAATCAATGAAGGGCTATTCCATTACCTTTGCCATATCATTTTGGTTATGATGAAATTGCTATATCCAGCCCGTATTCAAGAAAAGAGACTACATGGGCATGAATACTGGACACAACCTATAATGCTCTTTCCTCAGATAATATTTCAGGATTTACTCTTTGACCTCCTTCAAATCTTGGCACACATATTACTTTCAAAGTGCTGTCTTCCATGGCCACCTTATTTAACTTTGCAGTCTTTGTCAAGTCACTCTCTATTCCCTCCCTATGTCAATATCCCATTTACTCAGTGGTTTGTTGAAGCCAGGGCTTATCAGTACACAAGAAGTAGCTAATTAAACCTTTAGGAAAGTTGTGGCTCTGTTTATATTATGTTGACATCATAGAATTGGCCACTATATGGAAATTTTACCTCACAGTAATTGGTTAACACTACAAAATCAGGACCTTTTTTTTAATGTAGAAGCAGTAAGAATGTTAACATTGACTAGCAAGCCCACGTCTCTAGAGCATCATTCCCTCCTAAAACATGTCATTTATTTATAGTACATGCTATCAGTCTCTTTTCACTGAATGCAAGTCTAGTGAAGACCGCACAATTTTCCATGTTTTGTTCCGCTGTTATATCCAATACCAAGAGTCATAAGGTGTTTAATAACTGTTTGATTAATGTTGATTAAACAAATGAATGAAATATTACTTTCCTTTTAGAAAGGGTTTTCCCTGACAACTACCTGCCCCATTCATAACCTAAATTAGAGTTTCCCTGTGATTTTGTCACTCAACAATCAGTTCATTCCTTTAAACCAAGCATCACGATACCTAACTATAGATGTTTGTTTATTTGTGCTTCATGTCTGCCTTCTCAACTAGACTCCAAAAACATTTTCAGGGCCAGTGCTGTGTCTGACTTACCACTATCAGGCAGCACAGTTTCAAGCAGATTATAGGTAGTCAACCATTGTTTTGTTAATTCATAATTAGTAAATGGATAAATGAATAAAACAAAGTTTATTTATATACTTTTGAGAGATGTGTCACATTGTGAGGCATATCTATCTGTCTGTCTGTCTATCTATCTATCTATCTATCATATGTATTAGAGCTTGCATAGAAAGATGAAAGCAGAAGAAACCAACATTCACACACACACACACACACACACACACAACACACACACACAGTTAATGATTCAAGAACCTGAAAGAACTTTATCCCTGAGGGCATACTCTGTGATATGAGTTTGAATGCAGGATAGGGCTAATTTCCCCAAGTGAAAGGAACTCAAGCCTTGCATCAAGAGAGAGTTCTTGTCCAAGCACAAGAAAGAATTCAAAGGCATACTAAAGTTAGAGTCAAAAAGAAAAATTTATTAGAGAAGGGGTAATGCTCCATAGGCAGAGCGTAGTCTCCTCTCAAAGGAATAGAGTGAGAGCCTGAGAGAGACTCAAAGGAACACAGAGATAGAGACAGTAACAGTGAGACAGAGAAAAGACAATGAGAAGAACCCTGGAGTGTACAGGAAATTCAGTTTTTATATCATTCTTAGTCTCTGTGAATTCTAGTTTAAAGATTTTGTTTACCCTATTTCCTTTGATGGTATAAACATGTAGTGTGAAAGCTTATGTAGTATGAAAAGATAAGAATATGCAATGTAAAGGCCTGCTGGCAATTCCCAGACTTTGATCTATTAGGTTCCCCAATAGTTTTAGCCATAGGGAATGAATGATTGTGTTTATTCTGTGTAGTGAGGGACTTAGACTGTTTTCCTATTTTCCCTTCACAGTATGGGTGAAATGGTTTGTTAGCAATCTCAGCAGAAATCTTCCTTTTGTTCTGCAATTTTTCTTGTGGTCTGGCTATAGGGCTGATCAGCATATTGCATTCTCTGAATATAGTTTGATTTAACATTTTAGTACTCCGGCCTCCTCCCTACATTAAGTTGACCACAGGAAAAACCTAGAGTAAACATATTAAAGAAGTTTTGTGTGAAATGCTTTCATTGTTTTGAGGATGAGCAGAGTTGGCTACCCCAAAATATACCTTTGGTGGAGGGGTGTACTGATTGTTTAAAGCTGGTTATTTTTTAAGAAACAAAAGGCTCAGGAAAAACCTTTGACCTTCCCCCTAACCACCTAAAAAAATTAGACAAAGGACTTGCTCCAGGATGTAATTTATCATCATAATAAATTACATCATAATACATAGTTATTTTATCATCAAATAACTATGTCTTAATATAAAATTGATATGATAGACAGGGAGGAAACTAGCAAAGCCTACTTGATCAAAGTCCTCTCTCTGTATTCCATTGTTACTTTTGATTTAGCAAGCATGTTTTCTCCATCTCCATGTGAATTGCTTTCCACCCCTTTGAAGTTCAAACAACTATTCTCCTTTTTCCTTAGCTCAAGATGGCATATAAATCCTGTGCCCAAAAGGTGTCCTCTGGTTCCATGTTTTTTTGTACATATGTAATTAAATTCTGTTATTTGTTTTCCTGTTAATCTGACTCATGTCAATTCTCAGGCCAGCCAAGAGGAGAACCAAGAGGAGAAAGAGAAAGTTTTTAGCCTCCCCCACAGTTTAAAAATGTGAGAAGGTTATCTCTCAACACTTCTAGCCTCTCTGATTTCTGATTCTAGACTGTGCTCAGTGCCTAAGAGCAACTGGATCCTAATTCTCTGCTGTCTCTTCAAGTTGTCTTTTTTCTAGACATTAACAACCACAAAAACAAAGGAAAAAAACAGCCATTCTTTTTTCTTTCTGAGTCTGACTAAAACCTCAGGATTCATTTTAAAGGCTCACCCTCAAACACCCGTTTGAAGGTACAGTAGAGTGGGTGTGAGTATGCATGTGTGAGAAGGTGAGGGTTTCTACATTAAATTTTACAGTGCTATTCTCTCTAGTGTAATATGAAACTGCTCTGAGACAGCCTAATAATGCAGTCAAGAATATAAGAAAGGGAAAAGAAAAGAATATATGAAAGGTGGTTTGGCATTGCAAAATGTGAGCACACAACAGACACTATAACATAGACGAAAGAACAATGCACGCACACGTGCACACAACGCATATACACACATACCACTACAATAGAGGAAGGAATGTAACCAGAACAGAAGATAATGGCTGTACCTGTCAGACTCCATTGCACTGGTCCTGTGAGCAGGTCCTTGAGCTGTAATGCAACCCTATGAGATCTCAAAGACTTTGGAAAAGCTGACCCTCCACAAGTAGATCAGGATGTGCTTCTGAATTTTCTGAGTGTTGACCAGAGCAATGATCTCCAAGGATCATCAAGAAAAGATCAATTGACAATCTTTTTACTGGCTTTTCAAAGGACCCCCTAGTGCTTTCCATTCCCAGGTTAACTTCAACCATGAAAAGGAATCCCAAAGGAGGGCAAGGGAAATAAAAGTAAATGTCAGAGTCAGGCAGAAATGCCATTGCTCCAGGAGCTAACACCTGTTTCAGCTTCCCTGAGCTCTCTTTTCTATTCATTAGATTCCCCCTTGAAAACTTTTTGCAAGATACATTTTCTTATCAAAAATAGATTGTTTTATTAAAAGTCGGTTCTTTAGAACAAAGATGTGGTAAAGCTGCAAACCAAACCACATCTCCTAAAGCACACCAGTCCATGATTGGCCTAGTAGGGGTTTCATTGTGCACAAGTCTCAGGACATAGTAGATACTTACTAAATGCTGACTGACCTTGCTCAATAATGGTGACTCCTCTGAAAGCCTCCTCTGTCTGCAAGGCTTTATCTGTCCTTTCTCATGAGATAACAGTTGATGGTTCTACTCAACCTAGAACAAGCTCATCCTCCATCACCAAGCACCCTTCCTTTCCCAGTTGCAGAAATCTAAAGAAGCTACTGAGGGACTGTTGCTAGCTCCTCTAGTCAGACTGTATCCTTGTACCTCTCTACCATCCTCAGATTTGGGGTGTTTTAACAAAGGACTCAGAAGTCAGATAGCTCTAGTCCCTATGTGACTCTGGTCACAGCTGAAACTGGCAGATTGCATCTATTTGCCCTAGAACATTATCATCTGAAATAATATCCCAAATGTTCCTTTGCCAGGGTGTTCTTTACATGCTAGAGGCAGCATCTATGCAACCTTTTCCTCTTCCCTTTTTTCTCTCCTCTTCTTCCTATGATTCTGTTAATATCTCTCTCTTAAATGCACAGCAAAATTTCTATGAGTTGAATATAATTGTGTCCAACTACTTTCCAATCCCCAACCAGCAGGGAGGCTGGTGTTTTCTCTGAGGCTAGGAGAGTTCTTTTATCCCAGAGGTGACCTGTGGAGATATACTAGCTAGGGATGGGCTTCTGCTCGAGGAGGGCCAGCATTCAGAGCCAGGCAAGTGGGAGATGTTCATAGCACATACCTGTCCCTTTGACTTCCTGCAAAGGCAGAGTAAGAACTAGTTGGAGGTTTGGGCATGTTCCCTGGAGCCTGGGTGAGAATATGAATGTAAATTCCAAAGCCCTGATTAAGACTTTTATTTGGTGGGGGTGAGACAGAAAGAGGAATATGTAGGCTCAAATCCAGTTGGCAACACCTCTACCCTTAAAAAAAAGCCCAGGTGTAAATAATATATTAAATATAAATAATACATTAAAAACTGTGCATATCAACATATATAATTTCAAGACTTGGGACATGCATACACCAATAAAACCATCACCACAATCAAGGTAAGCAGACATATCCATCCCTTCTAAAAGTTTACTCATGTTCTTTGTTTTATTTCTTATTATAGTAAAAACACTTAACAGGAGATATACCCCCTTAAGTTTTAATGTGCACAATAGAATACCTTTATTTGCTTATTGTTTATTATGTTTATTTGAATTCGAATTTACTTTTCCATACTATTTTTGTCGAGACTGTATAATTTATAAATAAGCATCTACCTATGGTTTTAATATCAAAGTCAGAGTAAACATAATTCGGTCCTGCATCACAAACATAATTGCAAGAACATTAAAAAGTTTCTTTCCTTTTTGTAAAGTTCATTTGCATCTCAGTGTTCCATGTAGTACACATCAAACAGTAGTCAGACAATATTTAAGCATCAGACATTGGTAGCCTCTTGTCAGGTTGGCTTGTTGTTACCTAGATTTTCCATGTCAGTGGAGGTAAAAAGAGACGTGGGTAATAAAATCAGATAATTACCAAGCATTTATGCCTGGTTGGAGGACGAAAGTATATTTTATAGTGCAAGGTAGATTTTTTTCCAGTTTTATTGAAGTAAAATTGACAAACGGAACTGTATAAATGTGATGATTTAATGTGTGTATGTATTATGAAGTGATTACCACAATAATATTAGTTAACACATCCATCACCTCATATATTTATCATTTATTTTTTTTGTGATTAGACAATTAATATTTACTCTCTAAGTAAATGTCAAGTATACTGCATACAATTATTAAGTATAGTCACCACACTATACATTAGAACCTCAGAACTTACCCATCTTATCACTGAAAGTTTGTATCTTTGACCAACATCTCTTCATTTTCCCCCACCCACCACAGCCCCTGGCAACCACAGTTCTACTCCTTGATTCAATATTTTGACATTTTTAGATTCAACGTATAAGATTATACAGCATTTGTCTTTCTTTATCTGACCTATTTTATTTAACATAATATGTCAATGTTTATTCATGTTGTTGCAAATGTCCAAATTTCCTTTGCTTTTGTGGCTGAATATTATTTCACGTGTGTGTGTGTGTGTACCTGTGGAAGCAGGTAAAGCTGGTCACTACCCCATGTACCCTTTGCTGTAGACACATCTTAACTCTGTCTCTGTTCCTGCTGTCCCTTCAAGCTTCAGGTAAAGAGCCACTCCTTCTCTGTTCCCATATCAACACTAGCTTCTGCATCTCTGCTTACTATTGGCACTGTGTCTTAGCTCAGATACAAAAAAGAGCTAGTCAGCTTCTGTGCTACTACTTTATTGGTGATAGTAATCCTGGGGAATCAAGCATTCAGGGAAGAAGGAAGTGAGATGAGGAAGACAGGAACATACTAGAAGAGCAGGGGTTATTGAGCCACCTGCTACCTAGTGGCAAAACGGAGCTGATGGATGGATCTACTGGACGTCTTCAGAGAGGTTATGTGGACCCTGTAGCTCAAGACAGGCTGTCCACAGAGGGCAGGTAGAAGCACTGTCCTGCTGGTCCCCTCCTGATGTTTTCCATCTTACATTGGGCAGTTTCTACCCCATGGAACATTGACTCCCCTACCTTACTCAGGTGTTATCCAGTCTCTCCAGACAGCATCCACTCAATCAGTTTGGCTATGACACAGGTGTGGCAATGGGCACTGTATGTGTAGCATCTCCTACTGTGCTGACACTATGGCTCTGAGATCATGGAATGCACAAGTCATTACTAGTGAGGTGTGGGGGCAGGGCTGGTGGGCCAAGAGAAAGAAAGGAGTCAGCTTTTAGCAGCAGAATAGGGAGCATTCTTGGGAAAATCCCAAAGAAGCAGGCAACTGCAGATGGAGTGCAAGACTGGAGGGTGTAGGAATGCAAAAGTCTTGCCTTCTGGATGTTCCGCCTAACATAAGGATACATCTTATTCCATCCAACTCTTCCCTCCCCACTCCTAGAATCATTTACAGTTGTCCTTGAAGCCCCCATCCCACCTAATTCTGAACAAAGAGCCTATAATATAGACCTGAGGGGTCTCCTAAGAAATAGAAATAAAGCCTTCCACGCCAGGCTGACTGGAACAATTTGACAGGCCCAGAAATCCTGGCAGCCTCTTGTGTTAAATGTAAAAATGAAAACTATTTTCAAAAGCCTTTTCTGACTCAGTAGCTGTTGTGAACAGAATGTTTGTGTTTCTTCAAAAATTCATGTTAAAATCTTAACCCATGATGTGATGGCATTTGGTGATGAGTCCTTTAGCAAGTAAGTAGACCTTGAGGGTGACTTCCTTATGATGGAATTAATGGCCTTATAAGAACAGACATGAGAGAGCTCACTTTCTCTGCTCTACAGAACATAAGGATGCAATGAGAACACACCCATCTATAAAGTAGGAAGAGGACCCTCATTAAGGTTTGACCACTTAAGCATCCTGATCTCAAACTTCCTTCCTCCAGAACTGTGAAAAATAAATGTTTCTACTGTTTAGCCACCTAGTCTATAGTAATTTGTTAAGGTAGACTGAGACAATAACAAAGAAACAGGAAGACAGCTCCTGCAAATTAAGGTAAAATAAATATGCCAGAAGGCAGAGATACTTCAAGAAAGTCTCGTTACCCTTGTAATACCTTCTGTAACCCAAATTTAGAAACACTCCACCGGACAGCTGTTATCCAGCAGCATGCTGCCTTCCTGATCTATATTTTCCTATGTGAGCATGGGACTGTTGGGGATTAGAGATGGACAGAGGGGAGGTGGACATGAGAGGATCATGCGGTCTGTAACTGCCCCCCTCCAAAATCTCTGCAATGGTCCTATCTTCCTGCATTCTACCTGGCAATGTCAAGGTAGGGAGAATCCATGGGGTTATATCCATCCTCAACAGGGAACCCAAAGTGGTGCCTTGACCAGGGTCAGCCCTATCTGCCACTTTGGTTGTAGGTCTTCAAGGTAGATTTGCCTCTTGGTAAATTTAAATGAAGTTATGTTTATTGGGAGGGTTAATAGATTTGATTTTTCCTCTTGGATGCTGAAGTTTGGGGGGAGGGAGGGATACTGTAAATGTGCCTGTGTAAGCAGAAATCATGCTTGGTGACATGATTGCCAAATGCCAAAATGCATTGTCTCCAAAATTAGATATGCAATGTTGGTTTCACGTATAAGTGCTTTTTTTGTTTCTTTCCTTTTTTTTTTTTTTTTTTTTAGGAAAAAATGGTCTACATGTTTTATTAAGGCAAGTTATCCCAAAATCATTGCAAGCTACTGCATGGGGATAATGATGGAATAGAATTTACCTGGGTACATACTCTCATACCAGTCCTCTCCTTCTCCCCTCCCACCTCCAGCTAGTTTCTGAGGCAGAGACAAAGCAGAGAGTATGGGGTAGATCAAACTATAGTTCAAAAGGCTACTTCCCTGGCTGAAGGCTATGTGTTTTCCTTTGTCCGGTGGAATGTTAGCAGACATGAAAATAAGCAAAAGCTTGGAAAATGCTTTTCTTCTTGCATGTTGTCCTTGCTGCGAGATGAATAAGCCGGTCCACGATGATAAATATGTGAACAGACTAAACCCACACCCTAGCTTAGGGACACTTGTTAAAACCAAGTCCAATTGATGAACAATTCATTAACTTCTCCAAAGATGTGTGAATGAAATAAATGCATATTGTTATAAAGCAATAAGGTGTTATGGTTGTTTGTTATGAGTCAATTCTGACTCATATGAAGGCATAGTCCATTTCCCTTCAGTGTAAAAATGTTAAGTCCTTCCCAGTGTAACCTGTGCTTACCCTTCCTCACAAACACTTCTTACCCTAAATCATGACTAATTGTTCACTTTTCTATCTATATTACATATTCCTGGTGACATGCATGTGCATTTTTTTTTCTCTCAATATTTTTAGGAAATAGAACACATGCTTAATGAGTATCGGTTAGGTAAAAGAATAAAAGAATAAATCAGATGTTATAATATGGAAAAAGGATAAGCAAGTATGAGAAAAACAGAATTGGAACTCAAGGACATAATTTTGGGAAAAGATTAAGGCTGGGTCTATGCCGGAAAAGTTGGCCAGGACATATTTCAGCAGTAACGCTCTGGCTGCAATGCCCACACGAATGGTTCCCAACTGACTCATTTTGTTTGCATCCTTCAGATCAGATTAATGATGTGGAAGCATGTTTACTGGCTCAGATGGTGACAGCCCTGCAAAGCAGGGAGACACCTGCTCATCCTATGCCAGGGAGTTCAATGCCTCTATCATTCTGTTGCTCACTGCAGTCAATGCTGCCTGAATGCAAATGGGCAATTCCACACTTCAGAGGAGTAGTCCTTCAGGGGAGATACCCTGGGGCAACCTCTGATTCTGGTGTCTCAGAGTCCCAGGCGGCTGCTATTTCCAGTCTGATGACTCATGAACATGCACATAAACTTACTGAAGATCTGCATGATGAGCTCTGGACTAAGCCCAGGTATCAGAGTCACTGCTGAAAACTGGTCAATAGAGAACCACTCTGTACAAAGGGTGGCACAGGACCTTTCTGAGCTCAAATTTATCTTCTGTGATGCAGCTTTATCCCTTTTATCAGCATGAATGGTTTTACTGTTTGATTGACCTCTTGGTTAGTTGGCATCCAGGATATTGTCTGTTGAAAGCCGCATTAGTGAAGTAAAGTAGTGATTTGTGATACAAAACAGGGAAGCCCATCTCCTGCTTTTTCCCAATGTTTTATGACATTTTAAATAAGCAGATAGTCATTTTGAAATCAACAAGACTATAAGACTAAGGGGATAAGAAAAGACAGAGAAAATCTTTGTCTCTTCTTCATAGGCCAACTGAGGACCAACCTTACCAGGGTACAGGGCTAAGCCTGGGTCTCCCAAAGCACAAGCAAGATACAGTCCCCTGCCCTAACTGACCTAGAATGAGGAGATAAATGGCTGAGGGAACAGGATGGTTTTAACTCTAATTTCTTTAATAAATGGCGAGGTCAATTGATAGCCAGGGGTGTGCTCTGCTCAGTTCTCCCTTCATAGAGAAGCTTTACTAGCAGCTAGTCAGCTATGGCACACGAGGAACCATGGCAATGTTTGATGTTGAGGCCACACTCACCGTAGGCCGCTCCTATCAATGATGAAGCATGCACAGATACTGGAGTTGGGCCCATTTCCTGCCAGTTGAGGACTCTTATAAAAGAGAGTTTGTCCTCCTGGACTCTGCGTCGGCCTGGCTAATTTCCTTCTCAGAGATGTTCTGCAGTGTGAGGCTTTTCCTTCCCATATCCTTTCCAAGACTTTTAGAACTAGTGTCGCCCTTATTCCCATACCCTATCATTTCAGTGTAACTTCCAACCGCCAATGTCAGCCTCTTTAGGACCTGAGGTAGTCCCAAAGACTGGAACAAACATTCCTGGGATCATTCTGCCCCTAATGATAAATGGGAGATAGAATTTACCTAGTTCTCTGGCCTCTCAGGTAAGATATTTCTGGAATCACATATTTTATTTGAATATTTGTATTAAAATCTAGCTAATATACAATATTATATTAGTTTCAGGTGTTGCATCATAGTTATTAAACATTTACATACCTAAAAAATGTGATCACCAAGATAAGTCTAGCAACCATCTGACACCACACAACACTATCATGGGTATTACTGACTGTATTTCCTATGATGTACATTACATCCCCAATGACTTATTTGTTTTATGCCTGGAAGTTTGAACCTCTTATTCCCCTTCACTTTCCCCCCTGCTTTTGATTTTTTCAATTACAGTTGACATTCAATTTATTTTTTATTAGTTTCAGGTGTACAGCATTTAATGTAGACATTTACATAATTTACAAAGTGATCTCCCTGACCAGTCTAGTGGCTACTTGGCACTATACATAGTTATTATTATAGTATTTGATTATTATCCTCATGCTGCACTTTACATCCCCATGATTATTTCATACTACCAATTTGTTGCTTCTTAATCCCTCCACCCTCTTATCTGGCAACCATTAGCTTGTTCCCTGCATCTATGAGTCTGTTTCTGTTTTATTTTATTTTTATTCTTTAGATTTCACATATAAGTGAAATCATATGATATTTCTTCTCTGACTTATTTCACTTAGCATACCTTCCAGGTCGATTCACATTGTTGCAAATGGTAAGATTTCATTCTTTTTATGGACCAGTACTATTCATTGTACATATATACCACCTGTTCTTTATCCAATCACCTATTAATAGACACTTAAGTAGCTTCTATATCTTGGCTATTATAAATAAAGCTGCAGCGAACAAAGGGGTGTATATTTCTAATCAAATTAGTGTTTTGGCTTTCTTAAGGTAAGTATCCAGAAGTAAAATTTTCTAGGACATCATGTATGTTTAAAAAATAGTGTCATATACTTAGTACATTGAAAGTAGAATTAGTACAAATAATTTCATTAAATGAAATTCAGTGATATAAAACATTCTGGTGAGAATATCAAAAGATAGAATTTATGTTTCTTGCACCATTTATTCTAAAGGACAGCAACAAAGCTATTACTTTGGGTATATATCAAAGTCTTAGAGATTTGTAAAATTTAAATTTTTCATGGAATCATTTTAAGATGGTTAAAAACACTGTTTTTAGGAATAGACCATAAGTTTATTTTAATAAGCATTTAAAACTAGAGAAGACAAAAACTAATTACATTCATAACACTCTTCTAGAAACATCATATAATGATTAATTTATCAAATCTTTCGTTCACTCAATAACTATTTATTATATTATATTTCAGGTGTTGGGAATAGAGCAATAAACAAAACAATTAGAAAAACATGTGCTAACATTCTATGTGATTTATTATATTGGTATCCTTTGTATATTTAATTTATATATAATTGCCAATGTCTTAGCTCATTCTTTCCTCACAAGAAAACATAATAAGTGCCGTGATAAGTTTTTGCAAATTGAAATGTATTCAACCTGTTTAATTGAAAATTTGCTCTAAAGAATATCTTTTCTTTAAGTTTATGTTTAATGAGTTGAAATTTTTAAATAAGGTAGTTGTATATAAATATCATGGCTATACATTTTAGAGGCCTAAACAATACAAAATTATCTTAAGCAAATCTTAAGGTATGTATGTATGTATGCATGTATATATGTATGTATGTATGAATGAATGTATGCATGTATGTATTTTTGTTTTGTTTTAAACAATGTTTACTGAGTCACCAGCACAACCTGGTGGCTGTTTAAGTGAACTTCTTGTTCAGCATTTTTCAGTTTTTCTTGTGAGTTGTAATCTTCATTCTTGTATTGGCCTGGTTTCTCTTTCTTTTTCTTTCTTTTTTCTTTCTTTTTTTCTTTTTTTCTTTTTCTCTTCTTTCTTTTTTGTATTTAAAAAATTGCATTATAATTTTTATAGCTATTTGTAATTAAATTTACACAACAACTTTTGCAAACAAATTAGGTATTTCAAAATAGTGGTCCTATAATAACAAAGTGATTAGAAGATTTTTTTCCCCCAAAGTAAATTCTAGAGGGCAAGTGAATGTCATGCACTTTTAAATTATAGTCTTGCTCCCCCTGTAGGAAACTTAATTATACATATATATTGTACATACATACACATTTTTTGAAATGTAGGATGATGAAGTTTGTAGAACTTTAGGGAGCCCAGAAACCATTTTTGAAAGCCTTGGTCTTCTTTTTTTCTTTATGTTCCATATTGTATAAATTGTTAGTTTGCTATAAAGCTGGAATACATCTCATAAAAGTGATGCTCCTGTAAAGGAGGAGTGTGAATGCTTTTGGAGATGTAAAAATTTTAAGAGAGGTTTCTGGAAAGGTAGTTCATATTCAAGATAAGTAAAAAAGATATATGAATGCAGAAGT
The DNA here is from genome assembly GCA_003508835.1 of Eonycteris spelaea. NCBI lineage: Eukaryota > Metazoa > Chordata > Mammalia > Chiroptera > Pteropodidae > Eonycteris > Eonycteris spelaea. The sequence goes on along the minus strand of PUFA01000288.1, from coordinate 33,184 downwards.
AATAGAAAGGGGTAGAGAAGAAAGGTAAAGAGAGAGAGTTTTAATTCTATGCAATTTTATTATCTGTGTAGGTTTATGTAATTCAGTAACACGGTCAATATACAAAACAGTTTCATCACTACAAAGATCCCTCCTGTTGTTTTATAATCATACAGTACAAAACATTTTGGGATTGACTTTTTTAATTCAGCATAATTCCCTTGAGATTCACTTAGGTTGTTTCATGTATCAATACTGGATTCTTTTATTATTGGTTGTTGTTGTTGTTGTTGTTGTTGTTGTTATTGTCTTTGTTGTTGTTATTGTTATTATCATTATTTTTTGATAAATAATATTTCCATGATATGGATAGAAGTACACAGTTTAAACCTTTTGTCTACTGAGGGATACCTGGGTTATTTCCCCTTTGAGATTATTATAAATAGAGCAGCTGTAAACATTTGTGTACAACTTTTGTCTGAAAAAAATTTTTCCTTTATTTGTCGTATATGCCTGAGTCAACTGCTAAATAATTATGTGTTTACTTTTCTAAGGAACTATCAGACTGTTTTTCCAGAGTGATTGTAATATTGTACATTCTCAACAGAAATTTATGAGTAATCCCGTTTTTCTAACATCATCATTAGTATTTGGTGTTGCCATTTTTTAAAAAAATTTCACTTATTGTAATATAATTTGTAGTAATATTTTATTGTGGTTTTAATACTGTTTCCCCAATGATGTTGAATATCTTTTCTTGTGCTTAGTTGCCACCTGCATGTCTTCTATATTGAAATGTTTTTCATGTCTTTTTCTCATTTTCTAATTAAGTGTTTTTTTACTATTGACTTTTGAGAGTTATTTATACATTTTTGAAGCCACTTCTTTTGTCAGATATATAGTTGCACATATTTTCTCCCTGTCTGTAGCTTGTTTTTTTTTTTAAATCCTCTTAACAAGGTCTTTGAGAGGCACACACATTTAATTTTGGTGTAGTTAAATTTATAAAATGTTCCTTTTACAGTTTGTTCTTTTGGTGTTAAATCTTGAAAATATATGCCTAACCTTATGCCTAGTCCTCAAAGATCTATGACTAACTCCAGAAGATATATTCAAAAGCTGTGTTATTTTGAGTTTCGGAAAAGTTGACAGAGTACCTATATCCTGTGCTGGCCTCCTCTCATGACCACACCAAAATTACAACTAATCTACAGAACCCATGCAATGAGAATCACCTGAAGTCTAGCTGAACAGAAGTCCTATAACTAAGAATATACAAAAGAGGCCACTCCAAGACTAGTAGGAGAGGCACAGACACAAAACAAAGCTGGTCCCACACCCATGTGTGGTGGTTGAGAATTGGAAGGAATATCATGGTTGTGGAGATTCCTCATGAAGAGCAAGGGGTCCTGGCCATACACTGGTCTCTCGATCCCAGTGTGAAATGACTGGAAGAGAAGTCCTCACAACTTCTGGCTGTGAAACCAGCAAAGATCATGGCTGAGTGAGACAGAGGGCTGCTGGAGTTCCAGGTGGCTACTCTTAAAGGGCTTTTACTCACTCAGAGCTCCAGCAGTGCAGCAGCAGCTCAAAAGGAGCCAGGGACATATAGAGAAGAACTAAATTGTCTTGCTTCAGGATGAGTACTGGAGGGACATCTTTTTCTCAGACAGAAATGCTGGCAGAATTCATTGTTTCTTTGTTGAGCACTATATACCCTAATGTACAGATGCAGGCTGTCGCCACATCTGAGTCTACATCACCTGACTAACACTAGTTGCCCTGCCCTGGTAATTCCCTGAGGTCTTGCCCCCTTCCAACTTGCTGGCCCACTCAAACAACTTCCAGTGACTTTCCATACAAACAGGCTTGTATGGCTCATACTGTGAATTTCCTAGAATTATCTTAAAGATTCACAAACCTCAAAACATGTAGCATCTGGCTTTGGCTTGTCCCATACCTCTTGCTAAGGCAGCCTCAAGCTCAGGACTAGTTGCAGCCAACCTTGGTTTCCACTTAGCCACTCCACAAGTAACACATTCAAATGACAGACTCGGTAGACACTAGAGCCCTGCTAAGCAAATCCTGCTCCATAGAGTCAGCTCCTGCACAGCAGCTCTTCTACTGTAGTTACTGGCCAGTCTTCACAACCAATCAGCCTGAGGGTCAATCTTTTTCCATTGATGTGCAAACAGCAGTCTAGGCTCAGCTACAACAGAAAACCACACACAATTCATATAGGGACACACATATGGAACACCAGGCTAAAGTGACCAGGGAGGCTATGACACTGGCTCCAAAGGATATCTACATATAGAAGACCACTCTACTAAGACCAGGCAACATAGCAGCTCTTCTTAATTACATAAAAACAAAAATGAGGAGGCAGCCAAAATGGAGAGACAAAGAAACATGTCCCAAATGAAGAACCAAACAAAGCTTCAGAAAAAGAACTAAGCAAATAGAGACAAGCAATCTACCTGATACAAAATGCAAAGCACTGTTTATAAGGATGCTTGCTTATCTCAGTGAAAGCATCAACAAAGAAAATAGGAAACATAATAATGGAGCTAGAAAATAACAAAACAACAGTCAGAAATGAACAATGCAATGACTGAAACAAAGAATACTTTAGAGGTAATCAAGAGTAGATTAGATGAAAAGAAAATCAAATTAGCAATTTTAAAATAAAGTTGCAGAAATATCCAATGAGAGAAGCAAAAAGGAAAAAAAAAAGTTAAATGAGAAAGTTAAGAGGGCTCTGGGACAACACCAAACACACCAACATTGCATCACGATGGTACCAGAAGGAGAAGTGAAAGAACAAGGAACTGAAAACTTGTTTGAAGAAATAATGACAGCAAACTTCCTGACTTGGTGAAGAAAATAGACATACAAGCCCAGCAAGTACTGTGTCTTAAAATAAAATGAACTTGAGGAAGTTCACACCAAGACATCCATAAGGGAGTTCCCATAAGACAGTCAGCCAATTTCTCAACAGAAATTTTTCAGGCCAGAAGGGATTGACATGAAATAGTCAAAGTGATGAAAACCGGAGTATCTACAACCAAGACTACTCTACCCAAGCACACTTGTCATTTAGAATTGAAGGACAGATAAAGATCTTCCCAGACATGAAAAAGGTAACACCAACACCAAACAAGTATTACAAGAAAGGTTAAAGGGCCTTCTTTAAGAAGAAGAAGAAAGAAGATGAAAAATGTGAATATTAAAATGGCAATAACTACATATCTAGCAACAAATTAGTTTAAATATAATGGATTAAATGCTCCAATCTAAAGACATAGGGGTAGTGGAATAGATAAGAAAACAGAAACCTTACATATGTTGCCTACGAAAGACTCACTTCAGATTGAAAGACACATTATAGACTGAAAGTAAAGGGATGGAAAAAATCTTTCATGAAAATAGATAATAAAAGAAAAAAAATACTGGTGTAGCAAATACTTATATCAGACAAAATAGACTTTTTTAAAAAAAGGCTATAACAAGAGACAAAGAAGGACCCAGTGTTCTCACTTCCAGGTTTTTTATCCCAAGAAATCCAAAACACTATTTTGTTTAGGACATGTTAACCTATATGTTTTATTGCAGCTTTATTTAAAATAGCCAAGATATGGAGGCAACCTGGGCATCATAAGTGGATGAATGGATACACACACACACACACACACACACACACACACACACACACACACACATAGAGAAATATTACTCAACTATAAAAAGAATGAAATCTTACCATCTGCAACAACATGGATAGACCTCGAGGGTATTGTGCTGAGTCAAGTAAGTAAAGACAGAGAAAAACAAATATCATATGATTTCATTTATATGTAGAATCTAGAGAATATGATAAACAAATAACAGAAATAAAGCTTATAGATATAGAGAGCATTTTTATGATTGCCAGATTAGGAGGTGGACAATTGGTGAAGGAGGAGGAAGTCAAGAGGTAAAAATTGTTAGTTACAAAATAGTCATGGGGATGTAGAGTATAGTATGAGGAATATAGCCATTAGCATTTTAATAACTATGTATGATGACGGATGCATACTGGATTTATCAGTGTGATCACTTCAAAGTTATATAAATGCCTAATCACTGTGTGGTGTATCTGAAACTAATATAATATTGTACATTAACTACACTTTAAAAAGTAAAAAATAGAGATAGGTAGGGTAACATGGCAGAGTGAGAGACATTCTCAGATCTCTCCCCTTGAAACAAAAAATAAGCTTAACATCTAAAAACTCAACAACAACAAAAAACACCCAAACTGCACACCAGCACATCTCAGCATGGGTCTGTGCCTAAGAACTATCACAGTCAGAACCTTGGGTGTCAGATGGTGGACTGGTAGAAGAGAAGCTGCTTCTCGCAAACCACTGGAGCTCCTTGCAGGAAGAGGGGGAGGGATGGCAACTTCCCTGATCAGCCTGCCTGGAAGTTCTGGAACTTCTTCACAGCTGGCAGCAGGGCAAAAAAGCAGAGAAGCTGGACGAGACAGCAGAGAAAAACAATTGATTTTTACTGGTCCCGGTTTCAAAACCAGGGCAGAGCCGCAGTCCTCAACCCCCAACTCAGAGGGCCCCTCTACCCATACCCTCCAAGACCAAACACTGTGGAGCCCCAGGAAAATCTGAGCAAAAGATGTCGGAATGAAGCTACCTCTTGCAGCCTCTGGAGTTCTCTGCAAGAGGAAGGAGAGAGGAGAAGATGCAGCAACTTTCCTCAATAGCTCTACCTGAAAGTGTCAGGGACTCCTACCTAGCCAGCAGCAGGGCACAGTCATCAGAGACAGCAGAGAAATGGGACAGGACCGCATAGAAACAACAGTTGATTTTTACCAGCCCCGGCTGCAAAACAGACTGAGCTGCAGCCTCCAAATCCCAACAAGAAGGTGCGTACCCCCATACCTTATGAGACCTATCAGCCATGGAGTCCCAGGGGAATCTGAGCAAGCACTAAATGAAACTGTTACTAACATTGACAGGGACTGAAAATGAGAGTAGCAAGTGTAATTAAATATCTACAAGAAAATAACAATAATAATAAAGACATTTAGGCTTTATATATAAAGCAGGGATCCAAGAGGCTTAGACACCACCTACTGGAAACCAAAAGAAAAGTGCCTCCTTTGAAGCAAGCTAAAGAGAGACTTTAATTCTCTTCTTATTATAAATCTTCTTTCCAGAAAAACAACAGAATACACTTCCATTCATGCCTAGGTGGAGGAATTGTCCATTAAATACCATGAACAACCAAGATGACAAGGCATGTCAGAAAGAAAAGAGAAAATCTCTAGAAAATAAGCTTATGGACAGAGAAAATATGACTTCAAATGACAGAGAATTCGGATGTTATCTCTGAAAAAACTCAGTGAGATCTGAAATGAATCATATTAAACAATTTGATTTTGGGAATTGAAAAAAACAACTAGATGAGCAGAATGAGATTTTAGCAAGGAGATTGAAATTCTGAAAAAGAAGTAAATAGACCTTCTGGAGATAAAGAAACACTTCAGAGTTGAACAATGAAATAGCAAGCTTGGGAAATAGAGTCGACCAAATGGAGGAAAAGGATCAGCGATATTGAAGACAGAAAATCTAGAAACAAATCAGAAGAAGAAGAGAGAAACCACAGAATGAAAAAATAAATGATAAAGAATCAAGAACTAGCTGATACCGTCAGGAGAGGAAACATAAGGATAATGGGTATTACTAAAGGCAAGGAAAAAGAGCAAGGACTAGAAAGCATTTTCAGAAAAATAGTGAATGAGAATTCCCCAAATCTAAAGATCAAGCTGGAGGTTAGAATTAAATAAGTCAAGAGAACACCCAATTATCTTAACCCAAAAAGGCCTTCTCTCAAGATACATTGTATTAAAGTTATCAAAAATCAATGACAAAAATGGAATTTTCAGGGCAGCCAGGGAAAAGAAAATGATAACTTATAAAGGTAAAACCCATTAGATTATCATTGGACTTCTCAGCGCAGACCTTACAAGCCAGAAAGAAATGGAATCAAATATTTAAACTATTAAGTGAAAGGAACTACCAGCCTACAATAATGTATCCAGCTATGCTCTCCTTTAGATATGAAAAGAGAAATTAAGACCTTTCCAGGCATACGGATATTAAGGGAATTCTCTACTACAAGGCCTGCACTACAGGAAATATTGAAAGGTGTAAGCTCACTTAAAAACAAAATAAACACAAAATACATAATTAGGAGTAAGGTGACTAGTAGGATGATAGAAACAGAGGAGTGCAACCCTTACTAGAAAGAGGGGCATTATAAACTTAAAATAGAAGAGATTCATTACAGTAAGATAGTAATGAATATTTAAAACATACATAGGGATAAACTGAGACACAATGAGTGAAAGGGAAGAATTTCAAAGGATCCAAATTCATAATGGGGAATAGAGATAAGGCACGTGCAGAAGAAAAGGAACAACTCTCTCTAAGTAACTTTTACATATTCCATAATGGTAACCACACACCAAAGATTCAGAACTGAAGTATATAACACAAACAATAAGAACCAGAGGTAAAATCTACAAAAGCCAACCAAAATAAAGAAAACAAAAATGCAAAGACAAGGAAGCAATGGAAACACTGAGCTACCAGAAAGCAAAAGATAAAATGGCTATGAGAAGACCTCATATTTCAATAATCACCCTAAATGTAAATAGACTGAACTCACCAATAAAAAAGGACAGTTGCAGAATGGATTAAATAACAAAACCCAATCATATGCTGCCTCCAGGAGACACATCTCTCATCCCCATAGACTCAAAGTTAAAGGGGTAGAAAATGATATTTCAAGCAAATGACTTTCAGAGAAAAGCAGGAGCAGTGGTACTAATATCGATGAAATAGACTTCAAAATAAAAAAAGGTAAAGAAAGATACTAAGGGATTCTTCATAATGATAAAGGGAATCATCCACCAGAAAGACATAATACTTATTAGTATCTATGCTCCCAATCAGGGAGCCCCAACATACATAAAGCAATTACTAACGGAACTAAAGGGAGAAACAGACCACAACACTATCATGGTAGGGGACCTAAATACTCCACTGTCAGATATGGACAGATCACCCAAACAGAAAATCAATAAGGAAATAACATCCTTAAGTGACACCTTAGACCTACTGAACATAATTGACATTTACAGAGCCTTCAATCCCAAAATATTCTTCTCTAGTGTACATGGAATGTTTCAAGAAATCGACTGTATACTGGAACACAGAAATAGTCTCAACAAATATAAGGGTTGGAATCATACCAACCTATTCTCTGATATTCCTTTGAAAACTAGAGATTAACTGCAAAAAGAAAGCAGAAAGAACCACAAACACATGGAGATTAACAACATGAAGAAACAAATGATACATAGAAACAAATGAAAATGATAGCACAACATATGAAAATTTCGGAACATGACAAAAGAGGTCATAGAGGAAGTTTATATCATTACAGGCCTACTCCAAAAACAAAAATGATACCAAATAAACAACTTAATGCTTCATCTTAAAAAAAACAAAAAAAAAACTTGAAAAGAAAGAACAAATGAAGCCTAAAGTCAGCAAGAAGGAAAGACATTACCAAAATTAGAGCAGAAACAAATGAAATTGAAATAATATATATATATATATAATAAATACAACAAGGAGCTGATTCTTTGAGAAAGTTAATAAAATTGACAACCCCTGGCTAGACTCACTAAAGTAAAAAGAGAAAGACACAAATAATCACAATCAGAGATGAAAGAGGAGACATTACAACTGACATCACAGAATACAAAGGATCATGCAAGAATACTATGAAATGTATATAATAACAAATTTAATAACCCAGAAGAAATGGACCAGTACTTACAAAAATACAATCTTCCTAGGCTGGATCAAGATAATCTGGAAAATCTAAATAAAACAACCAGCGGTACGGAAATTGAACCAATCATCACAAACCTACCAAAAAGTAAAAGTCCTGGACCAGACGGCTTCACCAGTGAATTCTACCAAGCATTCAAAGAAGATTTAATACCTATTCTCCTCAAACTCTTCCAAAAAAATTGAAGAGAAGGCAACACTTCCCGATTCATTTTATGAGGCCAATATTGCTATGATACCAAAACCTGGTAAAGATAACACACAAAAAATCTCTCATGAACACAGAGGCGAAACTCATAAATTAAATACTAGCAAACTGAATACAGCAACATATTAAAAGATTATACACCACGATCAAGTGAGCTCCATCCCAGGACACAAGGATGATTCAACATACATAAATTGATCAATATGAATATACCACATAAACAAATTTTAAAAGTAAGAATCATATGATAATATCGATAGATGCAGAAAAAGCCTTCAACAAGATACAGCATCCACTTATGATCAAAGACACTTCAACAAATTGGTATAGAAGGAAAGTACCTTAACACAATAAAAGCCTATATGACAAACCCTTAGCCAACATTATATTTAATGATGGTAAACTAAAAACCTTCCTCTAGGATCAAGAACAAAGCAAGATTGTCCATTATTGCCTCTAATTCAATATACATTGAAGGTCCTAGCAAGTGCACTCAGACAGAGAAAGATATAAATGCATCAAAATAAGAAACGAAGAAGTCAAACTGTTCCTATTTGTGGATGACATGATTCTCTATGTAGAAAACCTTAAAGACTCCACAAGAACACTACTACAAATAATAAGCAAATACAATAACGTCTCTGGATACAAAATCAACGTTAAAAAATTCATAGCATTCCTATACTCTAACAATGAAGCATTAGAAAAAGAAGTGGAAAATATAATTTCTTTTGCAATTGCAACAAAAAGGATAAAATACCTAGGAATAAATGTTGCAAAACATGTGAAGGATCTATATAATGAAAACTACAAGACCCTATTAAAAGAAATCAAAGAAGATACAAAGAAATAGAAAGATATTCTGTGTTCTTGTATTGGAAGAATCAACATAGTTAAATGACCATATTATCTAAAGCATTATGCAGATTTAATGCAATCCTCATTAAAATCCCATTAGCATTTTTTAAAAGAAATAGAACAAAAAAATCATCAGATTTGTAAGGAAGCAAAGAGACCCTGAATTGCCAAAATCATCCTGAGAAAAAAGAAAGAGGCTGGAGGCATCACTCTGACTGACTTCAAGTTATACTACAAAAAACACAATTAAAACAGCATGGTATTGGCAACAAACAGACACATGAACCAGAGGAACAGAATCGAGAGTCCAGAAGTAAACCCACATTTTATGAGCAAATAATTTTGTACAAAAAAGCCAAAAACATACAGTGGAGAAAGAAAGGCCTCTTCCATAAATGGTGCTGGCAAAAATGGAAGGCCATCTGCAAAAAGAATGAAACTAGAATGTTGTCTATCACTACACCAAAAATTAACTAAAATGGATTAAGGACCTGAATACAAGACTGGGATCCATAAAATGCATAGAAGAAAACATAGGGACTAAGGTCAAGGACCTTGGACTTAAAGAAGATCTTAGGAATTTTATCTCAAAGCCAAGGGAAGTAAAAGCTAAAATAAATGAATGGGACTACATTCAAACTAAGAACTTCTGCTCAGCAAAAGAAATGGTCAACAAGGTAAAGAGACAATCATCAAAATGGGAAAATATATTTGCAAGCAATGCCTCTGATTGGGGCCTAATATCCAAAATATACAAAGAACTCATATGACTCAATACAACAAAAAACCCAAATGATCCAATCAAAATATGGCCAGAGGACTTGAACAGACACTTCTCCCTAGAGGACATATGAATGGCCAACACATATATGAAAAGATGCTCAACACGCTAACAGGGCAATGCAAATTAAAAACCACAATGAGATACCATTTCACAGCTGTTAGAATGGCTATAATCAACGGAACAAGTAATAACAGATATTGGAGAGTATGCAGAGAAAAAGGAACCCGCATACACTGCTTATAGGACTGCAAATTGGTACAATCACTATGGAAAACAGTATGAAGTTTCCTCAAAAAACTAAAAATCGATCTACCATATGATTCAGCAATCCCTCTACTGGGTTTATCTGAAACTCTTGCAAACTCATATCTGAAAAGATATTTGCACACCAATGTTCATAGCAAACATTATTCACAGTGGTGAGGACATGGAAGCAACTGAAGTGTCCTACAATAAAATCATTGGCTAAAGAAGCAGTGGTATATATATACAATGGAATATTACTCAGCATTAAGAAGAAATGAAATACTGCCATATGTGACAACATGGATGGACCTCAAGATAATCATGCTAAGCGAAATAAGCCACACTGAAAAGGTTGAATATCATATAATATCACTTATATGTGGGATATAAACCTAAAAGCAACAAATAAGCAGGACAAACTGTGACTCAGGGACATGGACAATGGACTAGTGGATACCAGAAGACAGGGAATGGGAGAGGACAGAAGAGGTAGACAGAGTAAAGGGGGTCAAATATAAGGGGATTGGGGAAGGTGAAGTGGGTGAAGGGGATCAAATATATGCTAGCTGAAGGAAACTGGATTTTGGGTAGTAATAATACAATAAAACAAATTATAATGTATCCTTGAATATTATTTAATTGTATTAACCAATGTTACCCAACAAACTTAATTAAAAATGTAAAAATATAATTTTCAAAAAGCTGTGTTATTTTAACCAACTAAAGGAGTTTAACACCATTGAGTTTTTGTTTTAATCTCCAACACTGCCTATTGGGTTTTTGTTTTGACCTCCATCACCAGCTACTCAGGAGATGAAGTTTTAAAATCAGGGGCTAGAAGATATAAATTTTCTTTTAGACAGGTTTTCTTGGTGATTATTGTTCTTCTTCTGTGGGTACTAGGAGACTCTGTGAGTCAGCGTAAATACTACCAGGAAGTCCAAAGGTCAAATGTCCATTGTCATTAGATTTCATAATGAAATCAATCATTTGGTGGTCTTCATTTGTTAATTATAATAGTTATTCTAATGATATTTGACAAAGGTTGGGTAATACAAAAAATTATTTTTATTGTAAAGAAACAGTATCAAGCACACATGTAAAAAGTCCATTTTCCTCTGAGCGATGCCAAATGCACAATTGCACACATTACTCCCTCTATGGGGTGATTTTTCTCAACCAAATTTTTTATCTTTCTTTTGCTTAATATTCTATCACAAAAATATGGAAGTAGGACATTTATCCACTAAGTCATATCTACAACTGCTTATCATAGTATGAGTTCTAAGTACAGCTCCTAATCTAATAGATGTTCAAAAAAATATTTGTGGAATAATTGAATAAATGAATAAGTGGGTATTATCAATAACTATTACTTTAAGCAATTTAAGAGAGTCATCACTTCAAGAAAGATCAGAGCAGTGAATTCACTTAACATTCTATTTCTAAATAAGAGAACTGTGGAGAACACAATAAGAGCTTAGTCTGGTTAACTTATAGAGAAAGGGGTTTCATTATACACTCTTAAGATATAATGCTTGTGTTCTTCTAGTTCATCCGTATTAATTTATGAGCTGAAAATACCATGATGGGCAACATGAATACCTATGTCCATCATTCATGGACATTAGCTTGTGTTCCTAAACTCAATATTAGGTGGACATATACTAAATCTGTGGGAACCTGCATTCTCTTTGACCTGTTGCAAGCTTCCCTAGCTTCTTTGGGTGCCTAACCTTAGTCTTATATACATGTTTTCATTTCAGTCCCTGCTAGGACTAACCAGATCCTCACCCTGATTCCTAGGCCATACCTTAAACTCTACACAGAATTAACTGCTATTAATATTTTGCTATAATTCCCTACAATTCTAACTTGTAATTTCCATATAGTATTTTATTGTATGTTTATGCTCTTCCTAGAAATCATCATCCTCTATCACCTTTGGTTCTTTTCTTATTTTGTTTCTTCTAGGATACTCTCTCCCTGTCATGCTTCCATCTTACCTCCCATCTGGCAATAGATATTTCTCCTTTTGTTCAGTTAATTCATTTCTTTATATGTTTTCTGTTTAAACATTACTTCTCTAGTAAGTCTCCCAGTCTCTTAAACCGATCTTATGTGCTTGGATACCAGTGTATCGCCTACCTCACTGTGAATATAAAATTGCTTATCAGAGTCTGTCATAAAATTCAAATTATTTCAGGACAAGGGTCACATTTAAATTATTTGACATTGTACCAAGATATCAGGGGTGTTTTTAATATGTGGAAATACTCAGGAGAGTTGAGCATAGAGCTGAGACAATCAGCACTCTCTGTCAAATGCTGTTTTATTCGCTGATTCTTTTCTGTTCTACTTTTAATCCTGAATAAATAATGTGTGTTCCAGAGTCCATAGATAATAAAATAAATGTTTTGTTGACGTTAGCTGGGAACCAGAGTACCTCTGAATTGAATGGAAACCAAATTAGACAATTTAGTGAAATAAGTCTTTTTGCTCCTACCTTTCCCATATTTTCTAATAGAAGTAAAATTTATATGTTTAGTTTACCGCTAATGATGTTTAGTGGCAAAAATCCAAAATTGTTGCAGACAAAGTTGATGTTATATGAAAAAGCACTCATTATTGGAAAGGATGGTAATATTGCTTGTCAGAGTAGGAAGCTAGAATTTTCTCTTTTGATAAGTGAAGGACAGTGATGGTTATAAAAACTATTACTTTTGATTATTAATTGTGAGTCAAAAACCCTGAAACATTTCTTTTTGCAATGTTTAACTTTTCATATATATATATCTTTTGCCAGTTTTAGTCCATAATCTTACTCGTATGGATGTAGGGGGAAAACATTATATCAGGGTTATAACAAGCAGTAGAAAGTGATTGTAGGAGTTTATAGAAAGAATTTTGGGGATATAGAGACTTCATGTGAAATTGTGAAACCGTATTTGGAGAACTGGGAGAACCAAGGCAACCCCAGAGGCCAGAACATATTTCAGCAGTAACATCCTGGCTGCAATGCCACACAAATTGTTCCCAACTGACTCATTATTCTTGCATTCTTCAGATCAGATTAATGTCTCAAGTGGGAGCACGCAACTGGCTGAGCCTAGGTCAATGTGCCTGTTTTCTGGCAGCCAGGGACATAAAGAAGGATTTTATCTCTTTATGATTTCTGTAGTGGGAGGTTAGGCACTAAATCTCAACAATGTGATACTGAATGGTGCATTGTCCCAAAAATACACTTACCTGTACAATTGTGTTTTCATATTTTCAGAAGAAAAAACTTAAATTTTTAGCTCTAGTGGTTTATTTATGTAATATCAATATGACATCTGGAGGTGGAATGCTTGCTTTTTTCATTGTGTATTATTAAATTGATGCTAAGGGAATTCAGGTCATTTTCCTCTAACTTGTTTCAATTTGTTTTTATATTTTTTAGATGCTTTGTATTTCTGGCAGCAGCAAACTCATGTGGAACCAAAGAGTAAGCCAACTGGCAAAGCAGAGATGTAATCTCCAGAGTCTTAGCTCCAGTATCAGGAAGAATAGTGTTGAAGAATAGATTTGTCTGAGAGATAATTTAAAATAATATGAATCAAATAAATTGGTTCAATTAGGACAATTTGACAATGTTTATCATATTTACAAGTATACATACCTTCAGACTCAATAATTGCACTTTAAAAACTTATGCACAAACCTAATGACTTTTATATTAGGTCCTCCATTGTAACATTTTTTATAAAAAAAAAAACTGGGATACAAAAGAGGCTGATTAAAAAATCTTCAGACAGTTGTACAAAAATGTCATATGGATGTACAAAACGTTAAAACGATCTTTATGTATGAATATGACATGATCTCCAAAGTATATTGTAAAAATCATAAGTGTGAAAGAAAACCTCTTATCCCACTGTTCCAGTCTGGAATGGTTGCCTTCGAGGTTATCTGCACACCTCTCATGCTGGGACATCTCTTTACGAGTCTTCTAAATTTACTCTTTCCTGGATCCTAAGTCTTACTCATTCTCCAGTTGTTTCTCAAGAAATGGTATATATGAGACAAAAAGCAAATTAAAAAAAAAACACACACAGTGTGTATAGTATGCTACCACTTGTGTAAAATCAGTGAGGTAAAATAAATTTTATTATGTATGAAAAAATATTACTGACGATACTGATACTAATTGACAGTATTGGTTGCCTTATGCGAGAAGAAAGTGAGTGGCTGAGGAACAGGTATAAGAGAGGCTTTTCATTGTTTTAGCCTTTTTGTATCTTTTGAAATTTTACCATGTAGATACATTAAGGACTCAAAAGGTAAATAATTAAAAAGAACATCAATACTAAGAAGCTATATTTCCCTTATGAGTTACTAATCCTACATAAACACACAAGAAAGAAGGAAAACCTAGGTAAAGAGGGTGGCAGTGGTAAGAGAATGTGGTAAAAGAAAACTTTCCACATAACATAGCATAATAAAAGGAATAAATAACAGTGAAAACTCCAAGTGGAAAGAGAAATCATGGCATCAGGGACAATGCTTTCATAAGAGGAAATATTTACCGATATAGGAAAATACTTGACAGCAAGGGACCAAAAAAACAAAGTTCAAGATCAAAGGAAATCATCAATAAAATGAAAAGGAAACCTTTGGAATGGAAAAAGATTTTGAACCATGTATCTGATAAAGGGTTGGTATCTAAAATATGTAAGGAACTAATGTAACTCAATCAAAATTAAAAATTGCCTAACTAAAAAATGGGTAAATAACCTGAATAGACATTTTTCCAAAGAAGACATACAAATGGCCAGCAACACTAATCATCAGGGAAAAACAAATCAAAACCACAATGAGATACTGCCTTACATCTGTAAAGTAGCTACTATCAAATGGCAAGAGGTAACAAGTGGTGTCCAAGAAGTGCAGGAAAGAGAATCCTTGTATTATCTCTTGATGGAAATGTATATTGTTTCAACCACTATGGAAGACAGAACGGCAATTACTCAAAAACGTAAAAATAGAACTACCATATGATCCACTTCTAGGTATATGTCAAAACGAAAAGAAATCAGGACTTTGAAGAAGAGATACCTACACTTCCAAGTTTATTGCATTGTTTTTTCACAATAGCCATGAATATTAATATATATATACATATATATGTGTGGATATATATATATGTGTGTGTATGTGTGTATAATATTATCCAGCCATAAAAAAGAAAATTCTGCCATTTGCAACAACATGGATGGAACTTTAGGACATTATGCTAAGTGAAATATGCCAGACACAAAAACAGAAAACATATGATCTCACTTATATGTGGAATGTGAAAAAAATTCAAACTCATAGAACCAGAAAGTATAATGGTGGTTACTAGGGCTGAAGGGTGGGGGAAATTAGAAGATGTTGGTCAAAGGATACAAACTTCCAATCATAAAATAAATAAGTTCTGGGATCTATATTTGAAATTTGCCGAAAGTGTATTTAAGGTGTTTTCACATAATCCCAAATATGTAAGGTAATGCATGCTTTAATTAGTTTGATCGTGGTAGTCATTTCACAATGTATATGTATATAAAGTCATAATGTTGTATACCTTAAATACATGCAATTTTATCAATTGTACCTCAGTAAAATTGAGAAAAAGAGCTGAGGGAAAAAAGTGCATAACTTTATGTGTAATGTCACACCAATTTCCCCCCTAAATATATCTGAAGATATAAAGAGAAAAGACTTGAAGGTAATACACCAAATTATGAATGGTCATTTCCCCAGTGTGGTAGGTGATACCTAACATTCTAGTACTCTGGGGTTTAGGGCCAGGGAATTGTCAGTCCTAGTGAGAAAAATGAATGCAATCAGTTCACTGTGGTTCCAGCCAAGCATGCTGACTTCACAATAGCAGAAGATGACTCTACTGTGTTTCTGCTGCCATTTTGAGACATCTAAATTTTACCACCATGATTAATTTCAAGTTCTAAAAATTTCACAGTCACTTTGCATGCACAGCTTATCTATTTACTTGATTTTATTATATTCTAAAGATACAGGCTGTAGATTGAATTTTGGAAGATAGGTTCTTATTTCATGTACATAACAACTAATACAACACATCCCATTTCATTTTAGTTTCTGAAAGTAAAATCGCATGTTTTTTTTTCTAATTTATGTTGTAACCAAACATTTTGTTTGTTGGTTTGTTTATTTCAAAGGAGATCAAACTTCCTCAGGGGAACAAGTTTCTGTAAATAGGAGTGCTGGTTACTCACAAACATTAGTCATTTGAAAGACTGCTATGTTATACTAAAAAGAATGTCCTTTCTTTCTACTGTATCAAACCGGACTATTGTTTTGAGTATCGAAGATTTATGGCCATTAATTTAAAGAAAGCTCATTTTCTGAAAAACATGGAAGTTTTTATTACAAAATTTAATTTGCTTTAGCACAAAATTTATATCAGACAGTTCAAGCTATTAATTTCATGAATATTTATTTGCCAGATTCTATTCTAAGCATGTGTAAGAGAAAAGAGGGTGATGGAAACACCCGGTGATAAAATTCTATTTGATTAGACAGAGATGTAAACAAAATTATGACAGT
This sequence comes from Eonycteris spelaea, assembly GCA_003508835.1. Classification (NCBI taxonomy): domain Eukaryota; kingdom Metazoa; phylum Chordata; class Mammalia; order Chiroptera; family Pteropodidae; genus Eonycteris; species Eonycteris spelaea. The sequence continues at coordinate 16,575 of PUFA01000288.1, read as the reverse complement.
CTGAGATCTATCTATCTATCTATCTACACACGTATATATAATATCTCTGATTTATTATAACAAAGTCAGGTTAAATTAATTTAAATTAATTAGGTTCATTTCTCTCAGTTTCTAACTGGTATTAACACATTCCATACCTATTCTATAAGTTAATACTTGTGATTCTTTGTAACATGCATAAATATCTCAGTGTACCACTGAGCCATTGTTGAGCTTTCCACATTCCTTGATGCAGTACTTATGGGAGTGTCTTTCTTTGATCTCACAAAGAATTGTTAAAGGAAAAAAAAAATTATTGTATCTATAGATGCACATAAAACAAGAAATTTGAATATTTTGAATATTTTGCATCACGGATATATTGTTTATTTTTTCCCCAAATGTACAATATCACAATAATTAGTTGTCTCAATTTCAAAACATTTATGAAGTTTCTGTCATGTGTCATCGTATTATGCTATGCTAAGCTACATTGCAGTATGCTATACTATATTTTTATTAAAAATTCATATTAAATATTTCTACAAGCATGAGGATTTCTCCAGTTTGGCATTAAAGACTTTACAGGCCCTATTTCTACTACAGAGTTTTTTGGCTTAAGCTGTTATTCCTAAACTTCCTTTCAGGCTAATTTTAAAACATTCTCCAGATTTTTATCATTCTTCTCTTAAACTTTCTCTTTTTTTTTCTTTTTTTTTTTTTTTTTCTTCAATTCCTTTCTGAAAGGCAAAATGGTAATGTGGAAAGAATATCAAATTTGGAGTTAGATGAACTGAGTGCAAACTTGAGCTCTGCTGTGAAGTTTTTGTGTGACCTTGAGCTGAATCTCTGAATCTCAGTTTCTCAAACTAAATTATAAAACAGGACATTAAAACTTACATTATGAAAACACTGATAAAAAGACAACTCTTGGTAAAAACTCAACAAAAGTTAATATTCTCTTCTCCAAAGCAGAAGTTACAAAGCCTTCCATGACAAGGTTCTGCCCATTCTTGTCTTTTTGTGTTGACCAGAACAAGAAAGGCTTCCAGCCTTTGTGAAGGGAACTTATTTTTGAATATCTGGGCAGAGAAGCCTCATTTTGGATCTCACACTTTATTCTGAAACCAAGGACATTTACTAAGCTGTGGTTTTTTTTTTTTTTTTTGATTCACTTATGGATGTCATAACATTGTCCAAGTATTATAAAAATATTTAGAGAAAAAAAGCTGACCAGCAGATAGGACAATGGAACTCTTTTTTCAGTTACCAAATCGCTTGCTCAGTGCTTCAAAATATAGCCATGTTTCTCAAAAAAAAAAAAAATCTCTGTAATTTCCACCATTGGTAAGTTTGAAGAAAATGAGCAGATTAGTGATCTTCATTCAATCTTATTCACCCTTAGGAATTAAAAAAAGGCAAAGGCTCAAAAGTAATCTTTCTCTTATCTCATCTATGAATCAAGAGACTATTATAAAACCAAGTCTGAAAGAAATCTGAAATTCTGGAAAATTGAAAACTGTGTAAGCAAATCTCTTCTAATACAGTAACAATTCCTAATGTGCTCAAAAACAGAAAGGACCACTAATGATTGTTTTCAGGGGAAATAAGGTCAATAGACAGCATTTCATTAAAATATTTAATTATGTCTGAAAAGCATGTGGAGAGAGGCAAAATGGAAGGTGGTCTAAAAAAGAGTAGGAATCAAGCTGATTATCTTAAGCATGGTTTTAAGAATAAAGGACAGTTCAGGGAGTAAGCATGTAATTAAAAATAATCATGAGATTTAATAATGTGCTTGCATGTATAAATGACATTCTTAGAAAAAAATGTAAAGCAGAAACTTTGCATTGCAGAAATTATGGAGAAACACACTCACACATATACAAACACACAACACACACACAGAGTACACATACATGCCCCAACAACTCAGCAACATTGGTTCTGCTTAATTTGCAATTCTCTTCAGGGTTTTTTTCAGAGCAGATATGACATCTTTGTTTCTTAGACTATAGATAAGGGGGTTCAACATGGGCACTATATTGGTATAAAATATTGATAAAAACTTCCCCTGGTCCATAGAACCATCAGAAGAGGTTTTGAGATGTGCAAACAACCCAGAACCATAGAAGAGGGCAACAGTTATTATGTGAGAACCACAGGTTCGGAAGGCTTTGGACCACCCCTGAGCTGATGAGATGTTGAGGATATTGGAGAGGATCAAAGCATATGAAATGAAAATAATAAAGCTGGATATTATTACAATTGTACTCACAATAATGGAATTCACCAGCTCACTGGTATAGGTGCTGCTGCAGGAGAGCTGTAGAAGGGGGAATATGTCACACATGTAATGGTTGACGATGTTGGAATCACAAAAGGACAATCTAACCATGTCTCCTGTGTGGACCATGGCACCAGCAAACCCCATTACGTATGAACCAAACATCAGCAGAGAACAAACCTGAGGGGACATAGTGACTGAGTACAGCAGGGGCTTACAGATGGCTACATAGCGATCATAGGCCATGGCTGTCAACACATAGCACTCAGAATGGACAAAGAAACAGAAAAAAAATAGCTGTGTCATGCATCCTGTCAGGGAAATAATGTTCTTCTCTGATACAAAGCTCATCAGCAATTTAGGGGTAATGACCAAGGAGTAGCAGAAATCTATGAAGGATAGGTTGAAGATGAAAAAGTACATGGGAGTGTGAAGGTGAGAATTCAGACATATTAGATTAATTAAACTCAAATTTCCTATCGCAGTGACAACATAGTTCAAAAAAAAAGGAAGAAGAAGACTAACTGGAGTTGAGGTTGGTCTGTAAATCCTACCAGGATGAACTCGGTAACTGAAGAGTCATTTTCCATAGTCATTATCTGCAAGAGTGTGATCTGTGAGGAAAGGACAGACAAATATCACAGTAGGAAAGAACTCAGATCCTTTGTTTCTAGACTAAGAACTTGTTCTCTTGCGGTTCAAGCATGATTGTCGGGTTAGCACTATGGTAGAAGACCCAGAGTTTAACTTTCTTCTCTCATTGGTCTTTTTCTTTCATGTTTTCAATCTGAACTGTAACTTGTCTCCTCCCCTGGGCTGACACAGTCCAGAATGAAGTCTTTTGGCATGGGCACAAAAAGTGATGTCTACATTTCAGAGAAAAGGCAACAATATCTTCAAGAGATGAATAGGTGGGTCAAGGCCACAGAGCTAGAGAGCAAATAAGTCAAGTGTTGTCCCTGGAACCACTTCCTATAAAAATCTCTGAGGTTCTAAGTGAGTCATGTCACTGTGATCCCCACTGCACACAACCTGCCTGCTCTCTCTTTTACCCTTCAGATATTCAATAGCAGGCTTAGTGAAAGTTCTGAGAGCATCCCCTATAGGTCTACACTCCTCCTACCCATTCCCTTTATACAATCTTACCTCAAAATCAGAAAGAATTATTTAGTAATGACAGTTCACCTCCCCACACCTTTCCAATGCTGTAACTGTGGGATCGAAAACATCAGAACAAAGACTCAGCTACCAATTTAGTTTGGCTGGAGACCTCACTTCTGCCAGACCTAAGCGTTCTTTTCCCCTCACTGTTTTGAAGGAGACAAAAATTCTGACAATGAATGATGCAATTCACTTCTGTTTGTGGATTTGTGTCAAACGTCTTCAATGCGAGGCAAAGGCACCATCTTTATGCTTCAAATCATCAGTTGGCTGATATTGTGAATTTATCTTATTCTCTGTGGATCTCAGCAACTTGTTTGGAAGCTTGGAAAATAAGCCTTATTTATGATTAAAGTTTAATCAGGCTCCTGAGGGAAGAGATTATTGAGCCTGTGTTTACATTCCTCGTCAATAAGTTAACACTGGTCCCTTTGAGACTCAATATACATCAAGTATCAGTTCACACTAAGAATTTTGAATCCTTGCATGGGGAGGGAGCGGCCTAGTTATCCTCCAGTGCTCATGCTGAATTCCAAAAGAGAAGTATTCAGGAGCAGAGACATTTGCCATTTACAATACCTTTTTTGTTGTTGTTTTTTGGGGTTTTTTTTTACATTTTTCTGTGATCACTCAAATATATGTCATAGCTTTAATATTATCTGTCTTTTGGTGTCTTTGACATCTATAGTGTACTATTACAGAAATGTTAAGAAAATGAGCTCCGGAGTCAGGTTGATTGAGCTTGAATTCAAATTTCTCCACTTATTACTTATGTGACTTGGACGGGTAATCTCTCTGAGTCTTTTTACCTTATTTACATTATGAGTTTAATAATAGTTCCTACTACATAAGATTGCTTTGAGGAATAAATGTATTTTAACCTCTGGAGCAGTTAGAACAGTAAGTATAGACGTTCATCCTTATGTTCTCAATTCTCTATCCAAATATTTACTCGACATCCCTACTCAGATTGAATTCATCATGTCCTTGTGGTCCCAGAACTGTTTCTCCTCCTGTCATCCTTTTCAAATTACATCATCTTCTACCTACTTAGCTACTCTAGAGGTTGTTATTCTGGGCTCCTCTTTCTCATTAACCATTAACATCTGAACTTCAAAGTTTACATGACTCTCTCTCTTTAAAATCCCTGGTTTCAGACCCTTTCTCTCCATTATACTGTCTGATAACAACACTCTCTTAACTTAAATCTGGAATATTCTAAAATGTTCATTAACCTGGGTCCTACCATCATCCATTGCATTAGTAACTACATTTTTATTGATTTGGAAAAAAACTTTGTGGCTTGAAAGAATACCTGCTTCTTAGTCACAGTTCTGTAAGTTAGAAGTCTGGTGTATAGAATGGCATGGCTGGATTTTCTGCCCAGGCCAAAATCGGGGTCTGGGCTAGGCTGCATTCTCTCCTGGAGGCTCTGAGAAAGAATCTGTTTTCAAACACAGTCAGGTCAGTGGCAGAATTCAGTTATTTGTGGTTGTAAAATTGAGATCTCCATTTCCTTGCCAGCTATTAGCTAGATGTCACACTTAGCTTCTAGAATCTGCCTGCATTCCTGGTCATGAGTTCACCTCACCTTCAACCCAGCAACACATAGCACACTAACTCCTTCTTGCGCTTTGAATCTCTTTGACTTCTCCTTACAATATAGCTTGAAAAAACACTTTGCTTTTTAAATGCTGTGTGATTAGATTAAAGCTGCTCTGATAATCTCCTTAATTTAGGGTCAATTGTACCATATAGTAGTACAATCACTAGAGTAATAAATAACTCATCATGTTTACAGGATCCACCCGCACTCAAAAGAGACCGGGTCATTTATACAAGGGAAAAGAAAACAACATTGGAAGGTCATTTTTTTTTCAAATCCTGTATATCACATCTACCTTCTCTGGATAGCTAATCTTCACACATTTTATACAGAATTACTTACAAAGATGCAACATTCCCTTGGTTAAAACCATTCAGCTCCTCTCTCAACACAAGTGCAAACCCCTCAGCCTATCAGGGGAAGCCTTCCAGGGTCTGCTTCCCAACTTTTGGTGTCCACAGCATTATCTCCTGCGTGCCCACTTCTTGAATTTTACTCTCTACTAAAGGGCCAGAAGTTGTGTTCACACAGTCTGATGATTTCTTGGCTCCATGTTGTTCCTTCCATCTGAAACGGCTTTTCTCTTTTTCTTCATTTGGATGCCACTTATTCGTTGTCCAAGACTCAGTTCTGTCATCATTTCTGATGACAGAATAGAACATCTGTTCTGACCTCTCCTCCTGTTCCCACTCCCAGCACCTAAAATAACTTCTCTGTATGCTGCTGAGTCATCATCTTGTGCACACTCACATGTACTCATAATGAGTTTTCTGTATAACTTCATTTCACTTAAACTATAAACTCCTAAAGGGCAAGGAGTCATCTTGTTTATTCCTCTTCACATTGCTATTAACAGGTATCTCCTTTCTTTCTTCTTCTTCCTCCTCCTCCTCCTCCTCCTCCTCACCTCCTCCTCCTCTCCTCCTCCTCCTCCTCCTCCTCCTCCTCCTCCTCCTCCTCCTCCTCCTCCTCCTCCTTCCTCCTCCTCCTTCTTCTTCTTCTTCTTCTTCTCTTCTTCTTCTTCTTCTTCTTCTTCTTCTTCTTCTTCTTTTCTTCTTGTCTTTAACTCCATATTTCTAAATAACATGCAGTTGCTGCTTGATTTCTCAGTTTCAGGCTTTGCCAATTGACTTGAGTTCGAGAAATAAAATTTACCCAGTTTTCACCTTCCACCACCATAAATATACTTCCTAAACTCTCCACCCTCCCAGTACAGTTTATTTTTAGTTAGATTAATATTTAATATTTATATGATTATAAGGATGTAATCACATCTTTGCATGTGGTTAGCTTTGTACCTCTAAGTAAAATGTACTAATTACTTTTTCTTCACAAACCATAACGCTCTTGGGTTTTAGATTACATAACGCTCTTGGGTTTTGCTTGTTCAATTTTCTATGTACTTATCAATTCACTCAATACTCTTCCCAGTTGTTTAAATCATCTTTCAATACTTACGAAACTTTAAGTATTCAAATATATATGTGTGCATGTATTTTTTAAACTTACATCTCTCTCATGGAAAATTTAAAATATGTTTTCTAAATGATAGGCAGGCACCAAAAAATAATAAATTTTGGCCCACGATTCTTCCCTCTGGTAGCCTGTCATCTCCAATACATGCTTTCTTGAATCATGTTGGTCAAAGAGGAAACATCATGAGAAATTATGAACGGGAAGGTTTTATGGGTTTGAAACTAGCACAATTAACATTTGCTTATATCCCATTCGCTAGACCCCAGTCACCTGGTTGTAGTTAACTTATAAGAATTCTGTGAAATGTAGTCTAGTCTTGTGACCGAGAAGAGAAAAAAAAAAAAAAAAAACAACATGATTGTAGAATAGCTAGCCTCGCCACACCTTGCATGTCTTGACCACATCTGGTATGTCTGAAACTGTCTTTCTTTATAATCATATTTAAATGGTAATATTCAGTATGTGGACTTAAAATTGTTTCCTTATTTTCAGCATAATACCACCATGCTAAAGTGCCTTCCTTCCAAAGATCCTCCATTTTACATTCTCTACAGAATAACCTCCAGTCTAAGGTATAGAATTCTGTGCTCTAGCAAACTACCAATATAATAGGAAGGCAAAACAAAAGCAACTTCTGACATGTAACATCTATAAAATTTGCACTTCAAGTATCTTTTCTAAGAGAATTTTTGGAGTACTTGCTCTATCAAAATAAGAAAGACAATTAACACAGTCAAGAGGAGTCTGAGGAGACATAACAACTTAATGTAATTTGGTAGCCTCGATGAGATTCTAGAAGTGACAGTGACATTAAGCAAATACTAAGGAAATCTGATTACAAGCTGGACTTTAGTTATTGATAACATAACAATGTTAGGATATATATATATATTTAAATATTAACAAAAACACCATAGGATTTTGATGGTAGGAGAAACTATGTTCTTATTAATTTTTAAAGAAATTCTAAACCTGTTTCAGAAAATAAAATTCATTTTAAAAAATAAGGAAGTAAACCAAGAAGCAGGAAGATACAGGATGTAAGAAACAGGAGACCTAACACAGATAAGAAAATCTCCGGAAAGATGGTAAAGAAAGATCTCAAGGTGTTAGATTTTTAATAAATTAAGGTGAGATCGATAAATACATAGAAACAAATGAAAATGAAATACAACATATCAAAGCTTTTGGGATACAGTAAAAGCAGGAATGAGGAAAGTTCATATTACAGGCCTATCTCAATAAACAAGAAGAATTCCAAATAAACAACATAACATTACATCTGTAAAACTAGAAGAAGAAGAAAAAAATATTTAAGTCAGCAGAAGGAAAGAAATAAAAAAATTAGATCAGAATTAAATGAAATGGAGAACAAAAAGACAAAAATTAAAGCTACGAAGGGCTGGTTCTTCAAGAAGATCAATAAAATTGGCAAATACCTGCCCAGACTCACTAAGGAAAAATAAGAAAAGATATAATAAACAAAATCAGAAGTGGAAGAGAACTATGACAGATACCACAGAAATACAAAGGAATATATGAGAAAACTGTGAAAGATTGTATGTTACCATATTTAGTAACCCAAAAAGAATGTACAAATTATTAGAAATATACAACTTCCTAGATTGAGTTCCTAGAAGAACTGGAAGACTTCAATAAATCGATCAACAGTATGGATATTGTAACAGTCATCCAAAATCTCCCCCAAACTAAAAATCCAGGACCGGATACCTTTACTAGTAAATTTTACCAAACATTCAAACCTGATATAATATCTGTTCTTCCCAGAGTTTTCCAAAAAATTGAGAAGAAGAAGAAGACGACGACTACGACTACGACTACGACTACGACTACGACTACGACTACGACGAAGACGAAGAAGAAGAAGACGACGACGACGACGATGACGAAGAAGAAGAAGAAGAAGAAGAAATCCTTCCTAACTCATTTTATGAGGCCAACATTACCCTGGTAGCAAAACCTGTTAGAGATAACACGTGTGCATGTGAGCTCCCTGCCCCCCCCACAACTATAGACCAATATCTCTGATAAAAATAAATCAGAGATATTTCATTTAATTATGTTTAAAATTCTAAAATTCTAAACAGAATGCTAACTAATTGAATAAAACAACACATTAAAAAGATTAAACATCACTATCAGGTGGGGCTTATTCCAGAAGCACAAGATGAATAAATATATGCAAATTGTTATTTTGATATACCACACAAGCAAAATAAAGAATAAAAATTATATGATCATATCAAGAGATGCACAAAAAGCATTTAACAAGATATAGCATCACGTTATGATTAAAACACCTAATGATGTGGGTCCAGAATGAAAGTACCTCAACTTAATAAAGGTCTTATCTGACAAATCCTCAGCTAATATCATACATAATGATGAAAAACTAAACCCCTTTCCTCTATGGTCAGGAACAAGATAAGGCTGTTCGCTGTTATCACTCTTGTTTAATATCATGACAGACATCTGTGCTAGAGCAATCAGGCGAGAAAAAAGAAATAAAAAGGATCCAAATTGGGAATGAAGAGGTCAAAATGTCATTTTTTGGCAGATAAATAATACTCTATATAGTATACCCTAAGGACTCCACTAAAAAAAAAAAAAACTATTAGAGATAATAAATAAATATAGTAGAGTTTCAGAATACAAAATCAGTGTGTGAAAATCCATACCGTTCCTATGCTCTGATGATTAATTTCAGAAAAAAAACAAACAAACAAAAAATCTTTTTAAAATTACAACAAAAAAGAATAAAATTCCTAAGAATAAACCTAATAAAGAATGTGAATACCTATGCATACAAAACTATAAGACATTATTCAAGAAATTGAAAAAGGCACAAAGAAATGGAAAGAAATTTGATGTTCATGAATTAGAAGAATCAACATAGTTAAAATGGCCATATTACCTAAGGCGATATACAGATTTAATGCAATCAACATCAAAATTCCAATGATATTTTTTAAAAAATAGAACAAAAGTATTATATTTGTGTGGAATCATAAAAGACTCCAAATAAACAAAGCAATCCTGAGGAAAAGGAACAAGGGCAGCGGTATCACTCTGTCTGTCTTCAATTATGCCACAAAGCAACAATAATCAAAACAGCATGCCAAGGCAGAAAAATAGACACACAGACCAATGGAACAGAATTGAGAGTCCAGAGACAATCCCCATATATACGGCCGAATAATTTTGACAAGAGTCCAAACATAATGTAGAAAAGAAAGCCTCTTCCAAAATGGTGCTGAGAAAATTGGTAAACAGCATGCGACAAAATGAACTAGACTGCTATTGGTCACCATATACCTAAATTAACTCAAAATGGATCACAGACCAAAACGTAAGACCTGAAACAATAATCTGCATAGTAGAAAACATAGGTACTACACTCATGAACCTTGGATTTAAACAAGATTTTATGAATATGACCTCAAGGCAAGGGAAGCAAAAGCAAAAATAAATGAATTGGATGATACAAAACTCAATAGATTCTGCACAGCAAAAGAAATCATCAACAAGAAATAAGGGCGACAAACTGAATGAGAGAAGATATTTGCAGACAACGCTTCTGATAAGGGGCTAATATCCGGAATATACAAAGAACTCATACAACTCAAAAATAAATATTAATTCCACTCCCCCCAACTCCCTCCAAAAAATGGGCAGACGACAAGAACAGACATTTCTCCCAAGAAGACATACAAATGGTCAACAAACACGAAAGGATGCTCAACTTCACTAGCTATTAGGAAATGCTAATCAAAACCACAATGAGATACCACCTCACACCTGTAGCTGTCATCAACGGGACAAGTAACAAGTGTTGGAGAGGTTGTGGAGGGAAAAGGGGCCCTCGGACACAGCTTGTGGTAATGCAAATTGGTTCAACCACTAGAAAAACAGTACGGAGTTTCTTCATAAAATTAAGAATAGAATCATCATAGGACCCAGCAATCCCTCTTTTGGTACATACCCTCAAATTTAAAAGCATTTATCCATAAAGGCATATGCACCCCGACGTTCATTGCTGCAATATTCACAATGAATAAGACTTGGAAACAACAGAAAAGCCCTTCAAAGATGATTAGGTAAAAAGAATGTTGCACATATATATAGTGGAATAGTACTCCACTAAAAAAAAAAAAAAGATGAAATACTGCCATTTGTAACAGTATGAATGAATCTTGAGATTACCATGCTAAGCAAAATAAGTCAGACCGAAAAAGTTGAGAGCCATACGATTTAACTCCTATGTGAGATATAAAACTGAAAGCAGCAAACAAGTAAGACAAAAGAAAAATCATGGACAAAGACAACATTTTAGTGGTACCAGAGGAGGGGCGGGGGTAGTTGATAAAGCTAAAGGAGGTCATATATATGGTGACCAAAGAAAATTTAACTTTGGGTGGCAAATACTCAGTGCAATACACATATGATATATTACTGAATTGTACACTTGAAACCTATAATTTTATTAACCAATGTCACCCTAATAAATTTAATAAAGTAAAAAAAAAAACCTTTGTATTCTTAGATACACAGGTATGACTTGCTCTGGCAATAGCACTTTTAGCCTAGTAACAGCCTAATAATTTCTCCTAGTTGCGTTTTTTACATCTAAGACAAAGATGTCTGATTTACAGGGTGGCTGTAAGGGTGACATGAGGGAAGGTATATAAAGAATGTGGCACTGGAATTGGCTAACAGCAACCGATAATAGTACAAATCTCAATTCCATGTATAAAACAAGAAAGAAGCTTAAGAAGGAAGAAAATAGAAAGCATTTATTTGAGTGTCAGGTTGCAACTGGAAACCATAGATTCAGGTAACCATGTGAAGTGTATTCTGAAGGGAATAAAAACGTCAGGGGTTATAAAGCCTTGGGTTATATCTGTCATTTTAATCTGGCCCTCTGTATGCAAACAAAGAATTCTGATGAGGTTAATTGATGCTAGCTGAGTCCAACATACAAAGGATGCTAGTTGGCAAAATGGGCAGACTCCTTTCAAACCAAACAATGTAGATGATCTGGTTTTCATGGTGAGTAAGAGACAAGCTCCAGGCATGGCTGAGAAGTTCAAAAAGTTTAAGGGCAACATGCTGGGTGTGACGTGTGTTAAGACGTCTTTTTCATAGCCTCCTGGCTCTGTTATTCTTCACATAGCATAAATGACTCCACCTTGGCAATCACTGTTTCACACTTGGTTTCCTCTCTGATATGTTGAGAAACCACAGGGACAAGACCTAGACCTCATTTTTGTTTATATCCACTGTGCCTTTCCATCTAAATGATCAACAAATGTTCATTGAATAAAATGGAGAGGTAAAATTTCTAAAACAAAGAATTTATTTGTGGAGTTGTATGCTTCAGGCACCATCTACTCTAAGTAGAACAGAACTCCTCAAGATCTGGAGCTTTAACTTCCAAGCTCCAAGTTTCCGTGGACTTAGTATGCTAGGAATGGAGTAGAGGGCAGCGGTAAAAGATACACTTAATGTAGTCAACGTTTATTTTTCTTGAAACTCACTAACATGACAGAAAAGGGAGGCTTGTCTGATATTAACTCACAAGAACAAAAAACAAACAAACAAAAAAGAACAATCACAACCACCACAAAATTTTAAAAGATAGCAAGTAGATAAGTGAAGAGTATCTGATTTGACATCCTCTTAACAACTGGCATTAAGATGGATAGAACTGTGGAAACCAAGAAAACAACTGGCTTATACCATATTACCGCTCACCTACCCAGAATTTTGTGGCACCGGGTCTCTTTGAAAGATGTCATGAAGGTAAAAATGGAAGAAATGGAATGCTTAAAAGTCTGTTTAAGAAGTGATTAGATCTTCAGATATCCTCTACCTTTACATGCAGCCGAGAACTGCCTCTGGTATCACCTCGTAAAAGACTAGAGGTTTATTTATTAAAGAAAGTAAAGCAGAGTCTCTAAACTATGAGACAATATGCACATTTGAGGAAGAGTTTACCATAAAAAAAAAAAATAAGACAAGAAAGTAGAAATTTCACCTAATGAATGATGGCCCTTTTTCTCCACTGTGCTCAGAGAATTTTGAAAACCAGAATTAGATCCTTCAGGAACATTGGAAGACTCTTCTCTGGGTACACAAACCAGCATAGGATAAAAGACCTACTGGTGTTACCACCAAGAGTTCCTCCATTGAAACGAGACATTAAAGAATGAAATTTATAGTTGACAAGACTAAGCAATCATATGGAGATGGTAATTAACTTTTTAAAACCCTACTCCTACATGTTAATATATGGGTGAGTATGCTGGGACATTTACAGAGAACTTCAATATGAAATAAACAACTTAAACAGAAAGAATTTGAAGGGGAAAAAAAGACAGCTCAATGACAATAAAACTTGAGATGCATATAAGAAGACAAAACATACCCTTGAACATTAGAAATGATAACAGAAAAGAAAAAACAATAAAAGTCCTGGAATAAAAAATTAAAATTATCTCTCAAGAAATAGGGGAGAAAGATGGCAAATAGAAGAGGAAATGCAGCACTAAAAAAGCAAATCCAGGATTTCAGAATCCGAATAATTAAAGCTTCAGAAAGAGATCAGAAAGTGTAGGAAATAATTTTTCTTATAATTTAAGAAACATTTTCATAACCAAAGAACTTGAGCTTCCTGAGAGGCCTTAATGTGCAGTCCTAGACAGTTCATCAAGATAAAATATTCAGAATGTTCAAAACAATGGAAAGACATGTGGGATCTTAAAAAATATTGAAAATGGAGTGAACCAGTATTCATTTTAAAAATCAATAATCTATTTTAAAAATCAAGAATTAGGAAGGTGTTGAACTTCTCAAGATTATTCCAATTTCATCAGAATTTTGAGAAAAATGACTTTCAATCAGTTCTTTGTTCTCATGCACATGGCCAATAAATAGTAAGGTACAATGAATGTAATTTCAGACACATGAAGTCAGTGAAATTTGCATTCTATGCATATTTTCTCAAAAGCCAAGAAAATATGTTTTGTACCAAAATGACTTAAAAAAAAAAAACAGAAATAGGGAAATATGTAATCCAGGAAAGATGAGTTAATACATGAAAGAGAGAAAGGGAATCTCTAGTATGATAATAAAGGATGATCGAAGATTTTAGATTTACGTCACATCAAGAAGGCAATCTGTCAGGATGGGAGTTTGTCAAAAAATTTCTTGAAATGCCTTTTTATTTAAGAGGATGAATTTGAATACCAGTGACTCAATCTACTAAGAAGAGATTTTTAAAAACTAAGGAAGAGTGTGAATGTTTTTGAGAATGGAAAACTTTTAAGATGAAATCTATGGAATGATAAAAAAAACAAAAAATAAGGGTATGGAAACAAAAACAATCACTACATAATACAGATTAGCTATGAATAGTGCTTAAAATAGTACTAAGGATGTAACACAGGGGTATTGGTCTGACCTAATTTATGATTATAACCATAATGGGAGGAGGAAGAGAGGAAGAGGTTGTATTTGTTGGTGTGTGTGTGTGTGTGTGTGTGTGTGTGTGTGTGTGTGTGTCTATGTACGCACATGTTCACATGCAGTGATGATGGGGGAGGTTGAAAAAGGTCCATTTCTCAGGAGGATTTTCTTTCATGACAACATGGATAGACCTTGAGCATATTATGCTAAACAGAATAAGCCTGGCAGAGAAAGAGAGGTATTGTATATCACTTACATGTAGAATCTAAAAAAGTTCAAATTGTAAAAAACAAAATAAAATGGTGATTACTGGGGTATGGGGATGGGGAAGATAAGAATGATGATATTTAAGGGTGCAAACTTGTAATGAGTAGTAAATAATTCATGGAGATCTAATGCACAGTATAATTGATACAAGATGGGGTGAACCCCTCCCCGCTCCCCCTCCCGCACCCCTGTTGGAATTCAAGTATCCCATAGAGAGTTAGGGTCCTTAACTGCATGCAGGAAATAATTCAAAGGATGCCAGAGTCAGGAACAAAAGAAAAAGTAATTAGAGAAGAAATAAACCTCCATAGCCAGAAAGTGGTCTCCTCTCAAAGACAGAGAAAGAGAGAGAGGCTCAGAGGAACCCCGAGTGTTCCAGGAATTCAGTTTATATAGCATTCTTGATTTCTATGAATTGCAGTTTAAAGGTTTCATTTACCTGTTTTAAAAATTTTTTTCAATGGTATGGATATGTAGGATAAAAGTATGCAGTGTGAAAGGCGCAGTTCGCAATCTCAGCCTTTGTCTATAGATTCCCCACGATTTGTCCATAGAGAATGAATGATTGGGTTTATTTTGTGGAGGGTACAACAAAAAGACTGTTTCCCTTCACAGGATGAGTAAATTGTTGGTAATCCCAGGAGGAATCTCCTTTTGTTCTGTAGGTTTATGGCAGCACATTGCAGGCTCTGAATACGGCTTTATTTAACATTTAGTTCTCATGCCTCATCCCTACATCATAATATATACAGAAAATAATATCATACTATAATTATGTAATATGATAAGTATCACTACATTAGCAGTTATATTACAAAATATAAAGAGATCAAAGAAACATGCTGTACACCTTAAACTTACACAATGTTACCTGTCAAATTTATTCAATATAAAATAAGATCGAATTCTCATCTTCTATAGGAGTCCAAGTCAGAAAACTCTTTGAGTAATCAAAATTTGAAATGAAGAGAGGCTTCAAAAGCTGTGTAAGTAAGAGGCAAAGCCATATCTTTCAAGGAGGTGGATTTCTCTGGGACTTGGAGACTGGATAAAGATGGTGAGTGAGAAGAAAAAAACTGAAGTTTAGTTTGTGGATTAGTTGCCTGGATGATGGTGAAAATATCTGAAAATGATGACTCAGAGGAGCAGCCCTAGCACTAGAAATCGTAAGAAAGTGTTAAATTTGGTTTGGAGCACTTTAGCTTGAGGCACATAAATAGACATGAAATGGAACTGTCTGAGAGACAGTTATGGCAGAAGTCCAGGCTATACGTGTAGACCAGTGGCAAACATAGCTGATTTTGCCACCCAAGGGACATAGGGCAAAGTATGAAGAACACACATATTGATTGTCACAACTGCTGAGGGGGTACTGGCATCCAATGGTTAGAGGCCGGGGATGCTCTACGTCCTATAGTATAAAGTCCAGCCCCACAGAAAAGAACTATGTTGTCCAAAATGTCAACAGTGCCAAAGTTGACAAATTGTAATAATGAATATGTATTGGGAGCAGTCGCAGAGATACCAACACTTATCAAGCTATTTTTATGTCTCAGGCATTATTCTAGTACTTTAGGTAATTTAATCCATTAATACCCACAGCAACTCTAAGAGACAGCTTTTTTAATAGCCCCAATTTATAGATGTACGTAGGTGTAAGTAGATATCAATATACCTATATGAGTTATTATCTAAAGTCTCGATATAAACTCAGTCTGACTTGAGGGCCCAGCCTTACTCTCTTAACCACTCTTACTCTCTATAACATCTTTATATGAAAGTAAAATCTATAAGCATGGACAAGGCTAAAGCTATGATCTAATATTTTATTAATGTAATCCCAGAATCTTATAGGAAATTGCTAGGAATGGCAAGTGATCGCTCAAAGACGTTTCTCTTGTAGAACTACGCATGGACTGCAGGGAATTATAAAGGATTTGACAAAGGGAGACGCTCATCCCTCTGCCTCTAGGATTAGAAATTCCTGTCGAGAAATAATAAACTGAATAGGACACTGAGTCTCAAAGGGTCCAATGGGAGGTCTATGACACAGGATGTAAACACAGGCTTAATAATTTCTGCCCTTAGTGGGCTCATTTAACGTGGAAGGAAATCATGAGGGAGAGAATAATTTTCTGCACTTCTAAGAATTTTCCCAGAAGTACAGGGCATGGAATAGTTCCTCCTCTGAGTCAGTGTATTGTTTTGGAGTTCATATAAGATTTTTTATCCACCTTGCAAATGAAGAAGACCTGCAGGCAAATTCTCAAATAGAAACAATGGCTTGCTCCCTTAATACCTCTTTTAGCGT